>UFQX01000026.1:0-600000 GCA_900497675.1 Arapaima gigas | reverse complement strand
TTTATTGTCCTTCTGGTGTGCCAACCTTTTTTATGCTGCCTAATTTGATTTTTTTTTTTTCCTGTGATGTTGAAGCACAATTAAAACAATACAGCAGCATTCAACTGAAATACAATTAAACAGAAAACAAATCCTTCCTTAAATTCAAAGTAATCAGTTAAAATATACCAAGTAAAGCTTTCTGAAGTCTTCGACCTTAGAAAAAAAATTACTTCTTGTGCTAATTACTTCTTGAATATGTTAAAAATCTGAAGGGAAACAGAACTCCAATAGACACATGTTCATGCATTAGCAAACAATACAATTATACTGCTCATATAACATGCGAGAAACTCAAGTTTTCAAATAAATTTAAAATCCTTTCTGAGAACTACAGTAACATTTCAAATGGTACTGTCTTTTATTTAAAAAAAAAGAAAAAAATTCTGCTGCACACGCAACATCAGAGCAAAATGAGACATTTTCCAACCAGTAACCACAGCACAACTGTCCCCTTTTCCATCATTCATAGTCAGGTTGATGGTAATCTACCATCTACTCAAAGTATGTGAGAAGACTTGCCTTATCAAAGAAATTGTGGGCAAAGATGGAGGTTTGTGTAAAGCTACAAGGTTTTAGAGTTGATCCTGTCCTGTGTTTGCACATAGATCATGTCACTTAATCATAATGCAAAAAATAAATAAACTGCAGCAAAATCTGATGCAGAACTTTACTATGGCTGCAGATCCATATCTTAAAACTTTATTAATTAAGCTTGTGCATTCATTACCCTAATTCACAATTTTAAAAAGCTTTTTTTATTGTTAATATAAATAGCCTCAACAGAAATTGAATCAGCTGATGCAAAACCAGTAATATTTATGCATTCCACTAAAAACTGTTTTTTAAAGTATTTTGAAGTTAACAGTTAATATATTGCAAAATGTTAGCTGATGTTTAATTACAAGAGACACTCAAATCACCTTAAAAAAATTGTCATTACCAACAATAATCTAACAAATGCAGATATCCAGTTAAACAGAATGCAACTGATACACCAACATTTTAATAGACAAATATTTGCAGGAAAATCCAATGTTCACCACGACCATCATGAGATGCCGGTAGATGACAAATTCCTCCTCGCAAAGGAGCACTACATTTTAAATGTCTTGAGGGATCTCAACAGTTATTAAAACTTAATTTAATTTAATTTAAATTAACACACAGTAAAGAACCCAAACATCATAAGTAGATTGTTTGAAATAGAAGTATTCAATAGAATAGCTAAGAAAACAAATTTACCAAAATCAATGTTGCCTGATTTCTAAATAAAGAAATCATTACACATTTTAAAATGTTACTTTATTAG
The DNA here is from genome assembly GCA_900497675.1 of Arapaima gigas. Lineage (NCBI taxonomy): Eukaryota > Metazoa > Chordata > Actinopteri > Osteoglossiformes > Osteoglossidae > Arapaima > Arapaima gigas. The sequence goes on along the minus strand of UFQX01000026.1, from coordinate 598,649 downwards.
AAAAATAAATGCATTAAATAGTATGAAAATTAAAATGAACACAAATCAAAAGAAAAAATTCTTAGATTTGCTTCAGTTAATCCACTCATTTATCCAAATTGGTCTACAGTTTAACCCAATCTTGATAAATGAGTGGATTGACTGAAGCAATAATAATAATAATAATAATAATAATAATAATAACAAAACCACTGCTCCAGGTTCCACTTATATACAGTAAAGAGTGTATTGATGAAGCCAACCTTCCCCATAGCAAACACAGTGAGCAGTTTGGAATATCATGTGCCCCTAGAGAATTGCAGCATTAATGTGAAAAAGTTACTGAAAGTTGCATTCAAGTGCTTGTTTAAGAGAACTGTTAAGGCAAGAGGTGACAACTCTAATAATACTTCTTGAAAATGAGTCAGAGTTCTAAAAATGATTGAGAAGACCTTGCATCTGGTTTAAACAGAACAAATTTGTGAAAACTGAACATTAGAAGCAATGCCAGTTGACCTAAAGGACTGTAAACCAAAAATGTATTTAAAATTTTGCACAGCCATGTGATCCTCCCACATTCAGAAGAGCAAAGAAATGAAACTGCCAACACTACAAGCATGGCAGCCACACTGAGACCTCAGCTCCTCCAAAGGAGGTTATGGCCCATAAGATGCATGAGTCCAGTCTCTGCAGTTCCATACACATTGTGGGCAACTACTGACCCAGCTCTTCCCAAGCTCAACTCAATTGAATAGCTACTTCTGTACAAGTGGGAGAAAACATGTCAGCCTGTACACTTTTGAAAAGTGTGGGATTATAACAAGATGATAAAATGCTAGCTAGTGCTGAAAACATCAACTACCTCATCACTATTTACAGTCTGAAATTGTGGCTCAGATTCTATTCAGTGCAATATTACAGTGCAGGTATACCTGATATATGGCACTAATACATACAGAAAACCCCACCTTACTGTGGAATGACAGAGTAGAACTTTTTTTCCCTTAAGAAATATTGGGAAAAGTCGTTCAAGTGTCGCTTGAATCTGGTACTAAATATCGTTGTTCTGCATCCTTAAATTGTACATGGTATCATTGTGAAATATATATTTTCCACGCTGTATGTACATTACAGTAACAAAACACATTAACTACAGCAGTAACAGGAGAGGCATTACACGCGCTATATATACAAAAATCAACAGCCGTCGCATATATATGAACACACTTCATTTAAGTAACTTTCAATGTTCTAATGAAAATGAGGGTCCAACAGTGGAGACACTCGGAACACTCCAAACTACCAGTACCACACTGAGCCGAAGTGAACCAGGATCATTCAAAGTACAAACACCGGATGAACCGATGTGAACCGGAATCATCCAAATTACCAACACTAGTCTGGACCGGGATCAGCCAAACTAGCAGCACCAAACTGAACCTAAACTAAAAGGAACGAGTCAAACTAACAGCACCAAACTGAACTGGGATTAAATCCTGAACCACCAGCCGAACCACCAGCAGATTCGTATGGGAGGTGGGGTGGGGTGGGGGGGGGTGGTTACCCGCCGCGCGGCTCAACATACAATACCTGCCAATTGTTCTACCAGCCGGCAGCTTCCTCACCGGCACCACGTTTGTACACAAACTTATGTGAGTTATATAACTTCAGTGGCAGACATTTACCTGGGTATTCGTGCAGTTGTATACGGCGCTGAACCTTAATATTTCCGCTTCGACAACTCTTTCGGCTGCTCGCGCTGCCCCTTCTTCCTCAATATCCGCCTCTCAGTTCAGAGATACTGCGGATCCGAGGAGCGCCAAACATCCTATCCAATCACAGCGAATAACATTTCAACCCCTGAGTGTTGCGGCGACCGATTGGTTTGAGTCGCACGGCACGTTGTCCAACCAAAAGCAGCTCCGCATTGGGGGCCCCGCAGTGGGGACATGTGGAGAAGTTCTCTTTGTTCTTGTGTGTGTAGGTGAGGACTGTAAAGCTGTATGACCTACAAATACACACTTCGTTCATCTCACCGCTAACTTTAGTATAGTTGTAGCAAGTTTAAATATTATTTTCTGTTTTCATTTTGTTCTTATCAGGTGAGACACTTCTATTGTAATTGTGAGACAGTTATATAAGTAACAGTCTGCAGTGGTCTTATGAGAATTTCACTGCGGGGTTGAAATTATGAAGAAACACTTTCATCATTTGTCTTACGGTCTCCTGTGTTAGGATTTTTTTTTTTGTTCTGCCACAACATGCACAAACCCCAGCGTCTTATTTACGTCTACGTTTGTCAAACGTGCGAACTGTCAATTATAGGTGTAAAAAGACCCCATATATAAATGTTATACAATACAGCATCCTCAACATGTCACCAAATTTTGAAGAATTGTATAAATTTGAAATGAATTAACGCTTATTAATTAAAAGTACGAATTACCGTCACAACCATAACATTATCATTTAGAAACATGTTGTTCTGGCAGTCTTTATTTTTTCCCTTCGTTGTTACTGTAGTTATTAAATTGCTTGAAATCTTTTAACTTGTGAATTGTTTTTGCAGTGTGGCATAATATACTGGTGGAAATGTGTACTTTGTAGTCGGGATGATACACATAAAATGCATATTCAATGAATATGTCATAGTTGCACTGAAAATGGTCCCTGCTTTAGTATTTCTCCCCAAGTTTACTTATGTTTCACAGATAAAACATCCTTACAGCACAGCTATGTCCGTTAAAAATATTTCAGGTTATCTATCAACAGTCAAGATTTCCTCTACATTCAGCATTATTTCCGGAACATACAGATATTTTAAAGTAAATGTTACTGTCACATAGTTGCAATTCAATTACTGTTTTGTTTATATTGTGTGTATTTTAAAAGTTTGACCGCATTTAGACAAAGCTGTATGGACATTTAGGTTATATAGCCGTTGTATTATAGCAGGACGTTTTTAACATTATATCTGCCTTTCGATTTGGTTTTGACCATTCAGTTTTCTTATTCGTTCTACATGTCATACTTAACATCCTTATTAAATACTAATTTATTGAGAACGTGCAATCTTTCATTGTTTTACTGCAGCCTTCGTTTTAACAATGGACATCATTAAATAAAAACCTAAAGCAACAAGTTAAATTTACAAACATTTAACCGGCTCTTTTTGCAAATTATTTCGTAATAAATATCCTGCAATACTGTTAAAAATTGGCATCCCGAAATTGTCATGATCTAAGCGATCCCATAATGCACCTGCACTTAGACTGGGAATTAAATAGTAAAATATATATATTAAAAAACTCATATATATTAAATATTGGAACATTTATGTAGATACTTGCTGTATAAAATCGACAAATATCTTATTTGCATGCCATTTTTATGCACCGTAATTGAACAATATATTTCTTTTTGCTGCTTTATATATAGAGTTAAAGAGCAAGAGCTACTGACTGGTCCGATTGTAGTGGGTCTGATCAATTGATATTTCTCACGGTCAGTTAACTTAAGCCCCCGTTTGTTTCCCCCTCCTGCCCACTACGCAATTTGACTGGTCTTTTCGTTCTTGCTGCGATCGGCTTTTGTAATTGCCGAGTTAAAATGCCACATTAATGTAGCGCATTCAAAATTTAATATATAGATTAACATTTTTCATTACATTTTTCAATTTATCCTGTGCCTCTTGCTGTGTTTTCTGCTCAGTTGATGGTTTAGTGCCTTGTCCTCCGTAGGAACGCCGTAAGAACGCCACTACTGTATTTTCTAAATATATTCTTTACCCATGATGCATTTCGAGTTTCCTATGCTCATTTTTAGCTATAACGTTAATAAAATGTTGCAAACCCGAATATTTTAGCAGTCACAAAAAAATACAACATCCCAATGGTTATATAACAAACGTAATTTCCAACTAGTTAAACTAAAAGTAACCGTGATTAAAACATGTTGGCTGATATCGGTACTTATATAACATGCTGGCTCTCTGTAGTCTCGGTCGGTCCGAAGGTAGTGGGCTTCCACAATTGATTGCTACAGTCAGTTACAGTAATCCTTGTTTCTTCTCTCCCCTCAGCCACTACTGCCCTTGACCGGCCTTTTGCAAAACGCACAGGGTTAATTTCATATTTTATTAAATCATTTGAAAGCATCAGATAAATCACGCTCTCTGGGAACCGTAATACGCTACACAACCACAAAAAAATTCTACACTGGTGGTACTTGAACATTACATTTGATAATGTATATTTTCAAGGTGCTTTTTAAGTGAAACTAGCAAACATTTTAAAAGTGCAGTAGCCGAGTTAAGTACTTCCTGTTCAGTTGTCTATAAGTAACTTCCTGGATAAAAATCCTATTTTATGTCTATCATAAATCAATACTATATCATAAATTTACCTTTTCTAAATATGCAATTCAGTTCTCACAAAATGTGTTCTTTTGCTTGAAATAAACAAAATTTGTACAACTAAAGATATATATATATATATCTATAGCTTTCATGGCTGTTATTTCTTTTTATCGGTGACATATTCAAATTAAATAATACCGTTGTCTGGGAGGCTCCTTCATACAAAACTGACATCCACAAAAAGCCCAGTTAAAGAGATATATAGCATAAACAGCATTTATTGAATCAGTGACGAAAAAAATCTAAAGGCACAATGTGTGGTTGCTGTAATTTCTAATCTGACGTAATGAATTATCTCTAATGCGTAAGCAAGAAAGTATTTTCGCTCAACAACTGTTCATCAGAATGCTTAACTTTATAACCACTTATATATTTGAGATTCATCTACATGCTTCTGAATTCAAATGCAGTAGCAGTCAAAAGTTTGAGTACGCCAGGCAACCAGGACAATGCTGAAGACAGAAGTGCAACCCACATGTCCCACATTCTGCTGCAGAAGAACTGGGAAGACAAAGGTTTCTCAAACCGAACAGCTACTGCATAAAAGTAGTTTTAAGCAGTTGTACTTGGATTTTTACTCTGGAATGTTCTGCACATGTTCTGCATATATTGCCCTTGTATTGCACAGAGTAAAGTAAGTTAATCATAACAATATTAAATGAATAGCTTTTTTGTCTTCATCCTGAGTCCCAATCTTTTTGTTTTATTATAACTGCATTGTCCACTAGTGTTTTTTGATGGATAATAAAAAAGAATGACAAAATGTGAAAATAAATGGGTTTGGGGGGGGTTCTAAAATGCGAAAAGTTATGTCTATGATTCCCATTTCCAGATATTTGCCACCAAGGAGAAGAAGAAGCAGTGCACAAAGAACACCCTACCAGCAGCCGGCTTATTTCCAAACTTATAAAAAAATATAGTAGACCTTCCACTTTAATCAAGAAACTGAAAATTAAATTTTTAACACTATTTTAGCTTCTCCTTCCAACTGTGGTTCCCTAGAAAGTCATTATTTGGATGACTTATGGGACTATAAGTCAGACTAAATAGCAGTTACGAAATGTAATTCTCCAGCAGTGCCTCACCGCAACTGGTAGGCCAACATGTCAAAGTTAAGGTGGTCAGTTTTAGAGCTTCCAAGGAGCAAGTGAGCATTTTGACTCTTTTCTTTTATTTTGGATATTTGTCCTTTACGCTCACAAGGCTGCTGGTTTTGAGATGCCTTTTTAGTATGAGTTTTTTGCAATGGCAGAGCTGCACTGGACCAACGTGTTGACTGAAAGGCTTCTCTCCACTTGCAGTGATCGATCAGCAGCTTCTACCACTTGCTCGTGACCTTCCCATTCCACACATGGGTACAGTGGGAATGGTTTATGGGCCTTTGAGTGGCATGTGCACAACTTGCGGGTACACAAGTCTGTTTGGCAGCAGTGGACAGCCTGTTTCCCAGGACATTTCGACTCACAAAGTAAGTGGGGAAAAACATCCCTGTGCTGGGCCAGGTTACATGGTCTGCTCTGACCAGAGGACACGGCCGAGTCATTATAGGAGCTGAAACTCTTTATCCCTTCAGTGAGAGTCATCTCTGTAATAGATTCCATCCTCAGCTCCTCCAAATGCTGTGGATGACTGGAGACCCCAAAGGCTGCTGGGCAGGTCACTTCTGGGCTTAGCCTCTGCTGAAAAGGCTTCAGCTGAGCTTTAGTCCTGCAGACATAGCATGTATATTTGTTTTATTTTATATGGATAAATTTCATTTTACAAGTTCCAAGTAGAAGAGGTTTTAAACTGCAAATTTCATTTAAAATGTTTAGATTTATTCATTATTTTGCTCAATGGTTCCCCACCCTCTTTCCTAAGGGACTTGTATTTTGTATTTTATATATATCATGGCCCCCCATACCCCATTTACATTCCAAAATCTTAAAATTTATTTCAGCGAAGTGGGTCCCCTCCAGTGAACAGGGAGGAACAGGGAGTTGTGTTAAATCAAACTTGCAATTATAGTACAAATTAATTCACTGATACATACTTCATTCCAAATTTTTCTTTTGAACACCCCTCAAATTAAATTTGCCAAGCAACCCTGGTGGAAACTGTGCTGACTGCTAGTGGAGGTTTTCTGTAAATTCATTCACAATTTACACAGCTAGGTAATTTTAATCTGAGAAATTTAGGGCAAGTACCTTGCTTAGGGATACAACAGTAGGAGTTGAGGCTCAAACTTGCAACCTCCAACTCTGGAGCCAGCAGCTGTAACTGCTACATTACCCAATGCAGTGATGTATAGTTTTAAGTGTTGCATTGTGAAACTTAAAAGGAAACAGGTAATTTTCATAAAACATTTGGGATACTTCATGTGCAGCTGTACCTCAGATGATGTTGATGTGGTACTTCTTCTCCAGAGAAGAACTGCATATTTTTTACATCAGTGTGTGTTTTCAGTGCCTTCTTCTTTTTACATTTCATCTCCCACACACATTTTTCATTGGCACACATCTGTTACAAATAAGATATGCAAACATATATTGGACAAAAGTTGTACGGTATTATTATCCTTATTTTTGAAAAACCATACAAGTCCTCAAGCAGACATAAGTATGCACTAAACAAAATATAAAAAATTAACAGCTAAAATTAGGTAATTTTAATAATGACCTAAAAATAATTCATATTTCAATCATACTTGATGTTTTTGGGAAAAAATAGTCATTCAAGGCTATGACATAATATAACTTGGAATTACACAAATACTGGATATTAGCTGTGTGATTAAATCTTAGATTTTAAACTATGAGCTCATAGTGTCATCATAGGAAGGGTAGAATGGACTGGTAAAGATGTGGAAAAACCCAGGTATTCCCACCTCAAAGATTTGACCGCAGGTGAGATCCATCCAGGGAGTGACTGACCTCTCCTTCCCTTTGTTCCCCACCATTTGACTGGGGTGAATGTGGTGCAGGTTGTCTGTGATGGTCTCCAGTTTGTCGAGAAGCTCAACTACAAGTACTTCCAACTCTTCCAGGTAGAAGTTCTAACAATTTTCAACACATTCATTTTTAATGTCTTTTAAAATGCATTAGCATTCTCAAATTGCAGGAAGTACTGTCTTTACTAACTAGGGTATCATTTAAAAACAACGGCTTAAAAACTTGGACACACTGCAGTAAATGTTCTTAATCTGGGGACCCACTTGGGATCTGTGGACAGGCATCATGGCATCAGTAATGTATGGGATTGCTTTGACAATAGCACTGCTCAATAAAAGTTTAAAATAAAAATATTACTATAGTATCATTATCTGTGCCGTTATTTTATGTAAAAGTAATCAGTACTTACTGCAATATTTTTTCAAAATATTAATTGAGAAAAGATCACTGGTGTAATAAGATAAGATAACTTACACAGTGTGTGGTGTGGTGTGCATTCTGTGTTTTTTTGCGTTTGCCAGTGAGCACATGGATCCTGTTTTGAATGTAGACTGCCATCTCTGAGAAGGTAACCAAGTCTTTCCTTCTTGAATCTTTCTTTGCAGCTTTTGTAATGGATGTGACCACTCCAATCATCTTTAGTAATAGAAGGTTTGATGATACCATTTAGTTTTTTTGCACCCAAGCACAGTATATGGTGGATTAAATAAAAAAGTGCCAGTTTACCACACAGTGAATGAGGACCCTCTGGAAGGACCCCACTAGGTCACTAAAGGGGTGGGAGGGGTTAAGGAAGTGCAGGGTCTTCAGGCAGGAGAAGGCAATGATGAGCACAGTAGCTGTCAGCTGTAGGACAAAAATCACATAAACCAACACGATAACAGCATGACTTCAAAACTTAATTTTCAAAATATTGTTCTGATAAATACAGTAGCGTCCCACTCAGTACTGAAAGGTCCTTGCAATAGTGCATCCCATTCACTTGAAGAGAAACACTTTGCTGGGTAATGCATGGTTGATGTGTGAAGTGACATTTGATAGGGACACCCTCCATTACCAAAGGACACAGGAGACTGGAGAGTGACCCCCATAGCACTGTCACAGCAGGTGCCATAATGGTATTCACACGAAGCACAAGGATACACTTCAGCAGCAGCAGGAACACAACCAGGCCATGGAGGGATCTGGTCAGCTAAAACACAGAGCATGGGGGACAAGTCAGGACATCCCCGTGCCTCGGCAGTTGCGTAAGGCACTATATCATATACAATAAGTTGTAATGTATAATTATGTTTTTTGTGAAGGGCATAACAGACATAAAGACATTTTGACCATATAATAAAGGCCATGTGTTATAATTTCTTTCTAGCAAAAACAAAAGTGTTTGTCTTTCTTTACAGTTTAAAATGAATTTTAGGAATTCTTAAAAAAATGATGTGGCCAGATATAATGGATTGCAGAAAATATCGGAAATACCACTCTCAAACCAAACAAACTGCTTTTTTAACAGTTTTTTTTACAGTTCTTGTCAGCATTATTAGCACTCTTGCATTTAAGTTATATAGTACACAATATCTTCAGAAACAATTGGAAATTTACCAAATTTTGATTATCAGAATATTTCAGTAAGACATCCAAAGTTATACAACTAAAAAGATGTCTGTTCAAATTGCATGCTGTTTTTTCACAGAAGAAAAAGAAAATATGTCTTGGACAGTATTAAAGGCACCTTCCCTAATATTTTTCTGCATAACCCTTGGCAATAATGACAGATAGCAAAAACATTTCTTAACTTAGTATCTCAAAGCTTCTTATACCCTTCTGCTGGTAGTTTCTCCCATTGTTCAATGGCTGGTTGTTTTAGTTCTTGAAGGTTTGCAGGATTTTATCAATAGCAGATTCCAGCTCTTTCAATCAGATTGAGGTCAGAAGTCATTGCTGCCCAGTTTAACATAGTCCAATTTTTTCCCTTTTAACTGTTCTTTTGTGTTTTTGGATGTGTGTTTTTGGGTCATTGTCCATCTGGAGGACCCATGATGTTGCACCAATAACTAGATTTCGGATGCTAGGTAGCACATGTCGCTCTAAAACACTATGGTTATCCTTTGATTTCATGATTCCATTAATATGTTAAAGGCCTTCAGTACCAGAGGCAGCAAAACAGCCTGACTAAATTATAGAACTTCCACTATATTTAACTGTGTGTAGGGAGTTCTTTTCCTTATAAGCTTCATTTTGTCAACTAATAACAAATCGCTGGTGTGCATTGCCAAAGAGCTCTGTTTGGGTTGCATCATTCCACAGAATGTTTTCCCAGAAGAGTGTTAGTTTCTCTAGGTAGCTTTGGGCAAAGATCAGTCGTGCCTATTTATGTTTGTCTTTCAACAGTGGGGTCCTTCTTGGCCTAAAGCCCTTCTCAGTTGAGCGTGTGGTGTATGGTACAGGTTGAAACCATCAATTCAGGTCAGATTTTAACTCTGGAAGTTTTATGTGGTGTTTCTTCAGCTGATTATATTAACTTTCAAAATTTTCTTTTCCTCTTCTCACCATGTCCTAGGAGGTTCTTGAAAGTTCTATGAGCAGAAAACTTCTTAATAACATTACAAACTGTGGAAACAGGGATGGCAAGGGCTCTGGCAATGGCCTTATATGCTTTAGAAATTTTATGTTTGGTGATAGTTTTTCTGATGATTTTGGGCAGCTATCTTGTCTTCCCAGTTGTGAAAAAGGAACAGGGAAAGAAAGTGACCTCTTTTAAGCATTAAACACATTGTTCGTTCTTTAATAATTAATTAATTCATTCATTTCATGTGAGTTCTAGCAATTTATCACTGGTGAGCCACTGCACTTTCACTGCAATGAGAATCCAGTTCCTCAAATACATTTGAATTGTTCAGAAAGCACCAATAATTGTGTTGTGGTAACATTTCAGTTTTTTTTTCTATTTCCACATATGCTCTTTTTTAATTGTTATTGTTTTATCCTGAGCCGATCTGTATCAAACCAATTAATCTATCGAGACCAAAGCCATTTAACTGCCCACTTTTTTACAGGAGCTATTGTTTGATATATCTAAAATGGTACCAATAATGTTGAACAGAATTGTACTTCATTAAACACACAAGAATACCTGTTCCAAGGTGCAGATGAAACTGATATTCACGAAAGCTTTGAAGTTGTGCTGCTGCAGGAGGTCGACCATGTCAGCAGCCAGAACGTAGCTGTACATGCAGCTCATGTAGTACAGGAGAGTGATAACAGTGATGGTGGCCTGGGAGAAGAATAAATTATCTATGAAGTATTAATCTCTCTGTACTAATATGATTGTATATTTCTATGCTAGGATGATTTAATGCAATATTTCGTCTTAGACTGTCATCAGCTGATTTATCTTGTGATCTTGTACACACTTTAAACTCTTATATAACACTATCAGTGTAAGTTGCTTTGGGCAACAATGTAAAACAAAGAATAATAACAAAGAAAAGGGATATCATACATTCACAACTCAAAAAAAAAAAACACAAAAGACAGGCCGCATCTGATGACCTGCAGTTGAAAGTGATATTCTACCTTTAATTTATCTTTAATGACACAGTAAGTCTCAGCCTCTAACTTTATTCGCACTTTATTCATCTTCAATGCCTCTTTGTATGAAATTTAATGATAATTTCAAAGCAAATAATTTTTACCTGGAGTGGCAGTAAAAAATGCAAAGCTGTTATGAGAAAAGCCCTCTTACCTCCAACCAGTTCCAAGCATCACCCCAATAGACCCTCAAGCTCTGCTGACTCAAGGACCACATTTGAAAATAAAACTGAAGAAGAGTACGTAGCAGGAAGATGAGCTGCAGAACAAGGTAAAAAGCAGTGCATAACAGATGAGCCACTCATTAAAATATTACATATTTTGTAATAATTTGGTTGGGAATATGAAGACAGGCTCTTGTCAAGGCATGCTGTGATAGTCATATCCTCTTCGCATGGTGGTCTGTGTGTGTCCATAAGGAACTCTGATTTGTTCTGTTTTACTGCTTCTTATTTCTGAACCATCATTAAATATCACACTTGCATAGAGAAGGTGTTTGAATTTTCAGTTCATCATATTTGTCGTGGCCTTTAGGTAACGGTTTACGCTGTACTCACTTTTTATGCCAAGCATCATAATCATGTGTTGTGACCTTGGTCTGAGGATTCTGTCAACTTGTCTGTCTGTGTCTCTCTTCCTCTCTCTGTCTTAACAGGTGGGGATTTGGACACCTGACTGAGAGAGACGGTGCCTGTGCCAGAGAGAGTTGTGTGCTGTTGCTGGACTAGAGTTAGCTGGTCACCTGTCTTTTCTGGTCAACTGTCTAACTTGTGTGATATTGTTCCCACTTCCCACTAGTTTAAGTGGTGAGTAAACTGTAAATAGTGTAAATAGTCTATCTATGTGAAACCTGTATGGTAAAAGTTTTTCCTTGTACATGTTTAAATATCAATATTACATATCATATCATGTTATGATATATCATATCATATCATATCAAATATCATATTTAAATATCAAGCAACCATTGGAAAGGGGTGAGGGCAATATTCTTTTGTACAACTTTTTTCCTCCTGGTTGTAACTTCAGTTAGAATGCCAGAGTAGAACAATGTTTTTTTATTTGTCACGGCAGTTAATTTAACATAAAAGATGGTAGGGATGTCTTCATTTGTGTTGGCTCTGCTCACCCTTAGATGACTTTGGAGATTAGGTTGCTCTGATAAAAGAAAGTGGAAACCTTGTAACCTGTGTGTACGGTTTAGAGGTATAGTTTCTTCTGGCTGGGTCAGTTCTCTCCCAGCCTTAGACTGGGCCGTAACATATGTCTTAAAAGCCACATGTTTAAATTGTGTTCTTCCATCTTCAATTCGAACTCCTAACATCATGTTTAGAAAAAAATGCAGAAAAGAATTATAAGCCTCCAGAGCAAACACTCACCTCGCAGGCCATAACTACATAGTTGAGGATTCCAGTGGTACGGTACACTGTGGTGGACTGGACGACTGCGGACGGCAGCAGGCCCTCCAGGGCAGACTGCTCGACGAGCAAGGAGACTGCAGTGAACAGGCTGGTGGGGGGGTTGAACAGGGTGAACTGGACCACAACCCTTTGGGTATTTCTGCTCAACCATCCTTCTTCCCGCAGCCGCTGAAGTCTGGCCACTGCTGCAGACCTGGACATGCACAGCTAAGTCAAACACACAACCACTAGACACACAGAGGTCCAGAGTGGGATCAGCTCCTACACTGAACCAACAAAGGTGGATGGGCATTCCATGGACTCAGGCCTCATAGGAACAGACTCACTGTTGTTACTTTGTGTTCAAAATAATGTTTAAGTTGTCTAACAAAGAATGAAGAACAATGTAGAAAAAATCTATGTTTGATGGCAACTTTTCGAAAACTTTTATAGATTAATGTTGTTTAGGGCTAAGGTGGACAAGAATATCAAATGGGAATTAAGAATTCTTGTAAATTTAGTAACTGAATTAACTATGAGTGTTAAAATGTACAAGTTTATATTACTGCTACTATACGTTAAAATCAACATGGCAGGAAAACAATTTAATGAGCCATTATGCGGTTTTACACGCATTCACATACCCTCTGAAATATTGTTAATGATACTAAATTTAGCTTTTAATGACGGGTCTCCCACTGCCAGAGCAGTATAAAACTAAGTAGAATAGTGCAATAAAAAACCCATTTTCAACAGGCATATTCATTATGCATGGGCAGCGTAGTGGTACAGCAAGTAGAGTTGCCAGATCGCAGTGCTTTCCCTGTTAGGGCACTGATTTGAATCTGGCTCAATCTTTGTGGAGTTTGCATATTCTCCCTGTGTCTTTGTGGATTTCCTTCCAAAGACATGTGTTGCTGGTTAACGGATCACTGTAAATTTCCCATTGTGCGTGAATGTGTGTGCACATAGTGTGATGGACTGGTGTCCCATAATCAGCAAGACTAGTACCCAGGGATTCTAGCACAGGCTTCAGATTACCATGTCCCTGACCAAGATAAATGGTTTAGATAATGGATGGATGAATGGATAGACATTCCTTAGGCAAATCACAAGTTTATTACATGGGGTGTTACGACTGCCAAGGTGAAGCAAATTAAGAGTGCAGCAGACCTGTTTAGACCCAAGCCGATACGAGTCCAGACTCCCTTGTAACAAGCAGTGTGTTCACAGCGACGGTGAGTGGCTGCCAGCTCTTGTCCTCTGTGGGCCATCTCCATGGGGTTATAGGCTGACATGCAGCCAGGAATGAGGCCCTCAAAGATGCTGGGGGCCTGTGTTCAGGAAGGGCATTGCTTACTGGACATTACTGGAATTATAACAATTATTTTAGAACAAAGTGCTGCATAGTGGTAACAGAGGGGTTATACACTTTATTATCGCTTTTTACCTCTTCTGGATAAAGGCTATTAAGGTGCAGCTGGCCCTGTACCATTTGAGATGTTAGAGTTCTTTGTACTTTGCATTTTTCTTACTTTAACAGATGCCTCAACACCAAAATACTCTACATAACCTACATAACATACAACTTACCAGCTAATCTGTTTATACACATGCATCTACATGTATACAGTAACCCCTGAATCAGCACTTTATATTTGTTATTGAGAACAGGGTCATTAATGCCGTTGCATAAATGGAGCATAAAAACTGCACGTAGCAGTTACACTTTGAAACAGCGATTTCACAAAAGGCCCTCAGATTTTTCGCTTCCTTTTTTAGTCCATTTACTTAATCTAAAGCTGCCTGCTGCTATCCACTAACATCCATAACTGAAAAAAGACGGAGCAGTCAATTCATTATGAGTAGAAACTGGTTCCGACGTCGGAGCGCTAAGCCCGACAGTAATTCACTTGACTTGATTGTGATGGTGTTTTGCTTGTGGTGCTTGTCATTTAAAACAATTTACTGAAGCATAAAAGCTATCATAATAGCTATTTTCCTTTGGGTTTTTAATTGTACTCCAGTCTAAGTACAACATTCTAAGAAATATTTTTGGGCAAGCACCTGGGACAACTGCGCCGCCATCTGGTGATATGTTGTATTTCACTAAACAGATGATGTGTTCACAACCTTTTTTTTTGAAAGGCAGTGAAGTGTAGTGAAACCTCTTCTTCATATCAGCTCCACAAAGTCATAGCTTACCTGGCACATGGATCCATTTATAGCATCTACTTTTGTGACAGTTGGCTCTCCGATGAGAACACACTTTCCATGGACAGCACTGGCCTGTCGACATAATCAGATCACAGTGTAGCTCAAAAACGTGTAATTCCCTCACACAGTGTCAGGAATGGAGACACACTCCTCTATGCAAACACAAACAACAGCACACACAAACTCTGTGGTTTTGCATAAACTTTTTTAGCAGTTCCAAAGGTTCCAGGTTCCTGCATTTTTAAAAGGTAGTTAACTGAAAATGTATTAGCTGTGCTTTCTTTTTGAGACACATGTTAGTTCAAAGTTATACAAAAATAAAATCATGACTGCAGGCAAGGCTACTCCATTTAACAAAGTGCATTAGTACTAAAGCAAATGTGACAATGAATGTAAGAATTTGATGTCACTGATATTGATATTTACCTCACTTTTGGTCGAAACATTATTGTACCAAGTCTCCCAGTAGAGGCCATCCACCAAAGTGGTTAAAGACCAGTGCCACCAGTCTTCATGTGTATGTATTGCTTGAAAAGCAATATGTGTGCTTCTAGAACACAACAATCACTCCATTAGCATTACCTACTATAGCACTGCTTTACAATGGTGCTCTTTTATTTTAGCCCTCCAAGTAATTCATCAGTTTACTCTATTTTCAAACGTTTAAAAAACAATTGCAACTTTTCACAATTTTATGTTTGTCATCCATAAAATAGACTCTTTTCAGTGTTTATTCACTATTAGACATTAAACACTACTAGACATGTTAACTGCATGCACAGTTTTTGAATTAAATTTGTGAAATATACTATAGTATGACCTCTTACAACATGGTTTCATTAAGTGCTCCATTTTGCAAGAATGCCTGTAAAGTACTAGTTCAGCTATTACTATACATTTAACAAATCTGATGCTTTTGACTTCCGTTAAAAGCAACTAAAATCACTTCTATAGTGGACTAAAATAAACTCACACTATGAACAATTACTGGTCTGTGTACCTACCGTGTGAACTCAGTTTTAATGGCCTCATTCAACAGGTAATATTTTTCAGAGGATTTTCCAGCACTGATAGCCATGAGCAGGAATAACATGCTCACATGTAGCACAGCCTCCCTGTGCAGAGCAGAAGAGCCAGCATCAACCAGAATGCTTCCCACATTTCTGGATCTTCATCATTTAGTCTTGAGAGGCAGGTCAGGAAACACAGCAAACACACCTGAGGGCTGTGTGGATGAGCCTCTGTTTTTTCATGTGTCCTTGAACCCGCAGCTCTGCTAGAGTTGGGGGACGGGCCAGACGCAGGCGGCGGGCTCTCTGACGGGCTGCAATGACCTATCAATAATCAGGCCACAATCAGGGCAAGGTTATCAATCCCGGGTAACTCTGGGCTGTGTTCAAGACAGCTTTCTTTTTTGGTGTTCCCATCTAAAACTGGGCAGCATTTATAAAATTTATTGTTTATAAAGCAATTAAAAAAGGCAGAATTTGATCTAATGTTTTGTTTAACTAACTTCCTTCCTAGTCTTTATTAGTTCTACTGTTTTTTCTGAATTTTATTATTATTATTTACCTGAAGTTTGTATGCATGTGTGTACATGTGTATGTGCCTCTGTATGTGTGTGTGTAGGAGGGACCAGATCGGATTGGACACACCACAGAGGTATAAAATTTGAATAAAAAACCCAGTGTAAAGAATGACATAAAGTCTCATGGTGACAGCTAGATGTTATAAAAAATACTCGTGATGGATAAGTTTTTAATGCATCAAACAGAATGGGAACACAACCCAATGGATAAATAAAAGGTTACCAGTATCACTGGAGAGGGGCTGTTACCTGGCTGAATGCCAAGGCATGGTCCTGGGGGTGAGCATAGGGGCTCAGCAGGTCATTTTTTAATGATTGCCCTCCATTGTGGTTCCACCGCTTCAGAGTCTCCATGGCTGTTGTAGTGTCAGAACATCTGTGGAAGTGACAGCTTCTCCTGTACTGTACAGCCACCACAGTGGCAGCAATGAAAATCTGGGTGGGGTATAATTAAAACAAAATCCTCTGTAATGATCATATACACAATACACATCATTAGACAGTTGGAAGGAGTTCATGGATCGTGTGATGTGGAGAAACATCATATGACATATAGTGTTTGTCTCTGCCATTTATAGCTGTTTTAAGGAACCAGGGTAGTGATCTTCTACCCAGAGGCACTGAATGCCCTTTCTATGACTGATACTGCAGAAGACAGCAGGTTAGGAGGTTGTTTACCAGTGCTGGCTGGAGCACAAAGCCACACAGGAGCAGGGAGGAGAACAGAGCCTTGAACCACAGCAGACACTTGGTGGCACTAAACCTAGAGAGGGAAACGTACAGTTTAGCTGGTGTCAGAGATGCCAGCCATGGCAACTTGTCTAAAGGACCTCGTGAACATACTGGCTGAAGAGGCCTGAGAAACACACTACTCATGCGGTGTGAGCAAAATAGTTGGACAGCAGGTGGCATAAAATGTTGTATGCTTTAGATACAAAGTAGCATAAAAACAAGGACTTGTAACCTAATGGTTTGTGGTTTTCAGGTCCCTTCACCACCACTGCTGCGGCATGCTTGATCGGCACTTACTCTTAACTGTCAAAATAACCTATTGCAGTAACTTGTTTGTAACTTGTCTGGAGATTAATAATCCTGTTTATAGAGGTAAAACTTAGGTTTCTTTGTAAAAAAAAAAGTTTTTATATAACTTATGTTATTATATAACACAGTACCAGACAATAAAAACAGCTACAACAGCTTATGAAATATACGTGCTTTTTTCATACAATTGGCTTATTATGTAGTATAATGGCAATTTTGTCCATTATATGGAAATTCTACTTCCACAGTGGGTAGTTCATTCTATAAAATGGCTTGTATTAGACCCTTATATCACACATTTTGGGAGACAGATACACACTTGATGTCTCTAACCAAAAATGTTTTGTCTAGTGTACAAACTCCTATATTGCACTGAATCAGGGACCACTAGTGTAAATAAAGCCTTAAGCTGGCATTCAAATAAACCTAATTTTAATGAACCCCTTTTATAATGCCACACAGTACTTCTACTAGCATTGAGTTTATGTGCTTTGCAGTGAAAAACATATTTATTTACATCATAAGCAACCAGGAGCCAAATTGTCACAGTGTCTCCTGAAGTGGTTAAAAAGAAACTGCAAAAGGCATTAAGGAAAGGCTGCAAAGGCAGAGAAAACAGCAATGAAAAGGAAGAAGAGATGTTAAACATTAAGTAAGAAATCATATTTTTAATCTAGGAACCTATTACTTCCTCTTAAAAATTATGGTAACTGAACTTTCTCCCAAAGGGAATTTATCTAAAAGGGTGATTTCATGAAACAAATTAACTTTCTACCTATCCGTTATCATTCACCACTTAAACCTGAGCAGGGTCACAGCAATCTGGAGCCTGTTCCAAAATCATAGGGTGCTGGGCTATAAACCAAATGAATGAAATGAAGGAAACCACATACTCTGTCCCCAGGATGGCAGTGACAGTCCCACAGACTAGGGAGAGGGTCACACAAAGGGTCCAGGCCAGACAGCGACACCAGGGAGGCAGGGTAATCTCACTGCCGTCACAGTTCTGATCCTTCAGAAACCAGCCATACTCTGGGAGGAAAAAATAGAAACTGCACAGTAAACTATTTTAAAAAGTACTTTATTTGCCTTTCAGTGATTCTTCTTCCTAGTCCTGTCAATGTTATTACTGGAACTTTTCTAGTTTTTACATTTTGCCTGCACACTGAAAATGTATTTATATTCTAAGTCAAAGTTTTCATCTTATTCCCATCTGGTTTGTCCACATGTATTGGTTATGCTATTACACAAAAACAAAATTAAATCTTTCCCAGAGCTCTGTGAAAAGGCCACAACAAAGAAATGAAAAATAAGGTTGTGATGTAATACCACAGTGGTTCTTCTGTAGTTTGTTGCTTGATTTCCCATGGCAGATACCCTGCCCCTCCTCCTTTTCTCCAACAGTTGCTGGTGCCTGCCAAGGGATCTGAGAATCCAGCACTGTATGCTGGGAGGGCACAGAAAATCCATCTTGTTTCATGGATAATTATGGCAATATGAATGTAAAAAATAATAATAATAATAATGATAATAATAATAATAATAATAAAGACATTGTTTTTATTAACACTTATTATTTTCGTTGTTGTTGTAAACCCACCATCATGACCGACAACACTGTTTATTGTTTTATAAAACTATTATTATTATTATTTTAAAATTTTTATTTGTTTATTTATTTATTTTTATTGAGTGCTGACTTGTGCACAGACTAAATTCCACATAATTCCACTACCTCTTCTTTCTTTATCCACACCTCTTGTGCCCACTGCTGGAGGTGTTGCCAGGACAGATGGGGCTGCACAGTCCTGCTGTCCAGTGTGAGTGCATTGCTGTGAGCTGAACACAGTGGCATTGCCACAGCAAACATTAATAGCACTGTTTAAAGAGGCAAAGCAGGATCCAGATGCCCAAAACACTAAGGCACTAAATCTGACTTGTACCTTCCACAGAACAGATGTCAAGAGGTCTCTGTTTGTGCACCGCAGATGATACCTTATTAGTGGATACCTGTTGAAAATATTAAGGGAAATAATAACAGGCCTTTCCAAATTATCATCTGTATCTTTTAGGAACTTGTCAGGGTAAAACTCTGGGATGTAATGGGACATGCTCTGATGTTCACTTTTTAAACATGCATACCCTGAAGACTTTCTCAATACAGTTTTTCCAATAATTTATTAACAAGCCATTGTTAAAAAACATTTCCAACTACATTCAATCACATACAACAGCAGAGCTGATCCATAATAGGACATCATCTCACAAGAATCATTAATAATTTTTACATTTCATCACCATAAATTGTGATCCATAAACAATATATGGAGTCAATCATCATGACACAGTTACCCAAACAGCATGCTTGACAAACAAAACCCAAATGTAAAACCAAACACTTTATAAAAGGAATTGTAAAACATTAAAAAACAAAACATTACGCAACAAATTCTACCGGTTTCACCTTTTAAATTCTATCAGATTCCTTCAGCTTGGTCTACACTCCATACAAACCCCACTTTCTCAACACATACTGACCTCACTGAGGCGGAACAGAAGGGACAACAGCGCCCCCACAGGTAGGACCACCAGAGTACTGAAGACACCTGTCACCAGAGATACGGTGGGCATGTGGAAGGGTCCCAGATCCACAGTGGCCTGCAGGCACACATTATCAAGCTTAGTGGCTAAAATACCATGTGGCAGATGAAACGATTAAAAACATATACACAGGAATGTATATTACAAAGTTGTGGAAAACAAAAGTGTATACAGTTTTTTGGGGGGTACAAAATACTCAAGCGCTTTCACAGCAACAAACATTTCTTTCATAAAGGACCATACATTGCACAGTACTCTATTCAAATTAATGAACCATATTTCAATCATTTTAAAGTCCTAAAATATATAAGGCAATATAACTGTTCTCATAACTAACCATATAAACTCAGAATATAAATAAAAATGATGCTACTGCAAAAAGTTTTGGTGCTGCAAACAGAATTTGATTGTGAGGTGAAATGGCTAATTCCTGCAAGAGTGTTTTGAAAAGGAGTCTTTTTGAGTGAAATGATGCCCCACCTGGTGGTCCTGCAGAGACAGGAGGACGGCATTGGCGCACATATACCCTTCTAGCAGCAGCAGACACACACTGAGACGCTGGATATGGGTGAAATGACTGTAGGAGGGGCGGCTATATACTGATGCCCAAGAATGAAGGTCCTCCAGGTACTCTGTCAGTTTGGAGTATAGGAGCTGGCAACAGAGATGAAGCCACCAGTACATGAACACACACACACACACACACACACACACACACACACACAGTCATCAAATCTCCCTCTCCATAAGTTTTTGTAATTTAGCATTTTGGTAGTTAACCCACTGTAACTCTACAAGTATAGCTTTAAATCAATGAAATTTCTGCATTTGAATCAATGCGATTTGAAAAGGCAAAAGAAACAAAACAAGAAATTAAAAAAATATATATTAATTTAGCATAAACTTCTACAAAGAAACTTAAGACTGTTGAGCTTGTATACTGTGCTACTTAATATTATCTACCCATTCTTGTAGCTGGGGAGCTTTTAACCTGACTAAATCAGGGTTAGTAGATTGCTCAAGGGAACTACAGCAGAAACAGCAGTTTGAATTCAGGTTTTCTGATTTCAAATAACTCTACTAAACCAGTACACTACCTGGTTCCCTTGCCAGTATGCAGCTGACTGTATATCTAGTTGTATAATAGCTGCCATCCTATTGATGCCCTGATCCTGTACATTTCTCCCACAGAGAACCTGCTAAACATGCTAAAATAAACAAATAATCATTTTCTCTCACATAGCTGAATAGTTGGAATAGCATGAATTTTCCACACACACCTTTCTGAATCCCAGGCCCCTGGTGAGGGCAGGGAGCACCCGCTCCACCCTGCCATCACCCTCATCCACAGCCAGCCAACACTCTCCAGGGAAAAGCCAGCTGGCTCCTGTCATCAGGTCTCTGACAGCCACATGACTGATATACCAGCTTGGAGAGGAGCCTCTGTTGTCATGCCACAGGTGCACCTTCCAGATGGGACCCAGGCTTTCTGGGGTGCTGAGAAATACACAGAGGCATCACTCTATTCAAATACAACGATAGTTTACTTTAATGATTAAACAAAATGAAAAAGCTGTTTCAAAGTCATAGTCAGGCAAGCAGTAACAAAGTAAATACACCATAGAAAGGTCAGGCTTGTTTAGGTCTTACCTTGAAAGAAATTGGGTGGGGCATAGGTCTATACTATTATTCCAAGGTTTAGCTAATTCTTTCATCCAAAGCCACTTACACGCTTAGCTCATTTAAAAAGCTGGATTTTAATTTCTAATCCATTCAAGTTAAGTAGCACCTTACATGTTTATGTGTTTATTATTTTTATACAATATATGGCCTTATGTAGCTATAATGAAGAGATTCTGAATTATATTAATTACAGAAGCTAAAGAACCTACCTTAAGATAAAAGTATGTCTGGAGTTGCGAGCAAAAAGTAGCTGGTTAGAGAAATGGAGCTCCCTGGTCTGGGATATCACGTTCTCCCCATGCAGAACAATGTGAACCTGCCAGACAGATAACACACTTCCTCATATCAATCTTAAAAATTTAATACGAACTTCAGCCATTTATCCACCCATAATTCTTAACCCCTTGAAGTGTTTAGGGTCAAAGGAGTCTGGATCCTATTCTGGAATCACTGGGTGTAAGGCTAGGGGAATACACCCTTGATGGGACATCAGTCCATTGCAGGGTGACCACACATATACATTCACAGACTACAGGCAATTTATAGGCAGCAGTTAACTTGAACTGCATGTTTTTGAATTGTGTGAGGAAACCAGAGCACTAGGAGGAAACCCACGCAGACCCGGGGAGAATACATAAACTCCACACAGACTGAGCTGGACTTAAACCCACGATACAGGAACAAGCAGCGAATGCCACACGTCAACTCTGACTTTCTTCATTTCTTGCACGATTTTCTGGCACTGTGTTATGGCCCTGTGTTACTGTGCAAACTAGGAGCTGGTATTAAAAGTTCAGCTGTGTTATAGCCAAATTGTGTCTACTGTATGCTGCACATACCGGGGTTTATCTGCATGTTTTATAATAGCCCTGCTAATAGTAACTCAACTCATACCCTATGCTTCCATGATCGACTCTAGAACACTGTGTCCCTACACCAGCCAAGTGCTTACTGACACTGAATGAATGAATGAATGAATGAACAAATATACTCATGCTGTTAAATATGCTTAAAATTCATATCCTTGAGCTGCAGTAACAGTGCTTGATACTTGCATGTTCTGTAGTCGACAGTGTGCTGAAGGTCAGTGTGCACACTACAGTTAATAGAGTTTGTCACTGTGACAGTGGCCGGTTGTGTACTTTGACAAAGGGACAAATTTATATGATCATATGATCAGAGAGTAAATACAGGGATTTGCTACCTTAGCTGTCATAGTGGGCCTTGACCGGAAACCAGTGTCCACTGTGACGGCATACAGTTGCCTGTCAGACAGGCTGTTGTCTGGCAGGTGGACCAAACCCCTCTCCCTGTACTGGGCATCAGCCTGCTTGCAAAAAACCGCAGAAAGCAAGTAGACAACCAGGGAGATGAGTGCCACACTGCAGAGCGTCAGGTTGCTGTGGAGGCTGCAGGAAAATTCACCTGTGTTACTATCTGCATCTGAGTCCACCATCTTAACAAGCACATTTCACCAGATGTTCACCCACCTCACAAAATGAGACACACAGATGAACTCCAGATGGCTTTGAATTTCCCGGTATGCTGCTGTAAATGTTGTCAGATGGTTGCAACTGAGAGAGAAACATTCAAACATATTTTGATACTCATATATTGAACCCTAAAAAAATGCATTAAAACACACACATCTTTTTTCTTATTTACTGTGAATATTGGAACTTTTAATCTTCAAGCCACTATGGACACACTCAGTCCCCTCAAGAGGAGCACCGACTCTGTGTTGCTACAGTAAAATACCTCCTCACATAAATGGGTTAAATACTGCAAATAGAAATGAATCAAAGTGTTCATGTCAGTTAAGCAGCAAATAAATAACTTTACATTCTCTGCATTTGAAAAGTGCTTGAAAGGGACTGATACTCACTGACTGCTGTAGTACATGGTGATTATTCATAACAGTCTTTGCTACATTTCAATACCCAGGGTGCACTAAGTTACACTGTAGGTTAGCTTATGAGCTGTTTTCCCCCCATTCATCAAAAATTTGCATCCATATTATTAAACAAAATAAACAATATGTTGAAGTATCTTGTAATCAGTGTAGAAATTCAAAATTTAATACTTTTAATACTTGTACTTAGTTTGCTGATACCAACCAATAGGCACTCCAAAATGTCAGTAGCGGAGCAATGGCACTTCCTTTTTCCTCTTCAATTCAGGTTATGTGACTTTCTCAGTGCCACACCAGCTGAGCCCCTTCTTTGGAAGTAAACTGAAAAAACCAAAAGAGCTTTTCTGCTCCCCACTTTATTCTCAGGTATACCTGCACTTGAAGCCACTGGAGGACTCCGCTTCCACAGCAATACATCCATCTGGTTTCCACTCTCCAACTCCATCCCAGAAGAGACACTGGATGCACTCAATAACCATGGTGTAGTTCACTGAACTGGTGACATACTTATTCCCATGCACCTCATTGTAGTTTGCATTGAGGAGAGCTAGGTAAATTCTGCTGGGTCCTGTCCAAATATGTATTCATGTCAGATAACATGCATTTAATTAAGAATAAATGTGGATTTTTTTAGTTGCTTAACCCCAGATCATACATTATGGAAATACTGGGTGATTAAAAAATAACTGAACACTTTGACAAACTCATTACTCTGTAACTATCATATGAAAATGTAGTATATTCAACATTTCTAAGATTAAGATAAAACCGAGAATTGTTTTAGACTACATGTTCATGTGATACTTATTGAGTAAAAATTTCATGAAGCTGTCCAATTGTTTTTGAATTACTCTATATTAAGATAAAATAGACTAAAGCAAAATGAGAAACAAACCACTTAGAGAAGAGAGGGGTAAAAATACAAGGGCTGTGTCTCCTTCCCAGCGATGGATCTTCTTCACGTTGTACACGGTTGGAGTTGGCCTCTCAAAAATCCTTCACAAACAGCAAAAAGAGATGAGGAACAATTTGCATAAATTATATAAAAAATAGGTGAAATACCAGAAGTAAACATAACATCTAAAAAGGTGTATTTTCATCTACTTTCCAATTTGAAGAAATATCCATTGGAATTCCTCTGTTTCACACCAATGATCCAAGTGTGGAATTAGTACCTTCACGAGCCATTCATTGAGAACCAATCAATGTCTTCTGGCCAAACATAATGGTGGTGACATGTGAAAGGATTTCTTCTTCCTACCTGAGAAGGATCATGATGGGAAATGTCCGGTTCGTCGGCCTGTCAAAGTGGAGAGTGACCAGCAGGACCTCCTGCAGATTCTCAGGAGTCACATTAAATTGGTGTACATTCATGTGACTACGCTGCAGAGAGAACTGCAGAGCTCCACTCCTCTGTCACAGTGGAGTGAAGGAAAAAACCTTGTGTAAATAATTCTGTAAGGTGACCTTTACAAACAAGAACCATGTATAACCACTGTGATCCCTTCCCCTCTTGACATCAGCTTGATCCAGGGCTTACATTTTGGGCTCTTGGCTGGAACTCAGCGGTTATAGGAACAGAAAAGTGCTGGATTTTGATTTCTGTTCTGGTGCTGCAGTTGTAAAGCGCCATGTCAGCTACGTGTCCGTGCATCTGAAAACCAGTGCAAAGTTCATCACATGTTTAGTCTTTCTGCTCTGGAGAGATAAAATATGCATGGTAAGGTTGACTCATATTACCAATAAGGAACACTACATCTACTTTACACAAAAAAAGCCATTGACCTGTCGAACCTGGATGGCATCTCACCTGGATGTGAGATTTCTCCCACAAATAGGGGCTCTGTTTGAAAGACATCAACTGACCCACAATGCAGTGGTCAGTAAGGTAAGGACCAGCCACATTGTGCCCATGGATGTGCACATTCAGCCCATCAGGGAAATAGAACTTAGTAGAGCCAACATTCTTGACCATTTTCTGGAAGCTTCTGTGCAGCAAAAAGGTCTTCACCTCCATCAGGCTGGTGCTTAAACTGTACTCCGATGCTTGGCTGAATAAAACATGCTTCTACAATGAAATGGGGAACAAAAGTGGGAAACTAGCAAAGAGACTATTTGAAAATGGCTCGTACTGTTTATTTCTATTCATGTCATTTGTTATTTCTGGAATCGATGTTCACCTCAGGAGAGAGTAATCATCATTTTTCAAATAGAAATTTGAAGATTCTATATCTGACCAACACACAATCTGTTTGAAAAACATTACTAAATCATTACCAGTGGAAACAGCATTATGATAAAATGTCGTAACTGCTACTGTTCTCACCAGCAGTAGGTCAGCAGCAGTGTGGATGACATGTGAGATTAGCTGAGTGTTCTTCTTGGAGATCCTCATTAAGGTCTCCAGGGTAAAAGACAACAGGGAGACCAGTGCAGGCACTGTCATCTCATCCAGGAAGCAGTTGTCTTCACCATTTTGCTCACAGAACTGGGATAACATATCCTGAACAAATCTAGGCACGAGTCTGGCGCTTTCAAAAGTCACCTTCAAGAAATGAAGAGGGGGCACATACAAAAAAAAAAAAGACTACCTCTTGGCAACTGGTCCCTCAAAATAATACATAACATTTCTATTGCAAGACTGAACACCGAGAGATGTCATTAAAATTACAAATTACATTTTAAAATGCATTTTCTTATACAAACACATATTTAAAACTTACCTGATTGGTGACACTCACAAGATCTTTAAGAATATAGATAGTATCCATCATTGCAACCTAAAAGAAATCGAATATGGTAAAATAGAGATTGTCATTATCCTAACACTATTTTGAGAATTTTATTTTATTTTTATTTTATTTAAGTTTCTACAGTATTTCTATGTTCAAATATATGCTCTCCCCTTATACCAAGGTACAAGAACAGGAATTTTCAAGGTTATTAATCAAGATACTTAATTAATTGAATGTCTTTCAGATCAAGGACACATCAGCACCTGGTCAGGGATGGTCTGTTGAGACACTGCTGAGATGAGGACACTACGAGTGATGGTCTGCAGTTCTCTGGAGCCTAAAGGTTCCTGACTAAGACGGTTCAGCACATTAGTGAACAAAAAGATATGGTTCCGGACCTCCTGGCCATTACCCTTTAGAGCCAACTTGGTGAGAGTCTCCAGTCCATCCAAATAACTGGGGACAACAGAATAAACAAGTCAAGGCACCTTGCTATGGACACAAGCAATCTTGCAGAAGATGTGAGGACTCTTACAGTCTCTGGTCTGGGCTGTAGGCAGAGGACACATTTCTTTGGTAGCTGGGCAGGACCTGCACACTCACTGGGCAGGGCCTCGTTGCTGCTCCGAATTGGTTCCACACTTCAGTGTAGATTGTAACTGTCAGGCACACACGACATGTTTTATTATAAAATCAACAACAACAAAACCCCAAGGCTGTTTAGCAGGTTTTTCTAATTATGTGTCCAAACAAGTTGCTTTCCACACTACCTTTGTAGTTGTCTTGGGGCTCACCAGACGGAAGGCTGAAATAGTACTGGAAGTCTCGACCTTGGTAAAGTACTCGCCTTTGACTTCTGCCTGTGCTGTAACTATACTTATAAAGGAGGTCCTAAACAAACAGGTGGGAAAGAATATTTTGCTATTTGTGCAAAATTTATGTGGCGCAACTTATTTTATTGTAGTCATTTGATGTCTTACTAAAGGATACAGCAGGGCCACTCCTGCAACTTTGAACTAGTAATCTTCTTCAGGATACCCAAATACATAATTAACTACAACCTCTTGTTCTATGGCATGTAAAATTTTTAACAATGGATGAATTTATCTCAAATTCCTAATGTGAATATTTCTGTGATGTCCCTATAATTTCTCTGGATGCACCACCATGGTGGGTGATTGAAGGAGCACACAAACTCTATCAGTGATGAGACAAAACACAGTATCGTGAGTCAAGAAACATACCATTTTCCCTGAAGAGCAGAAGATGCTGAATTCTGTATGGATCTCATAGCCCTTGGTAGGTTGGGCCTGGCAGGCCATTCCCTGTGGAATCTCATCAGTGGAGAAGAAGAACTGGGTCTTCCCTAGCAGGGTTTGTTGAGCACCTTTAGAGTACAAGTGGAGCACATGTCAGATTTATACCCAAAAACACTAGAAAAAAGTCAATAATGTTTTGACAGTAAAAGGCAGCACAACTTAACAAAATGCTGTGATTAATCACTTTTCAAGAAAAAATATCTTAAAATTACTGTTTCTAAGTCATTTTAATATTAATAGTGAGAAAATATAATTATATTCCATATCCAGTGGGAAAAAGTCCCATTAATAAGGTAATGAAACAACACTAGATCAATCTGAAATTCTCGTTACCGTGGCCACTTACTTGCAGACACTTCCAGCATGTATTGAGTTTTTGGTTTCAATGCAAAGGGCTTAAATCTGATCATGTGGGAATTTATACCTACATAAAGGAAACATTTAAATGGGACAGTGACTTCAAAGACACAGTGTTAGTGTGTGCATGAATATAAGTTACAAAAAGGTACTTAAATCAGTACACTTTTAACATACATTGAAATTACACTTACGGAATTCCTACTATAAAAACTTGATCCTAGTATGAGGAGTAGCAGTCGTGTCTTCTGTTCAAGTAACACAAGGTTTTAAAGTTAAGTACCTGTGGTGGTGTAGGTAATGAACTCAGCAGGGTTGATCTGGCGCCTCTCCAGGTCCAACAGGGTTTTCTCAGGTGCAGTGTAGGATGGTTTGCTGGAATCCATTAGGTTGTCTTCTCCATTTTTGGAGCCCAAAAAATCTTCACTACTACCATAGCTGTCTTTTTCAATCCCTGAAACAATCCATCAAGCAAAGGCAATGACATCAGGACACTTTGTTGATGTATATATGTTGTTCAGCAGCATAAAAGAAAGCTATTACTCAGATTGGTCTTGTGTATTCTGGGAAAGTATTTAATACTTCCTATTGGTGTACCTCGAGAGTTGCCAATGGAACCCTCTTCAATGTCAGTGAAATAACTCCAATCTGAAAAAAGCAAATGCAAGCCATGTAAAAGTTAGGGACAAAAATACAAAATCCAGACAACAGCATTGAAGGTCCATTTATCTTTTTAGATAGCAAATATTTCACATAAATCAAGGCTTATTAGTGAAGTTACCTTTGTAGTTGAGTCTGATAATCTCCTCTCCTGTTAGTGTTCCACTGCCTTCAGTGTGCAAGCCACTCCCATCCAGGGGCGTCTCTAGAAAACAATATGAACATACGTACAAATTAGCAAATAAAATGTCTTTAATACTTGTCTCTGAATCTGACCTAATTAAATACAGTATCAAAATAAAGCACCCTGTGAAACTTGTTCACATGTACCTGAGTGTTCAGTATGATAGCTGCTCTCAGAAACAGGGGATTCAGCAGGGTGGTCAAGGAAAGGGTCATCGTAAAGGATGCTGCCATCATCAGACACTGGGAACTCTGAGATGTAATATGGAGGAACAGGGATCTTGAACCGTTCAGTAAATAGAGGAAAGAACTCAAAATCTGAAAAAATAAAAATTAAAACACCGTGGTATTGTTACACTGAAAAATACAATGCTCCTTTATTGCAGCAGTACTTACAATATTATGTCATTCCCACTATTTAAGTATTTGTGTGTGTGTGTGTGTGTGTGTGTGTGTGTGTGTATTTACGTACATATATATGTATATGTATATATATTTTCAGTATATATATTTTCAGTGAGAGCCAAACAGTAATGTAAGCCTCCTAGATGTAAATGTTCCCATTTTTGATAGTAAAAAAGGCACAGAGCCTGACTAGCAGAACAGAAAGCGAAATGCAAAATCACCTGCATCACTATAGTAAACAGAGCATAGGGCATTATTATCAGCATAACCTTGCCCTGGTACCTGATGAAGGCTTACTGTCAGAGGAGGTTTGTGTAGACTTTTGTTCTCTGGGGAGTCTGACTGAGGGTACGTTCTCCTCGGGATGGAGCAAGGGAAAAGGGAGGAAGGCTTCAAAAGCAGGGGTGCTAGATAAAACTGATGTACGACTCTGAGATCCAGGGTGAGGAGGAAACAAACGGTAGGTATCTGAAGTGGGTGGAGATGAAGCAGAGGACAACAGGGGTCCAGGTGTAATAGGAGAGGCCATCTCAGCTCTTCTAGAATTTATAGTCCGTAAGTGGGTCAGTACAAAGCTTGGGGCTTCAACCATTCTGGAGGGTCCTGTCAGATCCAAAACGCTGCAAAAAGGAACTGAAGAATACAAAACATGACATCTGTGATAACAATCCACAGCTTCTCTAAAGCCATACATTTAATGAACTGCTCTTACTCTCAGTGACGACTTTGCTGGAAGCATTAACCAAGTAGAGGTCCCAGGTGTAGAAGGTAATTTCAGGAGGCATTTCACAGTTTTCACACAGGGTTTTTACAGAGAACTGTTCATTCCAATTCACTGTGGTGCCCTGGCAGTTCTCACAATGTACCTGCATCTTCCTGAACAACAGAATGTATATTGAAAATAGATAGATAGATAGCTAGATAGATAGATAGATAAGGCTGAAAGCATTGGTACCTTTCTACTTTTTCAAAAAAATTAAATTTTCTCTGTAATAAGTTCAAACTCAGAAAGCATTTGGTATCCACCATTCTTTATGTCACATTTAGTAAAACAGAAACTTTGGTTTTGATTTATAACATATTATTTAAAATAATACAACAAATGAAAATGGCATGGATAAAAATACTGGGACCCTGAACATAATACTTCATAGCACAGCCTTTGTAAATAATAACTGCAGTCTAGCAGTTCTCTGTAGCTCTGATTGAGGTTTTTACACTTCTCCACTGGGGGTTTGGTCCATTCTTCCAAAGCAAACTGCTCCATTTTTCTCTGGTTTGATGAGTGCTTCTCTCAGATGTGAGTTTTAGCTCTTTCCAAATATGTTCTATGGAATTCACATCATGATTCATAGCAGAGCAGTTCAGAATAGTGCAATGTTTTATTCACATCCATTCTGAGTGCTTTTTGAGGTGTGTGTTTTGTTGGAGGGCCCATGACCTATGACTGAGACACAGCTGTCTGACACTGATTGTATTTAAGAAAATTCCTGTTGAGCTTTTTGTACTTCTTTTCCTTTCTGGGTCTTCTACCATTGTGCCTATATTTATTCAGACAGCAATGGATGGTGCAGCTTGATACTGTTGCATCTTGAGTTTTTCAGGAAAAATGGTGCATTATTTGAAGAAAATACAAGGGTACCAACAATTTCAGCCATGTCTAAATATCCACCCATCCATATATACATACATACATGGATTATTATTGGGGATATTACTAGGAAACATTATTTACCTGACAGATTTCTCAAAGGCAAATTACAGCCTTGTATGTAACGCTACTTAAAATTATTTAGCAACAATGCAACCTGCTTAATAAGCAAAGTCAGAACCATTAATTTCATAAACACAAGGTGTACCCACCTCATCATATGAGATGTTACAGTAACAAACACCTCTGATGAAGTAGAGCGATCCCCACTCATCACTGTGAGAGTAAACTTGAACTGGTCATAGCTGGATTTCAAGTAACTGGATGGGAAAACAAGCACAGGGCTGGAGGTAGGAAGGTCTTCATCAAAGCAGGTGCTGTCAGTGTTACTAACTGGCTTACAGTGCCATTGGTATCTGAGAGACAGCAGAGACAAAGACAAGTTATTCATCCATGAGGTCACTTGCATCATTTAAAAGCTACACATAAGGCTCTGAATGTCAGACGATTATAAGAGCATCAAATAAAAAGTCATGCCTTATATTCATAAATCATAAGAATTAACTACTTTCTTTAAAAAGTCCTTTAAGTATCTTTAATTTTTAAATGTTTTTTACTGTACCTCAGGATATTCTCAAGGTAGTCAGGATCATAAGATCCTTGTCCATTTAAGGTCAAGACACTACTGTTGCTGATGCTGATGAAGATATTTGTGCCTCCATAGATTAGACAGACAGGAGGACTGGGAACAACTTCAACATGGACAGTATAGTTACTGTATACAACACTGCCCTGGATTTGAACCTGCAAAACAACCCAAGCAAATAATAAATTACTGACATTAGATAAGAAATGGGTAGTATGTTAACTTCCTCCATCTTTACTAATGCTAACATTGGGAACATACCCAAGTCCAATTATGGTGTCCTGGAGAAATAACTGAAAATTCATTTTATGCATTGTTTTTAGATATTCTTCCTGCCAGATATGCCTCTTAATTTATCTTAGTTTATCAATGCAATAGGCAGTAGAAACAAAAGTTAGAATACAAAATATTAATTTAGTTGATAATTTGTACAAAAAAGGATATAAGGGATACAAGATACATACAATTATTTACCCATTCTTACTGCTGGGTAATTTTTACTGTAATTTTTTGGTAAATATTTTATTCAAGGTTACTATAACATGTAAAGAACTGGAAACCTGGTCCTTCAATTGCAAAGAGGCAGCTCTAACTATTACTCCACCTGCTCTCAATAGGTATCATCCTCAATCTCAATTAAATTTCTGTTGTTTCCATAGAAATAATCATAGTGTCCAGTAAGCTAAATGCTAACCCTCAATATTTATTTATTTAAATATAGCTGTGAAGTGAAATTAGCTCACCTTAGCTATTACAGTGTATATGCCATAATGCAGGAAATGACTGGGCAGCTGGATCCTTTGCTGCTGAGTTTCAATGTGAGATAGCTGCACTGGGGTCCCAGTGGACTCATACAAAGCCCAGCTGTATAGGAGACCTTGAGAGATATTGCAGTGGATATCTCCATCATAGGTCACACCCAGATGTATGGTCTGGTACCGCCTCACCTGCACATTCAGGGAAAAATCTATTAATGTTATCCAGTAGATACATCTCAGATGATAACCTACAGGTCATGCAGCTTCTTGCTTTCTATGAAACCTCCATATTTAAGCTTTATTTCATATAAATTTGTGTGGGAGGTTAACATGGATTGGCAGTGGCATGCATTGGATTATCATGCACTGGCATTGATGAAGACAGGATTCTACCTGAATTCTGACCGGACCCATGTTCTTCACTGGAGGAGGATGGCATGGCTGACTGACCACAAATATCTGCCTCCTTAGGGAGGCAGAGCTCACCAGATTGGACACAGTCACTTCCACAGTGAACTCACCCTCTCTGAAGATGAAATATGTTCTCTGTGTTATAAAGCAATCCACCCAATTCAAATTACTGGTTAAAGGATTGTATATAAGCAGACTACAGTGCAATCTGTACCTCTCATATATGTGGTGTTCAGTATTGCCCCCTGTTTTATACGTTCCATCCCCAAAGCTCCATGCATAGGTGACATTGGTTCCAGCATTTATCCTGCAGTCAAAAGGTACAGTAGTGTTCAGGAGTACTGAGGAATTGAAAAGAAGTCTGTTGATTTGAACCTTTCTCTGGACCACAATGGGGTGGATGTCAGAGATGAAGGTGTTCCGTCCACTGGAGGCATGAACAACGATGTTGTATCTACAAAATACAGAACAACACCATTCTTTAAAACAATACAGATCAAAAATTAGAAAATCACTTGCCATAAAACTGGATGCTCTGAAATCAATTTTACATTTTCAGTGTCCCTAATTCAGCAAGATCTTTTCTAGATTTACATAGCCTCTCTATGGTCTGATGAAGACCAGAAAAGTGATGCAAGTGTAAAGCATCACCTTAATTTGTATCACTTTTCTTGCACCTTCATATGTAATTGATGCATGCTTGGGTATTTATATTTTGTTAGATGAAAATAACTAAACTATGTACAAAATAAAGTTGAAGGTATGATATAGTTACATTAAGTAGGTATATTCCCTTTACTATAACTCTTAAGAGACTATTTTTACAGGATTTATCATGCGAGTGATGTGTCAGTTACATCTCAGAGCACAGACCATACCTCCCAGGAAAGTGGTATTTCTTTGTGATGGACCTGGACACTGTTCTCTGCATTGGTCCTTCCCCAAAATGCCACAGGAACTCCAGAGGGTCTGGCTCCTCACACATGGCCAAGAAGGTGATGATGGCACCAACAAGGTAAGTTTGTTTCTCTGTGTGGATCCTCACAGCTAAAACACAGAGGAGCATATATGTAAATGCATTAAATACAATAAGCTACTTTGAAAAGAAACCCAGTTCCGATGATGCACTGAGTACTTACACTGTGTTTGGGGAAGCACCAAGATGCTGGCACTAGTGTTGAGGCTGCCCACTCTATTTTGGGCTTCCACAGACACAGTGTTCATTCCAGAAGTCAGAAACCTGTGATACACCTCTGGCCCTACAGGCATAAGCAAAACCACTGTTGATATGATATCTTCACATGTCTGTGGAATCATTTTGCATTCAGCCAAACAGGTGATTGCAGTTCTACCTTCTGTAACATATGTAGACTGATTCCCAAATTTCCAAGTGTAAGTTACATTAGTTCCAGATGCTAGTTCTGCATTAAATCGAAGGACTTCATTTTTGTAGACAAAGCTGGAGTTGAAAATAAGCTGTAGGTCTGTAGGCATTTTCTCTATATAGAATGGCTGCACAACTGACATGTTGTAGAACTCATTGTAGGCAGCCACTGTGATGAAGACTACGCCTTCTGTAAAGCAGAGAAAAGAAATGCACTTAGACAAATAAAAACAATGATAGAAAAAAGCAATTTCAAGCTACGGTTTTTAGTTATATCCAGGGAGATGTTCGTTTAACTTTCAGCCCTAAACTGTCTGCAGCTGCCATTGCAAACTGGTTAATTGAGATTAAAAAAATTTGGATGAATGAAAAGTACCTGCGTGTAAACTTATGAGGAAAGAAGATAAGTTTAAGTTATCAATAATTAAATTGAAGGGTTTAAAATCTTTTCAGAAACAGATATGATTTTTTCCCTACAATTTCTGACCAGCTTCTATACTTTAATACTCTTTATTTTCTACAACTTTACTAATACAGGGATATTAAGCTGATTTCTGCTCCTCTGAAGTGCAGAAAATTATTGTATGTATGTGTCTACAGCAGACCAATGTACTTTAGACAGTCATATATTTCCCACAATGCATTGTTGCATGTGTCTAACTATGAGGGATGAGTTATAAAGCCTAGGCGGATGTTTTAGTGCACTCTGATTTCTGTTCATAAACTTGACAATGGTGGCAGCTCATCAGAATAGGAATGAAGTATTCTAAAAAGCAAAATTTCTTTCCTGTTGAATATGTTACCTTTCTATTTTATGTGTGCATCTAGAAAGGAACATATATAATGTGATACAGCTTTAGTGCAGGCTACACTTAATATACGTACACTAGTGTCGGCATTTAACGCCTTTACATCTGCCTTGTACCTGCATTTTTACTTTATCAGTTCTTCCCACTCTCCTCTACAGCCATTGAGCTTTTTCCACCCTTTTTAAAGTGTATTAATGCTGTTACTTATTATGATCAATTTTCTGATTTTTGAACTTGATCTTACAGTGCCCTCAAAAATGAGCGGCACTAGTGGCCCTCGATATAAATGACAAATTCTTTTTCCCATTTCAGTGTCCATGACCTGATTCGTTGAGTTCAGCAATTATGTCTCTTCTGAATCACCATTTCTTTCCTGTTCCCAATGGTGAGGGCTGACAAATAGTTTCCCATATGTTACGTTTTTTCTTTTACCCCAGTAGATCTTTTTACCTCAGGATTCCTTAGAAATTAGTTGTAACAAATCCTATTTCAGATTTTATTTATTTTCTGACACAAAAAAATAAGAGAAATAAAACAGGGGATTTAATAATTTGAATATTTGTTTTGAACAAACTGCACCAATTAAACTCAGAGGTTTTCCAAATTTGTTAGTGATGACACATAATTGTTTATTGGAGCTGTTTATTTTATACAGTTTTTATCGTTAATGTTTATCCACTAATTTTGGAGGCAACCTGTAGCGAAGGGTACCATATAAAAACAAACTAATCTGACAGTGTGAATAGACATATTGTACCTTCTGTAAACTGGTGAGAGATGGAAGCGACTGAGCACCATTGTAATCCATGTGAACTGCCTTTCACATAAAACAGTGGCGACCCATCTCCAAAACTAAAGATGAAGTTGACATCCTCTGAGAAGACCTGAGAAGTGAACGTGAGGGCCTGGGTTGCATATGAGCCGTTGTGCTGTGGGTGTAGCACAGCATAGTTTTTGCCTAAGGGTAGCTGGGAGCAGATGGCATTAATGGGACCACGCACTTTGACAAACAGGTCCCTGCGGATGGGGTCCCTACTGTTACTGAGGGAGCTGGAAATAAACACAGAGACCTTGTGGGTTCCAGGTACCTGAGCTTGGTATGTCAGGGAACTGATATTTGTGTTTCTGTGGAAAAAAGTACAAAAATGTAAACACATACTAAAAAGCCCAAGGTAAGAGAAAATGAATGCTTGTAACAGTTAAATATCTATCAATACAATATACAAGATATCTCTTGAAGAATGAGTCTTTGACTTATAAGTTTTTATGAATTCAAGAGAAATTATCTACTACCCTTTTTTTAATGACCAAATATGAGGCTGATTCTTCACTCTTATGAGTAAATAAAGCAGCTAAACATGGTGAAATTTTTAAAGTTCACATCATAATGGCAATTATGTCTCTGACTTATGAGGTTTCTTCTTATGAACCAGTTTCCAGGAACACATTATGCTCATAAGTAGGGGATATCGGCACTGATATCTACACAGACTAAAAAAAAAATCACATTGATTTCTTATAAGTCGGTCTGCCAGTAGTGTACAGAATATTGCAGGTTCACATCTTGGTAATAAAATGTCATCTCATTGAGATTGCTGATGTTACAGTTTTTTCATACAATTCAGAAGTCAATGCTTTAATTGTAGCTTCCAAGTAGTCTCAATAAATTTCCATGTAAGAAGAAAATACATTTCTGTGCATATTAAAATACATTCAGTTTCCAGTCCATTTAGTTAAAAGCAGCAAACTGCTGGATTTAGTTGTAGCGGCGGGAAACTTACTTGTCAATGTGCCTGTAAACACTGAAGTTTGGAAGCAAGACCTGCCAGTGAAATGTGGCATCTCCCTCCATCTGGACCCAGGAGGTGACATTGATAAAGCTGGACAACTTAGTCACAGCAGGTGTTGTCAGGACCAGATGGGCACCACTGAGAGCATCTTCCATGGGGATCTGTGCTGTTGCCTTAATGGAGAGGTTGAATTCTTGCAGGCAGAAGGAGATGGAGGGCTGGTGCAGGTCCCAAGAGATGTCCAACCATGGTGCAGTTATTTGCAAGGAGGGGATGACATCAGTTGTGGATTGCAGGACAAACGTGGAGAGATTCGCTGTCAGCCCACTGATGCCATTTGTCACCCACACCTCAGTCCTGAGCTGGACTGGCTCACAAACCTCCACAGTGAACTATGGCAGGAGGGAGTTCACAAAACAAAGGAAATATATTACAACATCACCAAAATAAACTCCACAACTTGCACAATGGAGAAATACTGGTTGCAAGTTCAGCTCCCACAAGGGAGCCGTGCTGTTGTTACATTCAAATGTCTGGCTGGTTAATATTCAGTGATGTAACTGGAGAATTTGGATTAAACCATTCGCTATAGAACAAGAAACAATGCAATATAATGAAGAAGGCTCAGGATTGAACTGAAAAGAATAGAAATCTGAGCTGAGTGACATACCCGGTCAGTGCCCACAACTGACACACTCTTTTTCCCATCAGACACTGTCCACTGGTACACACAGCTGGAACCTCTGGAAACTCTTGCACTCCAAGTAATTACAGCTGTTTTGGAGGGGCTGAAGTTTTAGACAGAACAACCTGTTACTGTTGAAGAATGTTGCACTTGAAACATTGAGATCCCTTCTTCACCCGCTGTGTCATGAGTGACACCAATTATTTCCCCAAATTACTGAACACAAATCAGACAAATCTGTACTTTTTCTATGCTTAAAGTAGGATACATATTGAGCCACTTTATGGAAAAAAAACATTCTTTGCTAATAACATAAGAGCAATAAGCCTCAGCTTCACTGCCTGTTCTATTATGGATACACATTAATAATATTTCCCATGCCTGTACAGCATACCATGAAGGCTACTACCTGGCAGGCAAGGTGAAGGTTTCTGGACCCATTAGCTGTAGACCTTCTATTGGCTCCTGTACATCTACTAGTGCAGAGAGTAACTTCTCACCATCTGCTGCCACTGTGACATAATAGATTCCAGCCTGACTGTATGTGTGGTTGAACCTTGAACACACATGGCATAACAACAAATTAATGAGACAAAATATATTATTAACTACTATAAATCAACAAACTGTTATATATGACACTACAGTGCTCAGTGATTTGTGTAGGAGTTATTTCCCATACACCGTGCTTTAACAATGCATGTTAAACATACACAAACCAGTTTCCTCCAGAAGAAAACACCGTAGTTTCATTTCCATCTCCTAAATTCACATCCAGGCTACCATAACAGGAAGAATTCTGTAAAAATAACAAGTTTTGGTTTTTGAGAGATGTTTTAGCTACTTTTGTTTTATTGTAGTAATTTAAATTATAAGTACATTTAAAATGATTTATTCTAAAATAAAGGGAAAAGGAAACTTCCATATCTAAACTGTGTATATATACTGTTAATAAGAATTCATAGTTTGCAGATTACAACATGCGGTGAACCGAATTGTCACACATGCACAGAACATGCACAGGTATTTTAAAAACTCTTCCTACCTGGACTGAAAAAGACACGGGGGTCCTTATGGGCAAGATAAGAGGATGAGACAGAAAGATGGCAGCATTGAGCCATGTCACATTCAGCCTCAGTCCAGCAGAGATGTTGCATGTATAGTCTGCAACAGTCACATTAACAGAGTGTGAACCCGTTTCCTTGCAGCTCAGGAACAACAGAGGGCTGCTGCTGTGGACTGTGCAGTTGGCTTGTCGCCATGTGTAAAAGTATTTTCCGGTTGGCAAGATATGTCCTGCAAAGAGACTTTCAGTATGTTTTATACATTCATCGGTAACCCAAAGTTTTTGCCAAAATCCCAGCAAAGAAATGCATTAACAGTACTGTGCCTGAAGTCCAAATGCAGTTCAGAAGAACAAAGCATGCACAGGTTGCTTTTTCTTCCTTTAAGATGTGTAACGGTACAGAAGCTGAGCTTCTCTTGGAATGCATTCAGAAATGTAAGGGGTCTTGAAAGGTGACACCTGTATAATTAAGTTTCTGTTTCCAGTTGGAGTCTTGGCACGAATTCACCAATAATGGAGGGCTATTTAAAACCTTGAGTTGAACTCTTTGTTTTAGAAATATTTTCTACCAGTTAGCCCATTTCTACACTTACATGTCACAAAACACCCATATCATTGCTGGACATGTATTATAATGTCTTCCCAGAAATACTAATGGATGTTTTCATTATATTATGGCAATAACATGCAGTAACATCTTACCTAATATACGTGGTACCATATATCTCTATATCGATAAAACTGAATATTTTTATTTGTTTTTTTGTTTTTTCGCTTGCTTGTTTATTTGTTCTATATTTGCAGCTTTGTTTTTCAAGCAACAGACTTGAATTTTGACGCAAAGGTACTTTGAGGTGTTTGTGTTCATTAAAGTTCATTAAACTTCAAAAAGGCTACTTACTATTTTAAAAATGTTAAATTTGCTCTCTGTCAAGGCTGAAAAAAGTGGGTGTAATGACATGACATGCAGCACATAGTAACGTTGCATACAGACTACATGGTCACCCTGGCAGATTTTCTCACTTCTCACACACACATACACACGCAAACAGACGCTGTCAGTACCATCTGGAGGTTCAACCACAGGAGCCAGTAGCTGTTATATGTGAGCAAGTGAAAACAAAAAAAAATTAAAAACAAATTATACATGACACACACATGGCCCTACACACATTACCAATGTAAGGATAATACAGTTTGGAGGCATGCAGTCGCTCTTTTTCCTTTTCAACTTGACTACAACTGCCCCATCATTCTCTGGGGTGTCTGCCTGTCCAACCGCACTACCATTACTTATATACTAAATACAGTCATGGTAATGGTAACACAATTTGGTGATTATATATGTTATTACTTGTTACCTTTCCACTGCTACACCTTTATGACCTGGGCAGCAACAGGTAACTCAGCCAGTAGAATACACAGTAAACGGATCATATATATGCTACATGATACATGTGGTGCGTATACATTATATACATATGGTGTCACTGATGTTTACAAAATATAATAATAATTAAAAAAATTAAACTTACCAATAATGCTGGCAGACAGAAGCACTGATTTCTCAGGCACCAGAGTTGGTGTCAGTTCAACTGTAATTGTAAGTAGCTCTTGCAATACCAGTACAGCCCAAGTAATATTCATGGATGAAACATGGATGCTGGCCTTGACAGTTACTTGTAAAGGTCCCGTCTGTTCAAAAACTAAATACGGCAACAGCTTTGCTCCAAGCTCAAAACTCTTGTTGCCACATATGAAGGAATCATTGGAAAATAGGGTGATAGAAATATTAGATCCTGTAATGGCAAATAATGAAATAGTTTTCTTTTTCACTGTGATGATGCTTGGCACACAAGCAGTTAAGTCTCTGACTGCATCTTGGACAATACATTTCAGCTGAAAGCTACTGTGAACTTGGCTCACATTGTTTTCTGCTCTTGCAGTCACTGTGTATATGTCTGGCTGGCTGAACACTTGGGTCAGTGTCCCAGGGCCTATCTGAAAGCTAGAAGTCTTACCAAACTTCCAGAGGTAAGTAACATTTGTTCCAGGTGTCACAGTAGCTTGTAGCATCACAGGGCAGCTAGTTTCCACATATTTTTGGGTGCATGAGAGGAGAAAAAGCCCTGATATTGCATCTTGGATCAGTAACTCAGTACAAAATGAAACACGGCTGAAGGGTTTGAAAACATTGACATCCAAAAAATATTGTCCAGCATGTAGAAGAGTAAGCACAAGAACCCAGTCCTCGGAGGTCTGGTTCGAAACAGTGGCATTGTCCCTGGTCACAGTCCACTGAACTGTAGATGCAGTGCAGTCTCTCTTGCTGATCACCCTGAGGGTGGCACTGATCCCAGAGGCAGACACAGAGCTCCATTCTTGGACCAGCCCAAGGTCAGAAATAGGTTTATACACCCTTAGGGGGCAGGGCAGAGCAGCATTATGCACACCAATGGGGGAGAAGACAGTGATGGATGTAGAGACAAATCCGGATGAGCTGTAGCTATACAGCAATTGAACCCGGAGCCGGCAGCTAGGTGAGCCATAGAGATGTATCAGCCACAGGCAACCTGAGGCCTGTTCAGTAGAGCTGTTGCCATCTAGTGGGCACCTGCAGGTCACTCCTGGCTCCAGGGTAGCTTCCAGAGTAAGAAGATGGTGCATGGTGGTAAGGAGTTCCAGCTCCAAGGGGATGGTTTGACCCACTGCCACATTGCAGCCACTTGGGCTAACCAGAGTCAAATTGGTCAAAACCCGTTGAACCACAACCTACACACAGGATCACAGTAGTCGGAAAAAAATTATCAGCGCTATTTAAAAACTGTTGCCATTCCAGTATCATCAAAGGCTCCTGCCTGGTTTACAAACTGGCAGCAGGCAAAATAAGATCACAATTAGACACAGTATTGTGCACATTATCTGGTACTGTGTCTGCCAGTGCTGTACTGGGAAATGGTGTCAAATCTAAAAATTACAGAATTCATAATAAAGACCTGTGATAAAAATACATATCCTGTATGACAGTTTTACAGCATAAAATTCAGCATAAAAGTAACCAAGGATAAAAATGCTAGGATAATAAATGCTGAAATAAAGCAGGACTGGTTCTTGGGCTTACTTATTTGAGAAAGAGGGTCTCAGAGTTGGTAAAAATAATAAACGCACAGGGCAGTCCAGAACCTTTTAGGCATTATGGAGATTTTTACAATTATTATCTAATATATAGGTTCTGGATATTTCCCTCTGCACAGCAATATAAATGCTTGCATCATTTTCTTTTTGATTTTTTACTTGAGTACTCACAATATGAATTGTTTTTTGAATCCATCCATAGACATTGGATACATTCACAGACACTGCATAAATACCTTCCTTTCCAAATGTATGGTTCTGTAGCAAAGAATGAAACATCTTAGTCAAGTGTCAACATCAGCTATTTCCATCTGGCAAAATAGGCATGCTTCCTTACCACAGTACAGCTGAAGCAGCCAGTCACAGGGAGACAGTCTGGCCCTGTATGGAGTGACTGGTTGTCATCCTCAAAGTACCAGGAGAAGTTAAGGTTGATACCCATGAAGGCAACAGCTCTAAATGTGGTGTTGACTCCAAGGAAGACCTTCTCTGTGGCCTGTGTGTGCTGGACTGGAAAGGAGATGCAGGACGGGATGTCCTGGTACTCTTGTGACAATATCACCTCTAGGACCGCTGGCCTGGGCAAGTGGACTCTAATCTGTGTGCTGCCAAACTGTGAGGAGATGCCATTGCTGACGGTTACATCTGTGGGGTAGAAAGGAAATGTGCAATTTTTTGCTTTGAACTGCTATGAATTGCTATGCATTAAACTAAGGCTAAAATAAGAATTTTTATAACTCTTAGATGAGCTTTGATGTGTAATATTTGCAGCAATCCATGTTTTCCTGGTAATCCCATCCCCTGTTGTCATGCTAACGTACTTATGTGATACATCCCAGGGTCACCCAACATCCAGCCAGGAGAAAGAGCAAAGTAGCCATTCTCATGTGCAGTAGCCCTGTGTTTACTCTGGATACTTGGACTCCAGCTGATCTCAACGTCAACCAAAGAGACGTTCACCTCTTGCAAGCCCTTTAGTCCTATGAATTTTACAAATGTATCAGATGATAAAAGCCAAAGAACAAAGAGTTAAATTAATATTAGCATTCAGAATAACCCACAAAATTATAAGAACCTTACCTGTGGATTGCCATGGTGAAGCAGCTAAGTACCCAGAGACCTCCAGTAGGAAGAGGTTTCCAGCTTCTTCTTCACCAACTATAGTGGACAAGCTGATATTATGGATATACGGCCCCAAGGTTTGGTACACTGCCACTGTGATGAACTCCTCACCAATGGGTAGACACAGCGATCCATTGCAGCTTTAAAACAGAGAAGTTTTTATAGTGCTACTGAAAATTTTCTTGAAACCATAACCAACCAAGAGTCAATTTAGGAGAACCAGTAAAGTAGGAAAGTGAATATAGGAGGAAAATTACCTGCAGTGTTTGAAGCATTTGAATTTAATAAGACATTATGGCATAGATTACAGCTTGGTTGAAAAAGCAGTCAACCTCAAGTCAAGGATGCTACATCAGAATGTACAATGAAGTACAGAACTTATTTTCTTACTTGACAGCCAATCTTGAAGGGGTACATGCTCACCTGTGTGGACCCTGCAATTTGAAGGAGTCATATGATATGTTGTGAAAGTGTCCCTGAGAGGGTGATGATGAGTTTCTGCCACAGA
The DNA here is from genome assembly GCA_900497675.1 of Arapaima gigas. Taxonomy (NCBI): domain Eukaryota; kingdom Metazoa; phylum Chordata; class Actinopteri; order Osteoglossiformes; family Osteoglossidae; genus Arapaima; species Arapaima gigas. The sequence goes on along the minus strand of UFQX01000026.1, from coordinate 555,669 downwards.
CCTTGCTGTTTAGGGAAATGTGACAGTAGGGTCTCAGCAATTGGGTGAGACATTCGCAGGTCACCCATGTGGTCTGACTCACCAGCCCATGATATTCTTCTCATCAGATTGGTCAGTGCCTCCACTGATGTTCTGGGAGTGGACCTGAAACACCTTCAACAGTAGGTCTTCTACAGGAAGGTCAGCACAGTGGCATCTTTCGCTGGACAGTACTGCTATCTGGTACCTGGACATTTAAGAAAAAGAACTGACATGCTTTTTCTATAGAAACCATCATAGATAAATGTTACCACTGAGGGGTTTTATGGGCGTGAGGACTTTTTTCTGAGATTCGATATTTTGAAACATTCACAACTTATATGAACCCATTAATGTTAATGGTAATGCGTCCACGTAGATAACACACCTGTTGACTGAGGCATTCTGCTCACAAAACTTAATAAAAGACACTTTTTGTCACTCAGGAATTTGTTGCCAGTGTTACATTACAATATTTGGCTCGTCTCTGAAAAGTCTTTTATGTTATGCTTAAAGTTTTATGCTTTTAGAACTACGATTGCACATATAATGAAACATATACTTATCTTTAGTAATACATGCATCTGGCCATTAGCTGTACATGTTCTGTTAACATATATTATGAAGCCTGCATGATGGCATTCACTCAACAGATAGTTGTATGTATGAAATTAGATTTTTTCTGTTAAAAACAGCATATCAAAGTTGTACCAGTTTGTACCAATTATGCACAATTATAACAAAACTGAAAACAAATTTGAGAGAAATATAATTTTCTTACCCTTCATCCAGGCAGCTTTTTGAGCAAAGAGCAGGATTATTACTTTGCCCTGCAGGGCCTTCATATAATTTATATGGGAGTCCAGAGGTGGGCCAGGTGTAACACCCTACAAACCACCCTGGTTCTGTGTCCACAAACACAACAAACACAGAACAAAATCATTTTATTTGGTCTTTACCATTACAGCTTCACCTAAAATACATATTTTTTATTTCCATCTGTGCATCATTTAAGATACTGAAGCAGTATTTGATGAAATACAATACACAATACAGTGTAGCTTGCCTAACTAAAAGAAACGGACAAAAACAGAACGTGTTTACAGATCGCCCTCCTATTCTATTTCCGAAAGCAAATCAGTGTTAAAAATAACTGTTTACCATTAATTCAGATTCTTACATCGCTGCTTAATCCGTCAGAATTCAAATATCTAATTCGCAAATAATTAAAATGAACAAAGATTTAGTAATAATAATAATAATAATAATAGTACATTTAACATTATTGTGTAAGTCTTTATGAAATATGTCTAATGAAAAGTCCAGGAGAAGACAAGGTATTAACATTCAGCATCCAAAGAATCTGCGACACGAGGCGCGTTACCGCCTGAAGTCGGTGCAAATTCTTCAGAAGATTAAATAACATTAAAACGCTCCTCTGGACTCACCGTTTCCGCCGCCGCCAAAATGTACAAAATAGGAAAGAAATAAAATGAAAACAGGAAGGTGAGCAGAGTAAACGCAAAACAACGCCATGCTGAGCGCTCACGTTCGTCCAGTGTGAACCTGCAGTACTACCTGTGTACACACACACACACACACACACACACACACACATACACACACGCGCGCGCGCGCGAAACGGAAACAGTTCCGGACATACCTGCAGGTATGTGTTACCTGTGCTTTTTCGCGCGTGCTTATCACCAGAGAAACTTAAGGTGTGCGGGCAAATAAACACTACATATGAATGTCGTGAGCAATTCATAGCCTTTAGGAAAAGGCCTTTACATTGACATTATTATTATAACTGCTATTATTGTTGTTGTTTCTGTTTACAACAACAACAATCATAATAATAATGATGAGAAGAAGAAGAAGAAGAAGAATTATGTCCTAATTCATATTTGTTGGAAAATGCAATGTATGGCAGACTTTATTTAAAAAAGGTTGCTTCATATTCTCAAAAACACAACAATTGAGTACAAAGACAGCATTGCAAATGCTTTATGTTTGCCCTAAGAACTGTATTCAGGCCTCCACAGTAAACAGCAACTCAATCTCAGTTTACTGAGCCTGAGGTTATCGTGCAGAGCAGGTCACCAGGACAGCCTGCTTTACGCAGCACTGAAGTCACAATGCAGATTTTTCTCTGGCATCTTTGTACATTTATGTATCCGTATATGTGTAAAATCTGAAGACAGAACCTGGACGCATATGAAGTTTGGCTTTGCTTCGTACCATTTCAGCACCTGTGGCTGCATTGCTCCTGAGACCCTGACTTGGGCATGAGAACTATTGTCATATGTGGTGTGAAAATTGTGAAAGGAAAAGGAAGCAATAAGTTCAGAAGGAAGAGGACAGAGGGCAGAATCACAATGACACTGATAACAAGACAAAAGGAACAAAGTAACACCACTTTATTACATTTTCTTCAGTTTCAGTGATTTTGTGTTTGAAAAATATCACTTATTTCTATTTTTACCTTTTAAACATACATTTTTACTTTAGAGCCTTTTTATGCATCATGTAGCCTTATAATGTATATCATTTTTTGCAAAGTCTATTTTTTGTTCTTCCAAAAAGAAATGTGAACAAACTAAAGGTATAAGTGTTAATGTACATAAAGACAGCAAGAAGTGTTGCATATTTTGATGAATACATGTATCTTTATTTTGACATGCTACAAATGACAGATTTTTAAATCAAGAACTTCTTTGAAAATTCATGTTGCATTTTACTATATATTCATATAAATACTACCCTGAATGCATTTTAATTTTAAGTATAGCAAGTAAAACTGAATAAAATTTAAGTTAGGTCAACTGCAGACCATTTCAATTATTTATGTATCATTTATAGAAATTGATTTTTGCATAAGTTGAAAATGTAACTAATCAAGTACAGAATAAATGTATTAATATGCTCCTTTTCTGCTGGTAACATAAGGGGGCAGTGTTATTTTTAAAGATCAGTAATTACACGTCAAGTTCTGTCTCATCAAGACTGTAATTTATTATCCAAGGATTACGAATAATATATCTCTAACGTTAGAGCTGGTGTCACAGCCGGTGGTGTTGCTTTCTCACAATGTGGCTGAACATTGTTTAATGTAGGATTCAGTATTTGCAGCGTTTGCATGTTCTCTCCGTGCTTCTGTGGGTTTCCTCCACGGACTCCTGTTTCCTCCCATAGTCCCAAGACCTGTGTTTCAAGTGCTGGTTGGTTCAGCCAATGACTCTGACTCTAAAGTCCACCAAGTGTGTGCATGCTGGAGTAAATGAGTGTGTTTGATGTATTGGCATCCCATACACAGTGATCCATGCCATGCACCCTGTGCTTCCAAGACAGACACTGGATCACAGTGCATTTTACAAGGGTTAAACAATATAGATTGATGGATGCTACATTTTTTTCATTTTATGCCTGAAATGACCTTTGTGAAATACACTTGGAGCCCAAAATAATTTAAAATATATGACCAATAGCTTATGATTTCTTAAAGAGCGCTGGTTCATTTAGAAATTCGTTGTGTGTAAAATTAGCATAATATGCCATTAATCGTAAACTATTATTTTTCCCTCACTGGTTTGAACAACAAAATTATATTTAATAAAAGGAGCTGTATGAAGCACAACAGTATAACTGCCTTAATAATATTCTACTTATTAAGTTTATACTATTAAATTGTAGAATACAGACCCCCCCTCCCCTGCATCTCAGACTGAGACCATCACTGTCAAATGCAGGAAACAACATTTGAGGTCTAGGTTTCGACACATTTAACGTGTGAATTCCCATGGTCTTCCCCTAGAAGTAAAATCTAAAACTAAATGTAATTCTCTGTATTTTCTACTAACAATAAAGGGAGTTCATCAGGTTGCCCAAGAAATGTGAAAACAAACTTTAAGAACCAAATAAAAGTAAGCATGTATGCAAGGTTTGTGGGCCAGTTTATTTCTGATTCCATATGACTTTATGATAACTGTTAGTCAATAGAGTATATTGCATTTTCTAATGAAATGTATGCTGTCTTGAAACACGTCAACACATTTAGAGCAGCTCTCCATTACCAACAGGTTGTGGAAAAGGAAACATACAGTCTGCTGTCAGTCTGATGTGGTTTAATCTACCACCTTCCACCTCCCTCTCTCTCCCTCTGTCTCTTTTTCGCTCTCCTTCATTCTTCTCCATCTCTTTATCTCTCCCTAGTTCTCCTCTGCCTCTTTCTTACTCTCCCTCATTCTTCTCTAGCTATTTCTCTCTTCCTAGCTCTCTTCTATCACTTTCTCTCTCTGTCATTGTTTTCCTTGTTTATTTCTTTCTCTCATTCTCCTGCATCTCTTTCTTTCTCTCTCAACTGCTTTCTGCTTCTGTATCTCTCTTTTTCATCCCCCTATAATCCTTCCTCTTTCTCTTTCTCTGTACCATTGTCATCTCACTCAGTTTTCCTTTGAAGTCTGCTTTACTGGCCTGACACATTCTCTCTCGTATTGTCAAGGAATGCTTGAATGCCTGTGAACACAGTTGTGTACTGTAATCTTCAACAGTAGTCAAAAAATAACAATGTTAAACAATAGATACATATGTGTGAGATATTATGAAAGAAGATAGTAGCAATAATAATAACAACAACAACAATAATAAGAAGAAGAACAAGAAGAAGAAGAATTTCAATCAAAAAATTCCTCATTCTTTCTTGCTCTCTCCATCGTTTTGACTGAAATTATTATTATTATTATTATTATGATTATTCTCGAGAAAGGGAGAGTGGGCGAGAGAGGGAGGCAGGGAGAGAGAGAGAGAGAGCAGGAGGGAGCGGTAGTTTGAGTGTTCTTCCCTCGGCGCGCTTCACACAGTGGCTGAGGGCTCGCGTGCGCGGACAGGCGCTCCCACCGACATGTGGAAAGACTTGGAATAAAACATAGGACGGAATACGCGCCGGGGACCAGAAGTCTAACATAGCTCCTTGTACTGCTGCGGGTACTGACAGCCACGTGGACCGAATGTTGCTGTGGGCGGGATCACTGTCACCGAGCTGAGATCGGACCCCGCGCACCGAGCGGCCCCCCGGCCCCGCAGCTCAGCCCACCGGCATGGACACAAATGTGCTCCAGGTTCTCAAACTTTCGTTCGCCGCGCTCATAGGTAAGTCCGTCCAGCCTGCCGCGTGGCTTTGATTTATCATTCAAAAAACAAAAGTAATGAGAAGAGTCGCATATGTTATGCAGAAGATAAAGGGATGAGACTGTTGAGGTGTCGCAGAGGACGTGGTGACTCACCTCCATATCTAGTACTATAATCACACCGTAATATGTTGTTATTTACATCTACATTATAAATCACGATAGTTTTCAGAAGGATACCGAAGAACTCAACATTCCACTGGAAATAAAATGGAATGTATCTCTGAATGCTGATTTTTAATGTTCATAAAGACAGACAAAAAGACACTTTATTAATACCCACAGGGAAAAAGCAGCGGAGTTATACAGTGCACATTATACCATAAAGGCAGGAATTTATAACAGAGTCAGAACTACAATGGTAAAATCCTCTGTAAGAAATGGACATTCCAGCCTTTTCATCCCAGAAAATATGGGGAAACTGATGTTATACAGATTTTCTGCTGTTTGCTATTGGATTGGCATTATGGTGATGATGAAGAGGATGATTATGATTATCATTGTTTTTATGCATTTGATTTATCTGGCATGCAGTATTTATGAGTTGAAGTGGTTAAGTGAAAGTTTCACATTCAGATTCACATCTGATAATTTTCTGATTATCTCTGACACCACTTTCCGGCACAGGCAAGCAAAAATCTGCATCCTAAGAAACATGACTGATTAGCACAATGATTTATTATTAGATCACGTCCTTGCATCAGTAAGCAGTTTTTTGTGGGAATGTATCCTTCCTGGCTGCACCCACGAAGTGCCACAACTGACTGTAGGATGTGGGTTTAGGGCTGAGTGTGTTGCTCGCAGCATGCTGTGTGGAAAATAAAATGAAATGTTTGCTAACACAGTATCCAAAAAATACTTCAGCTTTATTCCTGATTCTGCCTGTATACTGTCAGAAAGACTGTGTTTGTCTCATTGCACATTTTCACCACAGTGCCAGGTGATATGAAGAAAGATTTCAAGCAAACTTTCTAGTGCGATGATATTCTTGCCGTGTGCCACTAATGCCCCAAATGTGAGATTATTTAAACATCATACATAATCTACCTTGATTATAAATAGTCTTATAGTGTTGGACTTGGTGTGTAGTTAGATTTCTTCTTGGTGCCCTTCAGAAACAAAGAAATCTTTAAAAATTTGCATTAAACATTAATTGACCTCATTTATCTTTCATACACACTGTAAAGAAGATTGAACTTTGCGTTTCCAGAGTGCCATAATAAATCCCTTGCTGATGATCGAGTGACTCATTCTGAACTAGTTCTGTCAACGGGCCATTTTAATGGTTAAGGTCAGCATTTGAATCGATCAGACCATTGTCCTCATTGCCAGTATAGTTCTGGGTGGCTGATCCTGGCGTTTTCTCACAAGACATGGCTGTCGCCTTATGGAGCAAGGAATCAATACAGGGTCAACACATGATGCAGTGCTGCAGAGGGTGAAGCTCAGGAGATGAGTCGCTTGCATTGGCTACTCCCCACTGCAGCAAGAGGGCAGCCTAGGAGCAGGAACTAGTCTGTTCCCTGGCTACCTAGAGACCTCGTGACACCTTTGTGTGACACAATGCTTGGGACAGGGAGATTCCTGATAATATCTCAGAAATATTTTGGAGGAAATGAATGACTTCACTTTATTACCTTCTGAAATGATTCAAATTAAAACAGACTGTCAAAAATAAAGACAGGAAGCTCAATTTCCCTGTATTAATAGTAATGGTTCCAAAAACCATGTGAGCTATAGTGGCTGCAAAGACACTGTGAAGAAAAGAGTGTGTCTGTAACAAAATGGAATTGAAAGGTTTCCCTTTATCCATTGCCTTGTGCTTTAACAAAGAGGAGAGCATATCTAAGTCAAGTTTTAAAACAAACACCAAATATGATATGGTTGGAAGCATTCAGTTTCTATGCAGTCACGTATTTAAATATACCAGAACCTTTCTCTCACAATGTATAAAATTGATCCTTATTCTGAAGTTGTGACTAGTTATACTTGTACAGTACAATTTAACTTATGCCTATATGTGTTTACTATACAATGTATTTTCATTTGTCCTGTTACACTGTATAGTTTGAAAAAATTCACACCTTATACTTTTGCTCATTTTGACTTTTTCTGCTCTTCACTCTTTACCTTTCAGTGATTAATTACATTTTGTTAGAAACTCCTGCATATGTAAATTTTATTCTTTAAGTTTTATCTTAATTGCAGAGAAATTAGACCTAAGCACATTTTAAAAAATCTGAATCCGCTACCAGACTGTTTAAGTGAAGAAAGTGAAGTATACCAAAGAGCGCCATATATAGTAGTTGTCACTGTACTTCATGAAACTGTTTACAAAAAAGACAACACACGCCGCCTGTGTATTTGGAATGAAGAAACAAGAAAACAGGCCACTCACATCCCTGTGCACAGCAAAAATATTCTATTTCCCTTTAGAAACAAATAATTTCTTTCATCCATTGAAAATAGATATAAGTATCTCAGCATTGAATAAAGTACCCAGGTTTTCAGTTTACTGGACAGTAGGCTGTAAAATACCTACAAAACTGTTATCCATGGCCTCCATGCAATAACATTCAGTTTAAGTTAATTCTCTTTTAAAGTCATGGAAATTCTGTGCCCTTCGGTTCAGTCATTTCCAGATAGGGGTCTCATCTCCAGCTGTGTTACTGGACCTCGAAAACTTCTGAAGTGTTTTGTGTCCATATCCACGGCCACTGTCTGATATTAGACAGGGAAGGAGGATCTCCCAGATGTTTAAGCTAACATCAGCCAGATGTTTCCCAGCTTCCCTGAAGTGTGGTCAAGGACAACACATGTAATTGAAGTCTTTGCTCATATCAAGAGAGGAAGAAAAGAGTGGGAGTTAAGGTTTGTGTGGATTAAGAATTTAAGAATACCAACGAATCTTGACTCTGAACTCAAAGATAGCAAAATTTGGCCTTAAATCTTGTTTATAGTGTTGTTTTACAGATGTTAAGTGTGCACTTTAAACCTCTCTATATGAGTATCAGGACATGAGAAAAGGTTTTCTGGGCTTTTCCATAGGAAAACCCCACAGTGAACTGCTGATCCATGTGGCATTCCTTAATTCAGGCTCTGCTTCCTCCAGGTGCGATATTTAAACATCTCCCTCCAGAATGGCCACCCAGCAGGATGCTTTTCCTGCCTTTGTGTGAACCAGGGCAGCAAGGACCTTCTTTAAACCCATCTCCCCTGCTTATTCTTCCTCAACTTCTTTTCTCTCTGGCACAGGCTTAGACTCTTTATCTAGTCATCTTCAGAACTTGCAGAGCAAGAGTTTACCATCCAGCTCCTCTTTGTTTACTGCCCAATACCCTGTGACTGACTTCAGAGAAGCCACGTTTCAGCAGAGTATCACTGACATGTTTACACTGTTTGCTATAGATTTTTTTCTTTTTGTCCAAATTTTCCCAATTTGTTAAAACAAGATTCCATGGGGGATTATTAATTCTATGAATATTGATGTGGGTTAAGTCTGAGTGTAAGAGGCCTTTTCTACAGTTGGATAAAATAATCACAAACAATAGATTTTGCACCATGAATACACACTTAATACATCCTTTATTACTGTGCTTTTAAAACCCTTGTTTCTCGAACGTCCTTTTGGGTTTAAATGTTCATTCATTTCATATGCTCACTAACAGTTTAAAATTGCTGTTTAAACGGTTTTCAGTTTTGCTGGGTTCCTACTAAAAGGCAGGTCCCATGATGGGGTATTAAGGTCTTTCAATAACTTTTTAACTGCAATTGCTACAATAGCACAATGACCCTTAGCCTTTCTTTACTTTGGCTTTATTCAGTGTGTTCCCCTCTACCGATATTCCTTGCAATAGGTTTTTTTTTCTTGCCCAAAGACCAAGTGGACATGATTCCCAACCTCAGCTACAAATATATTTAGCGTAAGTTTTATAGATCGCCTTCACATATCACTGATTGCCCCTGTCCATGGGACCGTTTGAAAAGTCCATAGTGTTCAAACCTGAAGTCTGCTCTTGGGGATTCCATCATTTTCTATCCCAGTGGTGTTGTGGAGATGCAAGCAATGCAATGTGCTCGGGATGTGGAAGAACCATTTCAGTGTTACAACAATGTACTTTAATTGCCATAGGTCAAACACAAGGCTACTGTACTCATCCGTTCCCATGTCAAGGGCTGCAGAAAATGGATGGCTTGCTGACTGCAATAAATTTATAAACAGAACAATGGAAACAAACTCCATAAATTAAAAAAAAATCAAAAGGATAAAGATAGATATTTAAATACAGAAGCCTGTTGCTGTGGAAGTTGTTAGAAGTAGGTAACAGGTCAAGTCAAAAGTTAATTTAAGGTCAAATCTAAAAATTTAGGCATATTTAGAATTAAAAGGTCCTTCCACAAGTGTAAACAGGAACAAATGTAATGGCATTTGATTTATATTTTCACTTTGAATTGTTTGATAGGTTTCTAGCCTAATGACAGCGTTTCCAAATCCAGCCATATGAATGAAGCCAGCCATTTCTTACCCCTGGGGGATCTCCTCCATCCAATTAAAAAGGGGGAAAGAACAAAATTTGGTCTAATGACTTTAATCAGGCACTATTGGGACTAAAACACATTAATCAAGTGCTCACAAAAAAGGATGCAAAACTTGTGCTTAGAATTTAACATAATGAAAGTTATGGAAGATCCATGTCAAAACCCATCTTCTTAGCTGGATCGAACCTAATGGTAAAAATTGTAACTGTCTATATTTTCATGAAAGCTTGGAAATGCATTGCCCATGTTTTATTGGTTAAAAAAACTAAAAAAGGCTCATTTTTTGAATAATGTCTTTGAATGCAAGAGTGAGTGCATTACAGGGAAAAATACTAGAAATTCTGGGTGTTGCAGTCTTTGCATCTATTTGTCTAAGCTAATAAGAAAGCACAAGATGGAAAATTGCGAATAGGGAATAATTAGCATTAAAAATTTATTAATGGCCTTCATGAAGTTCCAAAAAGTGGTTCTGTTACCAAATAAGGCAGGCCATTAAATGTGCAGACTCTTTTTCATAATCCTCAGCATGACATTTATTCATTCTCACTCATTTGTGAGAAATTATGATGTGTTTCTATCTTGGTGGATAAAGAACCTAAAGCAAAAACCAAAAAGTTGCCTGTTGAACTTTGAGGTCAGGAGCTGTTGTTGTTGCATCAAGAATAAAGAACTTGGACTGAAATCTTTCTGTAAGCAGTGCTGGGGGCATTGTGCAGAGTAGTTATTACAGCTGAGAGTCAAAGATCACTGATGGAGCTGTTGCTCCACATGTATGAGTAGACATATTGATCAATGATAACATTCACTGTAACTAAAACATATTAATTATAGAAAAAGATTTTAATGTCATTTTACAGGAAAAAAACAACACACACTGTACGTACAGGTAAATGTTACTGTGGTTTGTGGCAATGACATGATACAAGGGCCTGATGGGAATTTGAGTTCTTTAAATATCAGCAGGGAGAGTCAGTTGTGGAATAGATGGTGGTAAAAGGCAAGTTTGTTTCCTAGTTGATATCTGTAGTGAATGGAGAAAAAGTAAAATGCTCTTTTACATATAATCTTTTTGAAAAGCAGTACGTGTCAGTATGGCAAAACTAGAAAATAGTTCTTATTATTGAAAAATGATACTGGGATCTCAGTGTTCATTTACAACACTAAAACAATCATGGTTAGTATTCTAGCTTATTTTTCTTCTTTTAAGTAGTCTAAACATTGGGATCTATCAATTATACAATAGTGGGAAAATGGGAAAAAATTATGATGCTGAAAGGAGGCAAGCGGGGGGGAATGCACATGCTTTGTACTTTCATTGCAGAGAAAAGGTGACTTTAAGAGGGTGGCACTCTCAAAAAATTTTTAATTGCTCAAGTACGTTTGATAGGCTCATCAGTCCCAAAGGCCTCAGAAATATCAGTCTTGGAAAAATAAGAATTATTGTCCACTACAATGGTAAAGAAGGTGTTTAAGAGCACACGGAAAAATCTATAGAGCAAAAGGGGATGGCCTAGGCTCATTGATTGTCTGCTTAATGCAATTTTGAGTATCGAAAAAGATGCTTGAAAATAGTGAAGTACAATAGCTGGGTTGACAGCACGTTGGCAACACTCTGAATCAAGTGGTGTATGGATCACAGACAATGGACTTGAGATATACTGGAATATTTAGAAGACCCGACTGCCGGTCTTCAGGGATGGAGCTTCTAGTGCTTAATAATGCATTTTCTTGCCATGGCCATGAGCTGTTCACTCAGAATACTGTGGATGACTTTTTTGGGCACAGCAATGCATTCTCCATATACATTTTCCAGTTCTGCACTTCTTCATACGTACTAAGAATTTCCTCGCTCCTATTTGACAGAGTTTGTCTGCAAAGGTAGGAAAGACAAGAGGTTCTCACTCCATCTAGTAGGAGTAAGATCATTGCAATGGCTTTGAATCCATACCACTGAAGGGACACGTTTGCATAACAAAATAATGTGTGACATACCAACTGATTGTCTGTTAGATTTGAATTTTTTTTTCTTTCACTGAAATATGTAAAGTAAAAAAGAATTAAAAACATCTCCCTTAAGTCAAAGCTTCCAAAAGGGTTTTTACACAAGTACAGTTCAGTTTACTGCTGCTTATTTTCAATTTGAAGTAAGTCAGCAAAAATATTGTCATTACTATAGCTTTAATAAGTTAAGCTTGTTACAATGACTGTGCTGCATGTGCCATAGTGAAAATGAATAAAATGCGTTTTGACAACATATTTCCTTTGCTGCCACTCCCTCTGCTCCGCCTGCTACCCTGCCCAATTCCATAATCACCGGCACCTGCTCTTTGTTTCCCCTAAGCACGGTATAAAACCTCTGTATCCCAACAAGCTGGTGTGAAGTATTGCTTATGTTTCCACTGTGCATGCTGAGCAACCTTCTTGACTGCCTAGTCTGTTTCTGACCCTTGCCTGACTACCACCGCTGATCTAGCCCTGTCCTTACCTGCAATACTCTCTTTCGGATCTGACCCTTGCTTGTTCACTGACCATGACTTTGGAACGTGCCCTTCCAATAAACACCCTTTGCCAACTCGCGCCTGCACACGTCTGCTTTCTGCCAACGGCGTCACATTTGCTAGTGAGCTGGTCACTTCAAAAATGGTTCCTGGAACATGAGACACAAACGTCACTGTATTGTACTTGTGTCTTCATTATGGAAAAATTCAACAGTACAATTAAAAATAAAATTTGGGTGTGCTGGACGCTTTCCTGCACCAATGCACATATAGTACAGGTATCTCTTTTCAAAACAGTATTTTTTGCTGTGTTTTTGTTGTTGATTCTCACTCTTTTGTAATTTAGACTAAATAACTGGTTCTACATAACTGAAGAACCACATGAACTTTCACTATGATGAGGAACATTAGCTTGCTACTGGGTAATGAGTAGGGTTGATTTTGTATATTGAAAGAGGAAAAGTCTTTTTCTGCGATTCTTCTCTGGTTTGAATATTCATAGAGCAGTTTGGCTGTCAGGCCTGCAGCAGTGGAAATAGGACAAGGTCAGGCCTATTTACATTTCATACTTTCATTGGGCATTCAACCCACAAACAGATGCCATCTGAATTTGCTATGAAAACTGTGAACGCAGTAAAACACTCCCACAAAATTAATGTGTTGCTGAAATTATCCTGTCAACAGTAAGCCCTACTTGAATTTTAAACAGCATTGACTGCCCTGCAAAGGAACAAGCTACTGTATGTCTGACCTCGCTTTTCCTTAAAAAGCTCACAAGATCTGTCTCTGATGTGAGAGGCTTAAAAACATGTTAATTATTCAATTCTGACTTGACTACACTGCCAAACACATTTGTGGTAGAAAATGATCTCATGCTCATTTGAATATATGGTGGGCCATGTCTGGGCAGGTTTTTGCCCCAGCTGCTACCATCAGTTATGTGACTTAATTAACTTTGACTTTGATAGTGAGGAAAAAAATTGCTGCTATTTTGCGCTGGAGATCGTCTGTCTTGTGCATTTTGGGAGGGGCAATGAATCAGTGTGAAGAGTACAGATGACTGCTAATCGAATCTATTAACAACATCACAGCCTGACAAAACTGTGACGGCCATGGTAATACCTGCCATGTATCTGCCATATACAGGCGATGACAGTCATGACAGTACTCTTATTCCAAACAGCTCTTCATAAAACCATATACGTAGGCCATGGAACTGATCTAAATGGTGATTTTTTTCCAAGACAAGTTGGTTTGTGTTGTTTATTTCACCATAATCCATAATGAATCTCACACATTCAGAATGCTTAATCTTGTTTACACTACCTCAGTCTTAGTAGTGTGTAAACTTGATTTAGCTATCAGTATAGAAATTTTGAACCATGTAGGGCTGCAGCTATTGATTATTTTAAAATCAATTACTGTGCTAATTATTCTGGCAGTTTATCAAGTAATTGAATAAGAAAAAAATTGTATTTTTTATTAACTAGTAACAGGAAATATACAGGAGAGGAAAACATTATGGCAAGTCTTAAAATGAAAAATTACTTTATTTTGTTTTATACAAGTCAAAACGACAAAAAATATGATGTAAACTAAACTTGTTTTGCAATTAGAGACAATATTAACGTTTGGGTTTCAAAGAAAACATTTTACTGAGGTCCAGTAAATAGCAAGAATGTATTTCAAATTACATTCCACAGCAAACCAAAAACTAAGACATAAGTAAACTAAAATAAATAAAAATAAATAAATTGACATTGCTTTGTATATTTTTCCAAGTTCTACATAAAGGTGGAAATAGTGCAGCTTAAATTTCAGAACTACAAGGTACAATTTAAGTAGAGGTCAGGAACAATGTAAGGCTTACTGAAACATGTGGATTCAATAAACAATAAAGTATGTGTTTTGGATGGCTTTTTGGTAATTTTAGGAGGCAAAAGCCAATACCAAGAAATTTAGACATGTCTGGTACATCATGTGTGGTCACAGAAAGCTTTCTGTTTGTGTGCTGTAGCATCGTGAGTTCCTTTATACGATGGACACTTTCTACTACATTCTGTTTCTGATTAAGCTTATAATGGCCCCAAACTTTACATATTTTCTGTCATTTTTACCGCATTCTTCTTTTTCTTCAGTTTTTCTGCCTTCAGTCACCTCTCAACCTATGTGGTTGTATCACTTGTCAACAGTGTCTGCTCTTGGGGCAACAGAAATTGTCATCAACACACTCCACCGTTCATTGTTCTAGCACAACGCATAATGATGAAAGTTATACTGAATTGAACTGAATTCGAATTAAATTGACTTGGACTGGACTGGACTGCAAATATGCTGTGAAAAATAAAAGAAAAGAAGCAGAGTACTAAAAGTTTCATTGGACCAGTTCAAAACTGAAAACGGCCCATGGACACTCCATTGAGGTTTCACATGGGTACCATCAGTGGCATCTATGGATAACACCAATGGTGATTTTGACAGTCAGGACAATGTCCTCGACTCCTGGAGGTCCGTTCTCCTGCACAACACCTCCATCTCTTTACCACAAACTGTGCAAAAGCATAGATATCTGCTGCTGGTTTTACATGCTGAAATGCCAGGCCAACTCCTCAAAGCCAGTGGTAAAACTCACATTCACACCATGGGAAAAGTGAATAGAACCATAGTGAAAACAACCATAAACGCTTCATTGCAGCCCAGTAGTAGGCATTATCTTCCTTGAGATGAACCACAGAACACTGGTGTCTGATAAGGAATTCCCAAGCCTCAGGCCTTGTTTATCTAGACATGTACAGAACTTTCTGTGGAACATTCTGTGATTTAGTCAAAGAATTTAAGAAGCACAAGTAACTGAATAATAAAATCAGTAAATGAATATGTCTCATAAGTTAAAAACGATCATTATTTCAATTTCCTTTCAAAATGTTCTCCAATTTTTAATAATTGCTTTTTTCCTAAACTAAATTCTAGTATGAATGCATTATAATTGGTTTTATCATTAATAATTTGCAATTTTCAAATCTGAAAAAAGGAAAGGGAAAATCTGAATGATGCCCAAAAAAAAAGAGAAAAACTGCATTTTTCTTCTCTTACTTCAGGATCTAGACCTCCTGCGTCTATTAAGAAGGCTGACAGAGCATCATGCCCTGGTGTCTGTTTTCTCTCTTCAACAATGACCTCAGGGGGACACCAAGAAATCCCAGGGGCTCAATGCTGAGGTCATTATACTGAGCCTTTCCTTCAGTCCCATCTCCTTTCTGAGAAGTTATTACCTTGCGCCATTACAGATCCCAAACTTTTAACAGTTTTATATCCTGATGCAGGAAATTGCTATATTTAGCGTATCACAAACAACTTTTCCCCAAGGTGTGTTGTTGAGCAACTACTGGATTGTAACATCTTTTACAGTCTTTATTAGTCTGTACTTCTTTTCGTATGCCCCAGCTGCCCACCAGCTGCCTCCCAGCTGATCTAAACAGGAGACAGGACCAATGTATCAACTGCAAGACTAATTAAATACACGTAGAATTTAGCCAAAATCATTAATGTTGTCTGAAAGTTGACTATCTTTTATCTCAAGTGTGTTGATCTAGGTCGCATTTGAGCACCTCACGTAGCACATTTTTTCTTCTGTTCTCCTCAGTCCAATGCTGATGATGGCAAAATTCGTCTTCCATAAATGGATTCTTCTGTTTCCTAATTATGGTGTCACTATTCATAAAAGCATTTTCTGCATGGAGACAGAGGCCAAGGTGCAATGTAAATATTCACCAGAGCTTCCAGAGAGGTGGGAAGGCCAATTCTGTGAGGATGACCTGCAGTCTTGGAGAAGTGGATGTTATTTGTCCAAGGGTCCTTCCCAATTTAAAAAGACTACAATTGAGACAGCAGCATTACATGTTGCCCTCACATATCATGTATTGTTCTACATGTACTTTGTCATGCTGTCTTGTTTTTTCTTGTATGACTTCTGCTTCTGTGGAACTTCCTGCCTTTCTATAAGATCTGTTACACTGTTGGCAGATGCTCCATAAGTGGAGAAGGTGGACTTGTAATCAAAACATTTACAGGGTGAACAGTTATTATTTGCCCATATTGTACTTCACTCTTAGGTTCCAAAAGTTGGAAGTATCAAACATTTCTTGTCTGGGTTTACAGTCTTTATGGCAAATGATGTCTGGAGTGTTAGCAAAATTTTAAATGTAGGCTTAATTAGACTATATTTGGCAGGTTTTGCTATTATAGAAAGAAAAATATTATAATGGCAACAGTATGTTCTATAAATTATGCATATAAATTATACATAATGGAAACTGTGAAGAGATACAATACATCGCAAACATTATTTGTGATCCAGAGCCTTGCCATGTTTCTTAAAGATTATTCTTTTGTTTATTTCAGTTAATACCTTGATGACAACTGGACTGTCAGGTAAGAATAATAAATGAATAAATATATTGTAAATGCAAAGACAAATTTGCATTGTCACATTTCTATTGTATTATCTATTGTGTTAGTAATTAGCAATACTGTTATAGTGCACAAAAGTGAAGAATTTTCTTTACCTGCACCAGAACTTGGGTTTGTAGTGCCTTCAAAAATGTCTTCAGTCTGGCACTAACCTTCACTGTAATGGTTTCAATTGCTTCTTGCAGAATCCACAACAACAGAGACCACCAATTTGAAGCCAAGAGTGTGCAATGACACAGCTCTGCTGATGGAAATACAGAAATGTGGGGATCAGTTTCAATCTCACATGATGCATGTGGACCCACACAACTGGTGCAACTTAACATACTTTATAAGGTAGGTTGGCATTATTCACCTGGCATTATTCACATATATTAGTATTAGTAGTATGAGTATATATCACAAGATGTGAAACCATCCAACTCTGTATCCACCTGAGGGAAAAGTGGAAGATAGAGGCTGTTGTACAAAAACTTGGGCACTTGCCATTTTTACACTCGGTAGCCAAAGTCCCTCTTTTTGGGCCAGGTGAAAATATATGTCTTGACTCTTGACCTCTAAAAAGCATGTGCATTGCTGTGATAAATGCAAACCATTAAATACAATTCTAAGACATTTGAAGGTTTGCATATAAAAGAGAAAGGAATTAAATTCAGCTTTGGATTTCCCCATAGCAAAAGAGGGAAAAATTAGTGCAAACAACCTCGTGGCTTTTTAACCTTCTACCTTGCAATTTCGGTGCCCTGTCTGCTTTTACAGTTAATATAAAGCAAAGAGAGTTGTTCTGTTGTACATGACTCTTCACACCTATGGACAGACTATCTGCATGGTACATGATATTCAAAGACTAATATAAAACAACCTAAATTGCAGGATTTCCTTACCTGCAGGTGTCTTTGGTGTATAAAATAGCCCTTACAATAATATTTTGATTTTGTCATTTTGGAATAACTGTATACAAAAATCATGGGGACATAATAAAAACAGAATTACTAAACTAAAAGCCTTGGTGGGCTAAATGCAAAATTCCTAGAATTCTGGAACACCACTAAGCTTGAGCAATAAGTTGCACAGAGTCCTTTAGGACTAGAATTAAAAACATTTCCATGTTTCCCTTTGTGATTTTTGTACTTGATGCTACCAGACAGTATTAGATTAGTATATAGGAAAATGCTTAACAGGTCACAAAAATATGTTTGGAGACCGGAGGAACAGAGAGAAGGCAAGGAAAGGCATAGTGGAGAACATGTTGAGGACAGTACAGAGAGATAACAGACTGGAGACAAACCATGCAGTGACCTGTAGGTTAGGAACACTGTCTTAAACTGGATCCTGGCTGTAATTGGAGCTGGTAGAGAGGATGGAGCAGAAGAACAAATGTGACAGAGTGGGTCTGTTACTGCTAGGTCACTGTTATTACAGAAAGCTTCATTCTCCCCAGACAGTTACTCTTATTTAACAAGTGCACACACATAGATAACACCATCATTTAACACCATACAAACATTCAGCTGAACTTCTGTTCTATTTAAAATGTATTAAACTTGCTGTTTGCCTGTTAGCATTGGTTACTGTTGGGTCTGGCTCAAATAGGGTTGTAGTTGGCCTCATGTATAGCAGGTTTCACTGGTCCACATGCGCAGCTGAACCTGAATGGGAAAACTCATTTTTAGTGCAACTAGTATTAAGCTGGCTTGGAATAATTGTTGAAAAATGTAATAATGACATACTGTAAAGTTAAATCATTACAAAAAGATAAATCATTCTCATTATTAATATTCCAGAAAAATCTGGATACATTTGGTTAAAATCAATAGATTTATAGATTTACTAAAATTTATTGAGATACCTGTTTGGTATAAAATGGACTAGTCCTCTGCTCTAAAGGCAGAACTAAAACTACTTAAACAGTTTCCATTCTGTCCCAAGGGGTGTTAGTGTGGTTGCATATTCGTGGTGTACTTATAGCTTGCATATATTAAGAATGGAATTTATTTGTAAATACTTTATATAATTTCTGCCCCCCCATTTATTTTGGCACTTAAATACATACCTTTGCACAGCACAACTTTCTGACTTACTATCAACTGTATGATCTGTATTAAGGAGATAAGAGAAGCTGAGGGAGGTGATGCAGGAGTCCAGAGAGAAAATTTATCGGCAGTGCCCCAAGCACTGATTCCTGAGGCACATCTACAGAGAGAACTAAAAGAGATCATGTTTTTCAAAAGAGTAAAAACAACCAATTGGAAAAGTGGGACTTCAGCCAGTCCAGTGAAGTGACAAGATCCTTACAGAAGGGGTGGTTTAATTGTGTCAAAAGTTGAGGATAGGGCAAATAATCAAATAAGTGAAATAGTGCTTATATATGAATTAGAACTGTTAAGTCACACCATAAATTTTTAGTTCAATATTAGCCAATGTGGGATCAACCCAAATGCTTAATGAGTTCTACTAGTTAGAGAGGACAATATAAACACCACAATACACCTAAATGGTTAAATAACTTGTTGGGTGCGATGAACAAAAGTTTGTACATACGTTCATCTCCCAGTAGAGGCCCTATATAAAGTATTTTCCTACAATATGCTTCTTTTATCTTAACACTGAAATATTTTAGTTATAACAGAAATTAAACAATAACAGCATAGCCTAAATATGTCAGTTTAACTGGAAAGTTCAAAGGAACTTTTTTGTACAGCATTAAACATTAGCGCATAAGAAAAATAGTGATGTGTCATGTAACACAAAGGGGTGTGAACAGCTTGGGAAAAGCCAGGTGTGGCATGGGAAGCCTGATGCCCAGTTTACATTTCTGTTTGATCGTTTAATCATAGGGAAACTCCTTATGGATAAATACAAATATATTGGTATAAACTGGCACTTCAGTCGGCACGAGCCAGAAGCAAACAGCGTCAATGTGCTGCTCTTGATAGATGAAGTTAAATGTTAATTCTGAACCGCAATACAGTCGAACCCACTTAAGTGGATATCAGATAAGTGGATAATTCGCTTAAGTGGATACGAGACACGCGTCCTCTTTTGGTCCCATGCTCTTCAAAGGGAAATGACATTGATTAGGTCCATACCTGTTAAGTGGATAATTTCCTTTCTTGGATAAAATTTTCCAGTCCGGGAGCTCTTATTTGTACGTTGATGATAACAGTTAAGTGGATACACACTATTCCTCCCTTTGGCAACTGTAAAATAGTTAAACTGATGTACCACCGCCAGCATGACTTTTACTTTTCAGTTGGTGGACAGAGCCTGTCTGCTACCATACTATGGGCACACAGACTACTGCATGCCATTGACCACCCTCGTCTGGCAGCACTTGTGCTCCCCATCCCAAAGGTCCTGTGTCATTTTATAGGTCAATGGCTGCACCTCCTATGAACATTTATACAAAATGAAAACAAAGTGATTGAACTTGGATGTAAAAATGCTACGCATACTGCAGAACAATCTGTTTTGTACCTGAGGACAGTTATTCTACTTTGCTTCTTAAAGCCTCCATGATCTTCTAAGCACTTTGATTGAATTTCCTCCCTTCTCCTACAACTAATATGTGAGACACAGTTTTTTTCACTCATTTTTCTTAAGATGCTTGCAATGACCTATTTGTAAAAGGTTCTGCATGCGCTAAAATTTGCTGCTCTAGTGAAATAAGCATTGCTTTGAAGGCAGTTTGCTGTTTGAAATGTGTTAGTTTCATCTTGCAGTTCTATAATGTCTTATTTGTAATGATGATACTTTGACTTGATTAAAGAAAGTTATTAAGTAAGTTCAAAGTAATGCTATTCTAATTAAAGGATAAATATGCTAATTATAGGTCATTGCACAACTCAGAAATGATAATGATGACAGTTTAAGAGAATTTTAGATCATTTTATTTTAGTTAATGGAAGACATTGCATAAATAATGTGTTATATAACCTACATCACTGGATCCTCTTCCTACTTAAATTTCAGGTATCAAGGAAGTTTCTTATTTTACTGTATATGCAGTAATACCAGGTGTTTTTGTTTTCCATTATTTTAAATGAAAAAAGAATGCAAAAAATGTATTAAAAACATCAATCTATAATTTCAGCATGATAAAATGCTGTAAACACTAGTTACCTAATTAGAAAACACAATGCTATCATCAGTTTGTATGTTTATACCACATGGGTCAGTATGTACAGTACAAGACAATTTGCATGTTAGGGCTGAGAGCAGCATTTAAATAAATAAGTTTGTTTTAAAAAATATTAAAATTGCATCACAGTAATGCAGTGACACTGCACATACATGGTCAGACAAAGCAAAATAAAATTCGTCATAGCAAAAGTTTCTGTTCCAATACTGATGCACATATATAAATTTTCAAGAGTTTTTATAGCAAAAATTTGGAGATAGGGTTTGAATACCAAGGGATTGCTGCGTTCTGTTTGAGGAGACTATGAAGTCAGTATCTGTGCCGAAATTAATTCAACTGTCACAGAAGTAATACAATAAAAGCAGACAATGAAAACATGATTGTTTAACTATATAAGTTAGTGATAAAATCTGATTTAACTATATTTTATAACAATGGTTGCATCTGGATTAGAAATTAAGCACACTCATCCATCATCTTGACAGACCGGACATTAGGTCTGAGAGTTTGGTATATGTCTTTCTTTTCCGTAAATTCTACCTGTGAAATGGCAGGAAAGAAAATTCATTACCTGAAATTTTATGAAACATAGCAATTATTCAAAATTTTGAGAAAATAATATTATCTTGTATTTTTCTCAAATTTACATACATTTTTATTCAATAAATAATATCACACTTTTTTATTAAACATTCAAGGGTCCTTCTGTGGGTCCCTCTGTGGGATCAGAAGAATGTATGTATTCTTTATTATTCATCCATCCAAATCAATATTAATAACTGCTTTCCAGTGCAGTGGTTTGGAGTCTGCTGGGCAGTATGAAGTGTTTTTGTTTTGTGTGTGTGTGTGTGTGGGGGGGGGGGGGGGGGGGGGTTTGGCCAGAGATACGTCTGTGCTTCTCAGAGGATGTGGAACAAATTACCAAAAGGACCCCAGCGNGTGTGTGTGTGGGGGGGGGGGGGGGGGGGGGGGGCAGTAGGATTGAAAAGTCATCAACTGCTAAAAACTTTAGACTTAAGCAATATGTTGTCCACATGCCCATAACAGCCTGGCTTCAATTTGAATTTCAATTAGCCATTGCACGAGTTTTTATTACACAGTGGTGCAATTCATCTCCCTTTGGGCTAATAGTCTGTCTTTTTTTTAGTTTTATCTGGGTTAGTTATAGTGCAAAAACTGTTTCTGTTGATCTGCAGATGGTGCAGGTTTAATAGGTGCAGGTGTCTAGATTCAATCTTATGCACAAATTCGCATCCACCTTTTGACATTTACAACGATGGAAACAGGAAAATGTTCTTGTTTTTCTGCTATCTTTTGGCCATCTGTACAAATTATTACTTGTGGCTATGCTCAATTCTCACATATTTTAAGATATCGGGGGGGAAAATGTTTCTCCAACAGCTGCCTTTGGAGATATGATTGTATGCTTACACTTTATTTGAAATTTATTTTTTTAATTAGGCCCCAGATGTTTTGGGGTGTTGACATCACATAGTTCAAGGCACCAAGCATTTCAGCTGCATCACAGCTCTGAATGCTGTTTTCCAGGATTCCTGATGGCTATTGGTTGAGTAGCAGAATAGGAGTTCCTGTTGTTCCCTTCAGCAGGCATTCAACCAATGCTTTCCTAGTAAAACAAACATCTATCAATCAATCCATTATACTTAATCACTTGCCCTGGTCAGGGTCACGCTGGTCCAGTTCTGTCTTTGGCAGGTATGACATTGTTGCAGTGCAATATTTAATAATTTTTTTACCTCATAAGGACTTTTTCTTTGCACTAACAGTTAGAATGTTATTATTGCTATTGTTGTTTTGTTGTTGTTGCTGCAATTCAAGCTTTTAAAAACTCAACATTGCTCCAGGTAGTCAATGATTGGCTAAATTATTCCAAGCATCCCCTTGTGACAATGGCTTTGATTTGTAGTGCTTTATTTTTGCTGTGTTAAGCACTGACCAGAGTAACCATTTTTATAGTCATATTGTCAGCATACATCTACCAAGATTATACTTTTTTTAAAGCAATATTGACACACATGGTTTGAAGTCAATGGACTAGATCCGAAAAGACCATCCATTGTTTCACCCAAGCAGAAGCTTCACAGAGACATGCATAATAAATATTCTAGATTACTTATTTCCAGTCTTTTCTGGCGCCATGGATGTACTTTGCATGTGAAGCCAACAGCTCATTTGTTTTCCTTGCATGGGACTGATTGCATCATAAAAATGCCAGACTCAGCCTCTTTAGAGGAGAGATTTACAAGATTTACTGTATGCCACTTCTTTCTTCAGAAGGGACCTCAGAGAGGAGCATTTGAAGAATGATTTCTTTCTTTTGACCATGGAATTTATCATTTTTCAATCAGTGTGAAAGAACAAGAATCTTTTATTGTGATATATATAGTATAGGATAGGACAGGATAGGATATTATTGATCCCCATAGGAAATTCCCCGTACAGCAGCTGGACACATAAGACACATACCATACGACACTCCTAAAACAAACAAATAAATAAATAACAAAAACAAAAAATAAGTAACTTAATGACCAGTAAAAAACAGCCATAAATATAGTCTAATTGTTGATGGGTCCAAATGTGACATTATTGAGGCTGCTCATAACAATTATTTCATTAAAGTCTTCTTACTACACCTAAGTTGAATAATCCAGTGGCTAAAACAGTTCATGGTAATCATTTCATTTAGGGGATGTGAGCCATTGTCTATGATGGACTGTAGCTTCTTCCTCAACCTGGCCTCTGCTGTGGCCTCCACCAAATCCGGGCCCTGACCCTTGACAGAAACTGCTTCTCACCAGAGGTGATGTCACCCACAGGCACACCACAGCATAAAAGACCACAATGGCAACTACAGTCTGGTAGAAGATGTGGAGGATGTTGCTATACATGTTAACGGACCTTAACCTTCTAAGAAACTATAGCCTAATCTTATTTTATACAATGCATCTGTGTTTTGATACCAGTCCAGTTTTTTTTCTTTTATATGGATCACCAAGCACCTGTAAGAGTAAACCACCTCTGTGTCTGCACCCTCAATCAGGTAATCAGGTACAAAACCTCCTTAATGCAGCAAAGATCAACCATCAGTTCCTCTGTTTTGCTGATATGTGACTGGAGTTGGTTTGACATACACCCATGAAACAAAGACCTCAGTCAGACTCCTATACTCCATCTGATTCCCATTCTCTACACACCCAATACTGTACAGTCATAGTAAGTACATATGAAAAAGAAAAGGTTATCTATTTTTCATAAACGCATATTGAAATGTTGCTCTATTAAAATGAAAAATATGCAGTACAAAGTAGAACACAAGCTTTATGTAATATGTTACACAAATTTTTCAAGAGATAAAGTTTTGAAATCATCCTGCAGGCACTGTGTGGTAGAAGCACTGCTAGTGGAGTCAATGTCCAGCCCTGCAACATTAAATATAAAACATTACATATAATACAATAAATGTAAAAAAAATACACAAAGTAAGCTTACTGTGATAGTGTGTGTGTTTGGAATCACTTTAACACAATAAAGGCTCTTTGTCATATACAACAAGAGCTTGCACAATAGATAGATAGATAGATAGATAGATAGATAGATAAAGCACAATGGTGCAAAACAGGATGCAAGCAGTTACATAGGTACACAAGCTAAACATTCGAGTGTCATACTGCAACTGAGACTGTGTTAACAATTTTCGAATGTGATCTTAGTTTATTTTGCCAAATCAAATGTTGCAGGCCTAGACCAGATGTTATACACTAGAAAATTACGCACTGAACAGCAGTAATTAACATTAATAACTGCGCATTTGATAAATTAAAACCTAGATTTTGGGAGACCAAATAAAGGGGATGAGCATAATTGGTCTCTGAAAACAGTTCAAAATTATCTTGGGAAGTGGGAGATTTTAAATTTGACAAATACATAAATATTTTAAGGTTGCCTTGCTTAAAAAGATTTTTTAGGGAGAGAGAACTGGACTGCAAGTCTTCAGAAATCATGCTTTATTCATTTGCTAACTCTTGCTCCTTTTTCTACTCATAGGGTCTACAATGTTTTCTCATACTGCACAGAAGATAGTGCTGAAAGCATCGGCTGCTACTGGCCCAATCCCCTGGTGGAGAATTACATAATTCGTGTGCATAAGATCTTCTTTTCAAACTGCACTGTGGACCCTGTTCACTTTTTGGATCCACCAGACGACACCCTTGCCCTACTCATCCTTGCCCCTGTCTTTCTCACCTTGGTCATGACTGCCATGGTGGTGTGGTGCAGCCGACGAGGTGATATTTTGGCCTGACACATATCCCTCAGTTTGTGATGGGGGGGCATGACTCCCTCTACCCCTTCCCTGGGATATGGCACCCCTTCTTCATTATAATGCATTTTAGCTCAAGCTGGACAGAGGGGAAGAAAAACCTCCAGAAGCCCTTCGGAACCAAGATTCAGTTGAGATTTTTGTAGCAAATATGCATACCAAGTTGCAAATGTCAAGTGAAGAAATCAGCGGGATCTACAGTATGTAAGATGTGACTGAACCTTTGAAAGCCCCATGCAATACCTTTTTCAGTTATTAGGCGGATACTTAAAAAGAATGCCAAAGAGAGAACAGAAGAAACCAAGAGCCTTCCAGTGTATTGTACCATCTACTGTGAGGACATCTCACAGGTTGCCTGTCTCTCAGCCCAGGAGCAGAACTTCCATTCTTTTTCAATAACTGTACACATAGTTTAGAGGTCAGCATTCTCTGTGTCTCTCTGTGATTGTAACATCTTCAGCATGGTGTTATGATCGGTGTTTCTACATAGTTGCGTACAATATGCCTCAGCAGGATCACGAGTAGGTGATCATTATTTCTGATTATTGTATTTTGCAGGTAAAACAATATTTCTGTTGCAGCAGTGGACCAAATTTAAAGGTGCGATATACTATTTAACAGTTATTAAAGTGTGTACCATACTATTTAAGGATTTAAGAAGGTTCTTGGAAGTAGTCACCACATCAAATTTTAGTCAAAGGAAACACTGCAGCGTTATTTTTTATTCATTGGTAAAAAGTTTGTCTGTATATTAGTAACTGTATATATAAAGTCCACTTCAGTTTATTCAAACAAAGGTTGTCTTTATTAGCTCTGACTGTACGATGTGTACCAATAACTCCTGTTATAGAAATGTGCATGATTTTCAGAATTAAAACCCATATCAATTAAAAATAAGAGAATTAAGCCAACAGGGCCATTATTCATTCTTCACAGCTGTTCTTAGTTTAGTTATTAAATGTGCTGTATCACAACAGAAACGTAAAAGTGTACTTGCCTTTGAAATTCAAAGAGGTAATTGTGTTTGTGCTTATTTTTTTTCTTATATTCAGGAAAGAATAACAACAATGATAAACTTGATGTGAGAAAAATAAGGAGATAACTGACAAAAAGGGTATATTTGAGGCACACTCTTTTGATAAACACTTTGTTATTCATTGTACATTGTCACGTGGACCACGGACCAGACTGAGCCAAACTGAAATGTTTTCCATAGGTCATATGTTATTTTAATATGTATTATGTGACAATGTCATAAAAGATAAACATTAACATCAGAGAACCCCAACATGGAGGGTCATAGGCAGATATTTGTTACAGAGGATATGATTTATTTAGTAGAGGTAATAAGGCGAAGGCCTTGATGATTTATTTTTGCTGATATTAAGGCCAAAAGGCCAAAAATGTAACTATCAAATGTTCACAAAAAATGAATTTTCACTTAATGCAGCTATAAAAAATGCTTTCTACAGCACCAATGTATTTTCATTCTGTTGTACACTGAAAGAAACTAAATAAAGGCTTTTGCAATGTGACTTTAAAATGTTAGAGTGGTGAATGGCATACACAGACAGAGTTATTGTTGCATGATAAACATGACAAGGTGGACATTATTTATATAACAAGAAACAACTTGGTATTGTAAACGGACTCAAGAAACAAACAAAAGACAATGGTACATTCTGGAGAAATGTCTTGCTTTATACCCTTAAGGATGACTTCTCGGAGCCACCACAGTTAAGAGCTGAACTGCAGGAAGGATATAAGATTCGTTCCCAGAACAGGCAAAGAATGACCGGAAATGGGCTGGCTATGATTTTACCAGGAGAAGCACAGGAACTGCAGAGGGTGCCATGTTTCCCTGCTCTTTGTTGTTATGACTAGGCACAGTGGCTTTGGTTCATGCACTTGGCTATGCTTTCTCCCTGCTGAGCCCATTTTCTGCTCTTAATCAGCTGAAAACATATGCTAAGACTGTCTGCTTATCTTGTCGTGTAAATGTGTGCATATTTATATATGTGCAAAATTCTAAGTCAAATGTCACAGTTCCTGTCGTTGACAAAGACTCCTCTGGCTTGTTATAGCACGTTCAGGTGTAGGACCCACTGTGCCTGGACTGCTGGGGTCATTACCTTTCTCACACAAATGTAGTCCCAAGCTGATTCAGAAGGGGAAACGATAGTCAAATAAATAAAACTGTCATCCGAGGCCTTCCTGTTTGTCATAAGCGCACCTGTGCAAATGAAATTCTGAACTGGAGTAAAAAATGCTTATGACCCTAAAAAATGTATTAATATTAATGGAGGGGCTTACAACTTTTCATTAAATATGTTCAGTTGTTTTTCAAGTTTTAAAAAAATGGTTCCATTGCATCAAGTTAATCCTCCAACCAAAATGAAAGAAAACCAAAACACAGGCAGTCTTTGGGGAATACAAAGTTGTTTCTAGATTCTGGGTGGTGTATCCTGACTAGAAAGTAAAAAGGTGAGTAAAAATCAAAAGACTTTTTTTTAGAGTGGTTTGAGCAGTTTTTTTTCTTTTTCACACAATGGATCCAACACAACTGATAAAAGTCCAAAAAGGGAGCAGTGCTAATCTTGATCATTGGCAAGATCAAACTGCAGCCACTGTACCATGACATGACTATGACACATCCAACTGCTTGCACTAAAGAAAATCAAACAATCCAACCATTGGAATTCTCCTAGCATGTGCCACAAATGTGCCGATATAACATCACAAAAATGAATAAAAAGAATAAAAAAATCCCCCCTGAAGCATGTAGAGGTTATGAATATGTCAGATGCGGTCAGCAGTAACGGTGTATGAAAGCTTCATTTATGTGTTTGTGGAACCGAATCACAACCTCCCTCAGAGAGGTGAATTATTTTAGCCTGGTGACTCATGCAGCTCAGCATAATTTTCCTTCTCCATGGATCCTGAAGGAGAACGGTTACAGGTAAATGAGAGGAGGTAAATGAAAACTATAGCATGGTGAAAATAATCTATTTGTTTTGAAATGAAAGGTGTCAAAAATCTATAATGTTAAAATCATATGATGACACAATATGTTCAGTGAAATGTCACATCTTCAGTGCAATAAAGGTCCTAGTCCAAAATTTTAAAAAAAAGATCATATGAACAAAATATGCAGTACGTTGCCTGTAAAAAGATTTTATAAGCAGCGTGCAACATCAGGTCTGGGCCCCATGAGGCCGAATGCTATAAGGAAACCACCTTGTCTTCTTTATTCAGTATTTATACAGATGTATACATGGCAAGTATAAGTATCAAAAACTGAAATTAATGTTGTAAAACCTAAAAAGCATTTTAAAACCAAAAATACAAATTATTTATAGTTTTAAATAGTTCACCAAATTTAATAATACAACCCTCAGTAAAATGATAATAATGAAATGAAACTAAAGGTAAATTCCAGGTTACTACTTTTTATATTTATTTATTCATTTTACAATGTTGAAATAAATGTTTTGATTGTATGAAACAAATTCTCTAATGTTTTCTCTTTTGTTTATGGACTAAATGACAATGCCATGTTCTCACATAGGGTTTCCAACACTACCAAGATTGCGGGCCAAAATAAACCAGTTCAGCTTTGGAGGAGCCCTAAGACCCAGAGTTAGAGGAACACTCTTGGTCAGACGAGACGTGAACCATTTGCGAACCATTTGCTTCAACCACAAGAAACAACACAGAACTGAGAATAATGGGAAAGACGGACTCCTTTCCGATCAACACCAATTCATGTCCGAAACAATAAGAGGGTAGATACCAAGTTTTCCTTAAATCTAAAGTGATTTGCTTTCGTAAGAGCTGTCAAAATTTATTTTTTTTCTGTGGGTGAGGAATTTCCATCAATGGTTTCTTTTGTTTTAATGGGTATACTGTGGCAAGTAACACTGGCACCCCAAAGCTCCTGTGCTGTGTGTTTGGATGTGGGTTTAAACTGGTATTCTCTCTCTGTGTTTGTGTAGGTTTCCTCTCATGGTGTGTGAACGTGTCCAGGGTCGACTACTTCCTGGGTAGGCTCCAGATCATCATGCACTGCAGCAAGCAGTTATCTGCAATGAATAAATGTTTGTTTCAAGAAACAGAGAAAGAGCTGAACATGTTTTAAAATGGAAAATAAGAAAATTTGATTGAAAAAATGGCTGATGAGTTAATCTAATTGACTGATCAAAAAAAATGGATTGACTGAAGTACCTTATGTGTTGACACACTATTTTGAAACCATGTACATTAATACAGCTTAACTGAAATTTCTCCAAAAGAACAAACTGTAGTTTTCCTCTTGATACGTAAGATGATTTCACAACTTTAAAAGGAGAAGATCACAAACTGAATGCTGTGTGAAAAATTATACAACAAAAAAACAGAAACAGCATGCAGCTTCAATATATGACTCTGAAGTGAAGATTCCCTGCTGTCTTTGAATATGCACAGCTGGATAACAAGGTAGTGCAGTATGAGTAATCCCACCACAAATAGCAATATTCTGAGCTGTATAGAAAAAAAAACATTAGGAATGAAATGGTTAACAGTAATTTTGTTTTTCCAGTAGTGTCCCAATTCAGACTAATTTATTGTTGCTGTTGTTGTCTGTGCTGTGGTTTGGCTACATAGAAGGCCACTTCAAAATCCATCAAAGCATTTTAAAAATCTGTCAAGGTTGGGCTACCAAGAAACACTTCTGTTTACTGTAATTCAGAGGAGTGAGCGTCTGTTTTTACTTTTGAAGTATTATTTTGCAAGGTCCTTCTCCCTGAAATATGACAAACTGAAAATTAGTCACATTCTACACACGGTGGGCATTTTTATAAATTCCTTGTATACCATTTTGCTTTACAGTCTCTTCTGCTCTTGTCTGCTGTTTGTGCTTTAAGCCTGTCTTTTTCTCATTATACAGAAGACTGAAAACTGTTTAATGAATGAAAATTCTTGCATCCTGCTTCTGGTTCACAGTGACATACAATACAATAACATCATAGCAGCTGTAAATGTCAGTACTGGTACTTGTACACAGTTAACAGCTATTTGTCTGCTCACCACACTTTAGTACATATGAATATTTGGTGACAACACGTTTATTTTCACCTCCTGTATGTTACAGTAAATTGTCACGTACCATGTGTTGGACAGAAAAGTTTCAGTCCCTGCTGTACCACACTTACCATTCTAGGCATGATGGCCAACACTCACTCACTGACCTTAGCCAAGTCAAGAGTCTATTCTGGAAGCACAGAGTATGGATGGGATGCTGGTTCATTGCAGAGCAGCCACTCACAGTCAAGGTGGCCTACTCAACTCAAACTAGGTCTTTGTAACATCATCTTGTGAAACCTACAGCTCCTGAACAGAAAGGGAACAGGTCACTTATAGCTTGCACTTGGGAGGAGGCAGGTGTTCAGTCCTCCTGGGATGATGTGAGCACTGTGCTCTGAAAAGGAGATGCAAGAACTAAGTGCCACATCATGGCCAAGTTGAGATACAGACGATGTAAAGCACAAAATTAGCTTCTTTTTATCTTCGGGACATGTGCTGTGGATGGGCTTGAGTGAGGACCATATGGGTTTTGATCTGGGCTGCCATTACAGGCTCAGCATACAGCTGTGTATAGTTCTGTTCTCACTAGCTCTCTAACACTCAGTATCTTTATTTAGCAGCATTTTGCTTCTGCCCCTGAGAGTGGTTTTGAATGATGTGCAATGTACCACACAATGATCAAAATAGGTGTACCTTGGCCAAATTATGGGTAGGGCTGGACACTTCTTCAGGTGAAATGTTAGCAACCTCTAAACTTGCTTTTCCCAGACAGCAGAGAGAAGCTGACTGAAATGTGCAGTGCAGGTATTTTGGCCATGGCACCTTTTTTGGTTTAACATAAAATATATTGTAATTTATGGACTTTTATTATGCAAAAAGTAACAGCTTAAAAAAACATTTTAAAATATTTACAAGTTTTAAGAAATACAGGTTTTGCCAAAACAGAAAGCGGAAAAAAATTGACAAAAATTTGGTGAAGTAACTTCACCACCTTCCTTAAGAATCCAACAACTGTACTTAAAAATGGAGAATATTTGACATAGTTTTAACCATGTACATGTAGGCATTTTCCTAGTTTTGCTGCAACTCAACACTTCTTATTAAGTCCTCCAACTATTAATTGTGGCTTTTATGTGAATTTTATTCTGGTCAGTGGTGCAGCACTTAGTGTTGGATCAAAGTGCCTGAGCTATACACTCAGCCATGGGTTCAAATATAGCTCAGTCTGTGCACTGTGCGATGTCACATGGGTCCAAAGATATGGTGAACTTGAGACTTTAAAACTGTAGTGTAAGAATGTGACTTTGTAACTGCTTTGCATTTTACTGGTATTCTATATGTGACTTGCCCTGCTTTATACCCTGCCTAGCCCCCTCTGAGATGTGAGACTGCTGGACAAGCAGAGTGTGAAACAGGAACACAAAAACATTAAAAAAATGTAGCTTCATCCACCCATGTGTAATCATGAACAACTTATACAATACAAAATTGTAGTTTTTCAGGCTACTGAGGCTCTCTTGGTAATCTTCCCTTTTGACCATGAAGGAACTTCACTCTGAGTACATCCATTACAAGGTGACACACTAAGCAAGAAGATAAGCACAGACACACATTTTAGCTGGGAAAACATTACTTTTGAGTCAACCCCAACACGCTTAAAGGTCTGCAGGTGTGGCTGTGTCCCCCACCAACTGCTCTTTGTCTTGATAAGTGAGCATCAAAGTAAATGTTGACCAAAGGATTTATCTGCTAACCACATAATCATTCCCTCACAGACTGCTTTGAAAATACACCACTGGAAAGGCAGTATACTATACAGTACAAATGTAACACGGAGAATGTAAAATTACTAGCTTTTCAACTGAGGCTTAAGTTAACTGTAAGCTCATTATGACATATGTCTTTCAGAGTGCTCAGCATCCCAGCTAATACTTTCTAATTTCAAAAATGTTGGCAACATTTCCTCCAGGATTTTCTGACACATTCTTCGAAGCATCTTATTGTCAAGGTTTTTTGGCTCACTGCTGACCCATCACTCAGAGCTAGCTGACTGATGAACAGCCAACAAAAACACTCCACATTTTCCAAAGCTCTGTCATAGGAGGTTTGTTCAAAAGTAAAGCCAAAAATAAGACACTGGTACGCTGCGCATTCTTCACAACTGAGCAATTTGCATTCCTACAGTTCTGATCTTAAAAGCATCCAAAAATAAATGAAAAAAGGGCAAATCTTAACCAATCTCTCATTTTGGTACAGTGGACAGATGAAATTGCAATCACTGTTTTATCCCCAGTTGTTTGGCTCCTTTACAAATGTTAAGATAACAATGAATGACTTTAACTATGCTAAAGTTGACGCTATATATATCTTGACAGCATGCACAAAATATGAGTTTTGTCCATTAGCAAATTCCATTTCTCAGCTTAAAACAATAAATAAATTCATGATTCCAAAGCAGTTTTGCAATCTACTGTCACAACATATGAAGGTCTTATTAATTATTGAACTTTTATTAATTTTCCTCTCTCTGAGCCTCAGCTTAACCGAGACACTAATTAACAGTCACTTTAATGAAAACTGTCACTGATGGTAAAAGGTACAAGAAATAGAATCATCAAGAAAACTGGTTAGAGTCTTGGATACATCTTCTCACTCCAACTATATTGGGATTGGACAAGTATTTAAATGTTCACTTTGTCTGGGACTAGGTGACTTTGGCAAAGACTAACAGTATTGCTATACTGTCCTCAGTTTTCTCACACGGTTTCTTTTACGACGAATTCTGCCGGCGGTCCAAGTAGAACAAAATCAAAGGAACGTTTTTTTAATGCAGCACAGAAAATATTACATTTTTCAAAAATGTTCTGCCTGAAATTTATTTTCATTGTTGAAAAAGTTTTAAATGTCAGCAGAGGAGACACATACAATGAGAACACAGGACTTAAAGAGATTTTTAGGTGTTTTAATTGAATATGCACTTATTTGTAGCTAGCGCATTTAACTTTCTAAAAGAACTTGATTTTTACTTTGATTTTTAGGTTTTTGTTCAGTTTTCTTGAAAAATTTTGATGTGATAACCACTACCATCCTGTTTTCATAACTCCTCATTGTTTCCAATGTACAACTTCTTCGTGTAGTGAGTGTCTCACTTGGGATAGTATTGTTTATTTTCTTAGGAGCTTGTTTATTTGTGAAGCTTACTGGAGTGAATTTATGGCACTGAAGCCAAAAAGAGATAAAGGCAATTTTAAAACTTCAAAAAGAGGCAGTGTGACAGAACCCTCGAAGCTCTTGGATGTGCCGTCGATAGAATCAAACACACTCTCTGCTAATGTGTCAACAAGCCGATTATGATTTCAAAAAAATTATTTTTTCTCCAATTACAAGGTTAATTTGTTATTTGAGTGAAAACCTTAACATAGGCCATGTTTCAGTCACCTGACCCACCATGAAAAACAGAGTTCAAATTTTAATGATTGATGTGACATCTTAGCATGTCTGACATCTGTAATAATAATCATTTATAATATCTTACTTATTTTTAGTCATTGATATAACTGTTATTTTGGCATCTTTGGCAATGAAAAGCATGTAATCTAAAAGTGGTGCTAATTTTCCTTATTCGTTTTGTTTATGACTGTGTCAACTACACTGTTCAAAAGCAAGCACAAAAAATGCATGATTTTATTAAGAAGGCAGAATTTGTTATGAAGTGATCAAGAAAAGTCATGGGCACTTCATGTTGTGTGCAGGACATGCGAAAGCTCTTGGGAACTAGAGCCAAGGTGTGAAGAAATCATTCAATTTCAGTATACTGGTGGCATGGCAAAAACATAAAAATCATGTAGACCATTTTTACTTTTTGCCTACTAAATACTATTGGCTACAACAAAAAGTACATAAAGAAAATTTATCTGAACTTACCAACTGTACTGAGACTGGTACCTCATAACAGTAATATTCCTCTTCCAGTGCCAAAGGATACCGATGTGTAGTTGACATCAACTGATAAGTAAATACAGACGATGGGGATAGTATTGATACCCATTCTGATAACTACTGTATGTTCCAGAACATTAACATGCCTTAGCTATTTTCACAGTGTGAACTGAAACACCTTGTTTGAGTCTTAGATCTGCTAAAAAACTGTATGGAAATCCTGGGATCTTTGTCTGAAAACAAAGAACTTATTGCTACCTGGTATGTCTGTCTTATGGTACAGTAACTAGGTAATGAAATTCACCCCATATTTCTCTTATAAGAGGGATCCCTTGTATACTGTAAGGACATTCCATTTAATAGTTTAACAGAATAGTCAGGAGTAACAGATTCCTAATGAAATGTTGTCTGCATTTCAGAAACCTGGCTACAGAATGAGTGTAAAGATATATGTTTTTGCACTCTCATCTGTTCTACTTTCTGGAAAATTTGGGTGGATTCAGTGTTCACCCAGAAATGGGTGAACAATTTCCTCAAGACATCGAAACAATAGAGACCAGGTATCAAACAAGATGGGATGTCAAAATGATGGCAGGCTACTACTGCTGGATGTTAAAAA
This sequence comes from Arapaima gigas, assembly GCA_900497675.1. NCBI lineage: Eukaryota > Metazoa > Chordata > Actinopteri > Osteoglossiformes > Osteoglossidae > Arapaima > Arapaima gigas. Next base: position 520,853 of record UFQX01000026.1, on the reverse strand, counting down.
GATACCTCAGAAGAACACAGAAGACAATGAAAGAAGATGTGGTTTTGTTCATAAATGCTTAGCTAAATGTGGAACTGAATAATTTTATGTCACAAAGCACATCAGATTAATGTATGTTAATCATTGTTTCCTAGATTTTCAGATATTTTCTGCCAAATATATTGTATATATGTATATACGTATACCAAAAAGAACAAAATATACCCTTTCCAGATCACAGTTACTGGGACCCACCCTTGGAGTCAGGCCTGGGGTTGATGTTGGTGAGCACCAAACAATCCACATAATGTGGTCAGGTTTAACCTGGCACAGCAATTTGATGAAAAAGGTGAATGGTGAGGTTCAGGTGCAATGTCAGCCAAGGGGCAGGCATGAGCCAAGTTTTATATTGCTCTGTGTGTGTGTGTGTGTGTGTGTGTGTGTGTGTGTGTGTGTGTGTGTGTGTGTGTGTGTGTGTGTGTGTGTGTGTAAACTGGGCTGCTTGTCTTAATTTCGACTGAAAAACTGGGAAGGACTGCCTTTTTTGACCTAAGTATATCAAAATTGACTGATACAGTTTGATGTATATGAGCATTGCAAAATTGACACACTTAGCCCAGAAAAGGTGCAAACCATAGAAAATTTGCCTTCATAGCTGTTACAGATTCCACCTTTTCTGTCTTTAGACCATCTCCACCTAGGAAGGGATGTTTAATAATCTTGAGTGAGTAGGACCCTCTGAGACATGTGCACCACATGGAGGGATTTTGTAATCATTAATACTGAGAAAGGATCACTAAGAATCACAGTGTTGGGGAAAAAATGGGAGGGAGTGTTGTAGCAGAGGCTGTCTACTTAATGAAGGGGTGGAGGATGAAATAAGGGACATACATCTCTGAGCTAAAAACATCTGTTGCAGGAAAGGGGGGAAAGATTTCCTTTGAGGAAAAAAAATGGCCATATCATTTTCTGATATCAGCCCCCACCCCGGGAATCTGCCGCGGGCGCTGACTGTCGTCTTCTGAGACTGGCAGATGCCAAGAAAAACCACCTGTGAGCCTCAGTTTCCCTTCAGTGGCTTTCCCTTGTCACTGTGCTCTTTCCAGCTGTGGATCTGCTGAAAAATCACTAACACAACTGGTTTCAGATTTGGAAAATGAGCAAAGATTTTGGGCAAGTGCTCAAGCAAACTGCATCATGTTTGCTCCTCTATTTAATAATATTGCAAGTTTTTGGGTCATTTTCAACTGACATGTTCAGTATATTCATCAATGTACATCTGACCATAATGCTCCTTAAGTGGCTGTTATTTACTGTGCAGAGATTTGAATCAGTTGTATTTAGTTTATTTCCTGTAGCATGCCCAAAGTTATGGCATTTGAGCTTATTATTTTAAAAACCTGAACTGCTGTGAATATTTTCTAATTATTATTTTTAAAAAGTGCACCCAACATGAGAACAGCAGCTGGAACTTTGAAAAGCACTGTAATGTGTGTACTGGGACAATCTTTTCTCATTTACTCAGAAAGTTTCTTAATGGAACCCTGAGGTTTTTAAGTGTTGGCAAGATGAAACCAAACACAATATTTCAGGAACGAGTCCCTGTGGGCAATGTGCAGTTAGTGGTGTGAGTTGGAAACTTCAGTTTTTGTGGATTGAAGCTCTGAGTTCCCAGAACTGCAAGCACTATTTTGATTCATCAAATTTGGTTGTAAAAATATGTATATGAAGTAAGCATAGGAAGTTTTGAAACAGAGATGGGTCATTAAGAACTAAATTTTCATGTAAATATATAACACATAAAGAAAAAAAATCTGAAATATATGGCAGTCATAAAGAACAAATTTACAAGTCATAGTCAAGGAAAATGTATATTTTTGTTTTTTCTAACACAGTACCAGAAAATTCTGAAACACAATAAAAGCAAACTTACACTTAACTGCAACAGACATTTTTTTATAACATTCTCAACTTCAGTAAGATCCCTCTTGTGATTTTATTGATATGCTTTACTGACTTTCTGTGCTTCTGGCATTTGTTGTTTTGGGGTATGGAGCAGTATAATTCTGGCATCTGCTCCAGGGTCTACCCTGCCTGTAGACCTACAATGGACAACCAGTTGGTAATCATAGATGGACAAAGTCAATCGGTCTCTACTATAATAGAAGCAATGGAAATATAAACACAGGTTTCATGCAGTCAAAACAGTATGTTTGTCAGGTGGGCAGCCATTGGTACTTGAACCCCAGATGTTCATTGTTTCCTGATTTTGCCATTGGGGGTTTTCTGTTGTCCTTTCTTCAGCTGCCAGCTGATTTATAAAAACAGCCACCTGTTTTTGTTGTTTTAACAATGGATAATCTGTATTGCCTAATTCACTTATTTGTTGCAGCATCCCCTGGATCTCTGTTTAGCACTCTTTGTCACCCAGGTAAGAAGAGCAATATGTAAAAATAAATTGAATTTATAAGTAGCATAATGTGTAGGGCCTATAATTGGAGGGTCGATGGTTCAGTTCCTACTATAATACCACTGACCAGTGAACATACCCTGCCTTGTCCAGCTGTGTAAATGGATTCATAATTAAAATATAACCCAAACATTGCAGATTGAATGTCCTGAACTAAGGCATTAGCTGAATAATTGTATTTGTAGGTTATGTTCACGTAGATCAAGTAGTATTAACTTTACCTATTCACATGCTCTTATGTTTTCTTATTCTGTGTTCTTACAGAATAAGAAAAGCAGTCACATTTGTAGTCTCTTAAGTACGTTACTGACAGACATACACTGCAAAGAGGTCCAGTTTAAAGCTCCATTTTTTTAATTTACACATCCAAACTGACTACTGATGCCACTGCCCTGCATGTCTCTTTCCCCTGCCCTCAGCAGACTCTGGAGGGGGAGGATTTTGGAGCCATTCCACAAGTTCAAAGCTCCAAGCAGTAGCCGTTCTCATGTTGGAGCGAGTGTTGATACGAGCTCATGAGGTTCCCACGAGTCCACCTCCAGGCTGGGTCAAGGCACCATCCTGCATTTTTTTTGATTAATGGCTCCTGCAATGAATGGGGCTGTGCTCTGTAGCCCCCATCCTGTCTTGCGTAATAAAAAAATGTCTTGATACCCCCATGCTGATAAAATGAATGTAATTGTTTGTTTCCCAAACTGTGTGGTCTGCAGTAAAAAAAGCAATGATTATGAACTATCGGATGTTGCCCATTTAATTGATGTTTTTTTTCTCTAAGTAAAGCACAATAAATAAAGACAAACATGAAATAACTCAGGAAATACAAATAAAACTGTAAATGAATGCTAAGTTTATATAATATGGCCTAAATGTTTAATTTACACTTTTCTGGCAGCAATGTATATTCTTAACTGCATATAACAATTGCACATATATAAACATTAGTATTGGTCATTTAAAGTTCCAGTGTATATTTCTGTTATTATTATGTTTAGATGATCTTCATTTTAGTTCTTTCATTACTAAAAGCTCTTCTATAAATTAATCCATAAATGTTCCCAGACCACATTTCAGTGATCTCAAATGTTAATCGCTAGTTAGTCAAGTGGAAAAGGGTTTTTTGCCCCACAATTTATCAAATAAAGCTTAATTTACTTGCACAAAGAGCTAACCTATAGACTGGAAATGGAACCAGTTTTCTATTCAGGAATTCTACTTTGCTTCTTTAAATTGCAACAACAGCAACACTAGGTCACAGTGACATGAACTGCAAAACATCCATATGTGCACAGGAACCCCTGTCCTAGAAAAAGTATGTATATTTCATATGAATTCATTGTTTCAGTCATTCATAGAGAGAGGGCAGTTTGAATATAGACCACCACAGTAGAATGCTCTGAAGTTATTAAGAGCAAAGAGACTTTCTGGTTTTATTTTTGTATATTAAAACAAATCTAAGTCCTTCTGCTTATAATAATAGTAGCCTCACGAGTGGTAAAATTCACTTAAAACTGAGTTTTCAATAATATCCGGAACCATACAGTTTGCTGTATTGTGAAAGACAACTGAAACAAGAACAAGTGACCCAGGGTTGTAGAAAACAGAATAGAGAGAGAGAGATCAGAACCCAAAGAACAAAGTCAGAATATAAACAAGACTTCTAACAAGATCCACTCTCCCTTGAAGAGCAGGTCAGCCACTAACTTAACACTAACTATTTATGAGTGACAGGGTGACAGGGTGACAGGCAGGGATGACACTTCCTAATTCCTAACTACTAAATGGACATGCCTGGCTACAGCTGTCCTTCCAGGAGCCAACACCAAACTGCAAAGCCCAACAAAATAATGAATAAACCTAGTAAAAGACAGAAAGATCTACAAAACAGAGAAACAGAGAGCAGTAATATAAAATAGCATCATAAAAACCAAAGAAAAAGTTTAACTTTCAGTACATGTATGAAGAATCCTAATTTGTCATTTTTTTAATCATTTGGCCTAGTGCTTTTCTCTGTCTGTAAATATTAACTGTACATTTTGATGGATCTTAGATGCACTTAGTACCATAGCTACATAATACATTTTGCATTTCAAAGATCATCTATCAAAAGTAATTTTTTCTAAGCAGATAACAAGAACTTCACACACTCAGGGCCCTGAAAAACTCAGAGTAATGAAAAACTGTTACAATGGCTTGTGAAAACATAGCCTTTTCATACAATGAATTTATTAATTAGTACAAGCATCTTTCTTCATTTTATTTTCATATATATTCTACATACAGCCTTGACAAAGGCTCAATACATACATGCTGTCTGCCACAGTCCATATTTAGTCAGTTCCACATGTAGGCACTCAAACTCCAAACAAACCTCTTCTCCCCAGTTATTGCTTTAGAGAACTCATTCAACACAACAGAGTAGGCATGGAAAAAACACAAATCATAATAAATTGATTTATCTATTGTCAGAAACTTAATTGTGCTCAGTGCAGGGCAACACAAAAGAATTACTTCCTACCACACTGACAGGCTTAAACATCAGTCAATGAACATTTGATAGTTGATTCTCCATCATGCCCATTATGTTCAAGGACATTATTGGAGCATATCCTTGCTAAAAGAAGGGTGCTGGCAGCATATATAGTGTAGATACAGGGGCCGAAAGATTTGTGAAAGTAAGTTAGGGCTCCTAGGGATGGTGAGAGATTGGAAACTGATGATCGACTAGTGAAGGCAGCTCAGATTTGCAGCTTCAATCACAGAGACAGTTTTGATGCCAGATACTGTGTTGCTTTCAGAGGCTTTTAAACAAGTTATCTCGAAACTCACAGTGCCTTGAAAAGGGAGGATCGAAGAAGTTTATGAAAAGATAGCAAGGTATGACAAACTGATGGAGCAGGGCCGCTCAGAAGGCTGGAGGGCAAGCTGTGCGTCTGCTGAAGTAGGCTGCAGGGGCTTGTCGAAGTGCTGTTTGAACACACCTGTTACACACTGTAACCATGTGACACTTATCCCTTGCTGTATGTAGATGGATGTGTTCAATCTCTGAGTGTTCTGCCACTTCCTGTGTGTTGTTCTGACCTAATGCTGCTCATAATTGCAAAAGGAAAGGCTCAAAAATGACCTAATGCCCAGGTTACATCACTGATGATATGTCCAGGTGCACTGCAAGCTTTGTCATATGAATAAATCTCAGGACAGAAAGAGCAGATTTAGTTTTACTATATTTAGCTGATACTACTAACAGTTATTTACCCATTTATGCATCATAAGAGATCAAGGAAAACATACCCAACAGTATGCAAAGGTGAATAGCCTTCAGCCCTTGTTACATTACAGTCGCTCTGGCAATTTCCCTTGACAGACACAAACTTGAAGACAGATTAAGCTATAAAGATCTCAAAGCTAAGCTATCAACTGAAATATCAATAGTCCTAAAGTCTAGTGTATAAGAAAGTGAAATGGAATTAAATAAAACTGTATTAACCAAATAATTTATATATTTTCATTATATTGTCATATATGATATGATTTGTCTTTTGACAATGATGTAATATAGTATAGCCATATAATATGTAACATAGCAAAGCATTTTTCAATGGACACTAAAGTTTCAGAATAAAATGACTGTCCTATATGTAGGAGGCTGGGTGTTTTATAGGACACTCCAGTATTTACAATAAAATTTCCATCATATACATGAGAGTCAAAAGTGTCACTCTGAAGACAAGCATTGAAATGTACCATTCCCCAACATCGTCTTAATGTTAAACAGATCCTATTATCATTACTTCTCCCCAAGGTCACATACAACAAGTTAAAGTTGCTGTCATATAAAGAGGACAACCAGCTCTATGAGTCAGTGTTCTACTTTACATTTTTTGCCTGTGAGAAAGTGACACATCACTTATCTAATGTCATCTCACTTGCACCCCTCTAATAATGTATGTGAATGGAGTTTTCATTCTCTTACTACATAAGTGGTTGGGAAAAAATCTATTTCCTGTTACTAAAAAGTTAATAAAACATTTGCATTAAATATTTTTTAGAATAAAAAAATATTTGAAACTATATACAGTGCTCAGCACTGCAATATGCCTTTTATTCAAGTTGGCCTGCATTGTTTTCAGTTCAACTGTTCTAAAATGAAATGTTCAATATTATGTATTTTTTTCCTCCTAGTTTTTCAAGATAACCATCCTCTTGTTTGTCCATCACTTAAGTCAGACCACTGATACAGAGCTGCTATACAGATCCAGATATCTTTTTAGTAACAATAATGAATTAATCTGATGCAGAACTTGTTACAAAAGTTTCACTTCACATATGAACAGCAGCCTAAATGCTGGTCTGTACATATGTATAAATTTACGTTTGCATGTGCTTGTGCTTGTGCTTGCGTGTAGTATTAATAATATATCTGCAGGCCCCAGTTCCGGGCCAATTCTTTGATCGTTCTTCTCAGCATGCTGTTGAGACCATAGTGTGTCAGGCTACACTTCTCACCAGATGGTCACGTGACTCACCCTCAGGAGGAAACACAGAGGTCAGCACCAGCATGCATTCCCAGCACTGGGGACATCAGAGATTGGCCTTCACTTCCACACAATAAAGGAATTCCATGACCACAGTGGTCATTCTGGATGCCCCCCCCCCAGAGATGATGTTACAGTATGTCGTGTGCCAAGGGGACAGTTCCTTCATTTTGACAGGAACCATACCAGAGATAATTTCTGGTAGCAGTGGGGGTTAGATGGATGAATTCAGCTGGAAGGAAAATGCACTTCCTCCTCTCATACCCAGGTTCTCAGAACTAGTCATTGAACCCAAACCCTAGAGCCTTCTCACCCCTGAGTAGTGGAAAGAGCTTGTGCAGACTAATTTCTAAAGGTCACTGGTTGGAAAATTAATTAATCAGGCTAAAATTATTAAATACGGGATGCATGGGGCACCATATAACCTAAACAGTGTTTAAACTGTGATGGGGAAATGTGGTCTGTAGTAAGACTATGCAGTAAATACGGGAGCAAGACGATAAATCACAGCACTGAAGATTACAGGATTTGGCCTGTCTTTAGAAATTAGCAGATCAGCAAGGTATGGTGGTTAAGGATGCAGAGGTTGTTGGAAGTCTTTGGATGAGGGCTGTTGTTCTGCCTAACAATTTATTGTGTTTTGTGTTGTACTTAACCCATTAAAAACTCTAATGCAGTAAAATAAGCTACTGTATAACTGAATTAAAACTAAGATGCTTTTCACAAAAATGTAGCCAAAGAAATACTAAAAATGTATAGCGCATATCTAGCAGCAAAACCTTCAGCCACTTGCACGTTTTCTCGTGCATCTAGCACTGCCTCCAGCTGCAGCAAAAAAGTTCTCCATCTGATGCCCTTCTGGAAACCACAAAAGACTCGGGTCTTGGTATCATGAGAAATTAATTCTTGTGAAAAGTTAATGGTCTGTTTTGGAGACTACAGCAGGAGTGGATCTTCACAAATAAGAAAGGAATACACATATTCCAAGTATGTCATTAGTTTCACCCTTTCTCAAAATATATTTTAAGAGCACATACATGTATTGACAGGTGCATTTTTTCTTAAATAGAGGTGAGAGATGGAAATATTTTTCATTCAATTACCTTAATACATCTTTACAAAATCTTATTTGTCGAGAAATTTATGTTGACAGAAGAATTATTGATTTATTGATCCAGCAGAAAATGTTTTAACCAGAACACAGTAAATCATGAATTAAACAACCAAAGAGTTTATATTATATCTCATAATGCTGATTTCAAAGTGTTCAAATGCAGAATATTAATCAAACCCTATTTGATTACAAAAAATGTTTATGTACAAATGTTAATGTAAAAAATGTGATAGCAAAGTACAATGAAATCATTTAAAGCAAAAAAATCAGTCAAGTAGAACATAAAAAAAATATTTTTTAAGGCTCCAGAACATCTTGATCTCTTGTGGAAATCAATTGCTTATTGTCAGCATAGCAGAACAAAATCAAGCAAAACTGCACAGCTTTGAATTCTAATATCCTAGCAATGTCAAACTGCCATAAAAATTCTATTTACATTTAGAAACATTCATCATACAGGTCCTCCAGTACTGTATCACCTAATTCATATGGCCCTTTTTGGATTTCACAAACTGTAGCAAACACAACCAAAAGTATCAGCATATTTTCAGTACTGATACCTTTTATGTTATTGTGTGATTACTGTGATGTTTAAAGTATAAGATTTATACTTTCTTAATGTAGAAATCAAGCCACATTAATTTTAGTAAATAGTTAAAGTCACTGTAGTTGTCAGGTTCACAGTGACACAGATGCCCCAAGTGGAGCATCCCTCGCACGCCTGTTCCCACTCACTACACTTAGGGACAAGATAAAAGAAGCACCAGTGCAGACTGGGGTTACGGAATCTGAACAGCGTCTAGTTTGCTGTCAGTGGAAGAAATTGCCATTCTTTTCACGTTTGAATCTTTGAGCCCAAAAAAGTCATCTTCTATTAAGCAACTATATTAATAAAGCTTGCACCTGGGTCTATAGTAACTTCACTCCTGCTTGCATGACTTGTTATAGTATTTTGTTTAGTTGCTGCCTTCCATTTAAATATGTTTGGTTCAAATGCCACCTGCTTCTGTAGTACCCTTCAGCAAGGTATTTAAATATGGCCTGGTCCGGTAAAAATTACCAACCTGTTTAAATGGGTAAAATACTGTAATTAACAATTTTACTGGCCTTTTTATGTGAGATTAATAAATGTAACTGTCGCTAACACCCTGTGGAAAGACCATTGACTTTTCTTTGTTGTACAGAGATCTTGTACAGCTACCTAGAGGTCAACCTGTTTTTTGTCATTTGTGCTTAGGAGTTATTTCTAAATGAATCCAGTCAGTGCAACTGTAATCTTGACTTTTCATCAGATTGCATATTTGTCCATCTAAGTTTAAAAAGCTGTCAGGCAATATTGTCGTATTTTCAATATCCCACTTTTTATTCCTACAAACAGAGAAAGGGCATATAAAACCATTGTGTTTAACAAAGAAAAGCACACAATGGTCTCTATGAATATTTCCTGCCATTTCCTGTAATTACAAAAAATTGGTTACTTTTTAAATTAATATAATGCAAACCCTTTGGTACAAATGTTCACTTGTCCTTGATGTAAATTAGATGTTGACAGCGGTTGAATTTTGTGTTAAGATGTTGAAGACCTTGCGTGCTCAGAAAAGAAATAATACTGCTCCAGACATTACTGAATTTCTCAGACTCTTGGGAAACAGGAAGTCAGTTTGGTAACTACCATCTGTGGTTCCCATGGAGACAAATGACCACACAATGAGCAAGGCCTTACAGCTTTTCTCTGTCTTGGCAGAGAGATGGCAGACCCAGAAAGTAAAAAAACTTTCCTTGCCACGTGACATCTCAAGCAGCTTTCTGTTTACATGTCCGCCCAGTATAGGCCTTCTTCCCATATTACTCCAACTTCCGACATTGGTTTATAACAAAACTAGGTGTGGTCTCCCACTGCACACAACTTCATTGTTTCAGCATGTGGACATGTTGCATGCTTTTCCACAGCTTGAAGAACTGGGTCTGAACCCTGTTCTGTCTCCCCATGTTCCTGTGCATTTCCTCCAAAGTCTGTGGACACCTCCAAATACAGACATTTCTGATGACTTTAAGACACTGTCCTCTGAGTGACTTATAGTATGTATATTATGACTGGGTTACTGAGAGAAGGTAGCTTGGTATAGTAAGTCCAGCAGTATAAGTTGGGCAAATGCACCAGCTGATACTAATATGCACCACTGCAGAAAAGGATTCTATTAAATGAATACACCTGTACCCCGGTGTTCAGGCTCCGGTTTCCAAATTGCCAGTATAACAGAGGGCGTATATTTATAACAAGCTCAGTAAAGTCAAGAAGTTCTGTCATAATAATTTCTATCCAAGTGAAGCTGAATCAAATCAGAGACATGTTCGAAATTCACACAAGTGCAAAGCTAGCAAAGTAGCAGCACTGCAGTCTCGGGCTTTGCCTCATGTAGCCTGTTTTCAAATGCAGTTTGCACTTTTCTGATTTTATTAACTTTTTAGTTGGTAAGTAGCTCAATAACAATTCATTACCATAACAGCCCGTTACAGTCTGAAAATTTTTATTTTTTCTGTTTTATATTGTTTTCTTTTCTTCATTTTTACATTAACTTGAATATCAAATGTTATTATTGCTATTTATAATAAGGAACAAAACATAATGTATCAAATTAAATTAAAAAATGCACCCGCCTATAAACACACAAATCCGTATAAATGCCCTCATACACGGTTTGGTAATCCTGCAACCGATGTTTAAAATGTTGGTTATCATGCTGAAATAAGTATTTTCCAGTGTTTGGGATATTTGGGGGAAATTAACTGAGATATCGCAGATGAACTCAGAATTAATCCAAATTTTCCTTATAAGAAAAAACAGAAATAGCTTCCTGATATTCAAGTTTGCATTATTCAAGTGGTATTTAGGAACCAGTTACACTCAGATACTGGCATAGGATAAATTTATATTAAATGTACATTTATAACTTTATGCCAGTATCTGAGTGTAACTGGTTCCTAAATACCACTTGAATAATGCAAACTACCACAAAGTTAAAAGCTTGAATTTGATAAATAATTTGAAAAATTTGATGCTGTAAGTGACGCGCTAACTGGAAATAAAGTTAAACCTTGTTTTATTATGTTACCTCTAATGCAGCTAACATTATCGTTTATCTGTCCGTGATGGTGTTTTTTTCTTAGTGAACTTATAATTGTTCGGTCAACCTTAACTGGGATTTTTATTGAATGTGTTCCATGTTTCAAATTACAGTTTCCTCTCAACAATGGTCATACAGCAATTCCTAAACAAGTCTTCAATTCCAACAATTCTGTAGAAACGGAACCATTTCAAAACTAAAGAAAATATGTGCAAAACCTAAATGATAGGTAATCTGAAGGACCTGGAATTCTAGGGAGTTACCATTAATTGTTTCATGACAGCAAAAAACTAAATGGTGTCAAACACACAAGCAACAGCAAGCTATTATTCCTATCCATTTTGTTTTGCTGCTGTTCTGCTAATATCGGGTTAACGTGTTTCCTGTCATTTTCCAGAGGGTTAAAGACCACTGTGCCTTTAAGGAGATCCCTGGGGATCAACTAATTTTAGAAGGGTAATGCACATCCTTTGGAGTGTGGCTGCTGCAACTGGACTTCACTGTTATGGGAAGTGCTTGAGGGGTCTGGGGGCCCCTGCCTCTGGGGGGGGGGGGTGACCTGGCTTAGGGGGGAAATCTGACAGGATGCATGTGTATTTGGACCAGACATGACCATCACCAGCATTAATCAGGATGAGCTCAAAATCAGCTTAAAACACTATAAGCCTACCAAAACTTTACTGTAATGTGTTTTTCATGATTATATATAAAGTATATCTCAAAAACAGCCAATGCTGTTATACTATATTGTTAATAATGTAATAGTTCCATAAATACTGAAGATTTTAAAATTCCTCCATAAAAATTAAAACACGGTAATGAGAAAACCACTATGTTTAATTTGTCTATTAATTTATTGGTTCTTACCTTACTTTGTCTTCAGGAAAGTACCCAAGCAACACTTTCCTGTGTCTTGTCAGACAATTACTAGGACCACTAACAGTAGAAGACAAACAGAAAGGAAAATCATTGTCTGATAGAAATATCACTTTGGAAGTACATGAGACTCAAAAGTGCAATGTTATGGGGCCTTTCCCTTGTAATATGTTCACTTCAGTCTAAAAATATGAAATTCCACTCATAATAATAATAATATTATATATGTAAGCAATTTATCAACTGAATACTTCAGCAGTGCCACACTGTTTAACAGAACAAACACTGTGAGACAGAGGAATTAAATTTAGTCACAATATAAACTGGTAGATTGAAAACTGTCTGACTATTGCAAAGGATTTTGCAAGTCAGGGCCTCTCCTGACCTGCATTTCTCCATATTATTAAGAATATTACTTAAAATGTTTATTGGTTTTATTCAACTGAGATAAAAAGTTACTTTTTCTGCTTAATAATTTTATGCATTACCTGTTTGCATTCTCTTTATTAAAACCAAACTTGAGTACGACCATTCCATGCATCATTTATTGTCAAGTCTTCATAATGTCATTTTATTTAAATCCTGAATCACCCTGCAGTTACAAACTCACACACATTGTTTAAAAGCACAGTGTACTGCTTCATTTTTAAAAAATCTTTTTAAGCTTTTTTAAAGTTTTTTTAGTTTAATAATGCAATTGTGCTTCAAGCATCTATCAAAACTAACTTTCCCAGGCTATCAAAACAGGTTTTATTGCATTTTGTTTTGGCTGCAAAAATATGCATGGAGAACCTGGGGCAAATTGATCTTTGAGCATCTAAGAGGTGAATCAGCTAATATGTGCACAATGGATCATCTCATGTACCAGAATAAACCCCTCACATGCTTGTGCAAGGAGTTGTATTTCTCTTCTAACCTACATGTGCCTGAGAAAGTTGCTGGCTCTTTCTCCAGGGATAATGTGCTCTCTGAGAGAATCTCCTGGGAACAAGCTCTATGCTGTCAGCTTCTACACGCAAGATTGTGAGTCATCTCTGTCCATCCACAATGGCCACTTTAGCGTAGAATCCACCATAATCGCCAGACTTTTTTCGTTCCCTTGTGATGTGTCACCTTCATTTACATCTCTCCTTGTCTCAGGTACCTAAACTGTTCCCTAATGAGAAGAGAATCACTTTACCATATCTACAAAGTGACTTATAACAGTAAAAAAAAGCCCATCCCCCTTTCTTGTGCCATCTCACACATATTACTTAGCACATGCTGTATAGCAAAGGTGGGGAGAGACATGAAAAAACTGAGATTGTCACTAATCAATATTTCATCTTCAAAGGAAATGATGAAACAGCAACAAAACAGCATTATTTTCAAAGGTAGCTGAACAGAACAGTCTCTGAAAGGTCAGATTGCATGTTGCAAAGGAAATTGAACATAAGAACCCAAGGAATGCTTCTGAATTTTTGTGCCCACCAGATACTTGCAAAAACTTGCAGGTATCAGCTTCTAAAAGTGATTCAAATCCATCAATTATTAGTAATAAACCTATATAAAAACAAAACATGATCCAGGTAGTCAAATACAAAAACAACATTTAATCCTGCTTTTAATTCTTGCAAAACTGCCCAGACTTTTCTCTCACTGCAACACTTACTTTTCTGGGGACACAGCATTTCCACAACCCAGATCAGTACTTATTAGAAATGGATCTCCATCATGTGACTCACACCCTCATCAGAATCCTATATGTGTTCAGGTGACCATGAGAAATCAGTATAAAAATGAACTGTCCTCTTCTCTGAGTGCAGCTTTGAGTAATTGAGAAGGAATTTAATTCCCTCCTGTCTGGTGACAACACTGAGGTCATGTTGATCTGGCTGCTACTGATTTGTTAAATCTGGCTTTTAAATAAGGTCTGACCTAATCTTCATAAGCCAGCTGAAACTTGCTTGCAAATTTCCTGTTTGGACTAAAGGTATGGAATTATTATTATTCAAGCTGGCCGCAGCACAGTTTTCAGTAATATGTGTAGAGTTCTCTGTTGCTGTGATACCTGAGACATTTTGAAATATGAAATGCATACAATAATCTATTGCGATGATTCATGATGTTGTCTACACAAGACTGAATTTATGTAAAAATTTGACTACTTCATCAGATTAAATTTAAGCGTTATAGTCTGCACATTTATGTAACAGAATTTGAGCCAGCACTGGGCACTAAAGGTCCCCACTTCCTATTTTTGCCATTTTCTGCAGAATTCAGCTCATTTGCCCATTGTACAGCAATGTGCAAAAGTCTTAGGCATGTGACTTCAATGTCTGTTGAGAAGTACAGGTAGATTCTCAACATTCTCAGGGAGGTTTCTGATTGGTCCCAAATTCATTCTGCAGCCTCAAACACCCAATCTCAGTCATACAGAACTATCTTGAGCAAAAAGAAGGAATCCTGCAACAGATGGTATGGTTCCCACAGAGCCCTGATCAAGTTGGTCTGGGAGGACATGCAGAGACAGTCAAAGTCTGCAGAAGAACTGTGGCCAGTTCCTCAAAATGTTTGGAAGAACCTGCCAACCTCTACCTTAAACTGCATGCAGATTTGCGCAAGAGAATTGATGCTGTTTTAAAGGCAAAGGGTGGTCACACCAAATATGGATTTGATTCAGGTTTTTTTTGTCTACTGCACTTTTTAGAAGGTTTATTGATTAATAAGTATTCATGGCATTATTTTTGGAGCCATCCTCGCGTTATGGCATTTTTCCCACAGGTGCCTCAGACTTTTGCACAGTACTGTATGTCACACCCTAACTGGTACCATCAGAACTAGCTGTGCAAAAGCTGCAAAGATTTTTGTATGGAGTTGCTTGTAGTTTTAGTCAAAACCGGTCACGCAAAGTACATAGTAATTCCTAAACTAGGACAAGTAGTACAGAGTTAGAAAAAACTAATGTAGTAAGTCAGACCAGCATGCACAGCCATAGCTAATGTTATACAATATAAAAAGGCTTTCCACAGTTCCACAAAGCATTTGGCAAATGAGAAAATGGCAATTGTTTTGTTATATTTGCAAATGCAGAGTTGGTCAGACTGCAGCGTCATTTCAGTCTTAGGACATAAAACAGGTAACACTTCCAGCAGTTAACCTTTGTGCTTTTTTCACTTGCATTACATAATTACTTAATTGTGTCAATTACACTTGGTTGTTAAGAGTAGGCTAAATGGAATTTTGGGATTTCCTCAGAGCAGAGGTCTCAAAACCATTTCCATGTGTAAAGTGAAGTAGTCAGCAATTAATTGCCTGCACCTTCATTTCTGTGCTTTACCTCAACACATTTCAGCAAAATATGATGTCTCCAAATGACACAGTTAACTGCAGTCTATCCAGAAAAAACCGTGAGCAATAAAAAGATTATAAAATGTAAACTATGGTGTTTTAATTGTGCTTTAAAGAGACATTAAAGAATAATTATGGAGTAATTGTAGAGAACAACTGAAAAAAGTAAGAACAGTGATTGTATTACTAAGACAGCACACATGTCATTGAGCGTAACTAACTGTAACTAATTAATTTAAAAAATTACAGATTTTTGCTTGAAAGTGGTTTAGTTTTAAATAATTGTTTGATAAACACAGCTTGTGAGATCTGGGAGCAGTAATGTATTTCTGAAACAGAGAGCACTTTTAATACGTCTTTAGGATGCATATTTATAGCTGTGAGAATAGAAAGGCATCGTTCATTTATATTAAACACCAAACCCAATACCCTAGGGCATGAATGAAGATCCCATTAAGTAGAATTTTCATTTACAAGATATATTTTTCTGCTCTCTGATGAAGATCTCTCTTTGTGAGTAGTCTACTGCTTTCTGAAAGAGTAATGCGGTGTGATTTCAGGTTCAGTGCACTCCAAATACATCCAGACTTTCATAACATAAAACAAATAATTTTGGTTTTGAATCAGCACATAAATGAATATGAACACTTGTAGACTATTATTTTGCTAAAAGTTGGTATTCCATATCACTGTAGACTCATTTTCACTATGGAAGAGTTCCAGTACCAACCTTTTACATTATACACAGAAAACATTTTTAAAAATCAAGAGAAATAATCATTTCATGACAGAATGTTCTCTATAATATTCACTGAAGCACCTTTGTTTTGTTATAGAAAAGCTTTTTTTTTTACTTTTTCAAATGCAGTTGCTTTTCCCATCATGAATTCTAATGCTGGAAATTTATTACATAATAAATACTGAATAGACATTCTGAACAGTCCATTACTAAGAAATGTTGTACTTATTATACATCTTTAAATGCCTTGAGAATTTCCTTATTTATCTTTTGGTATTTTGCTATTTGTGTTTTTAGTTTCTTGTCATTGAAGTCTCAGCATGTATTTGATTTTTTCCTTTCCCACCTTTAAACAGTGTATTTGGACTCAAAAAAATGAGTATTGCCATCATTCTAATTCATTTATTGTCTTTTGGCTTCCCTATTTAATGTTTGGTTTCTCACATTGTGTTTCCTTGCAAGTTTTTAAATTTTTTTTGGGGGAAAGGTCTGAAGCCTAAAAAATCCTGGGTGGACCTGATAATCTTCATTGACGAGACTAATAACTTTCTCAAGCAGATGCTTAAATTATAGCAAAAAAGTAGAAAAGCATAAAAATGTTTAAATGTTTCTTACAGTTTTTTAAAAAATTGCAGTAAAAATCAGAGTAAATGCACTGTTTGGTTAGCCACAGGTTTGCATGCAATATTTTAGTTTTAGGAAAAAGAACATGTGTAAAAACATCAGATAAAATCAAGTTTGGCTCAGACAGACAAGTGATTAATGTGAGTGAGTGATTTTCATCGTCCGTCTTTTTTTTATAAAATTTACATATAAACAGAGATATTTAAAAACTATAATATTAATTACTTTTAATTACCTTACATTTAATAGCACATATAATGATTGATTGGTATTTGTACAACATCTTGGATAAAGGTGTCAGCTACTGTTTTATTTTCCAAAAGCCATTCTTCATTTCACAATTAATAGAAAAACTTTACTTTTGATTTATAACTTAACATATTATCTAAAATAATAAAACAGTTGAAAATGGCATGGACAAAAATACTGGGACCATTAACATAACACTGCATAGCACAGTCTTTGGAGACATTAACTGCAATCTAGCTCTTTCTGTGCTACATTTCTTCTACATTTCTTTTTCTACATTTCACTCCAAAAAGCCTTGATGGTTTTCTGATTTCATTGTGCCCTGCACAGATTCATGGCATCCAGTGTCAAAGGCAGCAAAGCAACCTCAAAACATCACCAAGCCTCCTCCCTGGAGGAATGATGGTTTTTTCTTTGAAAGCTTTGTTTTGTTTTCTGTGAACATAGAGTTGGTGTGATTTACCAAAAAGCTCTAATTTTGTTTTGTCTGTTGAAAGGACATTCTTTCAGCGTGACTGTGGGTTTTCCATGTGCATTTTGGCAAATTCCCGTTAAGCTGAATGGGGTTCAAACCTATGCACACAGTCCATGGTGGTGTAGCTGGCATTTTTAAAGTTCATAACAAGTTTCTGCGCCCCATGTCTCAAGTAGAACAAACTCAAACTTACTATAGGTTAGCAAGGACCCAAGCAAACACTGATTATATCACGTTCTTAACTTCTGCTGCTGCAAGTACATGAGCTAATGTCAGTTAGAGTAACTATGACAACATTTAATGCTTCAGTCTTTTATCTATTACATTTTCATTATTATGGAAAAGCATCAATGTGACTCATTGGAGCTTTAGGTTATCTTTGATTTTTAAGTGATTAACAAATCCCATGACTAAGCCCCCCATCCGCAGCATTAGAAGTTCTGGATATTTCATATTCTGAAGTTTCTGGAATTTTGATGACTAGACTCATGCATATGTACCCCACTGCTTGTGTTAATCACATGAAACGCTTGTATTTATAATAACAGTGCATTTTTACATTTATACATTATTTTTTATATTGCATGGTTACAAATTTGATAATTTTATTGTACATTTTGTACTGGCTTCACAATGTCCAGCTATAGTTACAATGAAAACAACAAGGTGGTCCTGAATATAGAGTCTGCTCCATTAATGATGTCATATTGCATTTTAACTGACCAATAAAAATTTGTCAAGCAGAGAATTATAAAGCATTTCTGCGAAGCTGTCCGGTTTTTGACATCAAATTTCTGTCAGAGTCATGGTTTCTTGCACTGGGTTACTTTGATAATAAAATAACTCATTAATATGACCTGACATGTAAATATATTGGTTATATTCAGTCCAAGGTATCCCAAGTGAAAGCAGGAAACAAGGTAAGATAGTCAACAACGGTGTTGGATGAATACCCAAATAACCATATTTGCAAATTTACTTATCTATACATCTAAACATTTACAGGAAAAAAAATCTATCATCAGAAAGATTAGGCATTAGCCTCACACTCTCACAACACTTGAAACACGACACTGAAACAGCTTATCTCTGGAGAAAATAACCAAAAGAGACCCACACAAAACCATGGGTAAAAACCAGGGTTAAATTACGAGCCATAATTATGCAGCACTGAAGTTCTGGCCTTGCTGAGCTGCACTGCTGCCCTTGGAATTAATATAATGTTTAATGAATAAAAAAATTGTTAAACTAATAGGACTTTAAAGCACCCCAGATTTTATGAGGTGGCTATATACATAGATTTTCATTAATCTTATTAAAGAGGTAGTATAACACAAGACCATTTGTTCCTCATTTTTGGTGTAACCTGTTATTTCTAAAATTATTCTTAAATTGCAGGAGCTGTGCAAGTTCTTTTGAAAATTGATGTGTGGTTTCCACAAGGACCCACGCTCTTTCATGTGTGACAGGATTCTAGGCACACACATTTAAAAAAAGCAATTTGGTCTTCTGGTTGCATTGTACTCCCCTGCTGTCCCTTGCGTGCAATGCTCAGTACCCTCAAAGAAGAACCCCCAAATAAATATTCTTCAAAAAATTTAACTTCAAGGATAAAATTCTTGTGGTGGTTAGGGTCCAGGAAATCCTGCATTTGTTCCCTTCAGAGAAATCAAACAGAGGCCATGAGGAGAAGAGACTCAAAGTACCCAGTCTCCCACCCTCATTTGATCTCAGCTTCAGTCAAGATCAAACCCCTGGCATACACACCCGAGAAGCACTGACAACTGGTCCTCAGCGTGACCCGCAAGAAGGAATTTCCCAACACACTCTCAACAGCTAGATACAGGTAGACAGATTAAACTTATATTTTATGTATTTAACAGATGCTCTTATCCAGAACAGCACATGTGGCAAACATCACTTATTCAGTCCATCAACAATGGAAGGATGCACTCCTGGACTCAACAGATTATTTCAGTTAAGACTCACTGAAGTGTTCTGCCATGTCTGGCAAACTTTGCTGACCAAGTAAACTAGAGTCAAACAGTCAAAGGGCTGTGTCAATGGGAGAAAGTGGAAAGGATGACCAGGAGTAGGTAAAGTTTAGCTACATATCTTGACAGTGTAAAAATGATATTTTTTTCCAAATATTTTTGACAATTTCTTTAAAAAAACATGCATGACAGTCCCTTATCCAGTTACTACAGAATTTCATTCTGATATAATGCAAATGAATTGATATAATATAATATAATATAATATAATATAATATAATATAATATAATATAATCCAGGTAGTGACTTCTGGCCAACCTGAAGGCTCTTCACCAGGCAGCTTAACTTGGACTGTTGGAGGATTCCCCAGCATTTTTTACATTGTGCATTTGTAAATAAGGTAAATAAAGTGAAATAAAATAAATAGACTCAAGTAAATAGAGTCAAAGCGGCTCACCCCTGAATTTTGTTGTCACAATTTTTAAAAATATTTTCATGAACCATTTGACTGCTATTACTACTCTAGCATCATGCAGTTCTTTTTGCCAGACTGATAAACTGATTGAAAGTAGTAGCATATACTTGTGTACATCCATGTGTTATATTATAAATATGCCATTTAATTATACATTCCAAGCCTTTTGTTATAGAACTAATGGTTGGGAAATTTTTGTTGAGGTTATTTCACTTAATCAGAACACATTATTAAATAATTATTTCTGAATGCCCTAAATGTCACTGACATGTCAATAGAGACCAGACCTTGAGGCTGACTCAGCAAAAATGTCAGCCTTGGTTCCATCACTGATGGTAAGAGGTGTGTCTGGGTACACTTAATGTAACAATAAGTTGACAAAATTGATTTAAAAAGCATATGTGATTTTGGATAGACTATCAAACAATAAAACAAAATAGAGCTCCCATCCCTTGTTGTGTGCGGCACCTTTCCTCACTGGAACTTGCAGCCTATGTGATAGTGACTTCCAAGAGTTCACACTCCTTGGTACCGCATTTCCAGACACTTGCATGCTGTGTAAACAAATCAGGGAGCTCAAACTGCATGGTATCATCACATGTAGTACGCTTTATGGCAGTAACCTAACGCTCGGGTGCATACACCTTTTGGCAGTAATTATATATATTGCATGAACTATAGTTTGCACCTAAGCTTTAATTATTGATTTTTTGCAAAAAAAAAAAAAATTCCCCAAAAGCCTGTTTAGATTTTGTGGCCAATGTATCACCCCAGAGTGAAATAACTTGTTCTTAGTATTCCACAAATGTTCATGCTTGTGTTTTCTAAAGATAGTTTAGACTCAGTAAATGGCTCTATTATTAGACCATTGAAACCCTGTTTTAGTGACACTATTTCATTGCTATGGCCTGGACTTTGGGGCCTTGAATTGTAAGACAGCTGTGTCCAAAGAATGCAACAAAGCAAATGCATTGTTCGGTTGCCCTTGTTTCTTTTTCTTTTCTCACACAACTGTACAAAAAGGCAGTGCTTGTTCAAGGACTAAAATTACCTTAATGGTTTACACAGTAGTTTGTCACTGATAACACATTGTGCCGAGCGCATAGTTTGCAGTTGCCGCAAGATTCCGAAAGGCTGATTTCTACTCAAGCAGTTCACATTCTATCTTATGCCATGTCAGAAACATTTAACCAACAGTCTGAGCAGCCCATGAGTCATAATGAATTGTGAAATATGAAACACATGAATCGGACTGGGAAAGCTTTTTTATGGCCCAAACATTTATGCCTCATAATCGATATAATTCATGTACAAGTAGCAAAACAACTACATATCATAATGAAGAGTGTTGTAGACACAAAGAACATTGTCTTTATGAAGAGAAATGTATAAATAAACTAAAACAAATTACAACAGACGCATTAGTTAGTTTATCTTCTCATAGCAGCCCACTGTTTTGTAACCCCTGGCCCAGCCATAGCTGCACAGCATGAATGGCTCTCACAAGGAGATAAAAGAAAACCATTCAACAAATGGATAAAACCAGGCTCTACAGCTGAACTTGCTCTGAATTCTAAGGGGATATTGTCTCTGGGTAAAAATATATCATGTGTGCAAAATGTGGCAAAAAGAAAACACCATGTTTACCCCTTTTGAATTTGGAGAGAAAAATCTGTTTGAGTAACTGGAATACTCTTATGCCAAACATGTAGGTAGACAAAGCATAGTTCAGCGTTTGTCCGTTTAACTCATATGCATCTCACTTATTTATTAGAGTGAAAGTTTTTTTGGTTTTCCACTTCACAGTTTTAGAGCCATTTATCATCTAAATGTCCTCCTACATTTTAAACATTAAGATATTAGTGTTACTAATTTTAAAGCTCACGGGTATTTACTGTTACCATGGATTACATGGTATTAGTTGCTGAACAGATATGCTCTGTATAATGCATTTTCCTAATTGACAGTCAAGTTTTGCTACCCAGATTATTTTTAGTTACTCCAAAATATTAAGCATGATAAAATAAATCACGAAAAATGAACAGTTTTGTAGAAATCTGAATATAAATGAGTGAATATAAAGATCATGCCTGGAAAAATGGTGAAAAACAAGGCCGAAACCTACAATCACAACATAGTTAGAATGGCTAAAGTTTTCAGTTTTCAGATTTACTGATAGGTAGCAACCGATACAAAGAAAACAAAGAGTGGCAGTCTTTACAAGAAGGTTTGTGAAATGGATCAAGTTGTTCAGACTGTGGCAGATATCAGTGGGAAAAACAGTGATGATATGGCCAGTCAATAGGAAAAGAAAGCTGCCGCATGGATGGTCTCTAGTTCATATGTCTGCAGCACACATATTGTAGCTGGATGACAAGCTTTAGGAAAATAGTTGAGATTAAGAAGGAGTTTAAGCTGAGTTTAAGAAGGAAATGCCCAATTCACGATATTCTAATTTGCTTCTACTTTAGGCCATTTTTAATACTGTGAGAACTCATAAATTAACAGTATCAAACAAGGTGCTCATGTAATGTTTTGTCATAGGATGGTGTGCGTTGTACCTGCGAATATTTAGAGAGATATGTTATATGCCAGATTAGTTAAAAATAGTCTTTATCTTTTGATAAAATGGCAGCGTTTTAGCCTACATGTCAAAAGTTCATTATGTATCATTTGATACAGCCCATTTGCAAAGTGGGGGGGGGGTATAAACAGACAAACTGATTTTGTGTCATTATTCAAATTAAAGTAAATAGGATATATTTGTAAAATACTTATATTATTTGTTATTCTGTTGTACTTCATGGAAGATGAATGATTGTTCATTTAGTTTATTGTAAATGGAAGGGTTGGGGGTAGAGCCTTTAGCGCTAGTGTTTAGGTTGCTTCTTTTCAGAAAATGAGTGAGAAGATGAAAGAACATTGTTTTTAAGACTGTTAGTTGCTGATCAGTGGAAACTTTAAGCCTGCATATTGGCTGCAATTGAAATATTCACACTTAAACAGTGCACTGGGATATTGCAGCACATAAACTTAAGTGGATCCACACTTTCTTGCTTTTCACTTCTTTGCAGGACCAGTCTGGATACAGTGGGTGTTAAAACAGTTGTGTAACAATGAAGAATAGAGTGATGGAGGAAAGCCAGTTAACCAAGACAATGAAGTAAAAGGGAAGAGAAAAGGTAACATGACTCTGCAATCTATATTAGATTTAATTTGGTATTGATTATATTTCTGAGATTTGAAGAAGAACAATTTGGTAAAAAGTACATAAAGCACATAAATCAGTATTAAAAAGTTATAGTTAAACTCCAGGTTCTTGCAAACAGAGGTTTATATGATATACTTCTTTCTAAAAATATTAAAGATACAAATAAAAACTGCAATTTCAAAATAAGAGCTTCATTTTTTATGTTTTTCAAATATGATTATATAGTATAGTATAGTATATTCAGTATACAATTGTATATGCTGCTAATCTGATCCCACAAGACAATGCATAAAAATATTTTTTTAAAAAAACAGCATTAACATTGACATTAACGAACATAAAAATAAAAAGAAAGATTAAAATACTTATATATTTCACTCCATGAAGAAATTTCACAGATGATTAGTAACTGTAACTTTCATTCATGTATTCATTCATGTGTTATCAATACCTGCTTTTCTAATTCAAGCTCACACTAGTTCAAAGCTTGGAGGCATAAAGTGTGAGGCATGTTAAAATGTGGACGGGATGCCAGTCCATCACAGGGTAAGCACACACACTCATTCACAAACATCTACAAGATATTTACAATCACCAGTTCACCTGAAACACATCTTGGGACCACGGGAGAAAGTGGAGAAGCCAGAGGAAACCCACTCAGGCTGTAGACAGATTGAGACAGGTTCAGACCCATGTCCAAACCAACAGCTGTGAGGATCCAGGTCTGCCTGATGTTTCACCGTGCAACACAACACTTACAGAATCCCAAAGATTAATAGTATTACTGAATAAAAAATAATGCATTCATCCTCATTCATAAGCAGATTACATAAAATTGCTATATAGAAAAATAAATCAAATGTATTTGTACTAAATCCTTAGAAACTGTACAATTAGAGTGACACTTGTGAAAGCAATCTGGAAAACAAGCCACTGTCTTTAACATAACCAAGTCAATTTCAATTCATTTTAAAAAGGTCCAGAAAGGTTTGAAATTAATTTTTACATAAACTAGTTTAAAAAGATTTTGAGTAACAGTTGAAACACCAAACAGAAGTGTATTTGTGGACTAATTAAATTGTTTTCATATATTTACCCATGCCTTGTATTTTGCCTTTAAATTTAAAGTAAATTAAAATTAAATTGATTTCATTTATTTTGCTTAGATTTAAAACTTGTGGAAAAGCTTCTGTGATATGAGAGGAGGACAGTTGTTATATAACAATATTATACAACAGAGAAACAGAAAAATATACGGGTTGAGAACACCCAGAAGGATTTATAGTGTCTTCATTCAGCTACGATTCTCATAGCTTCTGAAATACTTGTATGAAATATATACTTGAATATGTAGCACCAGCTTTAGACTCAATCAAACATATATACACCTGGTGACAAAAAAATGTTTTGTTTTTGTTTTTTTTTCTTTCTTTTTCTCTGTCACAGATGTATATGTCAGTTTAATGTAGTATTTTACTAATCTAAATGTATGTTTTGGAAAAACATAATAGGACTTCCCTCAGCTTAGATCAGTATCAAAAATTTGTCATCTTTGTGCATTGTGCTTTAAAATCACCCTAGTGTTTTTTATATATTGTGTATATGTAGTTGACTCCTTTCAATAGGCCTGGTAATAAACTGAAAGGCTGCTATTGGTATGTAGGCACAATCTGTTCTGATATGCAGCAAGAAAAATTATGAGTTTGCCATTTGGCTGAAATGAGATGTTTATGTACTTGTCGATAGGCTTCTATTCCTGCTTATTCTGGAAACAAAAGGATTTTTTCAGCATAAACCGGGATGGAGCACACTGTTGCTATGTCATTTCCAAAACTTTCAGTACACAGATCTGTCACGTTGAAAGAGAATAAGCAGACGTGCGCAGGCACAAATGCGATGAACTCCGTTTATTGAATGGGGCGTTCCGAATTCGTGGTCACAAGGCAGGCGAGGTTCGGGTCCAGTAAGCAACTCAGTGCAGGCAGACACACAGCAAAGGGTGAGACTAAATCGGTGGTCAGGTACAGGCAAAGGTCGGTAACAAAACAAGACTGGAAGAGAACTGCTCGGTATGCACACATGAACCATGGGGCAATACTTCGCATTGGGCTGTTGGCAATCGCCGATCTAAATAGGCACCACCTAAGAGGAAGCAGGTGCAGGTGATCAGGAATCAGGAGGGGCGGAGTCCGGAGCCGGGGGCGTGACAAGATCATTGCCTGGATGGCTAATATGATAATTAATTATGGCAGATTTACAAGCTACAAATCTGAATTTTCCTTTTCAGACTACATTTTAAATCAAACATTAAATTAAATCTCTTCAAAAATGTTTTACTGAATCTGCCACAACAGCATTTTACTTCCTTCAGGGAACTTGAGGAGTCTATTTAAATACTTGTTCGATTAGCTTAGAGGTCTTTCTGAAGGTTTGTTGTTATGCACACAGAGCCACAGGCCTTGCTTCATCCTTCCTCATACAGAATAAAAATTGTAGCTTTTTACAGTGTAATTTAATATAATTCATAATATATACACTCTTACTGACAGAATTCAAACAAAAATATATGTGCATATTACTTCTACAATGATTTTTGGGTTAAACATTCTTTCCATAGCTTTTTCACCAAAAGGTACATTTTTTTCTGTACTTCATCTCTTAATTGCCACACCTTTGTCAGCTAATGCTTTATCAGGAGATTTATAAATACAGAGTTAAATTATGCCTGTCTCCTCATATTCTCCTTCGCATAAACATTTTTATATATAACCTTAATTTTAATACTGGTCAAAAGACTTGAGTGGATGGATATAGTTCATTTGTGGCTTAAATGGTGATGATGATGGTACATATTTTGGATCACCTACTTCTGGAGGGGACTGACATTTTTACTGACATTCTTATCTGCTTACTTTTCTTTGAATGTTTGATGAAGTACTGTCATTAGTCTTCCTCGATATGTCCAGAAATTATTGATTCAATAGTGTAATTGCTGGTTGGCCATCTGTACAGTAAGCCAAGCAGTAATAATAATGTCAGAGTGTCTGAAAATGCAGTCTTAATACAAAGAATAATGATCATGCTCTCAATATTATGCTGAATGCTGTAAAGTATAAAACACAAAAAAATGATATAAAGAAACTAAAAGTAGAATACAGGTTATAGATTTGGATTTACATTTGGAGAAACTGGTACAACTGCAGATTGAGGATACTGGACAGGTTATGAACTATAGAACAAGATACTAAAACTAAAATTTCTCCAGCTGAAAACCTGTTGAAGTATCATCTAAAAATAGATATTTGAGATCTGAAGACAGTTCCTTGTCAGCCTGTAGTACTGAGTGCTTTACTCAGAAATTAGCTGTTGACAGGAACTACAACAAAGGAAAACATTTTTGGTTGCATCTTTGGGCCTAATGACAATGACACCTACAGCCACATTACAGTGTAAGAGCTTCTTGTTTCTGAACATCTGGAACAAATTTAGCAAGTATTTGCACCACTGCAAAATGTGCACCTGTTCTCTAAAAGTAACAGAAAAAAATTAAATGAAATTTAAATGAAATACATTTTAATGTTAGTAATATTCTATTTGTAATTCACTTTTAAACTGTTTAAATTAAATCAAATTTATGCTTTAAGTTTCTCTCATAGCTTTCATTAATTCTCCATGCCATATTTTTTTAATAATTAGCCTTGGTTAAACCCTAATGCAAAAAAATATCCTGTTGTTTTGATATAAATAAAAATCAACACAAAAATAACTGTCATGGTGAGCTGAATCATTCTACTACAGACTTTAAACTCATTAGGGCTGAGGTTGGACGGATGTGCATGTTGGCGAATGATTCACAGTTCCCAGAGTAGTTTCTTCTTGTGTTAAAGGGCTTGAGCTGGAAGGAAAACACAGGCATGGTGGTCCAGAAAAAACATCTGTAATGACTACAACCATACTTTTCACACTGACTGTTTTGTAAAGATATATACAAACAAGTTCTATTGACAGGAATGAGGCAGTGATGTGAATTTCCATTGCTGTTTTGCAAGATATGCTCAGCAATTTATTGATTCAGTGGTATAATATAGTATTTGTTCATATGCAAGACAAAATTTAAATAAAGGTTTGGTTTACTTTGTTAAAGTCAAAATGATTACTCTGACACTTACAGATAGTTCATGTTAGACCATTTTAACATAGCTAGTTAACACAGTTACTAACACTATAAGAATGTTTCATTAGGGCCATGAGGTTATAATAACAGAACTGTCATGAAGCCAGACATACAGTCTACAGTGCTATTTGAAAAATCCATTTAATCCAGTTTATTTAGTATCATTGTTATTGTAGAAACAACTGCATAATTATGTTAAGAATAACTACCGAGCATGTAACATATGAACTAAAGCAAGTTCCTGGTGGCAATGTTAGCAAGCAAAACTGTTCATTTAAAAGCATATATTGTGCTGGGTTACTGTTGGGGGTCTGCTGATGCTGAGAACCTGCTTTGCTGGATAAAGCTTTGCCAAAGCGCACAGCTGCTAAGGAAGAGGAAGCACCTGCTGCATAGGGTCTTTAGCTCTTGAGCCCACACATACTCTTACACACTCCTTATCGCTTCCACCCACTGTTTCTACATATCATTTCATGTATTTATACGCACAGTCATGAAAAGTCAAAGGCTGATAACAGTGCATGGATGAAATAAGGTCCATGAGCACTGAAACCATTTAAATTAGCCAATAAACCAGGAAGAACATTCACCCTGCAGTTCTGGAACTGACCCCTGAAATGACATTACTTCTAATGACAGATTTTAAGAAAATTAGTATAGTTTCAGAGTAAATTCAATCCCCACCTGCAATGCTAGCAACATAAAGTAAAACCATGCTACATCTTCTACATAAACCTACATACATATATTTCATGTGAGGAAAAGGGGTGATTTCATTGCCGAAACTATAGTCCTGGCAAACTATAAAAGCCAATGAAATGGGCCTTTTGCAAACACTATCTGTAGTCAGTCAGGAACAGCTGCTAAAACTTTCCATATGGAAAAACCACAAATGTTCACCTAAGTAGTGTAACTGGCAAACATAAATAATAAAATAGCATTGCTTCCCATTTAAACCAAGCCCTACTGCAAATGTTAAATGTTAAATGGAAATGTTATTGAAGTCATTATCAAAGTTTCCTTAATAGAAGCATTTATGAAGAGGGCTTCTTCAACTGTAATTTTATATAGCCTGGAGTTCAGGGCTGTCTACTTCTGCCATACACTTTTTTAATACCAAACATGTCATTCTTACTTTATCATTATCCACTTCATAAGAAAGGCATTGTTTTCAGTCATTTAAAAAAGGCTTCTGTAGCAAATAGCCGTTGTAAACTCAACAAATTAGCAGCCTTGGGGAATAAAATCGGGCAAACAGAATAATTTTAGAACAAACCACAAATCGCCTAAGTGCAAAAAACAAAGCAATAAACCACCAACGGAGAAGAAAAATAAATGGACTGAGTTGATTCCAAGGTGCAGAGAAAGCGCTTCCTACAGAGAAAAGCAGCAGTCACTTTATTTTTACACAGATGAAAAGCAAGAGAGGATATGAAGAGGCTGTTGCCCAACAGAAAATGCCAGTGTGAGAAAACATCCGGGGGAATTTTGGCAGTGGCATTCAGTTAAGGGCACAGACAAATGATTAAACTACAGTTTCCAAGCAGATTCAACAGCATGGGTAGCAGGTGTACAACAGATACGGGATCACATTCAGCACACAACCTCCCAGCAGAAGATGGGATTAGCTAGTTGTGCTACTGGTCCAGTGCCCAAGCATGACAAGTGGTGATATTTTCAGTGACGAACCCTTCCTAAACATGGACCCTAAGCTAATCTATCTACTTTATGACTCCACTGTCAAGAATGCGAATCGTTGTGAGGAATGGACAGAGTCCTGGTTGCCCGCCCTTACCTTAGCGGAACCCTAGTCTGTTGCGTAAATAATGCTTTATACTGATAGACCCCAGGAAGAGCAATTGTAATATTAGGAAATAAGGACAGGATAGTGTAGGATAGGAGAGGATAGGATAGGATAGGACTTAATTTTATTAATCCCTGCAGGGAAATTCACTCATAGGGTAGTTTAAACAGAGACCACATAACAGAAGACACATAACAAAAAAGGAGCAAAATAAATAAATAAATGACCATTAAATAAAAACTAGCAGAAGGTAGCTACCAGTAACACTCAAGTGAGACAAATTTAATGACCCACAGGTCACAAGCATCCTTCAGTGGTGAAGAATAACAGTTAACAAGACCTTTCATGGCATTATGAAGGTGAATGGCTGTTGGTAAGAAGGACCCCAAAAGTGTTTCTTCTGAAGTTTAAGTAAAAGAGCTCATGGTGATTACTTTGTTTAGAGGATGGGAGCCATTGTCCATGACAGACTGTAGCTTCCTCCTTATCCTAAGCAATGTGGGGCCTGTGATCAAAAATGCTAAATGTAGTGTTCAGTCAAACATCCATGCATCAAATAACAATAACCTCTTCTCTAGTTCACGGGCATGGTGGCCCACACCCTTTCCTTGAAACTTAAGGGGTGGGGTAGAACAGATTGCAAGTAAATCAGAAGGCAATTACACACAGTCATTCACACATACATACACACACACACACACACACACACACACACACAACTTGTAGTCACCAAACACCCTGAACTGTGTTTGAGCCGTGGGAGACAAATGGAGCACCTTGAGGAAATACATGTGAACCGGGGGAGAACAAGTCACCCAAAATGGGCCAAAATTAAATCTATGACCACAGCTTAGGAGTTTGCACCACCATGACACTGCTCAGTCAACAATATTTCTGAAAATTTCTATATTATACACTAATTTATTCATATATTCATTTACCTGACACTCCAAAGTTGCTTATGAGGTTTGTATATTAAACTACTGCTACAATCATTTGCTTTGAGTAATTTTTAATTTCAGTTTCTGAATTGTACAGAATTATGAATTACATTTTTACCCTTGGAAAAATTCATAAGTTCTTATAGGTCACTAAAATACCGATTTTATTTTGTCACGTTGACTTGGGGACACGAATATTTGTGAATTCGGATGCAGA
Source organism: Arapaima gigas (assembly GCA_900497675.1). Taxonomy (NCBI): domain Eukaryota; kingdom Metazoa; phylum Chordata; class Actinopteri; order Osteoglossiformes; family Osteoglossidae; genus Arapaima; species Arapaima gigas. The sequence goes on along the minus strand of UFQX01000026.1, from coordinate 490,523 downwards.
GTTTATTTATAAAGTGAACCAGTGAAAAGGTGATTGGTGCAGGGAATGTATAGTGGATCTGTGAAGACACAATGGAACAAGGAGGCTTGGACTAGATGTTGTACTGGAGACCAGAAAAAAAGGAACATAAAGACATGGCAGACTGGAAACCTAGAATTCACAGGTGCACACAAGGAGCAAAGACTTGGAACAATGGTTAGATATACAAGAGCACAAAAAGCCAGGCAAAGCAAATGTCTCAGACAAAAAAAGGACCACAAAGACCGGTTGACTAGTACTTGGCAGTGGTTTGAGCCTCCATTTTCAAGAGCTGGATGGCTGCTGAAAAAATCATTAGACTGAGTTGTGCAGGGTTAAGGTTACAGTGGTTTAGGTAGTGGTGGTTTATGCAGTTCTGTACATTTTAAAAAGCTATGTGCTAAAACTACATCAGAATAAATAAAATTGCTTCTGTGGTCTGTGATGGACTAGTCCCTGGAAGGGATGCCAGGACAAGCAGTTAAAGATAATGGAAGTATCAGCATCATTGTGCTTTATTCAGAAATTAAGACTTTTTCCAAATATGATTTAAAAATTACTGCACTTGTGTCACTTTGGAAACACCTCATACAAATGCAGAACCTGAAAATAGCAAAACAGGTATTTGGGTTTTTCCTCCTGGCTGTGATAGCTTGATTGGTTTTCAAAACACAATTTGAAATTTACTAGTTTATTGTTGGTATCCAGGTTAATGCAATTTGCCCTGTCACTGTAATTTATAGAGTGCATCTAAACTAATTGCTTCCAGTGAATGCAAATAGCAAAACTCAACATGTCTTTGGAAGAGGTGATATGAAATTCTCAACAGCATGACTTTAGATGAAAAATGTCAGCATAATACAAATATCTGAAATGAGTTTTTGATTTAGGGACTGCCATATGATGTGCCTTATCCATGCACTATTTACACCATCTGTGTGACTTTTGGATGTTTATCCCTGCTGTTCAGATGCATTTCTTCCTGTCACCATGGTGTGAAAAGTAATTGATCGGCATAAAGAATAGGTCAAACTTGTTGTAAAAAGGACTTTGATTTGCTGAAATGAAAATTTAACTTGATCATTTTAATTTCATTTACAGGGGCCTCAAATCTGACATTCTGTACTGATGAAGAGTAATAACCATTTAAATTGAGATCAGCAGAACCATTTACTAAGAGCCACATGTTATTGTTTCATGCAAAAAAGATACTATATTCACATGAGTATATTTAACACATCAGTAAATTCCAGGTGGTTTTAGTGTACATTAAAGTTATACAAATTTAATGGTAAACTAAAAAAGAACAAATTAAATGAGAAAAACACTTTCCTGTATACACCCAAATTTTGTTCATACTTCAAACTAATGAAGATGAAAAGAGAATGAGAAACCACGTTCATTCTGAATTCGCAGAGGATCACACTGCCGTTTGGAGTTGATTATTAAAAAAGGTTCAGCAGAGCCATTGATAAATGGTTCAAAAAGAAAAATCTGGACTATGCTGAAATGGAAAAAATAATTTGAGCGTTGTTAAGGTGATAAGCACAGTGGATGTTAATGACTGCTTAAGAAGTACTTACATCAATATTTTGACTGCCCCATAATTCATAAATCCTGAAAAATCCTCTTTCCAGGCAGTAGCACTCAAATTACTTATTCAGTCTCATAATGGCTTTAAACCTTAAGATTTGCTCTTCTAAGTGTCTGGATTCTGCTTTCTTATAAAACATACACGTTCAGTAGTCATGCCTGGCTTTTTCTGCAGTTTCTACACTTGTTCTGCAGTGTACAAAAAAAGGAATATTTAAGTTCAAGTTGATCTGACTTTAAGTAAATTAGCTGCGATGGAGATTGATTTAATCGGTTCCTACACTGTTGTTGGACGCAAAAATATACCAAATGCCGTGCAGTTCTGATGAACATTTTCTGAATGTTAATGTGCTTTGCGATATGTGTGTGTATTGCAGTGCAATTTCTGACACACTCATCCCAGAAAAGAAAACATGCAAATTTGTAACAATAAATTGTGCTAAAAAAACATTTCATTCAGACACCAGACAGCAGACTTTACAATACGAAGAATACTTCAGTTAACCATTATAAAAAATGTTTTTGAAAATGTAAGTCTTTATTCTAGTCTTTTGTGTTTTTCACTAGTCTACACTATTAAAGCCCCATTGCGGATGTTTCACATAGAAAAACAGTACTTAAGGAACAATGGTATACATTATAATTATGTTTAACATTAGTCATATTCCTTGATGTTGGTTTTTTAGACTTGCTATAACAACTTGACTACATTTTTCCGATATTTACTTTTTTGGAAAAGAAAATGCCTTTCAAATAGGAGATTTTAATATACATTAATATACGTTTTCCACAACCTGTGAATGACCACAAACAAATGATTTATGGATTTGAACTCTTATGTATGAGACTATATTTGAATTCTTTGTTAATGTATCCTTTTTTATTATTTTATCCTCTCATTCTAAAAGAATACCTCTTTAACAATGGCAGCTATTGTCAGCTTGTCAGAACAACTTAGTCACAAAACCCAAGAAGGAATAATACGGAAGTCTGCACTGTCAGAGTAACCAGTCATCAAGTTTTCCAGTCACATTCAAAATGTGTTCAGCAAAGGTGTTTATTTTTTGGAAAATTGTAGTATAAGCACAGGTTTCCTTCCCTTAGTTGGAAAATAATGCTTCTTATATTGGGATTTTTTAGCCCTTGCATATCTTTCGATGTGGGGATGATTCAACATGCTGACTGGTTTTCCCAGGGGAACACAAGTATCAAAATGTTCTAAACAAAAACTGATTAATGCAGAGCAGCTTCTTATGAGCCTTAATGAATTTGAACTGGTTGTTGCAGCAATGTCTTATCACAGGGAGCAGGAGAACAGATACGCTTTATGAAGATGAAGATGATGGGTCACAGGCAGTCAGAGAATAATAAACTGGTTGTGCCTGAAGTGGTCTCAGTGGCTGAGGCTCAATTGCTATCCAGTAATAAATGCCTGAAGGTTGGAGATGGGATGCTGTTCGAAACAATATACAGGTTGCGTCGGTTGCATATTTCAGAACAAGGGTCAAAAAAAGATCAGAGGTTATCAGCATGTCAGCATTTGTCATTTAAATGAAGGCGTTTTTAAAAGATATCTATTTCTTTCAACTAGAACTTGTATGCTGAATAAATATGTCTTAGAGCATAACTTTATGTGCTATAAAACATACAAAATACAATATAGTGCTGTTCTCTGCATTTTAAAATGTTTATCTTCATTTAGTATTTTGATTCTGTCAACAGTGAACAGCTTACACCGCTGCTTTCATCACATAAACTTTTCAGGGTAAGGTTTTAAGAAATTCAAAGTATGCTTAATTCACTTTGAGTTTTTATGTAAGTGCAGGCCAGCTAAAGTAAAATCAGCCCCCCCCCCATTTGTTTAAATGTGTTTCTGTGACAAATGGAATAAATAAAGGCTTTATTGTAACAGGAAAATCATTAGATGCAATGGGAGGAATTAAAAATAAAGAGGATATTATGTGGCACCTCAGTTGGTGATTTCTTTTGCTTTTGCTTAAAACAAAATAGCCTTACAGTAAATGTTTTCATAAATATTCATCATTATGGAAGTGGGTCATACTGAAGTTGGCTTGAATGAAGCATAACACTTTCTGTAGAAGAATAACACAACTACAAGTCAGATGTCATGCATAATATATGTTTCTAGCCAATTTTGACCCACTGAATTAAAAATTATGCTTATTTTCCATTACATAAGGTTAATTGAAATAAGATAAAATAAGATAAGAATTATACAGCAGGTATGCAAGGAGCACAAAATGTAGATTTTCGGGTCCACAGTGCACAGAACAAAGGGAAAGAAATTAGAGAATGAACTATGAAAAGATATTGATAGCAGAAAAGATAAAAATTTGTATACATAAAAAATAAAAAGAATGTAAATAATAAATGAATACAAATACACATAAATTTGCACACATGCACATATACATGTGTATGCCTACATACAAACATACACACACTTATATATAGGCAAAAATATGGTGAATGTCAGTGGTTATGGGCAGTGGTGGTGGAGGTGATGTGGCCTGAGATGACTGAGTTCAGCAGCCTGACAGCCTGTGGTAGGAACTTATTCCTGAGCACCGTGGTTTTGGCCCTTTGGCCATGATTTTGCAGCAATGTTGTGAGCTCTCCTGATCCAAAATTAGTTGTAGGTGGTCTGGATGGTGGGTAGTGGGGTCCTGGTGATGGACTTGGCTGTCTTCACTACCTGCTATAGTGCTCCCTGGTCAGAGGTAGTGCAGATTTTTAAAGACATGTTGCCCACATTTCAGAAACTTGGTTGCAGGACTGGTCTAAAGATATACTTTATGTACTATTATCTGGACTACTTTCCAGAAAATTTGGGGACTTAAGTGAATTAATACACTTTATGTACTATTATCTGGACTACTTTCCAGAAAATTTGGGTGACTTAAGTGAATTAATAGATGAACAATTTGATCAAGAGATCAAAGCAATGGAGACCAGGTGTCAAGGGAGATGGGATGTGAACATTATGGCAGACTGCTACTGCTGGATGTTAAAATAAGACAGAAGGACTGATGAAACAAACAGAAAGCAATCAAAGAGGTTGTTTTGTTTATAAATACCTTTATAAATACCTTGAAAGTTTAATTTGGAAAAAAATTCTGACATTCTGGTCAAATTTAAACAACATGCCTGAAATGAGCATATCAACAGTATGGAGAATAACCTTAAAAATTGAAAGCATTTGAAAGGTTTTTGGTCAGAATGTGTACTTGCGTTATCAGTGCTGAAATGTGATAAGGTTTTATGATACTGGATATCTTAAAGAAGCATCACGTCTCCAGAGGCAAATTTGGATATATAAGATGTATGAAGACAGCAAAAAACATGAGCATTTGTGTTTTAAAGTTTACTTAACACACTTTTAATATCCAAAGACAGTCCATTCCAGAGAGGTTGCTGCTGGGGTTGTATGGTGAGGTTGTATGGTGCCACTGTGCCTAACAGACCACGGGAGAGGATTGATGGTGTATATTAAACATAATTTTGCATTTTGAACTGTGAATTTGTATGGAAGGTGCTATATGACAGTATTGTTTAATTTATATGAGCCTTTACCCAGCAGGGTTCAAAAAACCCAAGAAATCCACTGGGTTATCAACAAACACTTGTCTAACACAGGGCCACACTGGTCTGGAGCATATCCTTGAAGCACAGGGTGAGTACCCCTTTGTCACAGGGCAGAAAATAAGGAATGCGTGTTTTTAAGGCTTAGACAGACACAATGTATAAATATATAAGGACAGAGCACTATACAGCCATATCCCATATGCTTAGTAATGATAGCCACTGTGTGTTTTGAACTCTAACAGTGGAACAGAATGCAGTGTTCTGACAGTGCTCCAGATGGAGCTCACTACAACCTGTCGTTTCATCTCTATCCCTGCAGTCTTGTGTTGTCAGTGTTCCGAAACTTGCCAACATAAACAGACATTAGACAAGTAAAAAAAACAGATGTTTCAGAAGTGACAGAAACCTCAGCACATCACTGATTTGATTAATCCAATTATGCTGTTTTAATAAGATAAGATTTAATAATAAGATTTCTGTTGAACTGACACTGACACAGAAAGGGTAGCAAAAATATGGGAAAGTATGACAAAAATATGAACCCACCTGAATTAGCTCTTTTGATTTTTACTTTTTATAAATTATGAAAGCTCTAGAAAGATTGTGTTTGCCTGTTGCTGCTGAAAACATGCTTGACACTCTGTAAGTTGGGTTTTGGAACTGATACATAATATAATAGCCTAATATTACAATCCTGCTCTCCAGTAACTTTCAATATTAAAACTGCATAATTCAGCTGTAGAATATTAAGTCTACAGTTCACATATGTGCTTAAAATAGAGTAGAAGAGATAGACAAAATGCAATAGACAGTCCAATAAACAATATTGTACAGTATGGATATAGCGCAATTCTTTTGCACTGGAGATACTAGATGAAAGTTATGAAAACCTAAGACCCAAAAGAAGACGATTGTTGGTTAAGCTGGTGTTCGCTTTGGCAGCATGCATGCGCTATAGGAAGCCATCAATGCTCAGTCTTCCAGCAAAAACACTCTGTTGTGTGGTTCTTCAGTGCAAACAGCCTGTCTGTCATCTGGGAAAAAGAGCTGCAGAACTGCATCACACTCCACTGTTCCACTTCATGGATGCAAACCCACTGCGTTTCATGGCTTTCCAGCAGACAGGTGAAGTCCCTTGTCCCCTTGACTATTCAACCGTTCTGCAAGGCAGATGCCACACTGGGACCACAAAGTGGCTTCTCATCTCAGCTCGGGTGTTTGGGGTGGAGACATCTGTCTTGAACCCTTTAGAATTTTATTCAATAAAATTCCCTTGCTGTATAAATGTATAAATCATTGTAAGTAGCTAAGCACTGCAAGCTGCTTTTGAGAAAAGCAACAGATCAATGAATGTTAAGTTTTTTTGCAGTTTAGTGCTGTACAATTTTAAAACACACTGCTAAACTGTACAACTGATGTGTGCCCCACTTAGATGTATAGTGGCATTTAGTAATGTGTGCATACGCATCTGTGCTATTGTAATGTATAAATAGAACATATAACTATAAGAATTAAAACGATCAGCGATGCAAAACTGAAAACAAGCATAGGCCAAATTAAAGTTCGTATTTCGACTAAAGAAAAAAACAATACACCAAATGCAACAATAGCTGAAGAGGCACTAAACAATAGGTTTCCTAATATCAGATTCCTTTTTTAGACACAGTCTGAGGATACAAGTTTGGACGTTTGGTATTTCTCAGGACTTGTTGTTGGGAGGACCTTGTGCGCAAGGATAAGATCACTCTCGATTGATGAGGGGAGCTACAGAAACTGAGGGTGAGGATGAAGCTTTAAATCCTGCCTTGTTTGACACCTCCATTATGAGATGTATTGTTCAATGCATCTGAGTTATCAGCCTGTGGACAATCTTCCCTGTTTAGCAGTCTCTGTCAGGGGTCTGTGGTTCACAGAGGATGAAGTCACTTTTCACCCCACTTCACTGTAATTCAAGGACACTTTTATTACCACAATGAAAGCTTATAATAATAGACATTTCAGTAATAACTTTTTGTCCTTGAGGTTGTATATCCTTTGCACAACATACTGTATGTCTTATATATTTATTTACGTTCTTTTATGAACCATTTCATTATTATTGCTATTTATTTATCTGGTAGCTATCCCAGCAGCAGTAAACTTGCCATGTACTGTATGAGAAAAATAAATCATGGACAAATGTCAGAAGTACTAAAGTGCTAATAAAATATGAGCTAAATAGTCAATATTTTCCGAGTTGTAAGGATAACATAACAGTCCAGTACAAATGAGGGTATAAGGACAGAGTGCGCCACAGGATACAACTAGGAAGAACAGGTAGGTAGGTATTCACAACCAAGATTATCGATGTAGGACACAGTATTAATATAGTCATACTGACACCAGAGCGCAGTTATGAACACAGTTAAATATATATGCAGTTACATAGTACATGAGTGATACAGGAGTGAGGTGCATCAGAGAACACCTTGATAAAAAATAAAAGTGAGAGCAAGTTGTCTGGGACTCACTGGTATTGACTGTCAGTGAAAGGGGGCAAAAGATGGGATTACCAGGATCACCAAGATCATGGATTCTCAGTGGAAGAAAGCAGGCTGAAGATGAGTGCAAGAGATTCCAGGGTTCTTGGCAAGTGTTCCTCAAATGACTAAATAATCATAATAATTTCAGAATATCTGCTGATGTCCATAAACAAATATATCCAGAAGGCAGTATCAGCCAAGGATACAGAGATGCAAAATAACATCTAAAAAATAACATCTCACCAGATATATCTGAAGCAACAAATAATTTGCATGTTATCAGCATTGTAGCAGCATGAAAGCCTGTTATTTGCTACAGGGGAGCTGAGGCTACTAGCAGATAAAATGAAAACAGCAGGCAGAGACGATCCATGTCTCGGGGGGGGGGGGGGATCCAAAAAGTCAATTCCGCCAGACAGGTAAGCTTTTTAACCTAGTTAAGTCATCACAGTTATCCATTTATATGGTGAGAGACTGGTAGATCAAGATGATTTGTGAGGTTAGAATTCCACAGGATGCAAGCTAGGAAGCCAGAAGAATAGGCAGTGAATGAACAGAGGCAAGAAAAAGTATAAGATATCATCTTTTCAATTTCTCCCCTTATGTCGTACCACTAAATTCGATTATTACTTTATAGGGGCGATCAGTAACTGCAGAGAATCAGACATCATCGCCTAACATGCTGCCTTTAATCATTCGGTGTACTGAATGGTGAAGACTCAGGAAGCCTAAGTTAATTTATGCTTAATTTTTTTCAGACAAACTTGACTTGAAATTGTATGTGAACCAACACTGATGGAAAGACATAGATTTGTTCTTATGACCTTGAGTTTGCAAAGTTGTGCATTGTATGTGTGAGTGAATCTCCCTGACACTGAACCTAAAACATCTTTTTGATCTCACTCATTTAGTCACACTATTGAAGTGTAAATGAATAATTTTGTTTAGCTCGACTGACTATGAATTTCATGAAAATCTGTGGTGATTTTAATCCACAGCTGGAAGGCTGTTTTAACTGACAAATTCTTCTCCACTCACTTCAATCCAGACAGTCTATATACATTCCAGATCATCACTGCCTGAGGTTTCTACAAAGTTTGCTTGGCACCCCTGTCTCAAACATTTCACATTCAGATATGACACTAGATATTACCTGTGTGTTTAAAGAGATCAGTTAAGGTGAACATAAGGTGAACAGAAAACAATGTCCGACCTGCCAAATTGAGATTTTGTCTTAAAAAATGTTTAATTTTAAGATTTTATTCTTTTTAGATTAAGTCAACTCCATAAGGAGAGTGAAAAGACTGAGTTGAAGGAACAAAATATTTATCTTATTTGGGTGAAAACTGGTGCAGAAATGAGACATGACATTACTGAACCCCCACACCATACACTTCAACACACAGAAGGATGTGACATTTCCTGCACTAATGGTTTTGAGTGAAGCGGTCTGTGTTTTGCAAAAAAGCAGCCACAAGCCTTGGGCTATTGAAGTCAAGGTCAAAGACTGCATTTCCTAGAAGAGGAATGTTCAGCACTACAGCCTGGAATTAGTGTCAATAGCTTTAGGGGGGACTAAGTATTACATTAAAGTTTATATGAGAACTGGCTGCTCCTGATGATCCCTAGTGGTGTCATATCTTGTACTGGACTTTGAGGTGTACACAAAGGATCCCCAGCACTCCATGTACAACTGGAAACTTCCTTCATAATGGAAGCAGAGAGTAAATTAGTTAAATTACAACATGAAATGATTCAGTTATGCTTTTGATCCAAGAGGTGAGGCAATAACGCATATATGAGATTGAATGAACCCTAAATTATGATTTGGGAGAAAAGACTTTAATGGGAGGACCAGCTGTGCATCACTGAGGTCTTCAAGACATGGGTCACTGCAGTGGTAACTCTCTCCAGGACTGGGTATGAGGAAACTGGTGTGAATACTGGCCTTGTTTATTATTGTTTTGTTATTTAGGAAGTGTAGACATAATAATCTTCTTATCTGGTATTGAGTTCTAGCCATTTATATAGCTGGATATTTGCCACAGCACAGGGTGAAGTTTCTCTGTCAATGACAACGGATGTGTTGCAGCTGTAGTTTCAACTCACAACCCTGTGGACGCTGAGCCATATTCATAATTATTAAAATTGCCTGCCTCTTTTCTCAGCTACAAAAGGTTTGTGAAAAGAATAAAAGAGTCCCTCAAAATAAAATGCTTTACTAAAGTCAGAACAAAAATACCAGCAGAGCATAAGAGGTAAGTGGCTGGACATGTCCTGAATGAAATGTGGAATCAGCAAAGCATACCATTTTTTTATTTTTCTCTCAATTTCCAGAATTCGTGTTAAGAAAAAGAATACAGTTCAAACCTCAGTAAGCTCCTGAAGTTTTTCTCTTAAAATACTCTGTTAATGTGGGTGGTGTTTGGATGTTTTTAATAAAAGAAATGTGTTAGACAAGAAACGTTGCTAGTCAGCTGCAACTTGTTTCACTCTAAATTTTCCTTGATGCAAGAATCGTTTTACCTTCTGCTTTTAGTTCTCCCCTGTGAAAGGAGAACATGTGGCTTTTTAAATTGCATCAGTGCAATATCTTCTCCTACCTGTCACAGCCCAAGTTTGCTCATTTTTTAAAGTACATCTTCACAGACAAAACATGAACAGTACATGAAGCAGGTTAAGCACTCTCTCACCCATACTGGGAACAGCTACCCACCCCCCACCAGCCTCACCTACTGCAGAGGTGGACAAAGATGAGAAAGGAAAAAGGATAATTTAGGAAAAAATGCAATATTCATCATGGATACAGCTACATATCCACAAATCCAATTACTGACAACAGCATTTTAAATCAATCGAATTTTATACATTATATAATATTTTCACTGTGACATACATAGTGGAATGTAAGCTATTCTCCTCCAAATGGATTCCTCTGATTATACCATTAATTGATCAGTTTTCTGGGAGCAAAGGAGAGAAACAAGGGTTGAGTAATGAAGCAGTGGTCTGGGAACAGCTGTGTTTGCACAAATGTGACTTTTGCTCCAGCCTGTTCATGGTGAGGGCTGCTGCATTGCTGATGTTGCCTGCTTTGAATTCCACTGTTGTTGTGAGTCATAGTGTCCCAGCAGGTGCAGTTTGCTGGACCTGTGACTGGTCTTCCTAGAGAAAAAGTAATAAAATCCCTGCCTGACGTCCTGAATCTGACTTCTGCACCTGTTAAGTGGATTAATGTGATAATGTTCTTATATGCTTTAGTCATTTCTTAATGCAACTTTTTTTGGTAATAGTTTGTTAAACAACAACACGTGAACTTAAACTTAAACGATTACCTCCATCACCACGCTCTGTAAAGTGGACATATTAACAAATATTTACTTCAACACATATTGTTTTGATACCGCTCTGATCTTAGTGAACACAATTTATATTAAAGGCCTTTTCAGCTGCTAAGAGCACAAGACAGCAGAGTTTCCAATGACCTTCTTTCACTCGTAACAAGGTATTATAATTTATTTTCATTAAAAAATTCAATTAAAATTCATTTTCATAAAAATCCTTCTTTCTTCTTTCTAGTGTTCATGTCTTTTGGGGACTTTTCACCCCATTTTACTGCCCATTTTGTTATGTCCATTTTCACGTCCTTGAAATTACGTTTCACGTCCATATTTGTTTGTATTTACTCAATAATAAAAGTAAAAAGGGCTGGTGAAAACCACGCAAAACCAGTGATAGGCTTTTAAAATCCCACTGCATTTGAAACTATGAAATGAATAATCATAAAATGTATCTGTCAGACTAATGATTTTCTCAGGATTTTACGCAAAAACAAGGTGCTTTTTTCTGCTTTTTCCTTGCGATATTTAGTCTTCTCGTGCTCTGGTGTATCTTGAGAAATATGCGTAACTCTATACTGCCCTCTAGTGACAATTTGCCATATTTCACTCATATAAAAATAAAAATTACCGTTAAATTTCTTCTTGTTTAAGAATTGTTGCTCTACTCTATGGACCAGTGCACTATTAAAAACAAATGCAGCACTAAACTTGCGTTACACAGTTCTGTTTTTACTCTTATTTACTTAAAGTGCCTGGATAATTTTAAAAATGCCTAAAGAGTTATACGAGCATCCCCTCTAATAGACTTGAAGATGCTCTGTGAGTATTATACTTGATGCGCATCTAGTCACATACACTAGTGCACATATGAAAAGTTGTGGCAATTGTTTTGCATTTTTTTTCCTTTTTCTCTGTATCACCACATGTGAATTAAAAACAACACAGAGCTTAATGAGTCTATAGGACTGAACATGCTCTATGCCAAGTTCATTTCATACTTTCTGGCTTCCACAAACTGTATGAATGTACAAAATCCCCCGGTACTGCTGTAATTCATCAGTGTTACTGTCAGCTAGAAGTGATAAGTCACTTTAGACAGCAGCTGAAAAAAAAAAAGTCATCAAATGTTTTTGTTCAGCCACAAAATTGTGTTTTACATCAAAATATGTAAAAAAAAGTAATCCTTTTTAAGGTATGTGCAGGAAGAATTTTCATAAATCTGTATCCCTTTAGCTTTCTCACATATAGTGTAGTCTTGCGACATATACGTGGGAAAAAAGAACAGAACAATACAACTGACATTACACCTAGCAAAACTACTGCTGTCTTCACAGTAAGAACCAAATTACCATTAAGGTAAACATCTGAGTTAGTCAAGTTCAGTATGTATACATGGTATTTTCTGCTGTGAATGGCTTTTAAGCAAGATCTCCTTAAGGTGGTTAAAACACAATTGAAAGTAATTTCTGAAATGGTGAACATCTTCCCTAAGGTCAACACAGACACTAAATAAAGGTGATGTCGTGCGCACTGGTTAATAATATGTCATCTATTGGTATCACTTATACATTTTACAATTTATGCTGTTCCATACACTGCAATGCATACCAGAACACTGTGTAATATAACTGTCTAGGTTTTAAACAAATTTCATTTGAAATAAAAACAATTTAGATTAGAATAAATTGGGAGACAAATCCTTCCTGAACCAGCTGTAGAAATTCATAAAAATACTTTTGCATGTAAAATCAGTCATTTTTATAAGCTGAACTGGTTAAACTACACTAAGTGAATAAGTGTTTATGGAATTATGAAATTAAAGTTTATATAAACACATACAGCATGTAACTAGATGCTTTTGTGTCTAATTTTCATTTTTAGCACTCACAATCAGCATTCACGAAAACACATTTCAAATATAAATGCATCTAGTATCATAACAATGGAGTACTGGATTTTTTGTATGGTTGTTCAAAATATGCCACTCCTGGGTTTTCAAATACGCTTTGTGTGCCAGATTTATAAAATAGATGCATATTAGCCTGAATAAAAACATCTATACAAATTGTGTCATCTTAGACATAATTAAATGGCTAAATAATAAAACAGACAAGAACAAACTTTGATAGCACAATTTCCTGCTATCCTATAAAACTGTGTCCATAATAATACAGATTTTAAAAATTACCAGGCTTAGCTCCAGAACCCCACGTTTAAAATTTTTTTTTCATCTTTTAATGATTTCGAAGAAGTCATGTGAAGCTTCACCGTCCTCCTTAGGCTGCCTTCCTCCTGGTTGCATTGACTCTGATAAAATAAAGAGCTCATATCATGGAAGAAAGTGATGTCTAACCGTACAAGCGGTATGGAATCAAAACTTATAAAGCTGCATGGTGTCAGTGTTGTGCTACAGAAACAGGATGATGTTACTGTTGAGCTAAATAAGCCTATATGCATGTAAGGTTAGTTTGTCGCAGGGACGTTACACGTGGAGACACAATCAGGTGCTTCGTTCTTTGGCGGCGGTGATTGAGAGAAAGCGGGTGGAAGTTAACTCGCTGCCGGCTGCGGGCAGGGTTGAGGTAATTGCGTTTGTTCATGAGGGCCAGGGTAAATGCTCGCAGCAGCAAAGGGTTAGAGTAGGTAATTGGTCAGGAGCGAGGGATTGGAAGTTAGAGGTAGACGTGGGTAGGAGGTTGCAGGTCCCGCAGTGTATTGTGATGACTACACTGAGACTGGATATGGTGTTGTACTCGGAGGCTAGGCAAATAGTATACTTCATAGAGTTGACGGTGCCGTTTGAGGACGACGTTGAAGTAGCGTTTCAGAGGAATAAGTTAAGGTATGATGAGGTGGCTGAGGCTCGTGAGCGTGGGTGGCGGGCATATGTTAAGCCGGTAGAAGTAGGTGCCAGAGGCTCTGTAGCAAGAACTATTACTTCTCTGCCAAGTGGGTTTGGAGTTAGAGCACGTAAGCTTAGGGAGGCAGTGAAGGAATTATTGCTAGTAGTTGAGAGGGCTAGTCAGTGGCTGTGGTTGAGGAGAGCTCAACTAGAGTGGGGGAAGGTGAGGTAGGTGGGATAGGGCGGCAGTATAGTTAATGGGGGCTACATGGGCCTTTGACAGAGCAACATGCACTACCCAGTGTCAGAAAACTAGGTATGGGAGATCCTGGGTCCTCCGGGAGAGAAATGGCCCAAAATACTCATCCAAATGTAGAAAAGAACAGTTAAAAAGGGAAAAAAATTGCAATATCTTAATCAGCAATGACTCCTGTTCTCAGTCTGATTGAAGAGCTGAAATCTGCTGTTGGTAAAATCCTGCAAACATTCAAGAGCTACAACAAACAGCAATTGAACAATGGGGGAAACTACCAGCAGAAAGGTGCAAAAAGCTTATAGATGCTACAACAAACATTTGGAAGCTGTCATTATTGCTAAGGATTGTGCAAACTCCAAAGTATTGGGGAAGGTGTCTTTAATATTGTCCAGATCACATTTTCTTTTTTTTCTGTGAAAAAAATACATGCTAGCTGAACAGAGATCTTTTCACTGTGTAACTTTGGGAATCCTATTACAATATTCTGATAATCAAAAGTTGGCACAATTCCAATTATTTCTGAAGATATTCTACACTATATACCTAAAATGCAAGGGTGCCAATAATGTTGAAAACAAACTGCACTTCCAGTACATTTTAATTCATAAAAACCCATCACATAAATACGTATTATAAAGAAAATTTCTCATGTAGGATAGGATAACGAAGGACTTTACTGATCTGATCCCAGTAGGGATATTCACCATACAGCTGCTGGACCACATAGGACATATAACATAAGACACATAACAATAAATAAAAAGTAAAAGTATTGAGCAAAGAACAAAACTGATTTGGGTGGCATTATGGAGTTGGATGGCTGCTGGTAAGAAGGACCCCCAGAAGTGTTTCTAAGTGCACCAAACTCAAATAACCCAGATGGCTAAAAGAGCTCATGGCAATAACTTCATTTTGGGGTTGTGAGCCATTGTCCTTGAAGGACTGTAGCGTCTTCGTCATCCTGGCCTCTACCACGGCCTCCATAAAATCAGGCTTCTGACCCATGACAGAACCTACTTTCTTTACATCTTTCTACATCTACTGCTCTGTACATCTTTAAATACTGCATTTTTAAAATGAAATCATTATCATCAATAACACCTCTTGTGATGAAAATTAGATCTCTTGGGTGAACATGGAAATTCAAACATTGTCAAAGTCTTCACCCAAGATACACACACATTTATACAGCTGAGGGGTCCTACTGTATCAGTCCAGGGCACAGACACTAGGGCGGGAGTGGGATTCGAACCGAGAACCTTCCGATTTCAAGGGAACAACTCTAAATTCTATACTGTCTGCTAGTTCATTACGAGAAACAGAGAAACACTACAGTATTATGAGAATCCTTTATGTATTAAGTGCCTCTTCGGTGTTAGTGAGCATGTTTAGCTAAATGCTAACAGTGCGTTTAAAGGCCGGCGCTCGTGCCCCTTTTCCTGCAGGCTTACGGTAAGGAGGAGGTGGTCTCACTGGGGTCCCCCCCACACTGTGTGTAGAGTCGCGCATGCGCACGGGGCTTCAGGCGGTGGACTTTACAGTTCCACGGCGAAGTTCGCCTGTGACACCGGCAAGAATTTGTGTTATTTGGCAACGAGCGGGAACTAAACATGTCGCGCTATTGAGTCGGCATCGCGGGACCGCGTGTTCTCGGGAGGCGATACACGCGTTTGTTGGTGATGTGTGTTTTTAGCTATGGGTGATCGCCGACAGAGGACAGCCATCCCGCTGCAACAGGGCAGCTGACATCGCCGCGTCTCGACATGAGCTACGGTGCGCCGGCGCACGCGCTGCTTCTGCTGCGCGCGTGTGACGAGGGCGACCACGAGAGCGCCAGGCGGATCCTCGAGCCCGGGGCGAGCGACTGCGGCGGTGGCGGTGCGCAGTGCCGGGTGGAGCGCGAGCCGGACGCGGCCGCTTCGCCCGTCCCGGTGGACTGTGCGGACGAGGAGGGCAACACGCCGCTGCAGTTCGCCGCGGCCGGCGGCCACGAGAAGCTCGTCCGTTTCCTGCTGCGCAAGGGCGCCTCCGTGGATCGGCGTAACCACTACGGCTGGAGCGCGCTCATGCAGGCTGCGAGGTGCGTGGGTCGCGTGTGCGCTGTGCTGTGGGTGTGTTCCAGTCGCGCTAATGTGTCCCTTCAGGAGACTTTTTTTACCATCAACTTTTATCATGTATCCTATGTAAGATATGGAGATGCAGTTCTGCAGTTATGCAAGCGCTGGAAGTCTCTTACCAGAGACGGCAGGTGACGTAGTGGTTAGAGCTGTCGCCTGAAAATTGTTGGTTCGAATCCCGTTCCCCTTCACCGCTATACTTACCCCGAACTGACAAGAAAACCCTGTTGTATAAGTGATAATTGATTGTAAATTTGGTTATGAGTGCTTTGGGAAAAGGTGTCAGATGAATAAAGGTTGATGATAAAAGTATTATAACAGTAGTAGTGCTTGGAAGGCACTGGTGGCAGATTTGGGGAAATAGTAATGTCCTGGTATTTGAATAACTTTAGGACAGGTCATATATCTCTTGACAACATTACCACAGTCTAAAGGGGTTCAAAGGTCCATTTCTCTGGTTGATTGTTACCGTTGTTTAATTTCCAGGTTTGGGCATGTCAACGTGGCCCACATCCTGCTGGAGAATGGAGCAGAGATCAATGCTAAGAACAGGATGGGGGCCAGTGTCCTAACTGTGGCAGCCAGAGGGGGCCACCTCAACATGGTCAAGCTTCTGATGGAAAGTGGTGCTTTTGTGGACGACTATGATCACCTGGATGTACCCCAGGGTGATGACAATGGGAACAACAACAACAATGGTGACCACCAAGGGCGAGAGCCACTGGACATCACTGCACTGATGGCGGCCGCCCAGCATGGGCACGAGGCGGTGGTGCGGCTTCTCCTAGAGTGGGGTGCCAACGTCAACGTGAGCCTGAAGACCACCGGCTGGAACTCGCTTATGCTGTCCGTGCTGAGCGGCAAGGTGGGTGTAGCCCAGCAGCTGGTGGAGCGCGGTGCTGACCCAGACCACCTCAACGTGCTCTCCAAAACAGCCTTCGAGATTGCCCTCCAACTCAAGCAGAAGGAAGTGAAGAACTACCTGGACTCCATCACCACTGTGCGCCCACAGCCAGGTACTTCAAACACTCCAAGGCGCCCTGGTGGGCAGGGTTCTGTAAAATGATAAATATAATTCTGCTGTATTGAGGTTCTACACCTGTGGTTCAAAGCCCACAGTTTCTGACTCTGACTGCACCACTTTGGATCAAACCCTGGTAACACAGTACAACCCAGGGGCGTGTTTGTTTTTCCACATAACCATTTACAAAATGGGGCATCAAATGGTTACAGCTGTCACCTTGTCATCGGAAAGTCCTCGGTTCCAGCCCTGTGTCCCAGTGCACTTGATTACAGAAAGTGTGCACTGATTTATATTTGGGTGAGTGGTTGTAGATGGCTTCTTTTGGAATTTAAAGTCCCTTGTATATAGATGCCTAATAAGAAGACATAAATTTGTTATCCTTATTATTAAGTGTCGTTAACCAGTTTAAAATCTCTGGACTTAACATTTTTTAAAGCTACGTATTGTTAGATGTGTTGGACACACTCTATCCACACCTGCTCTTTGCATTAAATGTGCAGCTTAAGTCACTTTTTCACCTTTCATACTCTCTGTAAGCTGTCATAATATTTTTTATATTTTTAAAATGACCTTACTTCACATTCCTCCATTGGCCTTTCCCCAGTTAATCATACCTCTGACTGCAACTCTCGTCCCATTGTTTTTAGTTTTTTGTAATTTCTTCTATTATTTTTGCTCTATTACAGTATTTAGCATAATTTCCCTTTTCGGTGGACTGTATTAATTGAATAGCAATTTGATGACAGTTCAGTAGAGTGTCATCGTGGGACTAGCACAGTGTGTAAAGACACAGTTCTATGTCTTTTGTATATTACCTACCTCATACGTGACCATACTCAATAAGGATTATAAGTTTGAAATTACATAAAATGGTAATGGTGAATATGAAAATAAGGATATTTATGAAAAGTACATTTTAGTATAAAGATATAAAAATGATAAACAAAATAGTGATGTATTTGCCTGTTTTCACTGTTTTACCCTGTTAGTCCTTGGGATGCCGAGGGGGTATCTTTGGGGGTCCTGGTTCCCCAGTGGCACAATTGATATAGCTCACTAGCTCAGCAGGTCTGTGGTGTCTTAATCGTTATGGAAAAATAACATTTTTTTTTGCATAATTTCCTTCAGATTTATTTTTGTTGGAGGGTTAACTTCATAATTTTGAGGCCGTACAAGTCAAAAGCGTACAGAATGCAACTGCGCAGTATTTGTGTGTGTGTGTGTGTGTGTGTGTGTGTGTGTGTGTGTGCGCGCGTGCGTGCGTGCATGCATGGCACACAAGACACGTTTACTTGTGTCTTTAGGGCAATCATACCAACTGCCATTCCTCCGGAGCCACCAGCAATCCTCCATCACTGTCCCGTTTACTTCCGTAGGGCTGTTAGTATGTGTGAGGCCCCCTTGCCGTTAACTGCCACACCGTCCATCTCTTGTTCTGCTGCAGTCAGCACTTAACCAAGAGGTTAGAGGTGTGTCCTCTGTCTTGGCCATGTTGCTCTCTTTGATGTTTGATGTGTGTTTACTGTGCACCGTTGGACACGACCTTTACATGATGGCCACATGTCTAAGGTCATTGCATATTGATGGATGCTAATCATCTTCATTCCAGATATTACCACCTCCCCTCATTTTCCCGTGTCACATTCAAGTGGCCCTGGGCTGTAATGCGCACCTGAATATGGTGTGTTCATCCACTATGGTGCATTTACTACTGTTGTTTCTTCTGAAGTGTTAGGTTGGAATTCCTGCTACTCATACTTACATGAACATGCATTTTGATTATTAATTTTCTTTGTCTTTTTAACCTTTGAAAGATGATGAGAAGAGACGGCCAGATGTCTTCAGTGCCTTAAAATTAGGTGCGTAAACATGTTGGTTTAATATCCCAAACCTTTGAAGGTAAACGCTTGGCCTTCATAACAATGTATTCCTGGAGCCGTGAAAACTAAAGACACTAAAGCAATGTCTTATGAATGTTTCTTCTGCTTTCTTTTACCACTTACAGTGGTGCTCACATTAAATAGTTGATTGGGGGATATCAAGCAAGTCTAATGTACTTCCTGAAAATTATTTTACAGTTAGACTTTAGAAATACTAATTATTTTTGGTCTCTCCCAACCACTTTGAGGAGGAAAAACAACTTTTGTTTGATTATGGAAAAATAAGTTACATGGCGGAAACCAGTAACTATGAAAACTTATAATTTTTGCCCCAATTTCTATACTTATGGCTCTCAAAAATACATTGATGAAGAGTGAGAAGTACCTTTTTGAATGTAGCTCTGCTTTAAGACCATCATTAATAATATTAAACTGAGGGAGTGTGTGAAATGGACAGATCACCCACAGATGCCTCCAAAATCCAAAGATAGTGAGATGACAGGTTACATATAATTTGGTTCACTCAGCATGAAACATTGTTTTTGTAGAATTTTTAAATATTTTAGAGGCAGTCATATTCATTCTCCATTTTTCATGCAACGTGCCATATAGTCTTTGAAGCACTGTAGCAGCAACAGGTATTGTCAAGCTTGAAAATGTATTTAAAAACAATAGGCAGCAAAATATGTCAGCACAGCTCCTGGGTTGTATTTGAACATTTTATCCCCTTAACCACAATATCCCTGTTCTGTGTGGCACAGGGAACTCCCAACTGGTGAGAGAGATCGTGGATGAGGACCCAGCCCAGGTGAACTCTGCAAATGCGGACGGTGCCTCACCGCTGATGATTGCAGCTGTCAGCGGGCTGCTGGATGTGGTGAGGCTGCTGGTGGAGAGAAACGCCGACGTGGACAAGCAGGACAGCGTCCACGGTTGGACCGCTCTCATGCAGGCCACTTACCATGGGTAATTAACTGCTGCACCTCTGCTACCCTCACGCATCGATCCACTGGCATTCTACTTAGAGAGTGTGGATGTCACTCGACTTGTGCATGTTTTTATGATACATGTTTCATTGCTGCTGTTATAGTATTTGGTTTAGTCCAGTTCTTGAGTGATACCCAAGTCTCACCACCAGGGGGGGGTACCAGAAGCCTACAATGTAGTTTTCACACTGCAAACATGTTTCCATGTAATGGCAAGGACCTGGATAAATATTAATATCATTAGTAAAATAATATTTTAATTGTATACTTAGACTGATAAATACTATCTCTCTATCTGTATATTTCTCTTTATTAAATATTTAAAATATTTTTTGCATTTTTAAAAGCCTTTTTTTTTTTTTTAGTTTTTTAAGAATATTGTTTTCATTTGATATGTTATGGCTTATCACTGAAAGTTTAATTCTAAATTGGCCAAGAATGATATTTGCACTAGCCTTCTCGCTGTTTTCTCCCATTTCTTCCTTTGTGTTTTATAGCCTGCAGGGGACTGGAGTCGTAGGTCACATCATACCTGAGAAGAAGCTCTGAGAAGTATGGGTAGAACAGCAGTTGGGTTGACAGCTTTTTGTTCCCTGTGCTCTGTAGGAACAAAGATGTTGTGAAGTACTTGTTGAGCCAGGGAGCAGATGTAAATCTGCGAGCCAAAAATGGATACACTGCTTTTGATCTTGTCATGCTGCTGAATGATCCAGGTGTGTTGAGTGTGACAGTTCAGGATGTTTCTGGAATCATAGTCATGGAATATGTAATATAATGCAGTTTTCAGTTGAAGTCGCAGTGGTGCTTGCTGAAAGCATGTGTGTTTCTGTGCAGACACAGAGCTGGTCAGGTTACTGGCCTCAGTATGCATGCAGGTGGACAAAGACAAAAGCAAGGGCAAGCTGAGGACAATGTCCACCCTCGCACGCTCAAGAAGTCGGCAGTCTCTCAACATCCCGGTCCCACCGGATGACAAAGGAGGTTTAAAGGTGCGGTGCGCACAATTCAGACCTGCAACTCTACTGTGGCTGCCTTAGGGGCCTTTGAATTCGGTTTGCATGACTGATTTTAAGTGATATTTAAATAGAATATCACAGATTTAGTCGTGATTGCATGTGTTGTCTTACTGACATTATTAAACCCCGATCCACTGTTGTGACCCACAGTCATGGTGGAGCCGCATGTCAAACCGGTTTCGGAGGCTGAAGCTCACACGCAGCTTGAGGCATGGACTGTCCACCAACCGGCTGGCCCCCTTTCCAGATGACTCAGCTGAAGCTCATGACCCCCTCGACTCAACTATGAGGGCAGACCGGAGGAGCAGCGGGCCCAGCACTGGCTCACCACGGACCCCCAGTGTGTGCAGCATCGATGTAAACACTGCATGGAGCACCAAGAGTAAAGAGAGTGGTGAGGGAGTGCAGCTTGTGTGTCGCCATGGTGAAATTAGCAAATTAATTGCAAAGAGTGTTAGGTATTCAGTATCGTAGGTACGTATTTTACATTAAGACATTGTGGTTATAAATGAAAATTTTCTAGTGCCTTTATTGTGAAATTTTGAGGTACTTCATGCAAGCTATGTATAAAACAAAAATGTAATAAAACTGAATCCAACATTCTGACGTTAGTGTAGGTATGATATATAATTGAATAAAACAATGCTGGAGCCTGGTATTTTAGTTTTATTGAGTCTGGTATTCATTTCTCATATGAATTTGTTTCTTAGGCCCTGGCAGGACCAGCACAGAGAAAGATGACTCTCTTATAACTACAATGGTATGTTTGTAAATTTAGTTCAAGGATGGGAATGGCATTTTGAAATAAAACTTGCAACGGTCATAGGGTACAAACACCTGAATTGGCTTCAGTTACAAAGGAAAGGTGTTCAGTTTCCATCACCTAACATTTAAACATTCAGTAAAGTACCACCAGGTGCATGTGCCCTCACTCTTCTTGCTTTTGTCCACACCCAGCTTCGAAACGGCGCCCCCTTGACAAGACTCCCCACTGACAAGCTGAAGGCGGTAATTCCACCTTTCCTGCCCCCGTCCAGTTTTGAGCCATGGAACTCAGACCGCTCCCGCATACTCAAAGAAGGCAAGACAGAGACGCCACGCTTGGCCATGCCCCAGCGGCCCAGCAAGGGCAATTTCAACAGCAGTGGCAACTCAGACATCGTGAGTGTCGCCGCCACGTAGAGGCAGACGGACAGAGCAAGGCAGAGAGAGAACAGGGTTGTCTGGCTGAAAACTTGCCTTTAGACTACAGTACAATTGCACCCCTAAATTTTTCTGCCTTCATTATTTGTTTTTTCTGGACAGCAAGGTGGCACAGAGGGTAGCGCTGCTGGGTTGTGTGTTCAGACATAGGTTTCTTCCAAGTGTAGTCCAAAGATGTTTCAGCTGAATTGATGGTTCTAAATTACCTGCAGTAAGTTCTGGAGTGAATATGTGTGTGAGTGCCCTGTGATGGGCTGGCATCCCATCCAGGGTATTCCATGCCTCACACTCTGCTTACAGGATAAACTCTGGATCACTGCAGTCCTGCCAACTAAACAAACATCCACTATTAGTAGTGGATTAACAGATGGAACAATGGAATGTGAAACTTTATAGTAAATATTCAGATCGTTAAGAATCCTACTCTCACCAGTGGGCATTTAATTCATTAGAAAGATATTTTTTCCATATCTGGAGTTTGAATACTTTTAAAATTTTCAGCAAAGCTTTTGTTCTCTCCTTCTGCTACAGACCTCTGTGAGCCGTGTGGTGACAAGGTCCATTAAGTTCCCCAGCATTTCAAAGGGCCCTGCATCTCCCTCAAATTCTGGCAACTTCAATTACTCCCCGCAATCCTCTGGGGGTTCCAATGGGGTGGCCGGGGTGACCCGGCATGGTACTGACCCCCACAACCGCTCTGGTATGCACTCTCTGTTGCCGCTATTTATGCTTTTTTAAATTTTTTTTTCAGTGATGGAGGCCCATTCCAAACCACCCAGTTGACTGTAGCATTACCGCATCTGTCCATAGGAGGCAGTGCAGACAACGTCCTGTCACAGATAGCAGCCCAGAGGAAGAAGGCCGCCGGCCTGCTTGAGCAGAAGCTTCAGCCGACAGAGACAGCTGCTGCCTCAGCCCCCGACGTCGGTCTCCCTGACATCCATCACACTCCCAGCCTCGTGGCCAGCAATATCCACTCCAGGAGGGTACGAGGATCCCTCTTCCTTCTGCATGCCAGGCAGGGATTTCTCATCACAGATCTTGTATTTTTGATGTACACAGGGATATCACAACATCGTTGTTAGATATGGAGATTAGTATGGAGGTTATGGGATAGGTCACCAGGTTGGTGGAAGGTCAGAATGCTTTTGGAGAGGTCTGGATGATAAGGATTAGGCCTTGCTGGTTTTTTTTATTATGCTGAATGGGACTCGTGTGTGTGTGTGTGTGTGTGTGTGTGTGTGTATTTTTTTTTTTTTTTTTTTAACTTGAGACTGTCTTTTATTTGCTTTTATAAAAGCCAGGGTTTTCTCATATTTTTCTGCCTGGAAAGTAGGTTGGCATCATATTCAGAATGTTTTTCTTTAAATAAATTTCAACTCATGTCTGGGCATTGCACAATGTTTCCATTTGCCAGTTCTTCTGCCCTGTCAAATATGAGACTTGCAATGCTGTCTGGGTGAAACAGAGCTGTACTTCAAACTACAGGGCACCATGGCTCAGTATCCCCCCCTTTGTTCCCGTGCAGAAAGTCGATCTGAAGAAGAGGCCGCTCTCAGGGAACTCATCAACCTCAAAGAGCACCTCACCCACCCTGACTCCATCCCCATCCCCAACCCCAAAGCCTCCTGCCGTGGACTCTCTATCCTCCACTTCCTCGCAGCCCCGCTCCAAGAGCAGCGGAGGCTCCAGCAGCGGAACCATCACCGACGAGGGTGAGGCAACGCCAGCAGGAACTGCCGCCAGGCAGCACACTGGCTTCTCTTACTCTCCGCTTTCAGTCACACCGAACACATCCTGTTCTCTCCATAAAATATGACCAATTACTCAGTGTTTCAGTATTACTTAATATTTTCCTTTTGTGTGATGTCACAAAGGGATCATTTTTTTTCTTGAGAGACCTGGAAACTGTGTGTGTCTGTTTTTAGGAAAATATATACACAACTATACCCCAGTTTCTGAGTTTAATTGGATTCTAGAAATGGCTCGAATGCCAATGACCCTGAAAATTGTGAAACTATTTTCATTATTTCTTATGAGGAAAATTATGATCCATTCCAGGTTCATCCGAGAAAGGATTTGTTTCACAAAAATATCCCTAACACTTTAAACAGCAGTTACCTAATTATCAAACATTTAAGTAGGTGATATGGATTTGTGTGTTTTATATATGGTTTTTTCTTTTCCTTTTTTTGAATATTGTTCCTTAGAAGTAGTAATGGTAACAAACATTTAATTCATTAATGTAAACAAATAAGAAATGAAAACAATATAAAATGGAAAAAGTAATGTATCTACTGTGATGGACTGTTACTGGGGTGTTTACCAACTGAACAGAAGTGATAGAACTCACCAAATGTTTTGAAAACTTTTTGAACAAGATCCACACAAGGCAGAGTCTAACACAAATACTGGGAACAGTGCTGCCACCTACCCTTGAACTCGTACCAATTTCAAATATTTCTTTGATATGTCGTCTTTACTCAGATAGCACTCATCATGCTAGGGCTTCTTGGCTCAGATACAGATCTGGGTATTAATATATACTGATCATTATATCAAGAATTTAGAAACCAGCAGTTTGAGCCCCAGGGTACAGGTGTATCCACATAAACTATTTGCACACACAAACACACATACACTGTTTTGAAAGTGCTGCTACATTGCTTACTGCTTGTTCAAAATTGCAATTTCTGTTGGCATCATTGCAGTATCTCTCTAGCTAGCTATCTGTCTGTCTAACTGTCTGTGTGGCTGCTTATTCAGGTATTTTTTGAGGAGGGGGTATCGTGTCTTTTTTTTTTTTTTTTTTTTTTTTTTCCCCCTCCTGCTGCTCTGTGACCAGTTTCACTTTTNTGTTTGGGGGGGTTTTTTTTTTTTTTTTTTTTTTTTTTTTTTTTTTTTCCCCCTCCTGCTGCTCTGTGACCAGTTTCACTTTTTAAACAGATGAGCTGTCAAGCATTCTGAAGAAACTCTCCTTGGAAAAATACCAGCCCATATTTGAAGAACAGGAGGTCAGCTGATGATCCATATGCCTGAACTTGTAAACAGTTATTATTAATGTTATCCAATGCACGTTGCAAAACAGAGGTCTCTTACAACCCTTTGGTCTTCAGTGTTCTGAATGCCCTGGACGCACACTGTCTCCTGCAGGTGGATATGGAGGCCTTCCTCACACTTACTGATGGTGATTTAAAGGAGCTGGGAATCAAAACAGATGGCCCCCGGCAGCAAATTCTGGCAGCCATTTCTGAGCTGAATGCTGGAAAGGTGCAGTATGATTTGCTTGCCTCCATGTCATGTCTTTCTCCCCCCCCCCCCTTCCTACACTGTCCATCTTTTGCATGTTACTGCAAGGAGGGGTTCTGATCCTGGTTTTCTGTGGGTGCTGCAGGGTAGGGAGAGGCAGATTCTGCAGGAAACCATTCATAATTTCCAGTCTTCGTTCGGGAGTAGTGCCAGTAACCCACGGCCCCCTGGCTACCCACGCTGTGAGTATATATAATGACACACACCACAGACACAGTTAACGGCAGCTGTAATATTATTATAGTAAATGAATAATAATTGTTCTGTCTTTATTCCATTATGGCAAATTACATAGTGCTCTTGATAATGTGTTATTATTTGGCTATTGTTGTAGACATGATCTTTATTAGAACTAGTACCAAGGATTTCTTAAACATCTCCATCCTGCAGTAATACGAGATGTTGTATGAAAGATATTAAATATACTTACTAAAATTACATAACTTTTTAAATTTGAATTTTTTTTTAAGTGTACCTGGTTTCTCCAGCTCCTGCAGGCTGGGTTAGACAGCAAGCACGCACCACAAACAAGAGGTAGCAGTGACAGACAAACAGGTGCGAGAAAAGCTGAACCACCTCATGCACCGGGAGATGGTGTATAGGAGTGAGGGGGCTCCTTTCGGACCTTGCAGCCATGCCAGCTGGCCACACCACCGGACAGGGCACAGAGTGGTGTGCTGCACGCAGCTGACTGCAGTCGAGGTGTTAAGGAGCCTTGCTTCTTGACTGCATCAGGGCAGGAGGACCATTGGCATGTTCTGAGAGAGTTGAATGGCTGTTGAATTTCTGCACTGCTTTGGAAGGCCTGTTTGAGTAGGGAACCAAAGACTCTGTAGTATTAGTGTTGGCCATTTTGCCTTTTTCATAATGCCGCTATAATTCTGCATACTGAAAACCAAGATGACCAAAGGGCTTTCTGAAATTATTTACTTCCTCTTATTGAGTGAACCTATCTATTATATATTACCAAAAACATATTTAGCCATAGGAGATTTTATTTCTGTCTTCTTGCTGCTCTAGTTACCCACCGGTATGCTGTAATATTTTAAATATTAAAAAAAATCAAGTAGTTTGATTTATGCAAAATCAAAAATGTTTACTGGCTAATCATCAGAAAATGTGATTTTTTTTTTTTTTTTTTTTTGTAATATTTAAAATATTACAAATCTTTGGAAAACACTGCTGTGTATGGTACTTTGGAGCTAAATTGCAGGAGCCAATGAAATTCACATCAGATATTTAGTTATGTTAATTTTAGCACCTGTGTTTTCTTCAAAAACTGAAGAAAACTGAAAATGTTATTGAATAAGCAGCCAAATTACTGATCTTATATTTTTCTCTAGATTAACTACAGATGTTTTGTACCATTCCTATCATTGCAAGTTTCTTTGGACAGAGATGTCAGTTTAATGAATAAATTTTACATTTCATTAGAGAATTACGTAACATCACTGACAAAGAGTTCATATACACACCCCCTTTTACCCAAGGTAATTGAGTTTAAGCAACAAATTTATACATGCTCAGTGCAAAAAGAGTCAAGACCAAAGAGACTGGATTAATAATGTACCATACATTCACTCCTCCACTTATTGTCCCTACAGTAACATCACTTTTTTCCCTATGTTATTATCAATAAAAGCTAAATGATTCATTCAGATGTCCTTCCATGTATTCCATAGTTAGGATCTGTAAAAGTCTCACATGAAGCTAAAATAAATTTTTTTTTTACTAATCCATTTTCAGTAGCTGTCTGGAGGTTTGCTTTATTTCGGAGCTACACACATAGGACATCAGGCAGTGTACCCCCGGCTGGAACACCAGCACATCACACATCAAGAAAAAATGTTGTGCAGAATGGAAAGTGCCTTTTCCTGACAAAATATAATTTATTTTTATTTCAGTTACTTCATTGACATTAGTATATAAAATGGTTTTCTTTATTTGTTTATACAGCTGGTATATTCACTGGGGTGTCCAAGGTAAATTCATGCTGCCCTTCAGTTTTTGTCAAACATACTTCTCCAATACAAGTAGGTCCATGCAAAATGCAACCATAAACAGACTTCATTCTCTATTGTGCCTTACTGTCTACTGGTTGTATACAGTGAACATCAGAGGCACAAATCTGAGCCCCCACCATCAAAAAAGTCCATGGGCTGTTATCCACTAGATGGTGCAGTTAAGCTTAGAAAGTATGTATTCTATTAGTCACAATACAGGAATAACACATTGCTGTTAAATTTAAACATGTTCTGTATGTATTGAAAGGGTGTATCATGCTTTGTATGGCACTTTGCTTCAGTAAAAGAATGTGGACTAAATTATATCATAACAAATTATAAACTTTCCATATGCCAAAACAACACTGCTTCTGTTACAAAGGAATGTGGTTGGCAGAAGCACACGTGTACAAGGAAATTTCACTGCACCACTTTTGATAAGCAGTTATTGATGGTGTGTGAGTGATTGAGAGGGTATTTTACTGTATTAATTCAGGGTAAAGACCATGATAAAGGATTCTATGGTAGGACTGGGATTCACACCTGTAATCTGTAACCTTAAAAATCCTACAACTATGCTACCTGTAGCCCCAGAGTTAATGGCAGAATGACAAATAATCTATGGTCCAATTTATGTTTTTGACAGTCCCAGTTTCCAGGATCCTCCTTTTTACTGGTCTTAGCAACCAGATACAACTGCATTCCCTGTTACGTGTTTTGCCAACAGGATAAAGCAGGCTTTTTAGGATTCTCGGCCTTGGCCAAGGGGTCAGCTTTATTTCAGAAACATAAACAGGAGTAAGGGGCTTTGGAGACTTGCTCTCCGTGAGGATTCTGTGCTTCAATCCTCAGCACCTGAACAGTGAGCGCTTCATCCCTTCAAGTGTGTCTGACCGTCCTTACTTTCCCAGTTTAAGCTCATTTGGAAGCTTTCCCTCATCCTGAAAGTGGAAAAGTTTGCACCCGCTTCTGCTTTTTATCATTCTGGCTTTAAACCAGCGAGAGAAGGGTTAAGGTGAAAGGGCTAGAAGATGAACAGCTGGAAATGGTACCCTTATTTTCAAGCGGAAGTGTAACTAACACCCAAAAATGGCCTTAGACATGTCTTAGATTAATTTGTGGCCGTTGTGCTTAAAACAGCACACATTAGTGCACATTTGCACAGCAGTGTTTCTCCTAGGAGAATGTGGTAGTTGAATGATTATAAGGCTAAAGGAGAATACAACAAAAATTAAAAGGCAGTCAAAGATTTAAGTTGACCCCCCTCACGGGTCAACTTAAAAATGACTGTCACTTTACTGAGGACAAAACTATTTTGTAGCTTCCTTGTGTTTTATGTGGCAGAGTTGTTTTGACAGAAAGTCTAACCATAGGTCGCTAGATGTTTGGATGTGGGTTTGAATCCAGTCTAAAGGTATATATTTCAAATAAAATTGCCCTTTGTGTATGTTTGTGTCCAAGTGTGTGTGGTTACCCTGTGAAGGAATGGCGTCTCATCCAGGGTGTACCCTGCATCATGTCCTATGTTTTTGTGATATGAGCCACATGCTGAAACCCTGCATAGGGCTAGTGTTTATTGATAATATATAAATGAAATTTTAGCTCCACAGTAACTGTTTGCATATGAATGGAGCTCTAAATTCAATTGAAGGTAAAACTGATATCACCCTGTCTCAGTACTATCTGCTTTTCTTTTTAACAACAGGATATCTGGCTCTATAAGCAATGTTTAAGATGCACTGAGGTTACATTTCATTAATTTTCTTATTTAAACTTTGCCGTCAGATTTTGAGTTGAGGCTTTTTCAACTATATGTTTAGGTCCATGTGACCTCTGGCTCTTGAAATTCATTAAGTAATTTTCCAGGTTTAGGTTTATTCCATTTAATGTAGTCCTCTTGATTCTCTGTTGGTCTGTGTAAATCTTAGTGACAAAGTCTGTTTTATGAAAACAATTACTCCATGTCTAAGAGGCTTCCTCTCCAGCACTAAATGTCTAGTGCATTTGGATGCAAAATAATTTTAACAAACAGATTCACGCTGACAGTTAGGGCACATTTGGGATGCATGAGTTTATTGCTGACATCTGCGACACAAATGTGTTGAATAACTTCTTATCAGTTGTTTTTGCAGGCATAATGAAGAAAGAATAACATCTGAAAGCCATTTTACTTAAATCCACCGAACTCTTTTGAAAGATTGTTTAATTTCATGTTTAAAAGGCTCTTTGCATTGGCCAGCATCCTTGTGGCTTTTAGCTGCTGTTGCTCTTTGTTGGAAGTACAGTTAGGCTACGTCTTGATCTGTTTGGGGTAGTGGAATGGATTCAGTGGGATTCCACTCATGGAAGGGGTCCTTCAGGGTGAGCTGTCAGGGAGTTAATCCTGAAATCTGGAGGAGAGCCAGGCAAACAGTGTGCAAATGCTTTTGCTTGATGGCAAAAGTCAACATATGCGCTTTGTCCTGGATATCTGCTCGCTGAATTGAAATCATCATGACTGATATGTTTACTTCCACTACACACATGTATTTATGTTTGAATAATTAGTCTGATTGTAGCATGAGCCATCCATCTATTATCATGAACTGCTTCATTCTAGTCAGGGTTGCAGTGGTCCGGGCCCTATCTCAGAATCACTGTGTGCTAGACTGTGTTTATAATCTGGAATGCCAGTCCATCACAGTGTGGCCACACATATGCACATAGTGGTAGTTTAGAGTGACTAATTAAACTGAAACACATATCTTTGGAATGTAGGATAAAATCCACGGAAACACAGGGAGAACATACAAACTCACACAGACTGAGCTGAATAGGAACTCACATCCAAATATCCCAGTCACTGTGAGGCTGCAGTGCATAATATTGTAAAATATTTTTTAAAAATTAGGTTATGACATGTAAAAATTAAGCAAGTTATGCAAAACCAGCTACCACATCTTTTATACTGACAAGCAAAATTGGAACAGAAAGATCAAATGGTGCCTTTTATCTACTGTTAACATTTATAAACCCTTTACTGCAAGAATGGTGAGGGGTTTTGTTTATGAGACAGTCTGAGTCTAATGCTGTCTTGGAGAATAAAAAAAATAAACATTGACTACAACCAGGACATTTGGGTCAGTGTTTGGAGTGGACTAGTTTCTCCTTTGTTGCGATGATTTCAGCATTTAAGGAACTTTTCTTTTTACCAAAAGTCTGAAAGCATATAAGGTATGCGCATGCAATCTAAATTTGCACACTGGCATCATTGTTATACTGATTAATTACAAATTGCACACCATTTTTATTTAAAAAGTAAACATTTTATAGAAACTATAGAGACTACTCTAAACTGATTTAATATAGCTTTTTAGTTCAGCCATGCTTAAGAAATAGTAGGGGGAAATTAGTATATAGTATATAGCGACGCACTGCTGTATCATTCTCTAAGTCTTATATTTACCTGCAAGTGTGTTTAAAACATTGTTTCCTTCACTGAAATTATATACTGCTATCTAAATGGAGTAGACACAGGTAGAGTTATTTAGGTTACAGCAAAGCCAGTAGAGTTTAAAAGTACCATAGTGTGCATTTCCATTGGCTGCCATCATGACCCAGTGCATAGTGTTTCACCTCACAGCTTCAGGTCAGAGGGTCCAGATGCAGCTCTGACATTTTACTGTGTTTGTCTAGTTTCCTCCTGCTTTCACGAGATGAGCCAGTGATTTTCATTGCCTCGTGGTGAATTTGTTACTGCCACATAATGGCCTGCAACACAGTCCAAGCAGTACACTGAGTTTTAAAGTCTTTTCCTGCAAGGGACCACCTGTAGTCAAATTCCTCAAGTAAATTTTGGGATGAATGGGAATGTACTGGATGGATGGACTGACCTTTACTTCCTGTTTCTCTCTCTGGATGGAGTAAAAGATGCTGCTTAACCATTATTGCTGGACCTGCACCAGACGGGGATTGGAGGAAACCTGCTATTTGTGCAGTGTAAATGCGAGAGCAGAGCCTTGCATGTTTATTCAGTGCATTTTAGTCCTGCCTTAAACCATGGCCTCCTAAATATGCACAAAATAATCTTAATGGGATTTAAAATGGAGAGTATTTCCTTTTAGACATTGTGATTCATGTCATATGATAACTCATATTTGCAGGCAAATAAACCCCTAGTTCATTTTAGAGGCTAGTTTATTAAGGTTGCATATATGAAAATATCTGTTTGCATGAAATATCTATTATAAACTACATAAACAAAATCAGGTCAAATGCAAACATAAGTCACATGGGTTAGATTATATTCATTACAGTAGTACTGAAAGCAGAATTGACTACCAAAATGGAATTGTGTGGAACTAATATACAAAGAAAGTAAGGAATGGATTATCAATAAAAAACTTAAAAACAGCAAATAACATCTGTCAATATTTTGATCAAATACACCATATATTATTTTTCATTTAATGTAATTATTTTCTACCCTTTTCTTACAGATAATGGATTTCTTTTTTCTGTTTAACATATTTTTATAACATCTATTAACAATATTCACACTAATGAATCCAATAAATCTTCAACTGCTTTTATTTTGTTATGACAATGTAAGTGACCTTAGTCTACTGTATGACCTTTGCGTAATTTCTACATTATGATAATTCTTTTTAGATGCTTACTCAAATGTTTATGCTGTGGTGCCTCCAGTTTATAGTTTTCATACTTTCCATAAGACATGCTACACCTTTGCTTTATTCAAAAGAATGAAAAAGAAAGTAAGCAAGACTTTCTCCTTTGCTCTCTAATCTGTTTAATGTCCCTCTTAAGCATTTAGAAGACTTTTTGCACAATCTCTCTGTTGAGTTTGGAAAGAGGTATGTCGAAAGCTTTGGAAGGGCAGTGTGGTCTCCCTCAGTTAGTCCTATTAGATACAGCGGTGTAATGCCGCAATGGTGAAGCTGCCCGGCAAGCTAGCATGGAGTCGTGTTAAAACAATCCGCCCAAAGAGCGAGGAATCTTCCGCTCCGTTGCACTTCAGGTGGCATTGTGCCCTGCTACAGTTAAGTGACACCTTGAGCTAAAGCTGCTACAGCCTGAGGCATATGCATTTTCAATCCCTAGTCCTTTCTGTGGTTGTGTGATTGATGATAACATGCAAGGTGGAAGTATTTAAAGGTGGCTTTCCAGAAGTGTGCAACCAGCATACTGTAAGCCAGTGTTTGAGCCATTGCATGTATACAACAAAGGGGGTGACTTAAGTTCTTCAGCAGCAACATTGATAGCTATGATATGAGAGGATAGTGCATCAGCACATAGAATTGAACTGGTTAAAGATGTGGACATGCAATGATTTTTGGTACAGTTTCTGCTCTACTGCCATCTGATTCTGCTCTACTGTATGACATTTGAATTGTTCCACTATGATATCAAGTTGTGCAAGTATTGAAAAGTCACTTTGGTTAAGAAGTGAGATTACATATGTAATACATCACTTTACAGCTATGCAAAAGACCTTGTATAGAACTGAAAGTCAAACATATACAGTACTTTTTGAGTGCAAATTCACCTGGGCAACTTGGACAATACTTGTTTTGCATGTAGTTGGACAGGAGAGCAGAAGCAAAGCAGAAGTGCCCCTCATCTCTAGGAAATGCTGCAGAGCTGGAAAAAATAAAGTACGTATTTAAAAACTTGTTTCCTGCTCATAATTGATAACTGAAAGCACTGTGGAAAATTAATTTCCAACAGGTTTACTCTTGTGCCGTTTTTCATCAAAGGTCAGTAATCAACTAACAAACATGCCTGAGATTTTCAAAGTAATTTTCCACCTATTCTGGTGCAGAAAATATTTAGCAAAGTCATTGAGATCTGAGTGTGGTAGGTATATTTATTTTTGTGAAAAATTTTTCGCCATCTAAAACACTAACATTTAAATGGCTAGAAGCATGTCTAATGTGATATCAATGTGCTGTATGCCTACAGGACTATGCATTCATTTCAAGAACCTCAATATCAGTGAGTTTCACTCACTTTGCTGCTTTTATATATACAGAATATGCCAATTGCTATTCAAGTTGAAAGTTCTTGTGTAAATTGTTACACGATAACACTTGAGACATGGAGCTCTCCTGTATTGTAGTAAGTATAGAAAATAATACAGACACTATATTTCCAGACCTCAATTTCCAGTGTCTTTAATCTTTAACACTTTGGTTTTCACTTTCTGTATTTTGTTTGGAAATTTCAGTTTGCATTTATTAAGGAGGCCTCTTAAGTCATTACCAATGGGTAACTACAATCTAAAGTAATGTTAGAGTAACTTAATCAAATTAAATATACATTTTAAGTATTGTTTTTTAATTTAAAAAAATAAACAGGCAAGTAGATTATTAAATAAGTGAATAAATTGATTAAACTAAATGATGTCTTCATAGTTTTGCAATAAGAACATGCAGTTGGTAGGTGTATTTAGCTGGTTCATGATTTATTGTTTATACATATACATTAACGCCCTGTAATACAAATTTCACTCATCCGACAGTCATATGACTTTTTGAAATGACATTTGTTGTTACAGATAGTGGTCATTAAATCCTGTCCTGTTTTCAAGCTAATCCAGACAAGGAAATTCATTTCAGGAGGCATTTTTTAAAAATACAAACTGGAAGCATCAAATTTTTGTAAAATCTAAAGAAATTATCAGTTGTTGCATTTACATGTTCATGTATTTCTTCAAAAAGAAACTGGGTTTCATTAGGTCATACTGTTCATATGTTCCTCATTATAATGAATACCATAAAGTGTCAGGGCTATTTTAAATTCTTCCACAAACCATGAGGTAGCCATGTGTCACAGTGGAAGGAGAGCTCCCCAGCCCGTCCCTTGTTTGGAACAGTCAAGGTCAACATTGCACTCCCACAACTTTGTTTACTGTAAGGGCACTACATACAGTAGGAACATCTACTAGCAGTGGGACTAGTGTTTGATGTGGCAAAGGATGAGTTTGTGGTGGAAGTGCTCTTATAGTAAATATTTAAGTGTAATTTAGACACTGTGTATCTAAGATCAACTATTTTGTTGCATAGCCACTTATATAAGTAGACAATGGCACTGTATTAGTGTTGGATCAGGAGAACTGTAAGAGGGATTTAAGGTTCCTAGAACTAAAGTTGATTTTCTCCGAAAGAGGTATAACACACCTAGACACACTGGTCAGGGAGCCCTGCTTACCTACAAATGGATTCATCCCCTAAAAGACAGATGCGTGTTGCAAGTCTTGAGTATTGTGTTACAAAGCTAGTGTACGGGTACTGATAGCTTTGTCATTATAAACATGAAAATACCCACGGAGGAAAATAAGGCACCTCACTGATGAAGCTTTAATCAGTTAAATGTTAAATAAAAATTATATTGCCATCCTATTATTTCAATTTATTTCACTGTATACTGCCAACAAACCAGATTGCGTGCAAAGACACACTCGTTCTAAAGCTCCAGATGCTTACGTTAACCCTAATCTTAAAGTCAGGGGATCTTTAAGGATATACATTGACACAAAACCCTGGTTGAAAGCAATGACTGACACTCCTCCTGGAGTTTCCGCTCCACTTGTCATAACACTGGCTTAATGCTTCTGCCACAGTGCAAAACACACGGAAAGGATTATCAGCAAAATGTGAAAATGATCTGATTCTCATAAGTTACCAAAACAGTTTTATTCCAGTAGTATTCTAATGAAATATGGTATTTAGGAATATTGTAACCACATAATGAGTCTATTTACTTCTAAACTTATTATTTTCATGGAAGTATAAAAATAAAACTGGGCTTAATATCATGCTGAAGTATTTCACTAGGTGCAGTAAGTTAAAAGGTTATTTAAGACTACAAGTGTGCCACTATTATATTTATTTCTTGCTAAATGTTTTATTGCAGTTTAAGCACATCTTGGCACACAATGCTTCTACTGTCATAAAGGTAAGTGGGAAATAGTAAAATAGTTTCCCAGCAAACTGAGTGTGTGACCAAAAGCTTGCGATCTTAAGACCCAGCAGTAAAAAATGCAGTGTTAAGTTGACACTGGAGAGTTTATATAGACCCCGTCAAATCCCTTCACAGTTGATTTAACTAACAATTTTACTGAGTGAAGTGGAATTACATAACCTAATTGATCCCATTAAGATACTGTATTTGGTATAAAATCACTTTCAAAGGAACTACAATGTAAGTGTGAATAACAGTCATTTTAAATCACAAGCAGAGGCCTGTTTATTTATGTCTAAAATGTCAAAATTTACAGTGAATCACAATAAAATTTATGGTTAAACTCCAGCTATATTCCATTGGAAATGATGAGTATCGGTGTCACTGTCCCACATATTAGCATGTTATTGTGAAGAATACAGTTGAGGTAAATATGGTCACACCAATTTCTATTTAGTTTACTTATTGTAAACTAAGACAGAGGGTCGTCCCCATGCCTTACAGACCAGGCTAATGTGCACTAAATTCAGTTTAGGTATACCTGAGATGTAGGTAAACATGTGGTGTCGTATTTTTGATTCGCACTTCAGATATCCTCTGAGAGAGAGATTTTTTCTCTCAGTGATACCGCATGGAGCCACATTATAACTATTTTATCATAACAGCATTTGTTACGTGGTTGTCTCACGGGAGAAATGCAACACGTACCGGTTTAAAATGCAAATACACGCTTACCTTAATCAATATAAGTACTGTATAACCTTTTTGAAATGTTATATACAACATCCACTGGAAATTATCAGCAAAACCTGACTAACCACAGTTGGTGTGTGGGACAGGGTTGTGCTTTATCTCTTTTCTTTGTTAACTAGTTTCCTGTTAAAGAATGCAAGGATGTTGGTAGAAGTGTGCAGCATGCAGAAGCTCAGACCAATACACATTTGCTCCAGGTTATCGGTTGCAGGAGTAAAAGACAAGAACTAGCTGGTGCCAAAGTGCTAAATTGTACTGAGAGAGAGAAGTAGAGATTGGACTATGAGAGGCTGTTTTAGCTGTTGTAAATGAAATTTCCTCTTTGTGTTTGACTTGCTGTTGCTACACTTTTTCACTTTGTGGAAATTTTAAAAAAAAAACCTTGTAAGTTCACCCATATCCACGTCATGTCTTGTTGCTCTCTGGATCAGCGGCATCAGCATGACACCGTGTTATAATAAATCTGAAAATATGCCTATTGTGGCATATACAGCAGTGCTTATTTACCTTGACTAGTTTTGTATACCACCCTCTCACATACAATGTTTTTTTTTTTCCTTCAGGCACTTTGAAGCAAATTTGTATAATTGTATATTGTTGTGCTTCTGATCCTGTTTATTGACATTGTTGTACTTCTGATCCTGTATTCATGCTTGAGAGCAAGAAAAAAATACTAGACCCTCAAAATACATATGTATTTTTCAATTAACCAGCATTATTTACATATAGTAACTGTAGGTTCCTTAATAGTACATTTCTGTAAAATGTGCTTGTTGATAATTGATGTTTTAAAAAATGTCATTTATGTTGTTTGCAGTACTGGTATAACAGTAACATAACAGTACTGGTATATTTTTCACTTTGTAGTTAATTATTTTAACGCTTTCTCTGCCAATTGTTCTGTGCATTATTCAAATTATATTGATATTATATTCATCTTTGCATCAAATTGTATTGAAAGAAAGATGAAGGCCTTCCTCGAAGCCTTCCCACGTTAACTTTAAACAACAGCAGAGTGACAGAGTGTGAGTTTCACAGATCCTTTGTTTGAATCTTTGGGTTCAAGTAGGTTTTCTTCCACCATTCAAATCTTGTGACTCTAAATTGTCCTTAATGGGTGCCCTGCATTCTATTCAGGGCGTACCATGCATTGCACCATGTACAAGTGGGGATTGGCTCCAGACCACTGTAACCCAGCACTGGAAAGGCAGCTTCTGAAAGCGAATGGATCTTTAAACTGCAGCTGGAAAAAGTCTTAGAAATGAATCTCTCTGCTACTGTACTCATTATATACATATTTATAAATAGAAAATAATTTCTCCAAATTTGTTATGTATGTATGTTCCAATTTGTCACGGCTATGTCATATTATGTAACTATCACTATATTTTTAATAATTAAAGATAACTGTATCTCAATATTCCAACAGAGAAATACTTTTTTGGGGGTAGTCTGGTCCCCAAAACCCCTTCAAACTCATCTGATGCAGAGAAAAGTACAAGAAACTGTTACTGTTTGGTTTCAAAAGACTTCAAAGACAAGAAAATAAGGCAGTTTGTAGTTTAGTGGTGTTACTATGAGTTGATGTGCTTTCCAGGCAAGAACAAAATTATTCCCAAGAGCAATGCTGTGCAGTATCAATCCAGGAACAATGTGAGAGTGGGAATGTCTGCTAGTGCTGCAATTGTAAAGTAAAATATGTTGTATTGAAAAACAAACAAACAAACTAGACATCAAATGTCATCAATATACATGCTGATGGAAATAAGCAAATCAAATGTACCGTTGTGGCGAGCATTTTGGAACAAAAGTATCATTTTTTTAGATTTTTATGTACACAGAAAAGATACAAATCCTGTCAATTTCATGGATTAATAATATATTGTGTGACCATTCATTTTGAAACTACATTTCATTCTCTCTTTTACTTCTGTATAAGCATAGAGATAGTAAGATAGTAAAGTGAAACATGAACTGCTTTTACCTTACCTAAGTTGGAAGAGGTTACCTTTTAATCTAGTTGTAACCTGAATCATGTGAGGTACAATTCACTTCCTGTAATTGCAGCATTTAGTTATTTTTGGCATTTTCTTATATGATGTTTACAAATTCTAGCTTTGCAGGCCTTTATTTACAAGTATTACATGCTGTATATAAATACAGTCTGGATCATTCACAAATCAGAATTTATAAACCAAATGAGTTTAATGATATTTTATTGATATTTAAATGATTTGTTGCTAATCTTGCCATGTCTATTTAGATGTATGTGGGCTTAATTTTTTAATACAATTTAATATTTAAACTTTGCTTATATTGAAACCTTGTGTCACATCTTTACCACCAAAGTGGGCTTTAACAAGACTATGAAGAAGCAGTTATAGAAGCATTTTCTGTCATCAAACACACCACAAAACAGAAAATAAATCAGGGAAGGCAGTGGCTAAGAAAATGAAATGACCTGTTTTCTCCCTGTTCACTGTGATTAAGCAAAAAATGAGTAAGAGGCTTAAATAAAATTTCTCTTATAGATGCACCACGAGGTCTTCCACAGCTAAGCAAAAAACGCGAAAACCTTGACTTTGCATCAACATCTCAGTGAAAACGCTTCGTCTATGGCATGAAACTATTCTAAGCCTTAGTCCAAGTTTTTATGGTCACTTCAACACATGGTTAAAGCACAGATAAACACGTCAAACCGTAGTAATGAACAGCGGAGGGATAACAATCTTGTGATCATGTTCGAAAACAAACAAATGTGTATTTCAATGGGTCAAATCACCAATTGGGAGGCTGCTTGCTATCACACACCAACGCTCAGCAAGTCACCGCGCTAATCACGTCATAAAAACGTCATTTTCGTCATCGTTCGTCATTTATTCATCTCCTCCATAGGTACACGGTCGTCTTTCTTCGGGTGCTGTATACAGTATGTTTAGGGAAGGACAGTAAGTGACCCGTTTAGGGTTACCCCTTTGTAGACTGAAGGTTCCCGGTTCGAATCCACACCCTGCTGTATCACACTTGATCATGACGCGTATCCGTAAGAACACCCTCCTCTAGAAACTCATAGAGAAGTTCGTTATTTAAAACGTGTCGTACAAAACAAGTAATAGCTAAGTAAAGAAAATAACGTTGGTAATGTTTGTCGTGCTCAGAATTAAACCACAGTCGTGCGTTCCAGACCTGCGTATCACCGCTTTCGAAGCCCGGCGCAGTACCCGCGCGCTTTTTCCCCTGTCATCTTGTATGTTCCGCTGATTCATGTCAACTGTTATAAATTTATATTATTATATCCGATTTCTGGACACGACGACAGTCTTCGACAGTAAAACAAAAATGCTCGGAGAATATACGAGCCTCGCAGGAGATTTGTATAGGATTAAAACTCGTGTGATCCCTCCCCTTGCGCGGCCAAGCTGGAGTGTGTGTGTGTGTGTGTGTGTGTGTGTGCGTGCGCGCGCACGCTTAAGGGTGTGCGCGTGTTTGCGAGGCATTGCGTGCGAAGAGCTCGCGCTGTCATTCAGAGGAATCCGCCACCTGAAACACAAGGAAGTGAAGGCGACTCAATTGGGTATAAAACATGAAGCGCATCTGTCCGCAGCGCTGCTAACTATTCCAAAAACACCGCTTTACAACTCCGACTGCGATTTCTGTCATCACTCGCGTTACTGTTATTATTATTCGTTTTCCATTTGTCGGTTTTCAATGCACAAGCAGCTGCAGCACTTTCAGCCAGTTTAACTTAACTGTGTTTGCAGTGTGATCCAGAATAAAGGAGCATCTCGGTAAGTGATTTTATTTATTTATTTATTTGCCTTTTTTGCAGCTGCTATGATGAACGCATGTTTTAATATGAATTTGTTTATTTCTAAGGATTGCTATCTTACTGGTTACACTGTTAGTGACACTTTTAGATGTGCTGTTGGTCTTCTAGTGTAAACAGTAACAGTTACAGCAAACGTGCAGGTGACAGTTGCAGCTTTCTCTTATTACTTTTATGTTTCGTTTCTTTTGCATGCTGTTATTGGATTGTTTGTGGTGTGTGTTCGTTTATACTTGGTGAGCATTACTGAAATCTTTTGTGCTCCTTTTACACAGTGGAAACAATTCATGTTAATATGATGGGTATTTGGAGAAAAACACAACAATTGTTACAATGTACACTTTATTTGATTATTATTTGTCTCGATTTTTGACTAAGTTTGCTGCTGTGTGAAGCATCTGTTACCTGTCTCTTTCTTAGAGTTCAGGATCATGATTCCACCTGGGGACTGCATGTATGCTGGCAGAAAAAGAAGGAAGCCCATTCAGAAACAGTAAAGTATCCTGACTACTTTCTCTGGTTGTTTTATTCGTAGTTAGCAAAAAGTAGGTTTAAATAGCCTTCAATCTTTAAAAACAGTAGAGCTATCTTTAAAACAGAGCTTTTTTCCACAGCGGAGTTATAACAGTCAGTTGTAGAATTAAAAATTCTATTGGTAATGATTTTCTGTAGCAGTATTTTAAGATTACATTTACTTTCAACATTTGCAGTAAGAGGACCGGCATCAACAGATAATGATGGACATAAGTTTGAAATTGTAAGAAGTATTGTAAAAGAAGTCAAAACTAGTTTGTCTGCTTGTTGGCAATGTGGTTAGAGTGCAGTTTTATCTATGAGGGTCTTGCTTCTGAGAGACGCTTTGAAAGATTTTTATAAAACTTTGAGAAGACGCAAAGGAAATAGTACTTATCCAAGAGATGCAAGTACACAATGTGTAGGATCTATCCCTGTACCTCACTGATTTGAATGGGAACAATAATTTGAATTACATGAACACACGTTTTAAGTTTCATGCTCCTCAATTTCTCTGGTTAAATTTACATTAAATCTAAAATATTATTGTTATTTCTATACTAAGTGTAAATAATCCTGAAATTGTAAGATCATGATGTGATCAAACTGATTGATAAATGTGAGAAAGGATTTTAAGATTTAACATTTGAAGTAATCAATGTTATGTAACTTTATGCTAAGGAATATTTGAATATGAGCATTATCAGCATATGAATATTATTTATTTAAATTGTGTATAAAGCAATGTCTCTCCATTGGCAACTGTAAAGAAAAGTAAGCACATTATCTTTGAAAAGACTGTGCAGTAATTTAAATGGTTTTGATTTTGGGCAGAGGATAATTCTGTAGAAAAGAGAGATTTTAAAAAGTTCTCAATTGACATTCAGCCTAATTGATGATCAAGTTTTAACAACGTTTACTTTTTAAAAGTTGCCTGTCTCAGTGCCACTCATTCACACAGACATAAACAAATACAGAGTGAGGTAAACATGATCATTCAATGGCCGGTGATAAATTAAACTTGCTCTCACAGTTTATACTGTTTCCTAGACTTGAGTGCACTGCTGGTTACTGACCGGCACCAAGGATAACCACCATTTCACCTAAAGGGGGGTAGTGGGGGAGTTGGAGGGCATAGCTCTTGTGTCCTGGTGGATGAGTGGTTCAGTGTACTTTTCTCCTTGGTAGTGGTGTGCCAGAGTTGTGTCTCCTGGTATGGAGACACAACTTGGGCTGGGTACAACTGTTGACAAAAAACTGTGGCCGCAGTATATGCGAATCCTCTTTAAGCTGTGTGTGTCTCTCAGCGGTCAATCTGCTTTCGACCAGCAATGCACTATGTTAGACCTTTGGCCATTAAGAGCTATGAGGCACTTTGATGGCACTATTAGCCTTTGCTTAATCTAAGCAACTCATCCAAATGTAAACAAAGAAACAAAATTGAACTCTGCTTCCAAATAGGGACATTAGCACAAAGACGGCAAAGAACAAAGTGAAAATGTTCCATGTGCTTTTTGTGATGCAGTTATACATTTTTGAAACCATATTCTGTCTTTATTAGAACTTATGATTACTTCACAGATGGACTGGCAAACGTACAAAATTGAGCTGATAAATGGAAACTACCTTTCAAATTTTTTTTAAACAGGTCATAACAATATTCTTGTTAGAAAACCCAGCACAAAATATTGTATTTTTATTTGCCGTTGGGATTTACTTCTCTACATGGAACTCCTTTGAGGAGAGTTTATATTGCTTGACCAGTCCAAAAAATGGGCAAGACTTCCTTAAGCAAGATTATAGCTTTGCAGGGATGACCATGCACGTTTGTTTAAAATGTCAGACTTAGTGCATACATTTAGTGCATAGAAGTTTTGATCTTGCCTCGAAGTTTAGAACTGATTTCTATGGCATTCTTCCTTACATAAGTGCTGGTCATAAGTCAGGGGATGCTTTAATATTACCACTGCCTCATTATTATTATGGTTTGCAGCTTTATAGCAATGGTAAATGACATTAACAAGGCTGTAAATTTAGGCATACTCTTTTTGGCTTATAGTGACATTTTTAAGCCTTTCAGGGTTTGCTGAAATTTTACTATTGCTGCTTTAGGAAGCCAGCAGTGCTGAGTGAGAAGTCCAACCCATCAAAGCGTCACCGCGATCGACTAAATGCAGAGCTGGACCGGCTGGCCAGCTTGCTGCCCTTCTCTCCTGATGTCATCTCCAAGCTAGACAAGTTGTCTGTTCTGCGGCTCAGCGTCAGCTACCTGAGAGTCAAGAGCTTCTTCCAAGGTAAGACTGTCCCTTAAAACTCTGCCACTGTTAGGTTCACCACAGAGAAAACTTGGTGTGATGGTACATATCTTATAAACAAATGATTTGAGAGTGTTACAGCAAGTATTGTGAGGATAGGTCCATGATTTCAACTTTTGAAGGACTTAGATGCAGTAAACACTGGCACAGTATCTGGACAACAGAAGAAAATTATTTATTCATTTGGCTGACGCCTTTTTCTCACTGAAATTTAGTGGGTGATGGCAAAAATTACGCAACACCCTTTCCAGGGCATTCTTCTAACTGTCTGAAAATATAAATATTTCTGCATCCCCCAAATAACTGTGGTTTGGTAATATGCATTATGAAAGGACCTCCAAAAAAATTCAATTAGTCTTTATGAATATGAGTGATGGAGGATCTACAACTCACTTCTGGAATTGTTTCAGACTGAGTTCAGACTTTGTTTTGTATCAACTATCTAATGACATCTCAAATTCAATCCAGAAGAAGCATTGATACTGATTGTTCTCTCTAGAATTACGAATGGAAAACACTGATGTCATACTTTTAGAACCTGTTTCCAACGTTGGCTGTTGCAAGTATGTTGTGAGAAAACAGTAGTAAGACTTAAAAAAAAATCTTGTTGAAATTCAAGACCTTAACACAGTTGTAGAAACACACTAGGGGCTTTTGGATAATATGGAAGTGCTGTGATTGTAGCATCAGTTGTTTTCGAAACTTTTTCATAATAATTTTTTAAAAAATCTGACCAGTTATTTGTGACCTTATGCTTAGCTTTCATTAGACATTTGTATACAGAAAAACTTTATACTAACATGCATCGTGGTATTTAAGGATCTGACAAACCTTATATCCCAACAACTGCATATATTGTATGATTTCTTTTTTAACTGGCTTAAAATAATCAAGGAATGTATGGATGAATTGGCCTTCCTATTCCAACCAGATTATTCTAAAGCTCCCCTTTCACAAACCGTTCCTCCAAATGGCCTTTTGTGTGAAGTTGTCATGTAGC
Organism: Arapaima gigas; assembly: GCA_900497675.1. Lineage (NCBI taxonomy): Eukaryota > Metazoa > Chordata > Actinopteri > Osteoglossiformes > Osteoglossidae > Arapaima > Arapaima gigas. Next base: position 446,438 of record UFQX01000026.1, on the reverse strand, counting down.
TTTCAGTTCAGGTTACAACTTTATGTTCTGAATGGTGTAGAAAACTAAATGATGATGTGTGACTCTTCAAAGACCCCATGCCCTGTTAATGGCACCATGTCTGGAGAGAGCCCTTGTGAATGTTTGTTTTAATTTCAAAGTACCAGAAACTGTAGTTCTGTTACCAATTTAAGTTCTGCCCATCAGAGAGTAAGTGCTGGGTGAACACAGCCTTTTTCTATTCCCCAGAAATATACAGTACAAGGAAACTTCAGCCAACACACACTGTAATGGCTGTTTTCAAAACTTCTCTCAATTAAGTTTTGTGCTGCATCCAGGAAGTGTTTTTAATGATGTTCATTCATTTTTCATGTAAATGTCAGAACGGATTACATTGTGTTGTCCAGGACATTCTGAAGTTTTGCAAACAACATCAGCCACCATTGAGTGGTGTCCTGGAAAAACTCTGTAACCCACATTTTTCATGTTTTTTTTCCTTAATTTGATTTAGACATCATAGGCAATTAAAGCAAATATCTTGACAGAATTAACACATAGCAATTATCTTACTATTCTTCTATTGGTTTGTTGCAGGGTTTCATTAGTCCTTCACAAAGACAGCTTCAGTGTCCTTGCAGCAACCTGTGGATAACCAGAATTTGTTCCAAGACACCCTTTGAGCTATTCCTTGGTGTGATCCATGGGTTATGTTGCTTTGGGACAGTAAAATATTGTCAGTTACAAAAATAATATGGTGAACAAAAATAATAGTACTATGGAGATAAACACATATATTGAGAAAGCCAGCACTAAACATTGGAGAAACACATGCTCTTTGTAATGCCTATACATAACTGAGTAAATAGGATCTATAACAGTGTTCCTTTGCCATATAGCGAGATCATTTCACTTCTCTTAGGTTTTTGCTAAAGCTCCCATGTGTATTAAAGTAATGTAAAAACAGACCAATTTATTTTGCCAGCATTAATCATCCATGCGTTTAGTACCTCTGGCTGTGTATCAGTTAATAGTTGTGCCATTCCTCATCCTTACTGTGTTCAATTATTTGTAGGTCAATTGTGAGAAAGATCTGAAAATATTTTGCAGCAAATAGTTCCATGGCACTGATGTCAAAACAAGCTAGTTTTATACCTGCGCATGGCTCATGCTTGGCCAAAGATGACTTTTTACATGTTGTTTTCATTATTGTTATTTCCTAAATATTTATGAATTCACTAGCAAATATACAGTCCAGTGTATTTTAAGAGACAGCAGACAGATTTTTTAATTTTTGGAGGTTATTTGGGAAAATGCAGTTGACACATACATTTTCCTATTCAGTACTTAGAGTTAAGTTAATGTCAATGTTAATTTTAAATTGTACTAGAATGTGACATAAAATGTAAGACTATGGATGGGCCCTGACTTATAGTGGGTACACGAGGGAGTGCAGGAAATGCCTTTATCTACATGCAATGACACTTGGCTGTTTCTGAGAAGCACAGGTGAAGCCTGTGGTATTTCCAGGGCAGAGGAATGCTAAATCAGAATGACTGATGCCAACCCATATGTGTCTCCTACACTACTCTCCCAGCCCCCAAACATTTCCTCCCATAGAATCTGCAGCACCCTTTGTGCCACTATGGCTAAGTCAAAAACCTTCCCCTTGCCCTTACAAAAAGTCCTTTGCCCTGATGGGAATGGCATGTCATCAGTGGGTGGATATTCTTTGGAGGCTTGCGTGACCTCTGCACAGATGGTAGGCATCAGAAAACAGTGGCGACAGAGGTCTTGCTAACACCTCACACAGCTACAGCTGATTACGAGGTCATTAAAAGTATCAGTTACACTTCGATGCATTAGGGTTTTATTGCTGCAACTGACCTATTGGGCCTGATATTTTATATTATATATACACACAGACACACATACACACACCCATAGTCACTGGCCACTTTCTTTCAACCACTATTAGAAACACCTGTTCGTTCATATCATATCAGCCAATCATGTGACAGCAGCACAATGCATAAAATCACACAGACATAGGTCATGAGCTTCAGTGAATGTTCACATCAAACTTCAGAATGGGTAAATAATGTAATCTAAAGTTACTTTGACCATTGCATGGTTGTTGGTGCCAGACATGGTGGTTTGAGTATTTCAGAAACTGCAGCAAGAGAGGTCCACTCTTTAGTACAGTGCTGGGCAGAAAAGCATCTCTGAATGCACAACGTGTAGAACCTTAAGTTGACAACAGCTGAAGACCACATAAAATTCCACTCCTGTCAGCAAAGAACAGGAAACTGAAGCTAGAATGAACAGTGGTTCACCAAAACTGGACAATTAAAGGTTGGAAAAATGCATCTTGATCTGATGAATGTCGATTTCTGCTGAGACACACAGGTGGTAGGGTCAGAATTTGGCACAAACAGCATTAAGCCATGGACCCTACCTGCTTTGTGTCAATAGTTCAGACTGGTGGTGGTAGTGTAATGGTGTGGGGAATGTTTTATTGGTGCACATTGGACCCCCTAATACTTTTCAAGCATCATTTGAATGCCACAGCCACAAATTAGCCACAATTTACTCATCTTCTAATGGAAAACTTCAGTATGATAATATGCCATGTCACAAAGCACAAGTGATCACAAACTGGTTCCATGAATATGACAATAAGTTCAGTGAACTTCAATGGCCTCTCCAGTCACCAAATCTGAATCCAATAGAGCTCCTTTGGGTTCTGGTAGGACCAGCACCTTGCTGAATCCATACCATACCAGGTTGCTTTGCTTCTGCACATTTATGGAGTGTCTCCATTTTAATATTATAAATGCAGCAGCACAATATCCTGTGTACCATGCGATCTTGTGTGTGTGTGTGTGTGTGTGTGTGTGTGCACGCTGCGTGGTACAATGCTGCACATGCTGCAAGGTGTTTCAGAGTGGTTTAGTGATATTTGAGAAAGTAGATTTTGGGGTTTTTCAGATGAGTTGGGAAGACATTTTTTTCACATTTAAAATAGTGTAAAATGGCATCCCAGTGTGCACAAGTTTGATTTGTGCTGCATTATATAACAAAACTTGAAACATCAGCTATATATTTATACACATCTGTGAAGACTATAGTTTGGACACACCCAAGTCTAAATGGGAGATACCACACAGAGTTGTGGAGAGTAACATAACCAAGACCCTGTGTGACTTCCACATTGAAAGAAATAAGCAGGTGCTGACCATACAGCCAGATATAGTGGCAATGTATAAAGAAGAGAAAATAGCAGTGGTGATAGATCTAGCAAATTTAAGTGAAATATCAGAAACAAGGGATATGAGAAGGTAGAGAAATACCAAGGACTGAAAGAAGCATTGGAGAGAATGTGGAGCATGAAAATTAAGGCAGTCCCACTGGTGATAAGATCACATGAGGCTGTGACTCCTAAGCAAGAAGAGTGACTCCATCAGTAATGTAAACATGAATCTGAGTCCAGAAGAGTGCAACCTTAGGAACAGCAAAAATACTGCACCGTGTCCTCAAATTCCCAGGCCTCAGGTCTGCGTCCTGAGTCTGAGGAAAGATATCACTCCACATGGAAAAACAAGATGAGAAAGGAATTTTATGTTATGTATACTATTGTACATAGTTATATTATAATTTCAGTTCTTTAAAAAGCCTAAATTTGAACTGTATATATAAAATGTTTTTTTTAATGGCATGTGGGCAGAGTTTAAACAGTTTAATCCACTCATGGTCATTTCAGTAATCACTGACAAGCCAGCTTGAGGTGTCAAATGAAGTGTCATTTCCTTATGTGGTTCCCACGTTTCAGATGACCTCGAAGACACAACCCCATAATGAAAACACTGAGGCAGATCCTGGCAGTGTAACTGTGCTTATTGCACCGGCTGAGTCCTGCTGACCATGTTGGCACACTTCTAAAAGCTTGCACTGCACTTCTCTGAAAACCGCTAGAGGGACAGCATGAAAGACCAGCATGTCAGCCCAGGGATGGAGAGAAAGAGGAAATGTGTCAGAACATATCGGATGAGAAAATAGCCAAGCAAAACAAATAAACAGCACAAATGCATAGCAACAGGAAAGACAACCGCACAGTCTAGAAATTCACTCGGTGCAATTCCTCCACAGTTGCGCTGAAGTGGACCGGCTAATTCCAGGTAGATCTCATTGTGGACCTTTTTGGGGGAGAGGGGGCAAGAGTGAGGTGTCTGTTAAAGATTACATAGAGTCTTTTGAATGTAACTTTTAGCCCATGTGCTTTGTACAGAACATACAGCCTGATTGTTCGTTTTATGGAACTGATTGTGTTTCTTGCAGGCTGTTTTAGTCTGTGATGGTGCTACACCAGAACACTACAAACTATAGAGAAAAAAGGAAGATTATTTTGCTTATACATGGTATATAGAATCATAAGAGGAGTTTGGTCAGTTTTACATTTCAGGAATGTTCATTGAACCGCCAGGTGTTAGTCACAAGTCTTGCGATATGATGTCACCATGTGTTGCGTGCCTCTCGGATAACCTTTAAATTACCACCCCTGATTCATGCGTTGCTAAGCTACATGAATGAGTGGCTAAGCACAGGTCATTTATAGTTCTGTTCCATGCTTCTCTAACTCTGGGTGTGGTGCAGTTCCCATCTAGGCGCAGTCACCCCAAGTTCCACTGTTGTGAAGGGCAGATAATGGCTGAAATGTAGAGTGTTACTTGCAGGACCAATGAAACTAAGATATACATCTACTACACTGAACGATGTATCCATCATGGCTAACCTCAGCTGGAGCAGTGTAGGGTTAAGGACTACACTACTGTGGTGTGACAGAATCTAGAGGTGTCATGGCAAGATTCATTCTTGGGAAACCATTTGATAAAAGTGTATTTTATTATTATTATTATTATTATTATTATTATTATTATTATTATTATAGGATGGTACAGTGGAAGAGTGGGTAGCACTGATGTCACACAGCACCTGGACTGCTTTTGGAACTAGGATTTAAACCTTGTTCAAGCTGTGATCATGTGGTTTTCCTCTCAGTGCTCTGGTTTCCTCCTTTGTCCAAAGATGTGTTTCAGGTGAACTGCCCTTAGTGTCTGTATGTGTGAATGAATGTGTCAGTTATTTCCCTTCAGTTGGCAAATGTTGTATCTGTTGTATACCTTGCTTTGTCCTCTATCTTTCAGTGAAGGGCTCTGGACCACAGCAGCCCTTGCACAGGACATGGGCTGATGAACATAAAAAATAATATAGGAGAAGATATCTTCTTCTTTGTCTATGGTTACACAATGTGTACACTTGTGTAAATATAGCATTCCAACAACAATTTACTGCTACTCTGAATTGTAAGTTACAGGACTTTGAATTCTAGCAGCTGGAACCCAATATGGCCTGTAATGAACTGCATATCTACAAGATACTAAGTCTGTGTGAAACAGTGACATCATCAAGTGGAGGCTGAGCCTGAGGAACCGGGGGTGTGAGCAGGGACCAAGTTCTGCACCTGCACTTCCAAATGTAGCCTCACTGTATGTGGGGGAGCTGTCTAGTCCCTTATTTATTGGGTTCTTTGGTGCAACATGCACAGCTTACCATATCCATATATTTATTTTCCCTTTTTCTATACCAAGGTCTACATTTTCGTTAAACTCCGTTTTGTTTTCAGCAAATGTGTAATTATGGTGTCTTGTTTACCTGCCTGTCACAGTGGGCATTGTAATTAATCAGCTCTTTAAATATTCATTTGGGGGATTAAGTACCTTCTCCACTGTGTTTTTCCTCCATTTCTTTCAACTGCTGTGAACACTTTGTTCCTGGAAATCTCAGTAGCCTCTGAAAGGGTGCACTTTCATGACACTTAAGCCTACCACAGAATTGTAGGAATCCTATTTTTCTGTCTTTTTTCGTATTCTTCTTACTGTCATTGTTGCCAGTTATTTATTCATTGTTTTGTTATCATTAAATTCTTGTTTGATGTGTTTATGGTACATTATAGTCCAAGAAGTGCCAGTTTATACTGATGTCGAATTGCCAGCATTGCCCCCTGAGTCCTAGTAACGGAAGTTAAAGAACAAGGCTCTGTGCAAGGCAACTTTTTCCCATTCAGGTCTGACTTTGTTTATTAACTTACAGTCACGTGTCTCAAATACAGAAAAAACAACTTGAGTTGTCCTCTACATCAGCATTACAGCAATGTTACATGCAATGCTGCTGCCACAGTGCTACCCAGCTGCTTTTACACTGCAGCATTAGGGCAAGTTGTAAATAAATGTATGTGCTCATATAATTCAGTACAATTCATTAAACATAGTGGACTTCCATTCAAATTCTTTTTATTATATTGCTTGTTTGACTCAGTTTTCTTGTATCACATACTTGTCTCAGTATAGCAAATCCTCAGTTTGCACCCAATAAAGGCTTTAATTTTATTAATTCCTCAGAATTTAGGTAAGGTTTTGTTAAAAGTTATATAAGGAAATGTCTTCTTGAAAATTGGCTGTTAACTGAAAACATTTAAAGATCTAGCACATATATACATTCTTATACAGATCAGTACTCACTTATTTTCATTAACCACTTCAGGTTAGGGTCATGGAATTCTGGAGCCTTTTCCAGAATCACTGGCTGTTAGCCAAAGAATGGCACATCCTGGATGGGTTGCCATACCATTGCGAGGTAGTAAAGTCAATATTTTACGCAAATTTTATATATGCGTGCACACACACACACACACACACACGCACACACACACACACACACACACACACACACACACACACATAAATATTTCATATTTAATTTAAATATATATTTAGAAATATGTTTTGTAACTGATTTGTACTGTGGTTGAGTTTTCATTTTAAGTATGATATTTTGTTTGAAGCTGCCACTCCACAGTGTAACTTGCTGGAGTATGTTCTCCTGCTTGCCTTCTTTGGATGATTATCACTTGACATACCACTCTAGGACCTAGTTTTGACAGGTGTGTCTCTCCAAATATCTGTGAAAAGGATATGATTTCACGACCCTACTGCTATGATTCCTGAATTTCTCAGTTTGACTTGGTGAAATGGTATATTAGCAGAAAGCAAAGTTCTCTTTCTGCTGTGCAAAGCTACATAAAAATAGGCTTGGGGTGTATGTTACATATTTGGAGCTGGGCATATTTTAGAAGATACACTTAGAACGGAAATTACATCTGAGGCCTAACTTCAAAGGAGGCATATTTCTATCAACATTGTTATTTTTTTTTCAATAACTACATTAATTTGCTTGGCAAACAATTTTTTTAAAGCAGCCTGTGTGCTTTATGAATTGTAGCTTTTATGCTTAATATTTCCTGAAAGATCAGCCTTTTCAATGGTTGTACCTGGTACTTGACTTTGCACCCTTTTTTGTCCACAACCTTCCTTAAGCACTAACTGTAGTTGTAGAGATAGAATGAAAATAATATACAAGAAATAGTAAGAAAAATTTAAAATCATCATCAAGCTTCAGGTTGAAGTATCAGTCAGGTGCTGAAACTCAGTGGCAATGTGTGCACCCTCAAAATTGTGTCTGTCAGTTGTGGAAAATGAAATAATGAAACTCAAAACAACTCTATGGGTTGGACTTTCTCTACCAAACCACATAATAATGTTTGTTTTTACAGATGTTTCCTTTCTTCCACTAGTAGTGTCTAGTGGCATTTTCAGTTGAGAAGCTGAGCTTATTGATTGACTATGGGTGTCATCACCAGTACTATACCCCTCAATTGCAAGTGAGGGTTACTCGCCAAATCTTCTGCACAGCTGGGTTCTTCCCACACTCTTCTTTTGTCTGAACTGTGGAGGACAATAAGGACTGTAGGAGACCTCAAAGCCCCATGCAGGAAATGCACACAAAGCACTTTAACAGCCTTGTCCTCACTTGCCGCCATGTTTTAATCAAGTTCAAATTCAGGGAGTTTTTCTCAAGTATGTCAATCTGTAAGTGTTTTTCAACAAAGCTATCACCTTTCTCCCTATCCGCTTTCACCTCTTTGATGACCAGTGTCGTGCTGAAAAGTCTGACTGGAGTTGAGTGACTTTATCTGAAAAGATTAGATTAATATATATCCCTCAACTATCTTTAGTTTTTTTAATCATCATATAGTGGAACCATCTGTATCTTTTTAAAAATTAATTTAGCTTATTTCATTCCCAAAAGTATCATAAAATTAAGTTTACATGAAGGTCAGCTGAACTTTGTTATACATTCTCACCGTGATGCATTTTTTTTAAATGTAGAAAGCATGAACATCTGTGAAGCAAAGGTTTAATTGTGACATATGCTTAGTCTGCACTAACTGGGCTGCTGTGTCTCTATTTCGCCTCAATCCACTGCCATTCTGGAAGACTGGCAAGTCTTGCAAACTGAAAAGAGTAATATTCACACCTCATCCCTGGATCCCCCAGAGCTATGGGTTCAAGGAGCCAGACATTGTGTGTAAAAGCCCAAGACCACCTGAGCTATGTCATACACAAACATGTTATTCAGGGTTGCATGTAGGGCAATGTAAATATGGTCCTCTGTAAATCAAAATACTTCAGAGGTAACTGTCTCCTTTCAACATATCACATTTCAGTCACATCCTGGGCCTTCTTTTTGTGCTGCTTTTATTAGAACCTGCTGCAGCTGCGTTACTGCTCTCTACTGTGGAAATGCAGCTGTTATTCTTGCAGATGTATAGTTTGAATATTTGGTATTATTTTCTTTTAGTTTCAATAAATAGAAAGGTGCCCATGATTTGAGCTTAATTTTATCATAGTGTACTCCATGGCAGGGACACACTACACAGTCATAAAAAGGTTTTTAAAAAAACGTATCATTATTCAGAGGCATAAAATAATGGAAAAATTAAAAACACAGTTCCCACTAATATCAGAGACACTTTTTAACTCTCAGGTGTGAAGAACCAAGTAGCAAAACATCCACTGACAGTGTATTTGCCAAGTCAGGTTATTATGCAAAGGAATATGATTTCTGAGAGGGCAAGTTAAGGACTTGGTGGCTTCTTTATATGTGCAAGAACATTATGAGCACTGTATATGTGTAAGTAAGAAAACTGTATTGGTGTCAGCACCCTGGGGAAGGTGTAAAGTTTGTTTCACAGTCAGCCCTTACTGCTCCTGTTGTACTCTTCATAGCATTTTCAAGTCGGAAGCATTGGAGTCAGCAGAATGTTTCATAGAAGCTGACTTATCTTTTTATTTAAGTTACTGTATTTTTTCCCTATTTTACCCTCTTTTTTGTTCTGCTGGTCTCCCTTTGGACACTGGGATTGGTTCTTGTCCGAGAAAGCAAGTGTTTGTGTGGCCCTGCTGTCTGGAGCCAGGGGTCATGATCTGCTGAAGTTAGGAAGTGAGTTTGGTAATAAACGTCTGCCCCTGCTATAAATAAGGCCTAGAATAGGGAAGAGTGTGGCAACAGGAACTTTGGCTCCTCTCGATCACGTTAGCAGGATGTCATGCGCCGGCCACTTCCATCTAACAACCCCCTGGACCTTTGTTTGGCCAGACCATACTTACAATGACTGCGCTTGTTTTCCTTGCTTTCAAAACCAGCCAGTCACTGAAGAGGTCAACTGTGCGATGCCAAGGTGTAACAATGGACAAGTGAGAGAACGCCAAGGTCATTATATTCTAAGGTAACTATAGTGCAAGTAGTGTAAAGTTTGAACTTTATTTTAAATGATGACAGTGTCCAGAACAGTTTAATTTGCTGTCGTCATAGAGCATCTATGCATCTACAGATATTCAGAACTGACACACAGTGATTTCCATTGGCTGCATTTTTTATGCCCATTTCAGTTATGGGGTTTGTGGTTACATGGAGCTAGATAGATAAAACTTTATTAATGCTGAAATGTATACACATTTAATTATAGAAAAATACAGATTATCAAACATTACTAAGCACCCCTTGTATTCAGACCTGGACATAATTGTAAAGTCAGCAGAACAAGTATTACCATATTTCATGCATAGTTATGCAGTCAAATGCCAGCTAAAATTTGCTCACTGAGTTACAGCTTCTTCAGTCAGGTGAAGGGTTCAGCACAGATGAAATGTTTGTCTTCGTGAAAATCCTGTTGGAAGAGTGTGCGAATGAGAGACTGAATGAATGAAGCTTTTCACTTCTTTTCACTTTTCACTTCTCTCAACACATATCAATATGCATGTGACCTTAAAGGAAGTATTTTTGGTTTAGATTGTACTGGGTCCTGAATCTCCTTTGCAGAATGTGCTATTTTTTCTTCAGCATGTTTTGGTATTAAATGGGCCACGGAGCAGTTTTCATGTGTCACTTCATGGTGAAGTACAGTATTGTGTTCTTACATTGATGTTAAGCAGTTTTTCTGCCATGTGATGTGTACCTCACTGCTGGTTTGTGAAATTTGCCCTTCCAAATTTACTTTGTATTGTCTTCCATTGTTTTTTGCTGCATGATAATAGGCCTTGTCACCCTTTGCTGTATTTTCAAAGCTATGCACATTTTCCTGTTCATTCCCCTAAAGCACCTTGACCTTGCTTCTGACAAAGTTTAAAATATTTAGCTAAATCTAGTGCCAACCCTATGATGGCTTGGTGTTGCGTCCAGGGTGTAGTTTCATATTCTAGCACTTATTGCTTCTGGGATGAACTCTGGACTGCTGTGACACTTGTGTTAAAGGGGTTAATGATGATGGATGGATGGATGGATGGATGGATGGATGACAATAGTGGCAAAATATTTCCTCTGATGATAAATGCCTATAGTCGGAGAGTCTGAAACACATATTTTTGGGTCTTTTTCTATGAACTCTTTTGAGACTCCTAACCTGGAACAAACTTGAGTTCGGAGGTCGCTTACCATATTGGAGGGAATACAAATCTGTCCTGTCATCTGCTGTGTTCTCTGCTTCTCTGTCATATGTTTGTTTGAGAGCTCTGTTATAGATAGAAACAGAAATACAGAAAGAGGAAATGTTGGTTAATGGGGCCACAGATCCACAAATTTGTCATCTTAAACATGCAAACTGGTTTCTTATGTAAATATCAATAAAAGTGATAAATCAGTAACCTATTAAACATATTATTTCATTAACAACATCCAGAACATCATTGGATTGTATGAAAATATAAACCATTGTCTGATATTAAAGTCAAATTGCATAAGAACTAGATCAGCATTTCTATCTCTATTTAAAAAAATGATTTCTGAGAAATGAATTATCAGTAGTCATTTATGTAATCGCATGACAAGAAATATATGAGACTCATTTTTAAGTACCGGAAATTAAATATATGAATGACTCAGGGAAGTGTTTCAGTGCATCCGATGCTGGGTGACATTTTTCTCCTTATGTTGAAGGGCATAACCTTTACTGACCTGTAATTGTTGCAGAGCTTCGCTGTCCACTATAATTATGCTTGATCAGGGTTAAAATGAACCTGTGACCCTTAAAGGTCTCAGTGTTTTGCATCTAAATGTGGCTGCAGTCTCTAGGAACAGTTAACCTCATATCATTTGTTTTCCGCAGGTCCCTGTCATTTTATGCAGAAAACAAATGTCATATTTTCCTATTAGTTTAACATAATTCTAAGGACCTTTTAATAATAAAATAAGAAAAAAAATTGTATCTTAAAAATAAAAGAATATTAACTTTCTCTGGTTCTGTTTTTAATGTTTTCTTTCTCCTAATACAGATGTTTTTCGTCAACAGTAAAATGAGCATTAAAAAAAGATGTTAAAATTAAAACACAGGGAGTTTATGGTCACCCCAAAGACTAAAGAAACAATAGCAGTACAAATGTTTCCCTGCTCTGTATTATGTACTTCTCATTTTATTCAGTATCCCAGTTGAGCTGTTTAAAAGTCATTACTTCAGCCCAGCACCAGTGGCTTTAAAGGGGCTTTACTGTGGGTAACTGTAACCACAATGCCATATTTGCATGAAATAAATCAACAGTCTGTTACATTTTCTGTTCCGCTGTGTTTTGCTGCACATGTTGTATCTTCTCGCTTTTTGTCTCAGAACCATTTAGGTGGCACACATTTCTTCTCTGACTCAGGATGGGTAGCATACAAGAAGCTTACAGTGAATATAATGGGATTGACAAATGCATTAATTATGGTTTGACTTTTCTGAGTGACCTTAGTTTTAAATAGTTTTCCTACTTCTGCTGCTGTTAGTCCTGGTCCATGATCACCGATGAGGAGCATTTCAGCACAAAGACCCAGTTGGAGTGTAGAAAACCCCATTAGGTGGGCAACACCCGTAACAACAGGTTGTCACTGTGCCAGTAGCATATCAGTAGCACTATACAGTATCACTGTTGCATTTCCCTACAAACATTACCTGCCTGTAAGCAGTATGACTTGAAGCATTGTTGAGTGTCACTGACCCTATTGTCACCACATAGGGCGTACGGTGGCAGTGACACAGTAAACCTCACCTCCCGCTGGACATTAAACAGCGATCAACTTGCCACAAGACTCCTAATGAGCTGAAAAGAGATGGGAGCATTATGTATCCACATGTATTCTTCATAACTGTTTAAATCATCTGAGCTCCTGTTTCATATGGATAGTGTTCCAGGCCAGTAGCTGTGTCTCTCATTTTGGAGAAAGGGCAACATGCCAGAGGCTGAAGTTTTATTAATTAATAAACAGCATTTAGATTTTGGTATACACTATAACCTTGTGAAGATAGAGCATCTGCATGTTTATATGGAGAGTTCAGTGTTCCCGTACAAGTGCATAAGTATAGAGTGCAGTATATATGTACTAGTGTACACACAATGTTTAGTGTTTCTATGTAAGTGTACATACAATCATTCATTCAATAACTGCTTGTCCATTGAATTGTTTAGGGGGTCTGGACCTTATGCTGGAAATGTAGGGTATAATTTAGGGTATAAGGTATAATACAGGATACACCCTGCACAGGGATGCCATTCCCTTCTTAGGGCAACCACACACAATCATTCACTCACATAAATACAAAGATCAATTTATTCACCAATTCACCTGAAACACATATCTCCAACTGTGGGAGGAAATGAAAGCACTTGGAGGAAGCCTGTGTGAAGACGGGGGGACAATACAACGCCACACAAACTCATTTGGATCCAAGTTGAAGTTCATTTTTAAGCTTATTGTTATGTGTACGTTGTATGTGTGCACACTTTATAATGAAAATCTCATTTGCATTCCCCCTGCAGACTAGAAAAGAAAAAATACAAAGGCAAATAAATACAACTGTATCCAAGCCTACTTCTGACTAAAACACTGGATATGCAAGACTCTGGGGTTAACTACTGTGCCACCATGCTGCATATTGCATTTTCACATTTTAATCATTAAGTAATGCATTTTTCAGAGCCTGTATGAATGTGAGGACATTTTCAAGTCAATGGTGAAATGCTGAATGTAGAGAGTTGCTGATTGAAGTCATATGGTTACATACTTAACAGCCTGAAGCTTGAACAAAGGGGCCTCTCTATGCATGGGTTTACCGATTTCCTTGTTGGGACTTCATCACTGGCAAGAGGAGTGATGCCATGAGAAGCTCACAAAGGAAGTGATGGGTGTGTGTACTATTCAGCTTATAGATGGAACTGGTTTATCTTGTTTTAATTAAGATCAGATGTTACGTGAAAATTTCTTTGTTACAGTTTCCTTTAAAATCATCTGCGACAATATAGGTCTGTTATTTTACATTTTTTACTTCTATATTTTCTTTGGTCACACCACAATAATACATCGCTATTATTTTTCATCAGCAAATTCCAGTTACAAGTGCAAATGACAGAAAATTCCTTTTAGAGGAATAACAGTAAAATTCCTGTTGGTTTGGACTTGGTACAAAGAACTTTCCTGTCTGACATTTCTAGAGTTTTATGGGTTTGGTTCCATGTTTAGAAGAGAGGAAACAAATTTGGTGTAGAAAAAAAGGGATTCCTGTTTGACGTGGCCAGCTGCCTGTTGGTGAAACCTTCAGCTATTACATATGCAGGACAGTGTCACTGCTGGCAGATGCAGAGTTTGTTTCATAGCAGTGTGAGTGAACATAACAAAATATATTTCTGTTGGGAAAGAAAAGGATAAAAAAAGAGAAGAAAAAAATGAAAGCAGCAGTTCTGGGGATCATGGCAAGCCGGAGGTTCCAAGCACATAAGGGAGTAATTGGCCTCAATGAGAAGTGGCACAGGACAGTTATGGGTAATGAATGCTCTAGTTATTCACTAAGAGTGTTGCGTGACTACTCCTTGGCACGGCCTCTGAGCCCAGAGGCATAATTTGTAATGCAGAAGAAAGGAAGGTATGTTTTTAGTGTTCTACTGTAAATAGCTGCACTCCAACCTTAACGGCAAGATTTGAAGGCGGACTTCTGATTTTGGTGGGTTATAATGACATAATTCAGCCCTGATGGGTCTGGTCATGTAACTGGTCTTTGTGGCTTTAAAGGTGGATACTTATCAGCAATTTTAAGGACAAACAAAAGTTTTATTATTTTTATTCATTTTATAATGCACACAGAATATTGGTGTCATGTGCCTTTCCTTGGTGGCTTTTTAATTTTACCATAGATGTTTTCTTATTGGCACAGTGATGCAAAGGGTAGCATTGTTGCCTAACAAAACAAGGGAATATTCAGTCATACGTTCAAATTCTAATTCAGTTTTTGTGGAGTTTGCATGTTCTCCCAGGGCCTGTGTGGGTTTCCTGTGCTCTAGTTTCCTCACATAGTTTACGACATGTTTCAGGTTAATTGTCAACTGTGAATTGCCAGTAGTGTGTGCATGTGTGAGTGACTGTGTGTGACTACTCTGCAATGGAGTGGTGTCCCATACAGAGTGTTCACCCTCCTTGTCTTATTTTGAGGATGGACTCTGAACTGCTACAGTCCTGAAGGGCACAATCCCTTAATAGAAATGGATGTCAATTTTGGTATTTTTAAGAAAAAAATGTATGTTAATTCAATAATGCGTCTCCCATGTAAACTAGAAATTTTGAAACCCATACAAAGTGTAATATTGAAGCTTTTAAGTTTAATTCAGTAAATCAGAGTAATCTATCATTTTATGTGTTATGTATTTTCATTTCTTCCTTATAATGATACAAGGTGTCGACTAGGTCTAACCCAGCTTTGTCCAGTTAAAATAAATTAAATGTAGCAATAAACTTTTATGACTGCTGTCCTGCAGATATGCAAATTCCAGTACCCCATGATACACTGTATATATCCCTACATTACATATATGGTACCTTTTGTTTATTCCTTTTTGTGGTGTTCTGATCATTTCAAATGTTCTCTCAGTGTTGCATGTGTGTTTATGTCAATGACTATGACACAGTTACCTTGAGGTGCTGCCATGAAGAAAAACTGTACCTTTGTGCTGTGCTTCCCTAGTTTTGCACAGAGCAGAAGTATCCACTGTTTGATGTCTGCATAAGGGTGCTAAGTGGATGTACGTGTCATTCCATTTCAACTTGTGGATGACAGCTTTTATTTTACAAATGTATGGCCCCAGCATTACCCTTTGCAAATGCTTGAGACAAAGATTTATATTCTATGGATAGAAGACCACATGCCATTTCCATGAAGTCAGATATTCACTGGTATGAACTCAAAAGCCTAATCGTCATAAATAGGTAATAAATCAATATATTAACAACACTGCTAGCACTGTCATTTGTAGATAAATGGTATAGCTTATTTGGGAGCAGTACTGAATGGTGCATGAATTTCAACAAATGTTTTCATCAAAACCGTTCGGGAACTATTGTAATGCTGCCAACTTAAACCTACTGACAAGTAGACAGATGTAGAAAGCAGGTCATCTTCACCTTTATTCTGTGCCTCATACTTTTCAAAATACTTTGGTAACACAAATTTCAACAAGGCTCAGTGGGAATTTTATTGGTTCCTGTTATTTTTATTTCTCACTGTATTCCCTATTCAATTATTTCCATGGATTTATAGCCCTGTTAATGGAAGCATCACCGTTTTCTTTCAGAGATAAATGAACTGAATGAGAACAGTCCTGAGGTCCTGAGTTCCAGCTCCACCTTCCATTTCTACAAAGTTAAGGATAAATGTGGGCTAAGAGTGAGTTTGTCTCCTATACAGCCTAGTGCTGTCTGTTGGATGTTTTATGGAAGTTCAGGATCCAGTGCCAGTTTCTGTTTACATTGTCAAAATGTCATATTTACATTGGCCTTTGGTCATGTTGAGCAGAGGCCATCTCTGGCAGATTCCCCCTCAGCTTGCAAGCCGAAAAGGGATGTTTCATTTCCACTGCTGATTCTCCACTGTACTTCCATCAGATAGGACACTTTAAAGCCATGTTATTCCAATCAGGATCAGCATTGGTCCCTTCCCATTGAACCAAACAACAGAATAGATATTTTATAAGGCTTCAGTTTCAGTGCTTTTACTTTTTAATGGCTTTGTCTGTTTCTCTCCCCCCACTTCATCTCTGTGCATTTCTTATATTTCATTCTTTCCACTACTTTGGCCTTCTATCATCACATTTCACATTTTCAAATTTCCACAGATCTATTACTCCCCATTACAGAGGTTTAAGAATTAGATCTGGAGTAATAGTTTTCTTTTGTGGTGGAATTATTAACAAGGAACCTGAGATGTTTAGCTTTGTTTTCCCAGCAGTTGTTAAATCTCCCTTGGCAAAATTCAGTGGTTAACGCTGAAGTCAGTCACGTGAACATGTGTCACCCATAAAATCATCTCTTGGGCTTCTCCTTTAAAGTGAAAGCCTCATCTCCTGTCCAAAATGTTTTTTCCCTCCAAATACATTTAGGAACAAGCACACACATTGTAATGCATTATCTAATTGTAGGGAGCAACATCATACTAGTCTGCACAAATAAATAGGAGCATAAGGAAAAAAGGTATAATAACTTCAATTCAAAGACTTTGGCTCTTTTGAAGCAGTATCATCCTCATTACTGAATAAAAAACAGTCTGTGCGCTGCTTCATCGTCGACTGAAAGGAAACATTCATGGACAAGCAGCTTTTTTCTCTTTGTGGACAATTGGATCTACAAGATACTAATCTGTTTGCACGCAATGTTGTGCAAACTATGAGAAAATGACCCCGATATTTCATAAAGGAGTTTAGTTCCCCGATCCATCCTGTCATATGTCACGTTCATGATTCATGTTCACTCACAATGTTATAGTGTGATTATTGCCGTTTCCTATGTTTATATACTTAAAGTTGTCAAACTTTTTTGCAAAATGGAATCAAATTTCAGTCATAATTTATTGAAAGTTCATAACTGTTTTACATTGGTAGTTTAATGTTTGACAAGACTAGGGGGAATTTAACTCATTCTTTATATGTCCAGTCATTTAATGTCAGTAATGACTCTTGTATCCTGAGCACTCATCCTTAAACACCAGTTTCTGAAATGGGAAAGTAAGTGTTCCTATTAAATACAACCTTGAGATTAAATCCTTATCAATGTTATTGGCATATATTTACAATAAAAACTATGTTAGAGAGACACAGATTATTTATCGTAAGTAATAGCAAATTATTTAAATATTTTTTTAAATGAATTAAATAAATATGCGTGCACATATGCACATATTACTGTAGAATCTTTGAATGAAGGGCAGAAGAAGGATTGAACCTTTTCAGATAAATGTTTTTTAATGCTAATATTAAATGATTTCACAATTTATTAAATCTTCCAATTGCTAAAGTACTTGTCATTTAAACATTTTGACAAAGAATACTTTCTATAACTGATTCAAGTTCGTTTTGGCAAAAGGTGCTAAGCTGGCATTTTTTTAAATAGATTTTTTTACTGTGTTGTTAAGTTGTATGGTCCTCTAGGGCAAATGGGAGAATAGTGTGTTTTAAGCTGTCATTTGTCAGTCTAAGGAATGAGCTGTGCCTTGTAATTTCCAGCCTCTGATGTCTGAGGATGCTAACTGTCTATTATACCAACATTCTCACACCCTGCCTTGCAGGCTTGGAAGACCCTCTCTTTCTCACTTCCACACTCTCCCTTCAGTGACTTTTTGAGGAGTTTATGTATTCCTTTGATTTTTCTGTAAGGTTTGTGCTACTTTTTGCATTTGTCTTCTGTGTAGTATTGTCGCCTATTGCTACAACCTCAGTTGTGTAGCTATTACGTTTACAGGATTTTATGAGTAGGAGTTTTCATGTTAAAGTTGTGCACATTTCCTGGAAATCTTGGGGAACTGGAGATGGTGACACGTCAAAGAAGAGAACAGACACATGTCAATCTTTATCCTGTGATTCACTGTTAACTCTAGATGTAGCATTTTAACTGTTCCACACTGTTGTCCCTCCTTTTTCATTTTGGTATATATGCTCACAGGTCAGCTTTAATCTTATTGAAGTGATTCATTAAATTTTACACTGAACAGTTGATATAATTAATATGTATTTTATTAAACAAAGGCATTAAATTAGCTGTCATGTGCTGTTAATAGTATAAGGAAACAACAGGATGCTGCACAGGTTTTGTACCAGCAAGCAATCACATTTAAATCTAAAGTACTATAAACCATGCTGTTTTACTACGAGAAACATCCCCTACCGGGTTTAGTCTTTGACATGTGATTTACCTATGGCCACATCATTGTTCCTGTGGTTAGTGCCTCTTGTTAATGTGAATGGCTTTTCTGTTTAGAATAATGGTACCTATAAACTCAGGCCAAGAAGCATGCAAACCACCTGGGGCATTTCTCATGGGTGGAGCCTCTTTAATGTTGCCTCCTCTGTCAGGTTTAGACAAGGTTGTGTCTGATTGGTTCTGAGCTCCTGATCCATCTGAAAAGCCTCACTATGACCTTGAACATGGAGGATACTTGGTGGATACAATGGAGGATAATTGCTGGGGAAAATTATTCACTTTTGGGTCTCTGAAACTTTAGTGGCTGTGGTGTTCACGTTGTAACCCCTGTGCCACATAACAGCCAGCACACAGCTATAAGCATGTTACCTTTTGAAGTACAGAAGTTTTTTTTCCTCATCTGCTGTGTTCAGGCTCTTCCTTCCATGAGGGAAGGTGATGGCACAATCAAGATAGGATCCTATGCCCTATTTAGTCATAAAGCACCAGTTTCATGAATAATTTTCTCCATCAATACTTGATGTGTGTGTAAGTAATTCTGAGGGATTATAAGGTTATATAAACAGCGAACTGACATGGAAACCACTTTACATTTGTTGATAATAAATTAATAAATAAACAGATTAAATCTTGGAAAGTAAAATACGTAACGCTCACCAGTTGTTTTTCGAATAGCATCTTCTCTTATTTTAAACTTTAGGTATGAAACACCTCAGAAACAAAACACTCACATTTTTGCAAAGATACTAATGAACATTTTAAAAGAGCCTGAACAGCAGGCAACAAACTATTCCTTTATACGTTTCTGACACCAGTAACAGCATTTAATGGAGTCCTGCTTCAGCATTTAGCCTAATAAAGTGACAATTTGCCCACACATGCTGAGTGTACTCTGCCTTTTACATCGGAGAGCTCAAAGCTAGGACTTCCCGTTTGTTTTCTCCCTTTCTTCTGGGGTTTATTTTTTTCTGTTGGTGGCTTTTTCATGGAGAGCCCCAGGAGTGCAGTGGCTCTGATGACAGCAGGCAGTATAGAGGATAGGAATGAAGTCCTACTAAACTGCAGTTTGAAGTGGATATGTGTTTGACAGGGGAATGGTCATACTTATATTTCAGATGGCATTTCTTTTGACATTTGCCCAGGGTAACCACACTACCAAACCCATACTGTGTCCATAGGCTTGGTTCTGGTTTACATATTATTGTCTGCAGAAAATGAGTGTTCATTTCTTCATTGTGCCCTTCAAGGCTCGAGTCTTGACTTCCACTTGAAAGGAAACTCAAACGTTAGAAAGTTCTACATTTATAATGTTGGGGAACTCATGCTGCAGTATGGCTTCACGGCCTTCGGGAAGGTCTTTTATCGGCCCTTCAGTGGAAGCTCTGACTTCCATGTTGGAGTTTCACTTGGTGTTTCACATTGACTTCAAGTCATAATGGTCTGCTTGCTCAGTTTGTGATTTTTTGTGACAAAGGCAAATTTATTCAGGAATTGCTAGAGTTTGAGTCTAAGCTAACATGTAAAATAAATTATAACAATTAGGCAGTCTATTTTTTTTTGCAATGGACTGATGTCCCATCCAGGGTGTGGTTTCCTAGCCTGGCTCCTAGTATTTCCCAGGATAGCCTCTGGTCCACCATGACCCTAACCAGGATAAGCAGTTAAGCAAAATGGCTGGGCAATTTTTTAAAAAATAGCATATGTCAAGAACAGGTTGAGTTTTTGCTGCCCCGTAAGCAGAGGGAAAACAAGTGCTGTCTCTTTAAGAGGCTCTCGTGTAGTAGCAGCTCAGTGAGGCTCGTCGGGTGGGGGGATTGCGTGACTGCAGCAGACTGGGCTCTGACCTCAGAGAAGTGGTTATGAAAACGATCTGTCGATCAGAGCAGCACAGGAGACCAGCCCTGCAGAAATGAGCTGGCTTCTTCTGGACGGTCCCAACAAGGGGAAATTTTCTGCTGTGCTCAGTGTGCTCTTGCTCATGCACATGCAAACACACATACACACACATTCTGTGCAGGAGGTAGCTAAAGGAGCGCAGTATGAAATTTTAACAACAGATTTTCTCAAACTTGATTTTTATCTCATAAGTTTAATAGCCTGTGGTTACCGTGGCACCAGAAACTGAAGAGGAGTTCAAACAACAGGAATGGGCCCCCCTGCCAGCAAAAAAGTGATCCTGTGTGCAGTGTGTGTAGACTTCTGTTTTATTTTGATACTGTGGTAGAAAAGCGATGCCTTAGTTTCCGTCCACGTGGCTTCTAGAGTGCATGCGAGACTTATATTTGGGGTTCACCTGGAGTCCCTAGGACACTCTGGAGTGTGTTTGTTTACACAGACTTGAGGGAACTGGCTGCTGTCACGCTAAGCTCTCCCTGAAGCCGTTGCTTTGTGAGGGGTCACCACGTTGATTTTTGCAGTGGCGACTGACAACAAAAGCTCTAGCCTCCACATTGGTGGCAAATTAAGCATCTTTTTCCTCTTAATCCCCTGCCAGAGCTGATAAAGTCCAGCAAAGCCCTTATTATCCCCCATTAGAGAAGAGGTTAAACAGGTCAATAAGAGGCGCTTTTTGTTGTGGTACTGTGCATCGAGTCTGTGTTTGAGCTGTGGCAGGGAGACGTGGGTTGTGAGGGAGCGTGAGGTGGGGGAGTGAATTCCCTGTAGGCACAAGCAGACCGCTTGCTCTTCCTCTGAATGGCTGTGTTTACAGTTCATCCTCAAATCGCTGTCAGTGCCGTTGTGTGTAATCCACATGCTCCCTGCCAATTAGACACTTTCAAGTGCACACACCGAAAAATATAAACTTGCCCGGGAGAGAACAGTACCCACCCCCAGTGGTGTTATTACCCTTATGATATGTGTGCTGAACTATCAGTGCACTGAAGAAAAATGCATGGTACATAGTGGAAAAATTTTTTATATCACAACCATCTAACTTGCCCCACAGATGACTATCCAGGTCATCCAGGTATTTACTCCAGCTGTATGTTTTAATTTGCACAGTTTGCACCTTGCCGCTCAGTTGCAGCATTTTGTGCCCTACAAGTAATAAATATTGTGTTTTAATTGTGAAGGAAAACATGGATAAATGTTTCATATAATTAAGTTGTGCTTGGAACAATTACACCAAGGGCTTGACATGAAAACGAGTTTCTACATGGACATTGAGACCCTTGTCTTAAACCATCCAGGATTATATTGGACAGAGTAGTCCTATTATTACATTTTCTGGCTGTTCTGTTATAATTCAGATTTTGTTTGGCCCCTAAGTTAATTCTGATCTTCAAACAATGTATTCTAATGTCATTATGGGGCAGATTTATTCTCCTTGTTTTACTTTACTAGAGCTCCATTTTTGCTGAGGATTGCTTTTTTTGGATTTTTACAGTGGTAAGCATTATCTGTTTACATCCATTTGAGGTGTTAATGTCTGTGCTTGAAATAACACAAGTGCTGATCATTTTCATATTTTTGTACATGTACTGAACTATAATGGGCTATAATGAATTTACTAGGCTGAGAGCTGCTGTTTGAACTGCACTTATTCTAGCGAGTATTTTGTAAGTTTCCTTGTTATTTCTCACTTATTGTCAGAACTTGGATGATAAGAGTTGCTGGAACAGTTTACATAGAGAGCACATTACTGTTGTTTAGGAGCTTCCCCCATACACTGTCTGTGGGTCATCTGAGTCAAAAACATGAATTGTTCAAGCACCTGAAAGTGTTTGCGGTGAACCTTTAAAGAATGTTTGAATGAATGTTTTTCACGTGTCATGTCCACTTTCCTAAAGGCCAACTCTGTTAAGAGTTTATCAGAATAATTGGTGGGTCAATAGCATTGACTGTGGCGAGTTGCATTCTCAAACATACTATTTATTGCTTTTATAATATACTGTTAAGGATTTAAATTTATTCTCTGATCTCATCTCACAGAAAATTACAAAGCTCTCATCCGCTGTAAATTTTACTTTCCAATTACCCCCTTGATGAAGTGAAAATAAATAATATTTTTATGGAAGTTGGGATTATGGCTCTATTAAAATGAGTGAAGTTGTAAATTCTCAACAATGTCATAAATCTTGAATCCAAGATTAGCCAGCTTGTAACAAAAACATTGTTACAGTAAACAGCTTCTCATGCCAGAATAGTGCATCCGTCTTCACTGGGAAATGTGTTTTGTAAAGCACTGCTTGGCGAACAGAGGCTGCGGTAGCAGACCACTTGGAGATCGTAACCAACTTCTCCCGCTGCAGTCCAGACCTCATGATGAAAATGTTGGAAGGTCTGTCCTGGTGAACAATTAGGGGAAGTGCTGGCTTGCAGAGGCTATGTCCATAGCAGCAACAAGCCGCAGCTGACCCATTCTCCACTGGTCTGTCGTCATGTAGGAAGACTGATCCCACTCCAGATGCAAACACAGTTCTTCTAAGTCAGCCCTTTTACCTTTCAAATGGATGCAAGCCTGAACCTTCACTATTTCTTCTTCTAAAAGCCTGCCAACATGGACCCAAGGATCAGCCTTGATTTTGGAACATTTTCTTTGGCAAAAAATAGCAGTATCTGTCTCACCATGTGCACGCATGAAACCATTTTCACAGTTTTTATAATGTGTAGCGTTTTAAAAAGCTGCTTTCCTTTGCGAATGTGAGATCTTAAAATGACTAACCACAATCAGTTTAAACTGGAGAGCCTCTGAATGAAACTCCACTGAAGAGGGCTCATTCTCTCTCACTGACTGACCTGAGTGGTTTGCGTGCTAAGGTTTGTTTTGCATGGAAGCCACATGTTTTGACGTTGCATAACTTTGGACTGGTTTATAAATCATGATGTATTTTTGGTTTTCTGTTCGACAGCCCTTTGCTGCCCTTCTGTAAACAATCCTGCACTCTGGCCAGTCAGCAGACTTGCTTCTAGACAAGCTTTATAAGTATTACACAGCGCAGTGGCCAGAAAGACACAAGAAACTGAATTTTTAAAAAGATTTTGACAGTTTTAGACAGATTATTTTAAAATACAAATAAGCTTTGTCACGCACTGTATACACTGACGCTGCAAAAATAGGATTTCCAAAAAAGGTAGGTATTTTTGTTGATTGTGTGTGAAAATTAGCTTCTGAGGGACAATTAAATGCACAATTCTTGTGAAAACAGGACCGCCTTTGTAGGACTGTTTGTGCAGGTGGTTCTCATCCCGTGCCGTAATGGTATCAAATTATTGCTTCACAGCTGCCAAAAAAACCTTTTTTCCTGCACCATTTCCCAGTGAAGTCAGCTTATTAGTGGCCCTGCGATCAACATTTTTGGTCACATGACTAAAAAAACGTCTCCTAAAAAGGTGGCAATTTACAAGTTAAAAATTAATTTTTATATTGACTTTTTTTGCAAGATCTTGTCAGTGATCCTCTTTGATCAAATAAGCTATACATGGGCCTTGGCCTCGTAATATTCATTCTAATGTTTTCCATTTTTATTAGCCTTTTTTGTTATAATCGTGATTTGTCTGTAGATTGCAACAGTTCCTCTGAACTTTGCCATTGTTGGTGAGTTCCTCAATTAATATCTCATGCAATCGACTAATTTTGCGCACTGGAGGCCTCCGTATGTGGACATCCAAGCATCCTGTTTGGGTTTGCATACACGCATTGTTGCATGAAAAGAGACTTTTGTGCTAACTGTGTGCTTTCTACGTGATGTAGAAATTCACAATTGAGTGGAAATGTGTACCAGGGTCCCAAACCCAAACCGTGGCTGTAACTTACTCCTTGTGTCAGTTTCCCTGCTTAGACGAGGTATGCCGATTGCATACACTAGTCTCCCTGCTTCACACTTTAATTTATTTATTCTTCTGGACAATCACATCCCTTTCAGGATAAGGATTCAGTATTCCAGAGGAGATGGTCTGTTTGAGTGTTTCATGAATGTGCATTCTTGAGCGCTTATGTATATATGTAAACGTGTGCACACATATGAATAACGACACATGGCTTTCATTCATGGCCGCATCATCACTGACTTCTGTTCAGAATGCTGGATGAAGTGAATTTATCATTCATATAACCACTAGCATAACTTGCCAGCTCTTACCATATTAATTCAAAACATCTGCTTTGCAACTGTGACCACTTTAAGATATCTATTCAAAAAATTAACTTGTTAGCTAATTTGGCATAAGTGAGCTAGATAGCAGATTTGCCAGTTAATATTTTATATTACTTTATTCTGTAACAAAATATTAAATTATTGATAACTGAGTACAAAATAATCTCGTGATTGGTATCTGACTGTTAGAAGTCTACATGATTTTGAAGAAGCCAGTATCATTTTTTAATATAATTTATTCATCCTTCTTGAAATGTCTTTTTTTTCTTTTTTCAGCTTCTGGTATGGTTGCAGCATCTTGTCTAATTGTAAGATTTGTTTAAATCTTATGTGTGCCTATAATTTGTTAAAAAAATAAACCCTTGTGAACCCCAGTGTTTTGGCAACAGATGTGTTCCAGTCTTTCCAGATAAATATTTCCAAGGAAGATAACACACATATGGTTGTAAATTTAACTGTAAGTGTCAGGCCAGCATCCTCCTCTGGTTCTCATTTAGGGCAATTTTCACATTAAAATGGCCCAGCTATGAAATGCAAATGATTCACTTGGATTGGGTTTCTGCCACAAGGCCCTGGGATTGAGTGGATATCCGCACACTTGTCCTTCGGCCGGCCACGAAGGAAAAGTTCGACAACGATAAAACAACCCACAGAACGTGAGCTCATTGCTTGAGTACCCGTAACATGACAGCCGCAACAGAACGTGCGCTTCTTACTACCAGCCATCTCTTTTGGCTGTAATTTAAAAGACAGTTACTTCTGACCACAGGGTGACAGCTTCCCTTTCCTACTGCTGTCATGACCACAGGTCTGTCCCACACATCTGCAATTTAACATTATGCTCTCTGCTAGCTTGTTGTTACATTAAGCATGTCTTGCAGGTGGAGGAAATTGTTAATGAATAGTTCAGATATTGTGGCATAAAGTGGTTTATTTATACTTGCATTCATTTTCCAGTATTCAGTTTACACTGAACATATTTCCATCCATCCATCCATCCATCCATCCACTATCATTAACCGCTTTATATAGTCAGGACTGTGGCAGCCCAGAGTTTATCCCAGAGTCACTGGGAGCTAGGTGATACTGATTACATATTCCTAATGAAACAATCTAGTGGCCAGCATAGAGATTCGAGAAGTTAATTTCCAGTCATAGGAGCTGTGTTCAAATCCCTGCTTCTGCTGCAGTAGTCAAGGTGCTTAAACCTAAATTAATAAAAGTTTTTAATCTGTATAAATGGGTAAATAATTATTTCAATTTTTTCTTTAAAATATCTGCAAACGAATAACTTATTTTGGCTCTGATAGTTTAGTGTTAGAGCATATGAGTTCACACTAAAAATACTGATGGGAAAAATATGTACAAGTATAATTTTTAATCCAGCAATACTGGTACATTTCAAGGGGTTTGACTACTTTTACAAGCCACTGTAATTGAACATTTAAGTCAATGTGGAGAGAAGTGTCAACTGAACGAATAAAGGTAAATGTGTATAAATCAAGCTCCTGTATTATTTCCTCTGAACAGTCTCCACTTCTCATTAGAAATGATTCCACATGGTTTATTTTACTGATCACCCATCCCTTGGTAGATTTGTGCCTGAACCCAATTGTGAACTTGCAAGGGGAAAAAAACTAGAACACATATTTACTGTGTGGGATACTGGAAGAATGGGATATGAAATTCTTACTTTACACGTCTTTTAAAAAAAAAAATTATATTTGAAACAAACTACCTTAAATGGCCCTAAAATAATATAACAATGAAGATGGGTGTGACTTTGGTTGGATGGTTTCAGGGCTGTCACATGGTATATCTGCATCACATTCAAATCACAACCTACTGAGGATTTGCCCTGTGTGCTTTTGTGAATCCCTTTGGTTGGGGAGAGCTGCACATATGAGTGGCTATCAGTATGGGTCTCACTCACTCTCTCCCTCTCTCCACTGCCCTTTCTCATTCACTCTGTCCTATTCCCTCACCCAATTTCTTTCTATCTCATTCTTCCACCACCCCTTTTTATATCTCCTCTTCTTTGTGTCTCTTGCTCACATCTCATATTTGCCTGTCACCATTACTACAGTTAGTACATTACTATAGCTCTAATAATAATTTATTATTATGTAGCATTTTATACAATCTTACACATGGACATTTTTAATAGCTCTTGGCCTAATTATGCCTTAGTCATTGATATACCAAATAATGCAATGTCTGTGCACTAGATTATTATTATTGGCCCTACTTGTTGCTTTAATTCATATTGGTGTTTTTTTATTTTTGAAAGTGACCATTTCTTGATAAAGTGGACCACTGAAATTGAGTCTGCAGCTGCAAGCCTAGGGTACTGCTGTATATTGTCAGAACTCATTGCTGTGTGTTGCTGCATGTTCGCAGCAACCCCTCCAGCTTTCTGTGTTTCCACACACAGTGATGTCTCTAGCTCTCAGTGTTAGTACTGACATCTGCCCATGGTCTAGTTGTGGCATACATGGGAAAGTATTTGGATGGATGCTAAGCTGTGCCTGTTGGGGGGGGGGGTTCCCTTAGCTCTGGTTTGTAGATTTTTTCTAGCTCTAGGTTCAAATCTGAGGCTGAAATCTGGAGATAGAACCTTAGATCTAGCTGCCCCACTGATCATGGTAGGACCGCAGAGGTCCTACAGGACACAACCTATACATACCAGTTACCCACCCTGCCTAGAGTGCTCCCCTCTGTTTCTGGACCACACTGTTCATGGTCTCATTAGCCATGCTCCATTGTCCAAAATACCAATTGCCCATGCTGTTCCTAGTCCATTTTTTTGTTAGTTGAAGCCCTGCTTTGGGTGCCTAGAAACTCTAGCCAAAATGGTGGGGAGAACCATCTGGTCTTCACCACATAGGGTAGGTGTTTTATTGGAATCATTTGAAGGCTTTTCAGTATGATTTTTATTGTCATATCCATGGTTTAGGGGTTTCCACCGGGGCTTATGAATTTAACTTTTTGCTTTATAGTTTTCCTCTGATCTCTCCAGCATGAGTTCTTGTTGAAGATTCATTTCCATTTTTTATTCTGCTACGGATGTGACTCAGACCCCTATCACTTCACTGAACAGAAATCATTTTCAATGTGGTTGCAGTGTTTTGTTTGATATGTTGGAGGAGAGATGTGCTGATGTGTATTTTCCATTCAGTGTATTATATTTCTGAGAACCTGTTTTCTCAAGACAGGACCTGTAAGCAAATTAGTCTTAAATACCCAGCCAACATGTAGCACTGAATTGTCAATAAACAGCATGAGGCTACTCTTTTCCTTAAATTGTCCAAAATAACATTCTGTTGAGTTCTCATGAATATAGTATTTTTCTCAAATATATTGTTGGATAAGTTTTCATATGCTGTAAAGAATTAGATTTTAGATAGATAGATTGATTATATACATTACTGAATTTCACTACCTTGCTTTGGCAGTACAAATGTATAGATTTGTGATGCTAATAAGACACAATTGAATTGAACAGAATGCAGCTAATAAAATGTGCACATCCTAGTGAAAAAGACACATTCCCTTAGTCAAATATGAATTCTTACTGATTTCTGTCTCCCTGGAGCTCCTAGCCTAGTAAGAATTAACACTTTCCAGTGAGCTGTTTGAGTTGTTTTATCTCCATGTGATGAAGATGAGAATCACCTCTTTGAACTCCATCAGTTCCACCTCCTGTGTGCAGAGACTGTTTCTGATTTAAGAAACAGAAAGCTCCAGCTGTCTATGACAGTCACTGGGGTCTGTATCCTGGTCTTAATGTCCCACTCTGGGGTCTCTGAGATTTCTGCATGTTCCAGTTGTGGTGCTTGTCTCTTAGAGTCTACAGTGCTTTAATAGCATTAAAGTCCTCCTGGACAGAGCTGTGACTGGCTTTTCTGCCTTGGGTCAGCTCAGTCCCATTCTAGGATACATTCACTGGTAGAGCTGTAATAGTGCTTTCACCATTATGTTGGGCCACAATCTGCCCGACAATGCAGATTCCCTGTTTTTTAAAGCATTTAGAATGCTTACAGATGACTGTGTGCCAAGTGTCAGTGACCTCTGCATAGAGGACAGCAGCTCTATCTTCATTTTGAGTATAGTGTGCTAACAGAACATCCAGTTTCTCTCTCTCAGTGCTTTTTGTTTAAATGCTTTCTTTACCTGAGCACTTTCAACATTCACAGGTTACTGCACAGAAGAGGTGTGGCATTCGCATGGTAACACCGTGGAATATGTCCATTTTCAATCTGTTGTTAACTTGGCCATGTGCCTTATTAGCCTAGTTTAATGAATTACGTATTTAATTCCTTTTGGATTTGTCTAATATAGGTGTATATAGAATTTTTTCTTTTTTAGGACAATAATTTTGGGTTTTACATTTTTTTTGTGTTTTTTTTTTCTCTGCTCGGGTTGGCCTTCTCACCTTTGTTGGCAGTCACCATTAATTTTTTAAAAATTGATCAGGTTTTGCTAATATATGTTTTGTATTTCTTTTGTTTTTTACATTTTTAAAAATATTTTGCCCTAAGTTTTGCTGTTAGAAAGCAGGTTTTATGTGTATGTATAGTTCAGATTCTCTTCCTCTCCCTCTCTCTGTCGTTTGCTCTATCTTTCACTCTCTCTCACTCTCTTGCACCGTCTCTCTCTCTCTGTTCAACCATCCTGCCTGTTTTCCTGTCTCATTTGCTTTCTGTCAACTGTATTTGCTCTTATCTTGCCTTGTTCATCTTGTAGTAATAAGGATTTGTGACTGCCCTGCAGCGCCAAGGTTGGCGGGCTGCTGTTATACATTGTGTTTCCTCACTTAGTAGGTGCACGTCTTGGCACGATTTTCTCACTTCTCTGTGGAGAGTGCTGTGAAACCAAGCTGCTTTGTGTACTTTGAGAACAAATGAATGGCACTCAGGCTACATACATCCTTCACATTCAGGTTTTCCGCAAGCAATGAACCTAATGTGAAACTACTGCAACTCAAGGTCACAGACAGCCGAAATGAGCGCTGAACCCAAAAGCAATGGAGGTTCACATCTGTGCCTTTAAAACCATGGAGTACATTACACTGCTCTATTTAAAGAACAGGCCATGTAAAGTGGAAACAAATCCAGAAGTTGTTAATAAAAAGACCACACGTGTAGACCAAGCATTACCCACAAGAAAGACTGAATATCCAGCTGTATTGGAATAAAGCATTAGGTTCAGAAAGCAGCTTAATTTTGTGCAAACTTTGATCTGTTAAAATAAAGCTAATTTGGCAGATATGTATTGGATCATTGGTGGATGATATTACATAACAATATTGAGATTATATCCTTGCCAATAAGCAGATTTTCATGTAGATTGTACATTTTCATTAAATTTTAAATACAAAATCTGTAGAATGGCAAAATTCAATTTATTTTTATAGAGTGCTTCTTCTCACACAGTGGCTTAGAGCACTGAACAGTAGATAAGGATAATGGAACAGAAAAAAGTATCTAGTGAAGCTATAGATAAAGATTAAATGTTAATGAGAACAACTATGCAGGGTATAAGTGCAAAACAGTAAGCCTGTCAGCAGCTGAGGAGAGAAAAACAAAAAACTTCCAACCAGGAGGCGAAGGAGACAAATGGGGGTTTCACACCTCTGGGGATCTGAGTGCCAATGGCAGCCCACCTGTACTGGGGATTTTACACATAGAAAAAAATGTTCAGTAGTAACAGCTAACAAAGGTTATGCTACTAAGGATAACACTGTGTATGACAGTGAGGCTGAAGTTAAGTGATGTTGAGGTGCAGGTGAGCTGATCACATCATCAAGGCAGGGGTCCTCAGCTCCCAGCGATTGTTGGTCTCCCCACTGGTCTCGTCTGGCCTCATCAGTGATGAGGTCAATAATCTGCATTAGTGGTTTAAAGAAACTCAAACAGAACAAGGGGAGGTTTGTATCTAATGACATTATAGGTAATCTTGCTCAAAACAAAGGCATGAACCAGGCATGAACCAGCTTCTCAACATCCTGCCTACTTAGGAGTTTAGCTATATTAGCTGAAGGAAGCAAGATCTAGTCAAAACAGTAAAATGAGAGTCAAAGGACACTTTAGTGTCTAATAGAACACCCATATTTTTTACACACATTTAAAATTTGGTTCATGACAGCCAAAGACTGAGGTGATTTGGTTACAGACTGCAGCACCACCAGCCACTACAAGTACTTCAGTTTTGCAAGTGTTAAGGGACAGAAAATTAGTATTCATCCACTGCTGTATGTCATTAAAACAGTTTGCTAAAAATACAATATGCGATGGATCGTTGGGCTTAAAAGGAACATATAACTGAGTATTATCAGCCTATGAATGAAAGCTCACGTTGTGCTTAAGCATATCTCCCAGTGACAGCATATAAAGGGAAAACAGTAACGGACCCAGAACAGAACCCTGAAGGACACCATGATGAACTGTAATGACATAAATGAAGGGAGGCAGTGATCAGATTTCTGTTGACAACTGTTGACGATTAGATAGATAAGAATGGAACCACTTCAGAACAGCGTTAGACCAACTACAGATTGAAGAGTACTGAGGAAGATATTGTGATCAACAGTATCAAACACACCATTCAAGTCCAGCAACAAAATGACTGAGGTATAACCAGCATCAGATGATATAAAGATATCGTTAACAACACAACTTAGAGCTGTTTCAGTGCCGTGACCAGTGCAAAAACCTGACCGAAATTTTTCAAATATGTTACGATAAGGAAATTTTTAAGGAAATTTTGAAGCTGAGAAGCTACAGCCTTTTCTAGGATTTTGCATAAAAATGGCAGATTAGAGATAGGTCTGTAATTAACTGGCTCATTACAGTCAAGGTCAGACTTTTTCAACAATGGTCTAATAACATCAAGTTTAAAACATTAGCATTAAGTAACAAAGTGTCCATAATATTAGCAATCGGTTTGGCAAGAACCGAAATTGTGGCTTTTAGTAGCACAGTAGGGACTGGATCAAAAGGCCGGTTTTATATTTCATAGAAATGCATGTATGTGTGTATGTGTTCACTGGAGTGTAACTAGTGGTAGGAAAGTGGCTGATATGAGAAAGAGGGGAGCTCACCCAATGACCGTGTATGGCTAGAGACTGACTGGCCTATCTGTAGCCCTATCGCCTCTGGTTCTTTTCCTGCAAGAAAGTGGCTTGTCATAATTTCAGTAGCCTTTACATTTAAGTAAGTGCTCAGGTTCAACATCATAAGTCATCACTAGCATCCCACATTGTAGAAATAGTAGTAATATGCATTCCTAATACTGAAGCTTACTAACACATCAGAAACATTCCTGCTTCCACGACATTGCTTCCATTTCAAATCAACTTCTGCTAAGTCAA
Source organism: Arapaima gigas (assembly GCA_900497675.1). Lineage (NCBI taxonomy): Eukaryota > Metazoa > Chordata > Actinopteri > Osteoglossiformes > Osteoglossidae > Arapaima > Arapaima gigas. The sequence goes on along the minus strand of UFQX01000026.1, from coordinate 414,332 downwards.
GATTTTTCAGCCTATTGAAAGTCCAAAAGGTACTGAGAAAAGAAAGAGTAATAAAAGTAATCAGTTTGAAGAAGCCCACCCTCATTCCTGGAGTATTTCACTCATTTTTTCCTGTTAAAAAGTCAGCCATGTTAACCTCATTGCCAATGGCAGCCTTTCATGCATTGTAATGGAAAATCCCATCCATGCAATTAATAAATGTAATTTAAGACAGACGTTTAAAAAAGGTTTGCTCTTTCAAACATAAGGCGTCCACACTTGGCACTTCAGATTTGTTGATTGCAAGGTACTGATGTGACCTGTTTGAGGTAGGAATTCCATTAGTTCTTTGCACGCTATCCCTCCCATGCTCTCCACACACACTCTTGCAATTACACATACACATAAATGTTCCCAATTCATGCCACAAGAGCAGCCATTCCTATTGTGGCCCAGCTGTCTTATGTTAGTGATTTTATCCTGGTGTCATATCTGATCTGGCTAAATGAAGGCGACACTAAGACTGTAGAGAAGACAGCACATCCACCACCTGCAACATATCAAAGTGTGAAACTATAAGGAAGTTACTACATGTGCCACTTTCACCAGAAGGCAGGTGAATTGCTTTTTTTCTGCTGATGAATTCCTCAGTAGACTTCTGAAAGCTGCCCTTGTGCAATGCAGTAACATGAATGTATCGACAGCACAGGACAGAATTGATCCTTACTTACAAGTGAGGTCTTGCATGTACACTTGAGAGTGATGCACCCGCTTTTTTCAGACTGCTAATACTTGCGAAATCAGCAATGTTCCCTGCTTAGAAAACAGACTGAAGTCATTTGAGAGTGAAATTCCTGTGGCTGTATCATAAATCAGACTTCCTCAGCAGAGAACCAGTGAAGACAGTATATATTGATGTTCTCAATATGTATTAATATGCCAGTTTATTTGTCATACCTAGGCTGTCAATTCTGGACATCAGTGACTTCAGCTAGTGCATATCTCAAGTCAAATTTAAATATGCATTTAGAAATATATTTTTATTTAGTAAAAGAAATTATGATGTGTTGTTTAATTATTGGAATGACACCACTGTTTTCTACAATTTAAATATCATTTCAGAAATACTGCTAAGCAATCTGGAAGCAAACATTACTTATAGCAATCCATCCGTCCATTATCACTACGGCTTTTCCAGTGCAGGGTTGTGGTGATCCAGAATCTGTCCTAGAAACGCATGGAACAAGGCAAGGTACACCTTAGATGGGACAAGGCTCAAAGGGCAATCACACACTTTCATGTACGCACACACAAGGGACAGTTTACAGTATTCCGTTTACCTGAACACATGTTTAAACTGTTGGGGTAAAACAGGAGCACCCAGAGGAAACCCACACAAACACAGAATAACATGAAAACTCCAACTCCATAGTGACTGACCCAGACTGAAACTCCTGTCTGATCCCGCAGTCCAGCAGCTGTGAAACATCAACACTATTCGCTGTACCACTGTGCCACTCCACATTACTAATCTCACAGACATAATAGTATGCAACAACGAGTTTTTGTTTTTAAAATTAATTTATAATAGCGGCATTCAGTGTAAACATGTAATTAAAATATTTCACTATATTTTCAATTTTCGTATCTCATGAATCTTTGAATTTTTTTTAGACCTTTCTGGTGTGTGAGCAAAGGGTGAACATTGAACCCAGACAGGAATGTCGCTGAACCCTTGTCTCCTCTTCTTCCAGTTCAAAAAACACAGACACTGTTCGGAGCCAGTCTGCTGCCTTTGTGCTGACAGCAGTTTCAGCACCGCCAAGAGCACAGTGCACTTTTTCGGTGCTGTCCACTTAGAAACCTTTATGAAAAAGGGCATTCTTTCATCTGGAAAACCCTAATATTGCAGGTGTTGTTTAAAACACCAAGGTATCCATGTTCAGTTAAGTTCAAAATATTTGAATAAATTCTACTTTTGAAATTTTCAATGGATTAATCTCTATACCATTCAGTGTCTCCCTCTATTGTAATACTCCTGTGTCACAATCCAGAAATGTTTGCAAGGTGCCCCACAGTTTTTCCTGTGGTGCTATATGGGAATATATGGGTGTTCCTCATATTCATCCTGGTGTTGCAGGGAATACTGCATGCTTTGCCACCACCACAGGCCCACTTCCAAATCTAAAACCCACAGGGTTCAACTGCTAACAAGCTGCCAAAACCTGTTTATTTGTTTAGTAACGCTTAAAGTTAACTCCATACTGTGGCAACGATAATTACCACTGGGGTCTGTAATACATGTCCTGAATTACAGAGCACATTTTGTTCACACCATGTTTGGTTTTTAATCGTACCATAGTTTTTTAGGCTTATGCATTTGTGCAGAGAAATTCAGCAAAGGCCATACCAGGACATCTGGTGCCACAACAGCCGAATAAGATGGGCAAGTCAAAAGAACTGTGGCTGAACTGAGTTTTTTTTTAATCTCAATCATTTGTTAACTGTGCATTTTTTCACCTTGGGTATGCTGCCTGCACTTAAAACTCAGACAGAGTCGAGACTACACATATTTGTCAGTGGATATTATGTATAGGAAACTTTTTAGTTTATGTAATGTAGCCACAAAAACATGTTCATGTCTTGTCACGCTCATGGGTCCCTTCTCCCGTCATTTGGTCCCAGAGGATATAAGTTAACAGTGGGCCATTCTTCTCACCCGGTGTCGGGCCAAATGGGCCTGCCAGCATCCTCACCCCTGAAACAATGGGCCAACACAAGTGGCCCTCGTTCCCTCCGAGGGCACGGTGCAGAGGCCGCGCAGTGACGGTTGGCAGCCTGGAGCCCACTGGCTGTGGAAAATGTGAAGTGGAGTATTGTTTTAATTGCTTGTGAACAACACAAGGACACAGAGGGAAGATGGCAACAATAGACTTGGAAGCCGATAGGAAACGTTGCGTGAGTGGATCTTGCTTTGAGCAGCTGTCGAAGGGCTGTTTTCATTCCGGTGGTCTGATTTCCCTCTGTGCCCACACTGCATGTTTTTGTCTGTCGTGAGCCGGCAGCCCTGATTTCAGAGAGATGTCTTGGAAAGATCTGCAAAAACCACATACTGATTCTCTGTGACGTGTTTTATCCCATCTACACCATGTGTTTCAGCCACACATCTAATAACCCAGCCATGGTGTTACTTAACACTTCACAATACATACTATAGCATATGTGAATAAATGTCTTGTTGTATAGGTGTCTAATAATGCTATTGTTACAGAAGAATTTGAGTTTCTTTCACAAAATTCTCTGATGGCTACTACTTAGTTCTACATGAGGGTTAGAAAATAAAAAATAAAGAAAAATAGTTAGAATTTATAGCTACAGTTTGTTGGTTTATACAGAATCTTGACCAGTGAGCTTTGACATTTTATGATATTAATGTAACTGGTGTACAAAAGTCTTTTACCTTGTAAGAGGACATTTATACACTATATATGTCTAAAAGGAAGAATCAAAATGTAAATTAAGGGTCTATTTGCAGGGTTTGTCTGCGCTTACCAAAACATGCAAAATACTTGCGAGACACTGAATTTTTTATATAGTGTTTTTCTTATAAATAAGATACCTTATAGGCAAATACGAAGTTTAATGTTTTAACAAATGGGACGCAAAGAAAGGCTTATGAAAAGACATCAAAATTTTTTTTTTTTTTTTTACTTTATAGTTTACTGCATAGTTGTAGTTACTGTGTCACACTTTTTACACATGCACTTGGTATTGCTTTCAAACCTAAACCAGGGCTGTAGTCAAGACGACTACTGGCGAGTCCAAGACAAATCGAAAACCAGCACTAGTCAAGATTGAGACAAGACTGAGTCTAAAGCACCATTGAGTACAAATGAAGACCGAGTCTAAATATGAGCAAGACCAAATTGAGTTTCAGACAGAAAAATTAGAATCCTTTTCAAGACCAATGTTTAATTAGAATTTTACTGGTTCCTGCTATACTATACCCCCCGCAGATTCACCAGTGGTTGAGAGGGAATAAACAAGACAGGATGTTCAATACTTAATCAAAATTAAACATGCAGTTTAGGCTTTTGCTCACACTCAGGCCCTTCCTCCTAAGTGATACGCTTATGTTTAAACAATATAAATGGAAAATGATAAATGATCTATTTTCTGTCTAGCATTATCATGACCTGAAGCAAAAGACAAATATTTAAAGTTGCAAAAACCAAAAAGTTTTGCAAAGTTTGCAGTTGCAAAAATAATTGAAAGAATTATAGTGTTGTGCAAATGTGATAAGAATTTTGTCTCATACAAAAACATTTCCCCTTAAGGGTAGACAAAGCCTGAGAGTTTAGCTAATTAATATTAACAGCCTGCTTACATGTGTTTGTGGTGTCTTTGTGTTTGTTGGTGTTCCCCTACCCACATCATGGACAGCCTTTGTTGTGGTTTGATTCATGAACTGCTGACTGTTATAAAGACAACCACCCAATCATGTACAGGAACCCTAAAGAGCAGTTTTCAGGATTCCTGACTCCTGAACCGTCTTTTGGTAACATCTCTTGGGGGGCTACTTTTTAAAGCGACATCTCAGTAAAGACAAATAACCAAGACCAAGACAAGTTTGGGTAATAAAGTCAACTAGTCTGAGACAAGTCAAAAACAACAGAAAAAGTCCCAATCTGAACTTGAATACTACAGCCCTGACCTAAACACATTCATCAAATAATTGCCGGTTCCCTTTGGTGTTATGAAAAGGGCTCACCTTGACAAAGTACAGAGTTTTTTCTTGAATGAAGCAGATAAATACTTTTTTCAAGATTAGAAAAAAAGTCTCAGGCCTGAACTAGCTGGAATAAGAGAGGCTGCCAATCGCTGCCATGGGTCACTTCCGTGGGTCAACAGCTGCCCTTGGGTCATTGGTTTGGCCACTGTGGGTTAGTTCAATGTCAACCTCCCACCCTCTCATCACCCCATGTTCGGATTCAGCTTTGAGATCTAGCTGTGCCACCAGCTTGCTCTCAAGCCTAAGAGCACATGAGAACCAACAGAGAGAGCCAGCCCTCTAGCTAGTACCTCCCCCTTCCCCCCGACTGGTACAGCATTAGCTGGCACACTGCTACACTGCTCCTCAGTCACTGAACAACACAATACTTAGCGTGCCACTTTGTCACTTTGCTGTGGTTTGCTCCAAGGACCTGCATGAAAATACTGTGAAGGCACAGCTGACAAACATTGTGTCCCACGGTTCATTTCTCACATAATTATCATTGAAAAATGGCTTCTGCCCTCGGGACAGTGTAATAGCAACTTAAAACCCTAGAGACTTGTGACAGACATTGTAGTAACATTGTATTGTAATGTGCCACAGTAAAGCAAACTGCGCTTGCAGCCTTAATAGTGCTACAGCTGGTTTACTAATGATCTGTGGGATGAGCACCTAATGAGTTCATATCCTAATCTACAAGGGTTCTCAAATGGGAACATCTTTCCAGCACGTTTATGAACCCCCCAAAAAACTTTGTGACTTTTCTTTAAGAATAAGAGTGCTTCTGTGACTTCTTTTTGGGGTGGTATTATTTCTCCTGTGTTATTTCTCCTGTATAGACCCAGAACACCAACATGTTCTGGTCTGCTTTTCTCGTTGTTTTCAGAGGCAGTTAAGGCACATGTATAATAGCTGAAGGGTTTTTGTCTTGTTCTTTATTGGAAATATAGCAGTGCTTATCACAGTCAGTATACCCTGTCATAAAGCATTGATCTAGTTCTAACATAGAAAAAAAATCTGTCCCACATGCAGGGCTGGTACCTCCTGCTCACTGAACCCCCGCATACTACAGTCACTATGTCAGTGAGAGAAACTGTGTATCAGTGTGCCCTGTGTGTCACTGAGAGAGGGCCAGAGATGCTGAGGGCTGGATCTTCTTGTAGTGTGACCTCAGATCTGATGTGAAAGACCTCAGCAGCTACCCCCCCAGGCTTTCGTGCAAAGGACTTGCTTTTTTAAGTAGACGGAAGACCAAACCTTGTATCGGAGCATGTGGTAATGAGATCATCACATGGCTTAGCAAGCCTCACACTCGAAAACACAATGCGGGATCTCTCTTCCACCACTCTCATGAGAAATGATTGGAATAACTCAGTTTTCCATGCTCGTTAGATGAAACATTGGCCCCTAGCTACTGTGTATTGAATAAATCAAATCCAGCTCCTATTTCTGCCCAACCTTTTCTGCTCCTCTATATTGACTTAACAGGAAGCATCATGAAATATGCAGGACAAAACAAAGAACAAATGTCTTGTGTCTTAAAAATTAAATGAAAATTTTTTGCATATTTTTCACTGTTGTTTTTCAAAAGAGATATCAGCATTCTCCTGTATGATTTGGCCTGTACAGCCTAAATGAAAATCCATCTGTATGAGAAATAAACATACACCAGGTACAAACTTTATAAGTATAGAATCCCGGGCCGAGAGTCATTATATTAGAAACCCTGGTTTTCCTCTCATGACACGGCAATGTTGCAGTTGTACTTTGTGAACAACATAGATCAAAAGACTTTAGAAAAATAGTTCTGATACAAGGGAAAATAAATCTGCAGTGTCACTTTAATGCTACGATCACAGTGCATCTGAAGTAAAGCATTGCTCCACTGCTAAAACCAGTTGGCTGAAACCGGACTCGGGTGTCAACAAATATACTGTAGTGTATGGTAAAAATTTTTGTTTCATCAACACGGACACCTGTGTAGATGCCTTGCAGGCTGTGCCATCAAGACTAACCCAAAGCAACAAACAACTTGATCTGTCAGTTTAACTGGATCTTTACTTGGGGCAATTTGGGTTAAATAGCTTGATAAATGCCTTACAGTAGGGTCCCTCGTGGGACTTGAACAAGCAAAGTTCAGGTTATAAGAATGTGGCCTACTGCACTACATACAGGCCTGGGATTCCAATATAGGTGGTTTATTGGATTAAGACCTCTTCAGGTGTCTTAAGACTGCAGGATCTAATGATCATGCTGATTGCTCAAATATATATGATAATTATTAAGGTGTCAGTCCATACATGCTGAGGGAGTGGTGTGTGACTGACAAATAGTCACAGGGAGGCTACTTGGAGGGCATTCAGCTGGTGTACATTTCCTTCTTTTATAGGCAACAAAGTTAAAACGCAAAAATAGCTGGCTTTACAATGTGTGGAGATTCACCTTCCCCATCTTAGGTAAGTGCATGCAAAAAACTGCCCATTTGGCTCATGTCCACCAAGCCAGTAATGATTTTGATATGTCAGGAAACATAATGAAATTAAGCAAGGAGACCAGGGAGGAAGCTGCTCTACCTGCTTTCAACAGGTAACGGTCATTTGCAACAACTGGTCGTTTTCCTCTTTGTTAGGAAGGCAACCAAATCAAGCACACAGAACCATAATGGGACAAACTGGCAGCAGCACATATAATTGTGTACAAAAGATACATTAGAGCAGTTGCCTGCCATTGTAATATGAAATTCACCTTGCTGGACATCCGTGTACTATTATTCAACCTAATGGTCAGTGCAGGCTGATAAATCCTTTATAACAGATTCTTTCACTGGTTTTGTAATGTCAAAGGGCTTCTGCTTTCTCAGAGTAAGATATGGCTTATATTTTAAGAGTTCAATGAAGTTTGTTTCTACTATGAAGACTTGAGAATCTCATGGATGAGGATGAATGCCAGCAAAACAGAATAAGCAGGAGAGCATTTCCAATTGAACATTTAGGAAAGCCTTGTTTTGTCTCCCACTTAGCAGTCAGAGGCTAGAAAGGAGATTTGCAAAGGGCTAACATGCCATTGAAGATAAGTGTCTTAAAGTTCTCAGACTAAATCCATACTGACTGCAAAGACTGATTTTGACAAATGGAAGAATCACTCAGCAGGGTCAGTCTCTTTGTGAACACAACATGACCGTTGTAATTGTTTATGTGTAAAAGACAAGTCAAGCCAACTGTGTCTGGTTTTATTTAAGACATTTCTCTGATTAGTGACTACTAGGGAACATTTGGGAGGAAATCTTACTTTACTGACTGATTTGAGAGAATTATCTGTAGTAGGATTAAGACATTGCTGTCTCATATGAAGCTGTTTCCTCTGCTCTTCCCATTTTACTAAGAATATGACCTTGTTTTTATTGGTATGGGAAGGAGCAGCCCGGGAATATTTTGTATTCCGCTGGCAAGGAAAGTTGGATAGGAATCATGATTCAGTGAAAATGCCGTGAGTCTCATCTGGGATGATGTGGCAAGCATTTTTCCCTCTTACCCCAAGTTTATCAGGAGATTGGCTTCTCTGGGGTCTCATTTAAGACTCCACGGGAATTTAAAATACTGGAAAATTCTTCTTTCTTGTGTTTTGTGTTGTTACTGCAAGTTTGTGAAAACCTATCTCTCTCTAATATCAGAGTCCTATCTAAGCCACTGTTTGTGTAAGCAGTGTAATTAACACACATCTCTGTCTGACTCACCTCTGTCTGCTGCACTTTAACTGTTCACTGAGTAGACCTGGCCAAAAGTTTTAAACTAGAAATTACCCTGCAGGTTGAGCCAGGGTCCTGAACAGAACCCGGGTTTTGTACAGGAATTTAGCGCGATGGGTTTAGAAGCAGATGCCAAATGTGGAATGCATTTCCCAGCCATGTAGTATCTATCGATTCAATGGGTCCCACGAGACACCTCCTAGGTGACATACTGCTAGCAGTTCACCCTGATTCACCAGCCATGAAAGAGGATACTTTGAGCAAAATTGCCCTTTTGACAGCACCTTCACGATGTAGCTGTTATTGCATATGAACACACAACTCTGTCTCTGCAGGGTACAATGTTTGTAGCACATTTAATGGGTGAACTTGATCTAACTAATACATCAGTACATCTGTCTCTCTTTTCCTCGGACTGTCTCTCATTCTCCCTTTGGAATGTTAAGACTGCATCAAAGTGCTCTGCCTACTGCTCAAACAGAAATAGGCTGTTCCCAAACTAATAATTATTTCCATCATTGTTTAAGTCATCAAAAGAAGCAGTTTTGAAGTCAATACATTAGTAAAGACAAGTTTTACTTATGGTATTTAAAGCAAATTCGAGGTAAAGGGAATGTGGAACTCTGTGAGCATTAAAAATAAAGTGAGTAAATGAATGCCATTGAAAAATACCTCACAGGGCTATCGTTTCTAATGGAACTAGAATTTACTGGAATACATTCAATATTTTAGAATTGTTTAAATACAAGTAATGCATTTGCAAGACATTGGGAGTCAGAAGGCATGTTTCTTAGTGTGTTTGTGTTTATTGTCAAGCTTTACTCTGACTCATATTTGGTGAATTTAGCTTGGAAACAAATGGTCTACCAACTGTTAACTTACAATGACTATGATTCCTTGTCAAACAAGCAAGGACCATGTGTTTCTCTTAGGACTTGCTATTTATAGCCTCTGCAAAGCATGTGCTTGGTTTACTGTGAACCTTACCCACATTTAATATCTCAGTAACTTTTTTGTTTTTGTTTTTCAAAAAAAATGAAAATTTGTATTAAAGAGTAGCAATTCTTTTAAATCTTAATGAAATAATTGTACTCTGACAGTATTGCAGTTATCATTTTTGTTGTGGGGTTAACAAAAATACACTTTGAGCGGTTTAATAAGGCCCCATGTCTGCAATGGATAGCATTCCATTAATGACACTGGAGCAATTGTCCCAAATATTTGTACTTTTGGAAGCCAAAACTTTTGTAATAGTACTTTGAGACAGTGTATGTATATATGAGAAAAGAAAACAAAACTACATTAGACTGAGAAGAACTTTAAACATATCAGTTCAAATTGAGAACTCAAGCTTTTTTATTCCTAATGTTTCATAATTAGGAAAGTAAGGAATCACAAAAATGTCTATCATGTAAGGTTAATAACTTAAATTTAAATAACTAAAGTATGTACTGCATATGTATGTACGTGATTTTTGGTGAGTCAATTTAAAATAACATTTACATTTTTGAAATGTTGTCACTTTTAAAGATTTCTAATGCTTTTTGGACATTGTTTATCAGCTGAGAAAAGAGTAGAAAATAGTGCCAGCCTTATTTTTCCATAAGAAGGAAAGCAGCTGCCTTGAATAATTCTGAAGATGGTGATGCCATTCTTTTTATAGTTTGTATTATTCAGTTATTTGGGCTTTTTTTGCATGGAATTTTAATGTGTTCTCTGATTCCCTGTGATGAATCATTGTCCCTGTGATGGCCAGCGTGTGAAGGTGAGAAACAAAATGTGAGGATTTAGTGTGTGAATATCCCTGGTTGAAACACTAACTCCCTACTAATGGCATCCTTCTTATATATCCTTTTTTGCAGTTAAAATTAATATTGAAATTTGCACTGTCAATGGCTTGTCAGAACTGAAACTCAACAAATATTGTAAATATAATATGAATGTACCATATTCCAAACCTTTTGTCATTCAAGTTATAATTAATTCCTTTGACAATCAACTGTGACTGCTTTAGTAATACTTTTTCTCATATGAAACTTAGAAATAGTAGACCTGCTTTGACCTGTGTACAATAGTTTTCCAAAATAGAACTGATTTTATTGACCTTCTTATGTTTTACCGAAGAGACTTCTAGTGCTTAACTATAAATATGTAGTTTACCTGCATGTATGTGCCACTGTGTCACATATAATCATATCACTACTTCATCAAGTATGTTCACATACTTCTCTCATGTTGTGAACATGATGTCCTGAGAATGAATAAGGGAGAATTGTGTAAAAGGTTTATTTTTTGTTTATTAGCCTGCGTAGTAGTAAAATTGTCTTTGGTTATTATGTATTATTTGCTGTTTTTTTTAATATGGAAATGTAACATAAGTATGAAACTGATGACTAATAACTGTAAAGGAAGAGAGTAGTAGCGTATAATGACTGTATAATAATATATCACAAACATAAAGTAAAACATACAAATGAAAATAAGTTGTGATTAAAAACTTACACTACATGCAAACATGACAAGGAGTTTTTTTCTTAAACAGAAAAAAAAGAAAAAATTGCCTTCCTGCTCTAACACTATATACCCAATTTCATGGCACATTACCTAAAAAAGAAAGTTCCGGACACATGATACAACATAAAATGAAGAATTAGGTTCCATTACATTGCAGGCTTAACCTTTTACAGAAAGCATTGAGTACTTGCCAGGGGTCATCAATGTTTAACAGCTGTTGTTATTATGAAATTTTTTATAGGCTAACGTGGTTTGCTGACTTGCACGCAAAGGCTTGAAGCCAAGCCAAGGCTCCGTCAGGGACCAGGGCAGATTGACAGACAGCTGGCTTGCGTGACAACAAGGCTTTGGTCATTCAGCCTTGACTCTCTGCCGAAGCCCTGCTCTCCCTCTGCTGTTTCTCTGCCTACCATTTCTTGAGTCAGTAGGTTGGGGAGGGGAGGGGAGGGGATAAGCAAATGAAGTGGCTAACGGCCAGCTCCATCTCCCACTTCCTGGCCAGTTCCCACCCCAACTCCCTGATCTAGTGGAGATATCTGTGAGCTGTGTGCATGCAAGCTTGTTGGGCAGGGGGGCAGTGGGGGATGCTCATATACATCCGATATTCTCATACCCCCACACCCCTGCTGAAGGATTGCATCACCTGAGTTGACTGACAGGAGAACAGCTATGGCTGTACCTACCTTCAGTTTTCTCTTCATAAGGAAATCGCTGGAAGAGTTTATTTTTCCAATAATAGGAAACAATAAAAAAAACCTAAACACTATAATAAACTACATAAACATAATTTATTCCAACCCAAGAACACCCAAAGAATTTGTTACATTCTGTGATGCTTCCACACTGAAATGTTTTTCTGATGTCAAAATATGTTCACATATAGTTAACACAGACACCAAATCCATACTTTATAATAAAATAACAATATAGTAATGAAACCATAAAGATATAGTCAGCACAGAGTTGTGCTCTGGCCTATCACTACGGACTGTGCATAAATTCTAATTTGCATACATCATGCTTGCAGAGCTGAGGTTATTTTTGAGCCGCAGTGTGGTTGCTTGAATATGGGAAAGAAAAGACGAAAAGGATGGCAGAAAGACTGTTATAAATAGGATGGGAGCCACGTGACCACATTCAACAGGGGCTGCAATTGCTGCCGGAGGCCCCCCTGCCTACTTGTTTGGTGAAACTGCCAGAGAGCTGGCGCTGACATACTCAGCAGCTCAGATGAGCTGACATGATTCACTCATGAATAACCTCATATGAATGATTCCCTGCTAATTTTTTCCACTTTAGTCTTTAACAACACATTGTCATGGTCTTGGAAGGGTGAGCACTGTTTGCCTGCTTTCAAACATTGTGCCGTGTGAGCCATTGGAGTACTGAGTCTTATTTTACCTAAAGTGCATGTTGAAGTGTAGACAAGGTTTAATAATTCACTAAAGAGGAAGAGGGATATGTCTCTGAAACAACTTTGAAGTCAAACGTAGGCTTTAATGAGTTTATCAGGGTCCAGGGGTAAGTTTGTACTCAGTCAGCTCCAGCAGCATTAGTTAGGGACATGAAAGTGTTCTCTGAAGACATCAATTCAAGTCTTTGGATTGTCCTGCTTTAGTAGAACAAGGTACTTTACATGAATGGTTAAATGAAAAACTGGTTAAAATGTGCTTTGGATAAAAAGCATAGGCTTAGCATTTGTATAATCACAGTCAAATTCACCCTTATGAGATTAAATTTTACATTAAAGTAAGCTTTTCCCCTTCTTTTTTCTGTTAACAAGGGAGGTAACACAGTTACAGAAGGTTATTAATAGTCAACTTATTGAAAACTTTGTTCATATTTATATTTCTTTTTGTGTGTTTTTGAATTGTGTCATCAGGGGTGAAATGTTACTTGGGTAGTACTGTAACCATAACCCTTACAGCTCCTGGCCTGTGTGTTTGGATGTGAGTTTGAATGGGGTTCAGCCTGTATTACATGTTTTTCTTATATTGTTGGAGGTTTCCATAGATGCTCCACTTTCTTCTCATAATCCAAAGATATGGGGAAACTAAACTGCCCTTAGTGTGTGAATGTTTAACTGAATGAGTGTGTGTTTGTCCTGTGATGCACTAACATCCCATCCAGGGTGTACTCTGCCCGTGCTCTATGCTTTCAGGATAGCCCAGGGACTGTTTTTATTTGAACAAGTGGTTATTGGAGATGGATGGATGGAGGGATAGAGGGAAGTATACATTTTATCATAAATTTTTTAGAAGTCATATGCAGAAAATTTCAGTCTTCTACAGATGACTTGCCCTCTGTACACTTGTTTGCCAAACAGAAAATTGACATTTCAGTGATTTGTAGCGTTCTGTTTTTTTTAAAGGAAACCGCATAAATAAACTTGCCATTTGCCTTGCAAACACAACTTCAGTGATTAATCATTTAATTTGTTTGTCTTTTCTTTCAAATATGCTTTCTGAGGCTTTTGTACAGCTTGAAAAGTTGATCTGACTCTAAGAGGGAAAACATTGGCAACAAAATGTGTGGTAAGATTAATTTCCTGAAATGGTGTTCACCAGTCAGACGACATTTACTGTAGATGATTGTGAAATATTAGAATTATTGGGAAAGCTATGCCTACCCATTGTAAGAAAATAAACACTTCTCTATGTAAGCTGCTGATTGTACCCATACATATTCAAAAAAAGCCTACGTTGTGCTTTTAATTTTGAGACTTGTCTGGGAGAAATATCTGAAATAGTTTGCATGCCTTGCTCAGAATACTGCTGAGGAAAATTGATGAAAGTCACGGAAGCCTCTAGCTGCCTTGGTGCCGGACAGGCGAGGTGCGTGAAATGAGAGCCGGGGTACAGACCCTAGTGAAGGGCAGACCACTCATGTTCTGCCTCTTTGCTAGTGTGTGGGTAGAACTTGGAGGCAGGTGTACACTCTTGATTACTCTCTGCCCTGTTGAGGGTCTGTGTGCTGCCCACTTGCTCTGTGTGGATCCCAGCCTGCATACCAAATGCTGTCTGCAGTGCAGGCTGATGGCACCATTCCCCAGCTCAAATGACATTGTATGTGTCCAGTTTTCACTGAGGTACTAGTTTCATCTCATGGGGGACTGTACAGTAGCCCTGATATCCAGCTCACAATGTGCACGTTGCAGCACTTTTTCCATCTACAAAATACAAGACCTCCACAAGTTATATAACTGGGGAAACAGTGGTCACAACACAAGAACATCTGGGAAATGTAGTCTAAAATAGTCCAAAATAAGGCAAAATGACAGATTCATTATTTTATTCTGTATCAGAGTCAAAGATAAAGAATAATTTATGCTTTGTAATGCATAAAAATTTCTATTCTAGGGGATTTGAACCTGATACACTCCCTGTCTCATCTGCCTTAAATGTAATGCACTGGATATTTAAATTGTAATCAGCCTAAGATCCTTCTAACTCATCAGTCTGAAGTTTGCCATAAAAAAACCTGTATTTTTTTTTAATTCTTCTTAGATACATTGCTACATTCTTTATGAAGTTGGAAAAGTATTGACTGTACAGTAGAGAAGGAAATTAAATTAAACAAAAGATGGTCTTTGAACAAGACCATTTGCACATTTTGTAGTGGTCTGATCCATCCCATTTCATTTTATTTATTTATTTATTTTTTTACATAAGACAGGCATCATTAAGGGAACTTTAAGTTTATGTTATTGCGAAGGTATTTCACTAAAATTTTCATCATGTGTTTTTTTTGTAAGACCCAGTGTGTTGTACATTTCAATGATGCTCAATTTTTTTAATGTTCTATATATCTTTGTTGTACATTAAAACAATAAGAATCATATTTTTTTTAATAGTGGTACATGAAAATGAGTAAGTATACATTACTGAAAAGACCAAGAAGTTTGAATGTTTTGAATATGATTGGTTTAAATTGCAACAAATCTGCAACTTTTTTTGTCCCTCTTTTAAGACTTTCAAGCTAGAATATTTACTAGACAACTGTATGACCAAATGACTGAGTTCATCAGCAGTTAATTTTGTCAGGTTCTAGTCATTATCATGGTGTCATGACCATGGTATTGGTTTGAAACTGAACAAAATGAGCATTTTTAGTATTTTTTTTAAAAATTTTATTTAAATACAATAATTGTTTTGTATTCAGTTATACCTTCACTGCAGTGCACAGTAACATACATTAACATTGCACCAATATAAATGTGAACTAAATCTGGCATGCGTTTCTAATAAGTGGTTTGAGGACAATGTTCCCAATTGTTTCACCACACCTAATCTGATTTGCAGTTATACTTTCAATAATCCGAAATTTCATATTAATTTGAATTTCAAAGGTTTGTCTGTTCTATTTTCAGTTCAATTCTGAATTCATTGTAATTGAAATTGATTATAAAGGTGGATATTTATCATGAAAACTGCTTCAGCCTGAAAAATTCCAAACATGAGCAAAGAGAACCATTTCAAGTTTTCAACTAACTGCACAGTACCCTCAATAATCTGTTTTCCCATCTCCCTCTTTTCTTTTTGCAGCTATTCAGGAAAAATCGAGGACCCCCATCAGCCAACCTTCACACCCTGACATGGGCAAGGACAGCCAGCCAGAACCATGTGTTGCAGAAAGTGAACTTTTACTGGAGGTTAGAGTGCAGGGGACCCCCTGTCAATTTAAGAATTATTTTTATATTCTATATTTTTCTTTGTTTGTACAAACTTGTATATATCATTGTTTATGCAACAGATTTTTTTTACCTCAACAATTTTCATCTTGTATTAAAAACTTTTTTAGCATTTTTAAAAATACATTTAAATAGCATCCAGTTGGAATTGCTGCATATGACCTTCTGTGATTCCTGAAGTGCCGTGCAACAGTGAGCTGTCACAGCTGCAGGCCTCTGGGCTTGAGGGTCACCTGAGCTTCATCAGCCATATATACAGTCTTGTCCAGTTGGAGGTGGATTTTTGAAGGTCCTATTGAGTTTTAGCACCAGTGATCTCCTGCAAAGCTTCACGTAGGCAGTCATAGAAATTTTAGAGGTTACAGTAGGAGCTTAACTGAAAACTTATGATGAATTAGAAAACTATGGAGGATGTACTATTGTATGTAACCACATATCTCAAATTCATCTTGTTCATAACTTTAATATGTCTATTTTGTTCGTACTATTGTATGTAACCACATATCTCAAATTCATCTTGTTCATAACTTAAATATATCTATTTTGTTCAAAATATGTATTATTTACTAATAGTATAATTTAATTTTAATTTATTTCTGGAAAAAAAATATCATATTTTAAAGTGATTGCTTTGTAAACACCAAAAGCATTTAAATTTTAGTTGTAAATGTAAACACATAAATAAACACAGAACGAGGAAATTTACACACATCATCCACAATAAGTGGCCAGTACATTTTTTGGTGAGTAGTGCTGATGCTGGTACTGTGAAAATGAAGGTCCAGCAATCTTCTCTTTATGTCAAGGAAGACCTGGTAGGAAGTGTGTTTTAGTGGTGTTTTTATAAAGGTGCAGACAACAGGTGGAGCTAAGCTCAGGTCTGGCCTCGGTATATTCACCCCTGCCTAGTAAGTTCACAACTGATAACAACAAGCGAGGTCAATAAGTCTATGTGCTATGCTACAACTTGACCTCTGGCCAGACTTAACCAAGACTCGGGCTTCAGTTAACATTCAAAATTGCCATAACACTGGATAAATAACAACCCAATTGACCGTGGAAATGTGTTGCCCTTAGTTGCGTGACATGAAAAGCTGCTCACAGCAAGGAACAGCTTTGGGTCTCTGTAATTGTACTGGGGTCACCATGACAACTGGGTCCCAGGGGGCTCAAAGATGCCAGAGCATTTTCCTTTATTCTGTGGAATTCTGAAATGTTTGGAAAAGTTGTTTTTCTGCAAGCTTTGACCCTGACCAAATACCTTTGATGTCTTTGGGACATTGCCTTGTTCAGAGGAGCAGGAAAACATCCAATTATATTAAAAGTTGTCAGAAACAGGTTTTTCTGTTTTCTCTATTAAATTTAATGGTTTGTTGCCCATTGTGAAAAGAAACATTAGTTTGATAACCTGCATTTAAACTCACAAGTCTAATAAAAGTGCTTTTAACATCTTTTTTGTTAATGTGAGGCTTTGAATTGGACTGTTGCAGTGTTTGGTTTCAGGTAAGAGGTACACATTTAATATAACATATAATTAACTTGGTATTCCAACCAAAAAAAGGAAAGCCCCTAGAAAGTGGTAGAAATTTTGAAAATGTAGTATTTCCTTAAAATGTGTGATGAAAAACTGTAACGGGACCACTGACATTTCTGGTATCTCCTTTGGAAAGAGATACTATGTATATATTGCATATCACAGAAGCAACTTAGTGAAAGTTAAACAGAAAATGGAATCTTAATTTTTGGTGTGTCTAAAAGGTGTACAATTCAGAGCCATCGGGTTGGACAGTTTTATGAAAATAATTGTGTTATCAAATATTCTGCTTTTTGAAAATCTGGGGCTGTCATGGGGCCCGGAAATGACAGTACAGAAACCATACGTTGCCACATGTAGGGCCTGTCACGCACAAGGCCGCTGTGCTGAGTTGTGCGGCACTGTACCACGTGTTCTGTTGTACTGTCTTCAGTGGGAAGGAAATAGTTACCGGGTCAGTAGCCCCTGGCAGCCTAATGACTGCACAGTTTAAATATGTCAAACAGAGTCTTTGTCAGCTCTGCCATAGACCTCCAGCGACTGCTGCCTTCCGCCACCCCCAACCCACCCCCATCCAGTCAGCTCCCCGTCCCCTTTACTCGCACATGCATGAATATCCCCTACGCTGCTTCTCAATCTGTCACTGTGTACACTCCAGCTGAGTGCTTTTGATAAGCATACAAGTGAAGAAGAAATGCAAATAACTTCCAGCAACACAAGAATCTCCCAGCTGAATTCATTTATTGGCTCTTAGTCATTAGTGGTCCTGGTAAAAAGTGGTTGATAATATTGATTTTGCATGTTATACAAGCTCCAGTTGGATTGCTAGATGTGTTGCACCGTTAACAGTATATACCAAATATCAGGATATTTCATGTTAATATTATAAGTATTTTGATTTTAATAGATAATACTTTTAATAATTTTTATGTGACATCACTTCAGACATACCAGAACATTTTGTTCATGTCTATAGTTACATTTTGTCTTACATAAATGTACACATTGTTTCTAAAATTTCAAATGTGTTTTAGCAGGCCAGACACCATGAGGGAAAGCAAGGTCTTAATGAAGAAACTGTTAAATTCAGTGACTGTGAAATTCTAATTATGATTTTCTTATCGTACACCTTGTTTGTGAACATGACGACATCATTACTGGAAAAAGGGCAAGAATGTCAATGACATGGATGGAAGAACCAAATCCCCTCCAAGGCAGGCAACAAACAGCTCAAAAACATGATCCCCATAGCAAAGGCAATGGTGTGCCACACCCACAGAGGGCCAGCCCTCACATGACAGGGGAAACGCAGCCAGCTGACCTGGACCCATTCACAGAAAACTAGAGGTGACAGGGTCTGGCAGGGAGCAGAACACAGTCACGCGATCATTGAGAACCCAGGCGCAGTACAGACGCTATGCAAACACTGAGCACCGGAAAGCTAACAAACCGCAACTTATGGAACTCAGTTCCCCAGGCTCAGATCTGGAGCTCACTTCTCCATCGTCTGTCCACGGCATAGCTCCTTCAAAGTCAAAGCAGAGCTCTTCCCACAACCTCACACCTGAGCTCAGTTAATCCAGCCTCAGATCTGTGTTCAACTTCCCCAGTTTTAAACATGACCTCAGTTCCTCTGGCTCCAGATTATTATTTACTATTCATTTAGCTGACTCTTTTCTCCAAAACAATTTAAAATGTCAGCTTACAAGCTTACAGTTACTTAGTTATTCATACAGTTAGGTCCAGCAGCATGGTGGTGCACCGTGTAGCACTTTTGCCTCACAGTAGTTGTGCTGTTTGGGCACGGGTTTGAATCTAGCCCAGTCTGTGTGCAGTTTGCATTTTCACCCCATGTTTATGCCTCTTTTCTCCCACAGTCCAGTGATATGCGGTCTAGGTTAATTGCTCACTTTAAATTACTCATAATATGTTTCATGGCTCCTATGATGGGTTGGCATCCAGTGTGTACTATTCTGGAATAGCCCAATAATTTCTGGAATAGGCTCTGGACTGTTGCAACTCTGACCAGGACAAGCACTTAAGGATAATGAATGGATAAAGTTGTGTAGTTTTTATGGTATCAATTCCGGATTGCTGTAGTGATCAAGATTACTATAGCAGCAGAATTCCTACTTAGGTCTTTCAATGGCAGAATTGGGGTACTTTCCATTGGTATACCACCAACTGCTCTAAAATCAATGATCTGTTCAAACATTAGATACAACACAGTTATGCATGTTAAACCTTAAATTTGTGAGTGTTGCAATGTGTCCAAGTTTGTGGGAGAGCATTTATTCACAAAAGACCATTTGTTGTTATTGTAGTTACTGATTCAGACTGACTACTTTTCAGATCCTGCATTGTGGAATCTATTTACTTTGTTACAGCATGTGTTGTATCAAATTGTATGATTATTTTTGAAAGTTAATTAGAAAGAAAATTAATAATGGTAATTAATTTTTATTTCTTGCAGTCCCTGACTGGGTTTGCACTGGTGATAAGCACAGATGGGATGGTCTTTTACACCTCGTCCACTATTGTGGACTACTTGGGCTTCCATCAGGTAAGTTTTATAAAACATTTTTATGTCAGTGTATAAAGCGATCTCAAGAAAATGAGGTTTTCGGTATTTAAACATTGTTTGGTGCCACAGTTCTACAATTCTACTATAACAGGGCAGTCATGTTTTTCTGCAAAACACAACATTATGCTAATTTGCAAAATAAAAACAGTTTCACTAGGAAAAAATGCAGTTGAGGCAGATGACACTACATATATTGCTATTTGTAAAAGTTGAAATTAGAAAACTAGAAAAACATTATAGTACAACTGACTGTGCTTCAAAGTATCCCATGATATCATAATATTCAGACTGTGTACAATGACAGTAATCTGAGGCATAATATGAATGCATACCACACTCAGTTTATTCACTTTAGACCTTAGGAATACAATACAACTGTATTTTATGAGCTGTATACAACATGTGTGTTGTATATGACTAAGTGAACCTCAAAACATCCTTTAGGTGGCACGCAAAGCAGTAAATGCCACTAATGGGGAGGGTCAGGCATTGCTTCTGCTGGACTCACATTCTAAAGGCTGCAAGATGATGTTTGTGAGGGATGGGGTGCTTGGGGTTTGGGTTAGAGGAAAATGCTACTGGACCTGGATGGTGTAGTGTACTGTTAAACGACACATGTTGTAATTTGTTTTGAGCAAAATCTGCTGAGCATAAATAAATAATACACTGGAAAGCAACGGAAATTGACCCACAGTTGTGTTGTGCCATGCACTCACGTGAAGGACAAGTACCACACTGTGAAATGGTTTTGCTTGCAGATCTGAGGGAGGAGGGAGGGAGGTGTTAATGTAGTGAACTTCTACAAAGCTTCCTGCACAGTAGCAGAGAGAGAGCCAGGGCACCTCACTTCTGCTTCTCCTCCAGCCTGTCAGAGTACTTAGTCTGCTGGAAAATCTCCCCGCCTTCCTTACGAGGAAGGGGACACAGAGGTCAGCCCTGAGGGGTCCTGTAGGATTTCTCAGAGACCAGACAGCTCAGCTAAATATAGTGTCAACTGCCGGTTTTTCCTGCACCTTTTAATTATTTATTGCATCATTTGGGTATGCTTGTCTTCCCCCACTTAAATCATTCCTCCGCCCCTTGAATAAAGTTATTTACATGCTCCAAACTGGTTGGATAAGTCTGGTTTTTAACTTCAGGAAAGTATAACAGTAGAGGTGTTTCTTCTCAGTTGAAGTGAGCTGAAACAAAAGTTGAAGTGGTCTGTGCAACAAACATGTCCTCATGTCACCCCAGCATCTGTCTAAGGCACAAGGCCTCGCTGTGGGTTATAATAAATTCCGTATAGGAAATACAATCTTAATGTGGCTGTTTCAGTTAAAATATGTATTTAAAAGTACGTTTAAGGCTCCTGTCTGATATGTTTTTTGTGACCCACCGCAATGTGCAGTTAAAAAACCTTGTTAGACAAATAACAAAAAATCATAGTGCAAGACTGTAGTTAACTATCTAGAAGCTGTGTAGAGTTGTATAGAAGAAATTTTGTTGGCAAATATATTCTGATGGTAAAAAAGCGGAAAACCAACAAAATAACAACCACTTTATCTGTTCGATAGGCAGACAACTCTTTAAACCAACAACAGGCAGCCCGCATTCTGTGAACTATAACTTTACCATCTTGAAAGTCACTTGTTCCAAAGATCAAGGAGGTCTTTGGTAAGGAATGTAGATGTTTTGGGCAGTAATCATTCACACTGCATTGAGTGTAATTTATAATAGGATGCATAAATCTAGTCCATGATAAGACTTGTCTGATATTATTACAGTATCTCCGGCACCTCTTGCTGCTCAAGCGTGATAGTTGAATTTTGAGCTGTTGCCACACTTCTACATGTTCCTTCTGTTTTTCTTAACATCACTAGATCTGCTGATGTCCATTGCCTGGTATGACCATGAGAAATTCTCAAAAATTGTCACAGTGAAATTGAAATAAACGTTTAGTAGCTAGGACCATTTAACGTTTACTGGTTTATATTAAAAGTATAAAGCCCCACAAGACTAACCACACACATACTGACACACTCACTCATGAGCTTAGACACAGGCACAAAGACTTACGGAACAAAAACGGAAAACATGGGCATTTTTTGAGACTTGCTAAGCATTTTCCCTGGGCCTACTGTCAATGTTCCTCACAACAAACAAAAAAATTTATGAAAAGAACTTACACAGACTGGACACATGGCTGACATGAAGCATTACAGAGAATAAAATATGTATAATTTTTACTATTTGTACCACAAAAAAGTGCGGAAACTGTGGAAACAGCACATCCCTTTGATGTAATATTTTTTGCTGTGTAATTATACTTTAAAGGACAAGACTCACGGTCCAGGAATAATACAGCGTGGTCTTTTTTACAAGACAGTCTCACACAATGGGCACTCAATCCGTCTATTGAAGGGACTCGTGGTGGCGCTGCCGTGTGTTCAGTTGGGGAATTATTTTGCAAGGCAAATGCTTAAACCCTTGCGTGCCTCTGGTGTGGAAATTATGGAGAGGTTGAACATTTCAGATGGAATTTGTCGCTCATGACAGAAAGCAAAGCTATTGCTGGATAGAAAGAGGAATTACAAATGTGGGTTGGATTTCTGGGTTTTTTCATCAGGGCTGGGCTTGCACCATCCCTCACCAGCCTGTGTCACGCAATGTTTTTATGTTTCTTAAACTTTTAATGTTATTAAAATTCGCTGCCTTCCATGGTATTAATTTCTGCAGTGTGTGTATGCCCATCAGCCTCTTTTAAATTAACATTGCAGAAGGTCCAGAGGTGGTAATAAAGTAGTTTTTAAGCAGGTTTAACAGTACCTGCATTTCTGAAATTGGTGGCATGGGCTTTTGTTTTTCATGCACCCCAGTAAATTTGTACATAACTGTCAGGTTGTGCACCTTACAAAAAGGGCATATTTTGCAGTGTCAAGCCAAGCACATGCTGGCCGCTGCTGGGATAGGGGCTGGAGTGGGGGCTGGGACTGGGGTAAGCTTATATGCAGCCAGGGCTTAAGGGGGAATGCTGCTGCTGTTTGCAAAAAAAAAATTGAAATCACTAATCATGGACTTTTAGCAGATCAAGCTGTGACAATTGTCTCCCTGTCCTGTGCACAGACTGACGTGATGCACCAGAACGTCTTTGACTACATCCATGTGGATGATCGGCAGGAATTCCGTAGGCAGCTCCACTGGGCTATGAATCCCACACAGCAGCTGGCAACCCTGGACCCTCAATTAGCGGCAGGAGCAGGTGTGTATAAAACTGACGTCAGTAGGGTCCCCTGCAAACCCTTACCCACAGGAGGGTCTGGCAGAAAAGATTGGGGTCATGCAAATCATAGAAATTATCAATTATAAAATCTTTATTTATTTTAATAGCAGTGAGTCATCTGGTATCTGATAACACAGCTGAAAGAATGCATTCTTGGATTATCTTGTTTGGCCAAGTCAGTGTATTATATCTGTCAATACTCTAAAGGATTTGCTTTAAACACAAAAAGGAAGCAACAGAAAAGTTTACCTCAGCACTGTAATTCTGCTGACCTATGTTTTTGGCATGTTCAATGTGCAAAAGAAGACAATGCCACGCACTATAGAGATGACTGTGATTGAGATGCTGAGATATTTACATTTATTCATTTAGTTGATGTTTTTCCTCAACGGAACTTAGGACATTAGCTAAAAATTTTAGCCATTTTCACAGCTGGGTAGTTTTTAGTGGAACAGATTAGGGTGAGTACTATTGTCAGAAGGAGGTGGGATTCAAACCTATATCACATGCAAGGGTTTGAGCATTTGCCTTGCAAGTTCACGTGAGTAGCACTAACCACTAAATCACATGCTAAGAGAAAGCTGTACTTTTGTTTGAAGGTGAGGACTTTGTGGTGAACACACTCTTCAACACCCCTGAGTCAGGTGGCATCCCCCCAGAGTACTCCTCCTTCCTCAACCGCTGCTTCATCTCCCGTGTGCGCTGCCTCCTGGACAGCACTTCAGGTTTCCTGGTGAGTGACCACAGCTCCTCTCATTTGCTGCGCTCTCAGTCACCACTTCCTACATTACACTGAGATGTTTGTTTGCTTTGGTAGACTTTGTATTCAAAGCAAGAAGCATTGCTAGCAGTTTTATGTGGTTAGGGGTGTCCTAGTCCACTTCAGGTTAAATGTTGTTCAAGGGTCTGACCAAAATAAACATAGAAGTGTCCCGTTCCCTACAATCCTCACACTTTTCTTGTCTGTCCACAAGTTTCCCAGTAGGATTCAGAATAAGCTGCACTATTATCAACTTTTTCTACAGTTCCTTTCTTGGAAGTAGTGTTAATATTAAAGCAAAGATTTAAACTTGGAACTATAACACATTTTTGGATGAAAAAATACATTTCTTGATAATTAAATAGAACTGAACTAAATACAAATTAAGTAACTTGTTTACCGTCGTCATATGGAATGCTAATACATAATCAATTTTTTCCACATAATTACAACATCTTGGTTAAAACTTACATTACAGGTGCTCTGGTGAGACAGTGTACATCAGTTTTGGCGTTAAAGGGTTTTTTTGACAGTTTTTCAAAACTGCTAAATATAGAATATCCCTATCAGTGCGGAAATACCAGGAGTAAAGTATTTGGAGGAAGACATATTTACAGCATGTTACCACCTCCTAAATGTTTGACCAATGTGGTTTGGATACAGTAGCGGAAATACACAGACCATGTCGGTTAATGTCATACGGAAAACCAAAGACTTGGAGCGTTTGTCAAAAGAGGGGTCAGCAGAGGTTCCCTGGGCAGTTCTTCCTTCCTTGGCTGGGAAACATACACGTTTTGCATTGTATAATTATTTTATGGCGTCCTCGGATGTGAGAGGCCTTGGTGTTTCAGAAAACCAAAGTCATCAATCTCACAGCACCCTGTGTTTTTTAAAGGAAAGTAAAAAGACCATTTCTCATCCCACCCATTGACGTTATAACCTCTTATGGAAAGTTTTTAGAACGATGGTTTAGGGTAAAACCCACTGTGTGAGTCAACATACACTGACCGCTGCTCTTCTCATCATTAACACCACTTACTTAGCCTTGCAGCTGTGTGATAATGTTTATCTGTAGTTACAAATGCTGAGAAAATATTTCCATAACTGGTTCCTTTCTCTTTTTATGAGTTTATCTGATTATAACTTAGAATGAATTGAAATTACACTGAATATCCGTAAACCACAACATTTAAAATGTTCAATACTACCGTACAACTTGCATGTTTGTGTATTCATTAAGCAGTCTTTCCTCAATGTAGCAGACCTCAATTTTATGGATTTCCGATTTCACAGACCGCAAAGATATTCCAGAAAAAACAGAAAAATCATTAATGTAGAAAAAATGTTTACACATTATAAAAGGGAAAGTATAAATAACAAATTTTTGCCAAAAATTATTTCATTAATGCATAAAAAAGTTTTTGATTTTTATGCCTTTTCTCAAAAAAGAACCATCTAACTGTCTCAATTGCAGTGAAGCGCCCCATAGTCCCCTTGTAGTGGCATTTTGATTCGCGCCTCATTCACTGCTTTTTGCATATAGTACACTGTACTGTGAATGTCTGTTTTACACTGTACTGTGAATGTCTGTTTCGGTTACAGTACTGACTAGTTTTTAGGCACATTACACATTCATAACATATTATATTAGGTTATTGTATAAGTGTTACTGTAATACATAGTGCAGTATACAGCGTGTAATAAAAATATGCTTGAATATTATACTTAAATTACACTTTAGATTTTCTGTACTTTTGCTATATCTAGATGCCTCTCCCCATAGTTGTCACAGTGAAAAATTGGTAGTGGCCCGTATTTGTGACACTTCTACGAATACATTTTTTGTGAACTAAACTCCTCTTTAGTTCACTACATATAAAAGCCAATAAACGCCCTATTCCAGTATTTTCAGACAGCTGAAATTGCTAACTAAAGGAAATAAATCTGATTTAAAAAATTTTTTTTTTCTTTAAATGAAACATGCCTGCACCTGTTTTTTTAATCTTATGCAGTCAAATTAGATTTCTTTTCCTCTTTCAGACCATGCAGTTTCAGGGACGGCTCAAGTTCCTCTATGGCCAGAAGAAGAAGACGCCATCGGGCACAGCCCTGCCACCACAGCTGGCACTCTTTTGTGTGGCTATGCCTCTGCTGCTGCCTTCTATCACTGAGATGAAGATGAAGAGCGTGATGATGAGGGGCAAACAGAGGAGTGGACTCCTCACCACACCGGACCATAGGTGAGGTTCCTGCAATGTAAAATAAACAAGGTTCACATCCACATTCAGGGAGCCTTTCATCTCTCTGACTAAATTTGCTCATGTTTACAGATTACCCCAAACTGCTGGGGCTAACTAGAAGTCCTTCCGACAGTGTGGTGGCAATTTAAACAAATGAAATACATATTTATATTATAGTTAAGGCAAAAAGCTGGACTGACTTATTTAAGTCAGGATGAGAGTCGCATTAAATTGCCAATGTAAAAGAATGTACATATGTATACTATTTGAATGAAACAAATCTATTTATATATAATATGGCTAACAAACTTCATGATGTCTATCTTATCTGGAGACTCATATTTTTGCACCACAAATATAATTCTTTGAAAAGCAGTCTGTGAGAGGCCGTAACAATCTGATGTCCCGGTCAGCCCTGGCACGGCCGTTTAGCTGTGATTAAATTCGCTGCTTCAAAGCGCGTGTTGCGCACACTGGGAGAGTTCAGCCAGGAGATCACAGGCCTCAGGCCGGACGTATCTGGGTCACCGCAAGCAGCGGCTTCAGCAGTTCTCAAGGCAGCCGTGCCGGCGGTGTGGTGGTCCAGCCTGCTGAGGGGTCCTCAGGGCCGGTCAATCAGCAGGGCTCTGTGATACCGCTTAACAAGCAATGGCACCTCGCTCACTTTCGCGTTGTCCTCGCTCACTTCTCTTTCTCTCCTTTTCCTGCCTGTGTTAATGAGATCTTGACGTGCCCTTGTGTACAAATGGAAAAGGGGTGAAATTATGCACTCGGGACCGTAGCTGTTTTTGAAGGTTAAGAAGGTTCACTCATCATTAATGAGTGAAATTAGCATCATGGACGTCAAAGCCGGAGTTCAGAGGAAGGGTAAAGTATCCGGAGCCCTATCACTCCCTCTGGTGTCCACAGAGCTCGACATAGACAAACATTGTTCAGTTATCAGATTGACGAACAACAGCTAATGACAGCAAAGATTTTATTTTCTTTTTTAAATCTCGTGTTACTCAGTGTGTCAATGAAATAAGTTCTGGAGATTTTTGGAGCTTACCATTTCACAGGGACCGTATACAGCATTTATCTCTGAATGTCAAAGAATCTTGTCATTGAACAACTTCTTATCCGTTAAGTAGATTTTTTGATATTGTTGAGGGATAATTGATTAAGACAATTAATTGGGAAATTTCACTAATTTCTTTTTATTTTCATTGGTATTTCATTGGCTAAAAAAAGGTACAAAAATGTTGAATGTCAGTCATAAACTGCGTACCACCTCTGCTGAAACTTACAACTTCACAATCACATCTTCATTCAAATTTTTGTTGCTTTTTCAGTAAGCATCCAAACATTTCAGGAGATTTTGGCATCTAAATGGAAACTTTGCATCTGTGAAAAAAACTGGACTTGATGAATAGTTCCGTTTTATTTAGAAGTAAACTAGTTTGGTTTATCCATTGAGCTCACTATTAAAATTTGAAAGTATAAATACGTTTTACTGAAAATAGCTCTGATGAATCTTTAAATTTATTGTTAAAACTGTCATCTTTTCCTAACATTGTTATTCCAGGGATTTAAAATATAATGTAATTTTAGTATAAAAACTAAAATAACTGCCCGATAAGTACTATAAATCTGGGAACCTGTACTTCATTTTTTCAGCATTGCAATTATTAAAGTTTTTCATTTTATTATGCTTCAGATGTGTGCTCATTACTCATATTTGGCCTCATACTGCACAGGCGCTCAGTTTAGTCATGTTGACAGTTTGCATGATTCAGATCCTCCAAAGGCAGGAGAGATACTCTCACATATAAGCAAAACAGGAAAGTACAGAAATAATTTATTTTTTCCATGTAACATTTCATGCTACAATATGCTCTCATAGACAATGATTTCTTTTCAGTCTTTCATTACCTTCCAAGTCATTTTTAATGTTTTTTCATAGTCCGACCTCTTGTAAATTAAAATGGTTTAGGGCACAATGGAGAATTTGCTGCTTGGCTTGGTGTACCATTGAAAGGCAACATAAAGAGAAAGAGCTTCAAACTGAGTTTGGCACCAGGTTCTCAAGATGCTTGAGTATAAAAGAAGAGTCCTTTCATATTAATGACAGATGTGAACACAAAGCAAAATGCAGGATTATTGCACAGAGACTTGGCAGAGTGTCATGTTGTCTAAGACCCTGCACAGAAACTTTACAGTACATCAACAGGTGTGTTGAACAGATTGGCAGGTTATCCCCCTCCGTTGGTAATGGCTTCCCAGCTGCCTGCCGTGCTGTGAGTGAGCACTTCAAACAGTTCAGGATCTCAGTGTCTCCTAGTCTTCCGACTCAAGAAAAGCAGGCTTGCGGCACACAGACAAAGGTCTGCCGGAGGCCCCCACCCTCTCTTTTCCTTTGTGACAGCAATGAATAAAGCAGAGAACCAGTGTCCGCTTCTACCCAGTTCATTTGAGGGAAGAGCAGTGGGATGGGAGTAGGACAATGGTCAGGTTTTATACAGAAGCAGATGTCCACAATATGTTATTGTCACAGAGCAGGGCTGAAAACGTTCATTTTCATCACAGGAACATTTTGAATCAAATACCGAGGGTGAAAATGTCTAGTTTGTTGTGTTTTTCTTGTTTTGTCTCCAAGCTCAATTTTCATATGTACCTTGAACTTATTCTCATTTGTCTTTCTTTTTCGAAGAGTTGTAAGGGTTACATTTATTTGGATTTTCTTTTGATTTTCAATAAATCCTGATACTGAGAGCCAGTTTTTAGAATTACAGAATTTTCTTTGATTGTTCATTATTTAGGAACATGTGCAGTAGGTTCCAAAGGTATGATTTAAGGTCTTATTTATGCCAAACATCCATACAGTTTCTCTTGATGTTTATCATTATATATGCCATCATACAAAACTGTTTTAATAGCTTCCAGATCTCAGTCGACATATATATGACTTCATTAAACTAAATCATCCCTCAGCAAGTCTGAACTAACCAACACATTGTATATTTCAGCAAAAAAGAGATAATTGGAAGTTTTTTTGAATGCTGAAAACTTAATTAATTTATGAAGAATGTAGAGATACAATTTTTTTTTTTTGTAACATCGAATTCCTGGAAGTGATATTGCAGTTTGTGCAACAGAGTTTTAATATTAAGCCTTGATAGTCAGAGAAAAATTGATGTGTTTCCTCTGAGTTCATAGCTGTTATTCTGACAAAGAGAAGATTGCTTAAGCCATTAAATGTAGCTGAATGACAGTTTAAATAATTGACTTGATGAGCTGTGGAGAAGGATGAGCTGTGGAAGACACCAGTGCTGGCTTTTATTTGGCTTTCCCAATTAAGTGTCAGCAGCTGGGGGCCCTGGTGCTCAGAGGATGTGCCTGACCCTTGTGGTATCACTTGTCTTCCACAGTGAGAGGGAGGAGCACATGAGGAGGCCCCCTGGCCATGGTGGAGAAGCACTGCTGCTGAGCTGCCCTGGCAACACAGGGGGACCAGCGCGCCACCACGGACCCTGGACAGCGCTTGCACGGGAGGGAGCAGGTGCCAAATGCAAGAGTGAGGCCTTCTATGCCCAGGAGGAGCCTCTGAACTTCTGTAAGTCGTCTACCAGTGGCCATAGGGCCCCAAGCTTCGAGCAAGGCGCATGGACGGCTCGGGCCACCTCAGGCTCAGTACGGACAGGGCAGAATATAAGCTACATCTCCAGTCGGTTTGGAAAGCCTGGAGCATATAGGATGTCTCCCAGTTGCCACGCAGCCAGGAATGACATGTATCTGCCCAAGCTGTACAGTGGGCCACAGAACTTGGAGATGGAGAACTATTGTGTGGAAGGAATTAAGAGCGAGAGCAGGTATATGGCACCAGGCGAGGGCTACGATAGCCGCTTGTTCTCAGAAATGCCAATCAAGGTGGAGCAGGATTCGGACTCAGAAAATGGATGCGATATTTACGGAATCCCACATGGCCGGGCATGGACGTGCAAGGAGCACATAGAGAAGCGGTACGGTGTGGGCTACGACGGCCTCCAGCTGAAGACTGAGGCTGAGTACTATGAGCAGTACTCACCTTGCCAGAAGAACAAGACTATCAGCCCAGTGTTCAATGGGCACTATCCGGGCATGTGCATGACAGGCAGTAGGCCCCTCAAATGTGTCCTGAACAAAGACCTGAGCCAGTTCAGCCCTCAGAGGCTGGGCCACTCAGACCCCCTCTGCAGCCACCAGAGTGCAAACTGCATGGAGAGCCATATGCATGCAGGAGGTCCTATGGATCACAAAGGCTATGCACAGCAGGACTACAAGATTGGGTATGACTTCAAGGGCCATGGTCTCCTGCACTCCATCAAACGAGAACCCATGGACTCCCCGCCTTGGTCCGATGGTGGGAATGATATCAGCTATGCGACCACTCAGAGAAGTATCATGTCAAACTGTGTGATGAGTGCAGGGGCACACAAGTCAAACCCTTACATCTATATGCAATGAGTTTGAAGTCCACTCTGAAGGACTCTCTTAGCAAAGGATTGGAAATACTGCACACATGTACCTCTCAGGTATAAGAGTTGTCTCAATAAAGACTGTTGATTCTTGCCTGAAGATTGTTGCTGACCTTTACTAAAAGTACAATTTGTAGTTTTTATGACAAGCACTTTTGGAAAGAAATTGATAATGCATATATTTTTAGATGTAATTAGTTGCATTGTGTTAATTCTTCATGTGAGTGTTGGGGTATACTGTACAAATGCTTCACAGGGAAAACGTGGGAGAGAATTATTTTTGTTTCTGTAAAAATACTTAATCTGTTTATTGTAGCTATAGGAAGAGACAGAAGAAGAAATACTGGGGAATGTTTTGTCATTTTAATTCCAAGTTTGCCCTTTGCTTTGATTTTTATGTTCAACAGGTGTCATCTTTCACTATGTTTAATCAGTAATAATAATAATAATAATAATAATAATAATAATACTGTTTGACACATTTCCTAGCACAGTAGCTACAGAGCTGAACCATCAGAGCAACAAAATACTGATCTTGTCTGCAATTTGTTGCTAAAAGAAACTGTTTTGCAGTTTGCTTGAAAAAATGTATTTTGAGCCAATCATGAATTATAATAAAAGCATGAAATTCTTTCATGGAATAAGTTATAACGGCTCTAAATGTCATACATTCGTTTTTATATGAACTTTCAGATACTCTCTAGAAAGGTTTTTTGGCTTCTTTATTATGTGCATTAAAAACACCTTAAATGTCCTATTTCTTTTGTTCTTTTATTTGTTGTTTGTTAAGATTAGTTTTATTTTTATTTAAGTAGTTTTCAATTAAATATCAAAATTGCTTGCTGTTAAACTTTTAAAAAAATGTATTATCCTTATTTGATTTATAAATTACAGACAGTTTTTTTATCCTGGAAGAAATTTAATCGTCTCTCATCTGCATTCTGAGTTAAAGAATTACGGCGCAGGATTTATGTGTTCTGTGTGTCGAGGGTTTTTTCTCTGGTTCTCAACATTAATGCCCGTTTTAAAAACAAATTACAATATTATATTTAAACTAAAGAAATAACCCCACATGTTTTTTCTGTGTGCATGTTTTCCTTAAAATTAAAAAAGTGAAGTGTAGTCTTGATGATGATGGTGAAATGCTCATTGGGAAATTTACGAAACCGTGCTCCTCTGCACATAGCAGGAAACAAAAAATGAAAATGATCTTTTTAATTTCAAAAATGATTTCTTTCAAGGTGAATTCATTTTTTACCACTACTCTTTATCCTTTATCCTTTATCCTTTATGATGCAATGCAGAAAACATGCAGATTTAAGGACGTTACTATTTTGCATAACCTATTCTACTTTGTAGAAATTAAACAGCAATAATTTGGACAAACCAGCAAAATTACTTTCAATAAAGTCATTGACTTAGGGAAAAAAACTAATAACATTTAACATGACTTTAATTTAAAGGGCTCCAAATCAGCTTGTACAAAGTGGCTGACTACATAAAACATATAATAATTCTGTATTTTCTTTATGTTTCTCTTTTAATTTCTAAATATGTTGCATTTTGCAATTAATTTTACAAATCCTTTTGCTTTAGTATTAGTGTTGCTTCACTTTGGTTTGGCCATGTTTTATAAGACTAAGATGAACATCTTTACGTGATTTTTTTTTATGTTTGAATGAATTAAATTAAACATTTTCAGACTAAAATTAAAAAAAAATCTTTTTGGCACAAACTATTTGTATGCTTATATTCTTCTTAGGCTTTATTGTAAAACCTGTGTAAATTTGCGTGTGTTAGCATTTCAGACTGAAGGCTACTGTGTGCTTTACTGCTATTGAATTTAAAAACTTGCACTATGGGACTTGGTTACTGATCTCACCGCTACCTAGACATAATGTCGAGTTGACATGCACAGCTGTAAATGGTTTCACCTTAAGGCAATTCTTTTGTTTGTATTTTGTAAAAAGAATTATTTCATGTCCAGTCTTTTATATTTATTAATACATTTGGCAAAATGGTTTATTTAAAAATGAATATATGCTGGCTTGATGCGGTTTGTAAATAGACAGAAGTAGTTTTTCTGTCTGTCTTATTTGAATGGGAAAAATCTTAACACCAGCTCTTTGGCTATGTGTGTAGCTGCAAAGCAGCGACATTGTATTGCATTTTCTTCAATATTTTTTTTTGTTTTTCAAAAATACATCAATAAAAATAGATTCTAACAGAATATTTGTTTCAATTTTTTAATTTAAAATGTAGTGGATCTGTAGAAAATCTAGATTAATTAAGAAAACTGAAAACAACAGACAATAAGAAGTGATCTGGAAAGAGGTGAAGTAAATGAAGTGTTACATTTCAACTGGAGTGCTGTTGGACCTAAAGACATTTTCTGTGTTTGTCTCTACATATTACTAGTTTATAGTCGCTATTTCATTTTAGCAGAGGCAGTATAAATGTGAGTCAAAATTTGGGAAAAGAAAAAAAAATCAGACAGTGGGAGCAGAGTAAAAAATTAGTTTTAATTTCCTGGCCTTTAGCAAATTTGTTCAGCAGCCCTTAATTCCTCCGATTACAACAAACATGCCAGAACAAACATAAACAAATACCATTGCAGTGGATCAGTGGCACATATAAAACCCTATAAGATGATTAGTAACAGGTTTTAAACCACAGATATAAATAAATTCATTGTGGGCTGACAATGCTTTTTTATGTTCATGTTTAGTTTATCCTCATTTACCTTGCATAAGTAAGGACACAGCGCAAAATCTCTTACAGTGTACATATAAAATACATTCTAATATATTGTTGCAAATGACATTAATATTATTACCAACAATCAGTGCATTGCTACTACCGTGAGCTATGAAAATGTGTATTACAAGTCCACCATGCTACAGGAATATAAAAAACGGTGTTACAAGAAAAATTGAAGTAATTTTTACATTTTATTTTTACTCAGCTCTCCTTACAACTTTCCAGTCTTTTATTATACATCCGATTGAACCTTTTTTCCCTTTGTTGCCTTGCTGCATCCCATGGTACTAAAGGGCACTCCTAGGAGTAAGGGTGGAGATTACTTGTAAATAGTGCACGTTTGCTGCAGAATTCTTGGTTAATGTGTTCATGGGGCTGTGTGTCTAGTGGGTTTGGCATGGTCCTGTGGGTCAAAAAGGCAGGCTTGGTGGAGACTGGTGACTTCAGACAACTGCTGGTCCTCAGGCAAAAAGAGCAAAAGATCTATATTCATTTACCAGCTATAACCAGCACAGGTTATGGCTGGTGTGTGTAAATAAAAATGGTGGTATGGAAACCCTCCTTATGTCTTATTTCTCCTCACCAAACCCCACAGCTGCACTCACAATAGATTATTATTAAAACAATTTATTAATGAACATTATCTGCAGAGAACGAATGCCAGATACTTATTCACTTTAGCAGGTCACAAAAGTTTAAAAAGGGTAGATAATGTACAATTTATGAATGTTAGAATGAAGTGAGCAACACTGCGTAGGATGCATATGGTGCCCTTCATTTTCCTTCCTCCTCTGTAATGGTGATTTTTTTCCCACCATTACAGTGGAAGAGACACAGAACAGACTGTGTGAAAATGTGCCCACTCCATGATAAATGTGGTGTCAATTTTGTCAGATGTCTTCTTCGCACGACTTTGGTAATTGAAAACGGATGTGGGAAGGCCTTCAACAGGGAAACACCTTCTTAATGTAATGCAGTCGCTAGTTTACTGCAGTAAAACCCATCACATGAATGAAAGCCAGGTTCACAGAAAGGATCTGTGAC
This sequence comes from Arapaima gigas, assembly GCA_900497675.1. Taxonomy (NCBI): domain Eukaryota; kingdom Metazoa; phylum Chordata; class Actinopteri; order Osteoglossiformes; family Osteoglossidae; genus Arapaima; species Arapaima gigas. The sequence goes on along the minus strand of UFQX01000026.1, from coordinate 379,953 downwards.
CACTGCTTTAAAGTCATTTAACCTTATATAAGAATTTCAAACATGTCTTTGGGAGACTGGGCCACTGGCATCACGCTTCATAACAATGACATGCTGATTTGAATTTATATTACACATACTTAGTATACAAAGGTAAAATTAACCGTGCAAATCCTAATTATAGTATTAAAACTGTTATATATAAAATAATTAATCAGACACAAAATAACATTGTACTTTTAAGTTAAACGCATACTATGGTCCAACGCTAACAGACTTGACCATATTAAAATACTACAGTTCCCATGATGCAGCGCTACACCATCCGGAACCTGCGTCTCTACTACTTTCGGGTGTGACCAGAATCACGGTGTCCCGGAAGAGGCGGAAGAAGTGTTTTAACTATGTAGACGAGAAGTTTTGTAACAAAACAAAGTGATTTCAAACAGGTACGCATTGACTTTATCCTGATCATAGTGTGTACACTCCTGTAGAATAAATAATTAGTTAATGCATCGGTCTTGTGAGTTACTGTGGTGACCAGCTGGTCTTTAAACTCGACAAGTAAATACGATGACGATACGCTTTGTAGCTGCAACACCGTGAGACTCTGACCGTGGAGAGCGAGCCGGTAGCTGCGACCCTGTCAGTGTGGATGTCTTTTGAAGTGCCTGGTCTCGCATGCACGCAGCAGGATGGTTTTGCTCTAATAATTCAGCAGCAGAACTTTGATCACCTGCGGAAGTGGGACTCGAACCCCTGAAATTGGGGTTCAGGGTTCTATGGGCTTAACCACTGTGCTGCCTGTTGTTCCCCTCCCTAGTTGCTTAACTATACATTACTTTCCCCTGGGATTTATTAGCTTATGAATGAATGAACAATAAAATATTACTGATACAGTTCAAGATTTTGAGGAACTATACAACTTTTAACGTATGTAGCTTTGTTGTTGTTTACTTAGACGGTATGTTATGTCAGGCAGAGCCACTCACATTAGGGCTGCTGATGGACAGGGGATGCAAACCTATTACCATCTGTAAAGATAAGCTCTTCAGCCCAGTAGTTATGATTTATGTTTATTCATTTTCTTAAAATTGTAGCAAAGAAACAAACTCCTTTTATTTTTGTATGCCTTATAAAATACATAAATAATTTGGACAATACCCTTAACAGCCTGCAACACAGACTGCCATTGTTTTAATGTACAATAAATTAAGTAAATCAGATTGCACGTGTCCGTGCACGCGCTCAGGAAAAGATTAAGTTGAGTAAGAGTATCTAACAAGTATCAGCATTGTTTTACTGTGAAGGTAGTGTTACACTTGTACCCAAGTTTCCAGCACGGGCAGCCAGTTGAATGGATCTCCACTGTGGCAAAGTGCCATTGACTTACTGGCACAATCAGCACAGCTTAGATGATGTATGAAAACACTACTGTCTGCTCCATACACAACTTCTGCAAAGCTAAACTGTGTTTATATTTTTGCGATTCTGTGTGTATATTAAGAAATTAAATTTCTGTCTTTAGGAAAAAAGGTTTTTATTATAAAACGTGCCCCAGGCCAGCTGAAGTGCACATTTTTGTCTTGAGTTGAAGGGCCGTGGTAACCATGGAGGAGACAGATAAGGAGGTGGTTGCCATGGCAGTGCAGAGGGTGGCCAGCATGCTGCAGCGGCCAGACCAGCTGGACAAAGTGGAGCAGTATCGCCGCAGAGAGGCACGCAAGAAGGCCTCTGTAGAAGCAAGACTGAAGGTAACACACTCCCTGCACTAGCTAAGTGCCTGTTCCCTGCAGCACGCAACATTTGCGTGGACCCATTTGAACCAAGTGACTCAAACCCTGCTTCTTCGTATTTTCAACGTGCCAAATCCCAAGCTGCTCCGCTCAGCTGTGCCCAGCAGAGGATTGAGTTTCACGTCGCGTGACGAAGGCCCAGTCTGAGCACTCGCTGCCCTTTCACTTTTTCCATCCCGAGATGTTCTGTGGTAAACACTAAAACCAGACTATGTCTGCTGGAATGTCTGTTTTATGGCTTTGTGCAAAATTGGAATGTCGCTCTGAATTGTAAACAGGAATATAGCTATTGGTCAGCCGTGTAACAAAGTTGTGTGCTGTCCGGCAGCACCCGAATCATACAAACAATCGATGGCAAGTGGTGAGAAATGTCTAATTCTTCATGAATAATTTTGTAAGGCACATTCTGAATATGTGTGCATGCAACTGCTGGACTGGTGCTCCATCCAGGCTGTACCCTGCCTGCATTCGGTCCTTCCAGGACAGGCTCCAGGGCAACCGCAACCCTGCACTGGATAAGCAGTTAATGGAAATGGAAGAACTATGGAAAATATAGAAATGTGCAGGTCTGTTGTCTTTAATCTTGAGATTTATATTATTGTGTGTCAATTTATATCCTATGAGCATCATAGTGATCCTCAATACTCATGTTCCAACCGAGTCAACATGTGCACAGGTTTGTTAGTGTTCAATCACTGTTTGTTAAATACAGTGTAGACACTTATATTTTATATTGTTAATTCGTCTGTTTAAAATCACTTATATGTTTAGCGTCATAAAATCACAGTTAGGTCCACGCAAAGTAGAAAGTCAGGCCACTGGTATCTCAGGATCCCTCTGATTTTCAACATGACACCTTATTCTCTGCATCCTTTGGGTCCTAGTAATGTCTGGGTTTTAGGATGGCCAACTGCAAAGAGATTTGATAATTACTTAGGAATATACAGAATAAATCGACAGATATCCTGCAGCCTGGAATGTAGCATAGCCCTACCATACCCATCTAACGCCCTACCTATCTACCCCCCTCCTCCCCTAATACAGCACCTTGTAAGCTCTTCACCAGGGTCATTAGGTAGGCACCATCCTTCATCAGCATTTCGCTGACTTAGTCCCATGACACCTCCGGATGGCTCAGCAGTGCGGCCTGGCATCCCAGACCCACCCCCCTCCAAGCTTACTAGGTCAAAGGTCCTCACCTAACTATACTACCTCACCTTCCCCCATTCTAGTTGCCCTCTCCTCAACCACAACCACTGACTACCCCTCTCAGCTATTTGTGACAATTCTTTTACCGCTTCCCTTAACCTACGTCCTTTAAGTCCCAACTCACTCAACAGAGCAGTAACAGTTCTTGCCACAAAGCCTCTGGCACCTACCTCTACCAGCTTAATATATGCCTGCCACCCTCGGTCACGAGCCTCAGCCACTAGTTCATCATATCTCAATCTCTTCCTCTCATACGCTACCTCCACGTCATCCTCAAATGGCACCCTTAAACTCTATGAAACATACTATTCGCCTAGCCTCCAAGTACAACACCATATCTGGTCTTAATGGAGTCACCGCAATACAGCGCGGTACCTGCAATTTCCTCCCCACATCTACCTCTAGCTTCCAATCCCTCACTCCTGAACAACTACGTACTCCAACCCTTCACTAGGGTATATGTTCACCACAGCGAAGAATAATACTGGCACAAACTACCTTGATACACTCTGTATGTCTGAATCTCTAATTTCTGTAAAGACAAAACATTTAAATTAAAGTGTGTGTTGTTAGTAACATTAACAGTTAAAAAGTAATGTTGAAGAGGCTGTTTTGCACTGGCTATTTTTACATTCATCCTAATATTCTAGATTAAACACACATTAATTAGATTTATCATTTCAACTGCAAGTTAGCCTCAGCAAAGCTTGTTATGATGGCCAAATCAGACAGTGAAGTAACTTATTGAGAATGATCAGCTGGAATGACACTATTGAAAATATTCACCATCTAGACCTACCCAACTAATACACTAGGTTAATTGTGGGAATCAAGGAGTTTTGATCAGTTGCCCTTAATTTGTGGTGCATCAGTTTGTTCAGTGATGATGTCCCAGGGGTCAGATTGCTGCCACCTCCGTGTGACAGACTTAAACAGATATATTTATCAATGCTGCTGCTACCTTTGTTGAGGATAACGGGGAACGTGTTGACAAAATAATTCATACCTTTTTACACACGTGTTCACGACTGCCTAGTGATGGTCGAGGTGTTTTGAATCTCAGTAAGTGTCACCATAGTCCTCTAAAATCCCTCATAATAGCGCCCTGAGGTGCATGAGTTTACCCTATGTAAAATTTACATATATTATTTTTAAACATTACTTAGACATTTTTTAAACTGTGTTTAAACTAGCATGTGTGGATACTGTTTCCCAGTATTTTTGTAATGTTACCCTAATGATCTCTGCACTCCTAACTTGCACTATGGGACTTGTGTTTTTATGGTAAAGTTATGCTTTATAAAATGTACCTCAAATACATGCTATACACAGATGTGAAATGTTAAGTACGTATAATAAAATGTTGCGTGATGTGACTGTTGCTGTACTGGGATCTGCTACTTGTGAAAGATTGAGTGTGTGGAAAGCAGGTCATTTTTCAACTGCTAGTCATCATCTGTAGCCAAGTGCCAGGCCCAAAGCGCAGTCTTATCTCTATCGTTGAGATTTATGTTTTTTAAATGACAGTGTATCCTAGGGCTACATTTATAGTAGGAATTAATCTGAGGGTGGGATATCTGTATCAATTATGTCATTAGACCTGTCTTCTGCTCAGAGCTTTAAGCTAGTCACAGGCACAACCTCCTGGCTCACAGCTCAAAGGGAAAGGCAAGACTCCAGGCATGCAAATGCCCCTGCTTATCCTCTCCTCAGGCAGCCATCCAGTCTCAGCTGGACGGGGTTCGCACAGGCCTCTGCCAGCTGCATAGTGCCCTGGGGGACGTCAAGGCCATACAGGGCTCCCTGGCGGATGTCAGCAAGGACTGGAGGCAGAGCATCAATACCATCACAAACCTGAAGGATGTGAAGGACGTGGTAGTGCAGCACAGCCAGCTGGCCTCAGCTGTTGAGAACCTCAAGAACATCTTCTCAGGTGGGTGTGTGGATCACATTCCTAGGTTACCTAGGCATGGGTCTCCCGTGTATGTTTATGAGACAGCATCCAAGATGAGATGGAGATTTAGGTGCTCTGCTGAAGTTGTGAAAGTGCAGTCAGATGTCTTTGTTTTGCAGGAAAGAACCAAAAACCTCAACCTGGGTCCTTATTGCGAGCAGGCATCTAATATTTGGCAGATGTGTCTTAGTTGTTATTCAATTGAAAGGTGTATTGGTGGTTTGGAAATTAAGCAATACATATCTTTTCAAAATTTGTTTGGAGAGATTTTAAAGTTGCAACAGGCTACAGGAAAATTTCTGTAAATTAGATTTAAATACAATGAGGGCACTTTTAAGTACTTGTTTTGAGATGATACATCTGACAAACATGAAGCCAATAATACAGACCTGTTTTGTTTAGTTACAGTAGTATTCAGTGTTTCCACAACCCTGTAAACCAGGTGTGTTTGAACACCCACAATGCACTTTAGTCCAACAATGTTTGTGGTGGCAAAGTTGCCACATATCACATGAAGCTTAAGGAATCTCAGAATTACAGAAAATATTTTACTGTTTGACAATGGCTGCAACCAAGTCAGATATCATATATTTCCATGATTTGCTTTGCTTTAGCCTAAATTAAGTGGATCATCCCCCCAACTGAGCCGTCTCAGACCTGATAAATATTGAAGTGTTTTGTGGTGAATGAAAGTGGGTGTTTGGAACTCCTTGGTCAATTGCATACATCCCAAACTACCCTTTGCAAGGCTGCTTTCGACACCACATCAATGACAGCCATGTCTTGTACCATTATGTGCAGTCATCCATTATTCCACGGGAATTCTCCACACTCCTAGTGAAACTGCATTACAAGCTTGTCAGAGACAACTGTTAATATTTAAAACAGATATCTGCAAATGAGGACAGAAACCACTTACTCATCAGAAAATGCATTAATGGTAAGAGCAATGTTCATGTTAAATTATTTCATTATTTATCTGATGCTTTTATCTAAAGGTATTTACAATTTAATCTAAAGGGCCTTACATTTTTTATAAAAAAACGACTTAATGCAGTTGTCTTTTTGTTAAAAAAAAGTCAAGCAGAAAGAAGGACAGAAGCATTAACAGGCCTTATATTTATAGTTGGTTTGGTGTCTTTAAATATAAACCCACAGCAGGGATGTGAACAAACAATTTCCAGGTTATAACAGTGTGTTCATAAATACTATGGTACCTGGTATTGTCAGCAGTGAGTCAGTTTAACGTCTCCTTCTCTTCATTAACCCTGCATGTAATGTTACATCATTTTTTTGTTTCTAGGCCAACGCTTATGTATAAAGCAACACACACATTATACTGTACAGTGTAATTTTTTGGCGTAATTCAGGTTATGAACACAACAAAGTTGCTTTCAGATCAAAACCATTAACTTTCATGTTTCACTGTTGGGTGTTTAGCCCTGCTGCATCCTTGTCGCTGCCTTCTCCACCACTAAAGATTAGATTTTTTCGAGACTTTTACAGATCAACTGGTATAGATTTAAACCTAAACATTTGCAGCTAGACCATATTTGTAGATCGGTTTCTCTTTTTGTATGCCCCACAGTGCCAGAAATTGTGCAGGAGACACGGGATCTCATTGAGCATGCTGAACTTCTGCAGGCACACCGCAAACTGATGGACCTGGAGTGCTCACGTGACGACCTCATGTATGAGCAGTACCGGCTGGACAGCCGCAACACACATGACATGAACCTGATCCACAGCTACTTTGGCGATGTCCAAGGCCTTTGCGATGAGCTGGCCAAGCAGCTGTGGATGGTGGTGCAGCGCGCCATCGTGACGGTCCGTCGTGACCCCACTATGCTGGTGTCTGTGGTGCGCATTATTGAACGTGAAGAGAAGATTGACCGGCGTATGCTGGATCGCAAGCGCCAAACGGGCTTCATCCCACCAGGACGGCCCAAGGCCTGGAAGGAGCACATGTTCCAGGTGCTGGAGGGCACCGTGAGTACACGCATTGAGGGCTCCCAGGCAGAGACCCGAGAATTGGACAAGATGTGGCTGGTGAAGCTGTTGGAGATCACACGCAAGAATGTGCTGGAAGACCTCATTGTGGTGAAGAACCTCATGGTGCAGTGCTTCCCACCCCACTACAATATCTTCCGCATCATCTTTGACCTGTACCACCGGGCCCTCTCCACCCGCTTGGAGGAGCTGGCTGCTGAAGACCTGGAGGCCAATGAGATCGTGTCCCTTCTCACCTGGGTGCTCAACACTTACAAAAGGTACCATGTACACCTGCAGAAATGTCCCACATCTTCTGAAAGCTTTCAGGAGTGATGACTGCCTTAAAATATTTTTTTGCCAGAGTAATTCTAAAAGATACTATTATTCCAGTATACAGCCTAAAAAAATGCTACAGGACTCTGTGTTTCACTCAATTTGCGCTTTCAGAATGGGTCACCAAGTCATTTTCCACTTCCTGTGGCCAACACAGCGTTTTTCTTATTCCCTGGGATATACTTACAGAATTGCAGTGTGACAGTTTAATTGCAAATGGCGCCTGCCTTCTATTGATTCAGCTGTACTGTGAAGGGACAGCAGCAGCAGTCAGCCTTACTGAACTCGAGTGCTAAGTATCTGACACCTGTCAAGATCTCCAGGCATAGGCAAGTGTGGGTTTTTGAACATCTGACAGGTAGTCTCCATGGAACGACTTGTTTAAAGTTTAGGAGAGCTCTTGTTAGCAGGCTTCATTGTGCTACAATTTCAATGTATAAAAAAAACAGCTCTGCTCTTGTCAAGCCCTGGAGTGCAGTAGTCAAGCAGTCAGCCTGTTGGCATATTTAATCACATACATGGTTGTTTGTTCTTGGGTGTTGAATTCTTTCGCTGTAAAATATTGATTCCTTTCTCCATCTCTACATATTTCATGGAAAACGTTCACAGTGGCATTCATTTTTTAAACAACAGTAATTAAGTGCTAATTTTTTTTGTATGCGACAACTGTACAGACAAGGTTGGCGGAAGAGTTTGAGGAACAGTAGCGAAATGAGCATGAATTGAGTATGAACAAAAAAGTTAACGCAAAGTTAATGTGAAGCTAATGCATCTAAATTATAAAGGTCTCATTTCACACTTTGGCACTCCCTTGACACTGTGGTGGATTGTAAGCACAGTCAGGAGCAATTAACTCAATATTTAAAGACAAACAGAGTCTGGCCCCAGTGGGGGAGGCTTGGCATGAAATTCCAGTAAAACCAGTTTCTCTAATCCAATAAGCACATACATTACTGCACGTTGCGTGCACAGGAGAGGATTACACTACAATGGGTTGTATGCGAACAACAGAGTTCGTCCTTGTTTACATTTAGAAATTAAAAAGAGAAACTGCATCATCCAGATCCCACGTGGAATGGATTAGCTGCTCATTTTTTGCACACTGAAATTTAAGGGAGTCTAACTTTTTTGGGCTCTGTTCTGTAGGCTATACAGCTACACAGAGAGTGTTGTGTCTGTCAGTCTTACCTTTGTTTTTATTAACTCAATTAACTGATACTTTTGCCCAAGGTGACTTACAATGCAGGAGGTACTACAGTAAGATATTTACAATGATCTGCCTGTCCACACAACTGAGCAGTTTTAACAGTCACTCCAACATACTACCTGCAGTTAAGAGTCACCAATCCACTTGAAACACATCTTTGAACTATGGGAGGAAACTGGAACATACAGAGAAAATCCTCATGAACACAGGGAGAACATGCAAACATAATACAGATTAATATGGATTAGAACACACATTGAAACCAACAGGCCAGGAACTCTTAAGCACCAGTGCTACCCACTCTGCTGTTGTGTTTCTGAGATCTAGCAGTTCTACATTCAGGTATATTTCATTTCGAGGCACACGGTGTGGTTGCCATGTAGATTCGTGAAAGAAGAATGTGATTTGTGCTCATCACCTCAAAGCTGCAGAGCCATGACATCAATCCCCACCATGCCTGAAAGCCCAAAAAAGACAAGTGGGATGAGTTTTTTGAGCAATTTTTTATTAGTCTTTGTGCATGAAATAAGTAGAGAAATTAATTTTGGTTGGCCTGTAGCATGCTGCTTACATGTATGTGGCCTTTACGTACATTGATCTTTATCAGCAGTGTTTTGTGGAATGGATCAGTAGGCACAAACAGCATGTGTTCCATAACATTCTGCTGCATCTGGAAATGGCTTGGTCCCAGTCTCAAAGTACGCCCTACATTCCAGCGTGGAGATGATGGGCCACCCAGAGCTTCTTGCTGAGCGCAACGTGAACCAGTTGGAGCCACTCCTGCCTCAACAAGTGGTCAGCAATCTCCTCAGCAAGTACCTTCAGACCTTCACAGTAAGTGGCATGCCACCCCCTTCCCTTCACCATTCAGTCTCAGGGTTTATGACTCCCACTTGTGTCCCTCACACACAAGCAGCCTACTGCCTGAGGGAACTTGGTCCTGCTAGCCAGCCAGAGAGGAAGTGGACATACTCTACACTGAATCCACTGTCCCTTGCTACGTGTGTCACCAGTCACTTTCACCATCTATTTAGCTCTGTTTGAGTTAGTAACTTTTACCCAAGCAGGTATTGGGCCTGCTTCCAAATGTTAGTTTAGATTTCAGGATACAAGGTTCTTTGGAAGTAATTTTTCATCAAACTAGATGACCAAATAAAGCCACATAATTTAAAAGTTGTTCTAATTCAGCGTTCATTTAAACACTGTACTTTAGAGTCAACAACCCACCTCCTGAGAACAACAAAGGCTGACGAAATGTTTCTGTTTTTAAGGGTTTTAAGACTGAATATTGAAGATCATCCAAGTTTTTAAGCCTTTAATTATATAACCATTAACCCAAACGCTTAACCATCTGAGAAACTGTCTCCAGTCCTTAATTCTCTCCTTTTCCTTTTTGTCACTTCTTTTCTACCCCCACCTCAGTCCAACATCACTGGCTGGCTTCGCAAAGCACTGGACACAGACAAGAAGGACTGGCAGAAGGAGACGGAACCTGAGGCAGACCAGGATGGTTACTACCAGACCACGTTACCCGCCATTGTTTTCCAGGTACCAGCCCTACTCTGAGCAAATCAAACAGTCCAGTACTTATCCATTTAGTAACTAGCTATTTATTTATTTATCTACTTATTTATGCTACTCCACTTTTTACCCTGTTCCCTTAATTTATCTACAATATACTATATATCTATACATTATTATTCTTTAAATTTTTGTCATTCTCCTGACTTGTTCTCCCTCTTCTTTGCACCGTGGATCTGAGGACCTTCATTTCATGCTCCCTTGTACACCTGTTGTATGAGGGCACTTGACAATAACCTATTCATGATTCTCGATTAGTGTTTTGTGTAGCTAAACAATTTATGTTTGCCACATTCCTACTTACATTCAACTCCTACTTTTTCCTGTTATAAGTCTTGGGGAAATGTTTTTGTATGTAGATGTTTGAGCAGAACCTACAGGTGGCTGCTCAGATTGATGAGAGCTTTAAAGAAGATGTTCTTGGGCTTTGCCTGAAGCAGATGAACTCATTCTTACGCAGGTAATTCTGACTCTGCGGGATGATCCATTGGTCCTGTTCCTTCTGGTTATCTAATTTTCTGTAACTTCTTGAAAGATGTGTAATTGTCATCATGGCATAAAAATCGGTTGTGTAAATTATTGACATTTTGAGCTATTAAGGTTTTGGAATTACCTTTTTGTTTCCAATTTTGAATGTACATGCCTTTGGTCTGAGCAGCACTTCAATGCTCTGGACTTGTCAGAAATGAATTTTTTGGTTGGAACAGATCCTGTGTCCAGTAGTTTACAATACAGAAGCTGCAAATATTTGAATATTGTCCACAGTGGTTATTAGTTATGAAATACACCGTCTAAGTAACACACTGATAATGTCCATCCTCATCTAGGTACCGGGAAGAAGCAGTGGCCTACAGAGAAGAGCACTTGAAAGACAGGCAGCTCCCACAGTGCTACGTTCAATACATGATTGCAATCATTAACAACTGCCAGACATTTAAGTACGTGTGACATGAGATAGTTATATGCTAGAAAGAAACAAGGGATACATTTAATTTACTTAATCTAAGTCATGATGCTAAGTGTTATATTCAAAAGTTTACAAAAGATTTTGCAGTAATCACAGCTTTCTAAGAAGTCTAGAAATTATAGAGAATAAAATGGTTCTTCTCAGCTGTTTGTGTATATGCTTTTAAGTGCTGGATGGTGGGCTTTTGTTGGATTCTGTATACAGGGAGTCAGTAAACAGCTTAAAAAAGAAGTATTCCAAACTGACCGAGCCCACGCAGAATGATGCTGCTATCAAGATGACGCTGAATGAAGTGGCCAGAGAGGGCTGTCAGTTCTTGTTGGACGAAGTTTTCTTGGACCTCGAGGTGAGTGGTCAAGCACACACCTGTATGAGGTGGTTTTCTGGCTGTTTGTCCTGTGTGGCAGCAGTACTTTAAGCTTCTGGTATTTACAGCAACAAGCACCATAGCAGAAGGTGCTTAAGGTTAGGGTTGTGAGGGGTACGCTTTAGGAAAATTAAGAAATTGTTCTTAAAAAAAGACTCGCAGCTTCAAAGGGAAGTTACCTTTGGTGTTATAAGCAATTTCACGTGAAACCTTTTAAACCATTTGTGCAATAGCGGATGAGCAGTGCAGTCACAGCATGGTGCGGGGTTCCACCACTCCCCGCCCTGTCTCGCCTGATTCCTGGTGAGCAGCTGCTGGCAAAAGAGGCCTCATCAATGAGGAACCTTAACCAGCTGCTCTGAGACACAGCAGAGATGAGGAAGGAGAGGGTTGGCTGGCAGCAGGAATGCTCCCTGTAGTATGCCAGGCTTTTGTGTTGTTCTAGGCATTTTTCTGTTGCTTTTGCCTGTTTTGTCTCTGATTTGGTTGTGGCCTGTTTCTATAATGTCTTAAAGGGGTCATGTTCCCAGTTTGTTTGGGATTTCAGTTTTAGTAAAACCCTACTGTGGATAACCTGTTACCTTTGCCCTACTTGTGTGGCCACCTGCTCTCCACAAGTCCCCCATAATCTCTGTATGCAGAATTTTTAGATGCATTCTTCATTTTTAAAGAAACTTAAAAATATTTACACCATAGTTACTATCAGAACAAAAAACCATGTACTGTATAGCACATTTTTCAGTTATTTGTAGAATCTGATACTAGTACTTGGTCTTTAGTCTACAAATTTAAACTGTATTTTCTGTCCTTAACAGCAACACCTCAATGAACTGCTGACAAGGAAATGGCTCATGGGTTCCAATGCAGTGGACACCATTTGTGTGACTGTAGAAGATTACTTCAGTGACTTTGCGAAAATCAAGAAGCCATACAGTGAGGTATGTTGTGGGCAAGAAGCTAAATATTGCTGCAGAAAATGTACCTGTGTTGAGCTTTTTCACAAACACATTTGACAGCATTAAAGACTCAGTGCTGCACTGATAATTGGCAATAGTGATTAAAAGCAGTGCTACTTTCAGTAGCTTTTAAGAAGCCTCTGGGAATGTTTTTGTGGTTTGGATAAGTGAGGAAGGGTGCTTACGATGTCTCTGTGTCTGTTTATATCCTAGGAGATGACGATTGAGGCCCACCGCAGAGTGGTAATGGAGTACATCAAGGCCATAATGCAGAAGCGCATCTCTTTCAGGAATGCGGATGAGAGGAAGGAGGGTGCAGACAGGATGATTAAGGAGGCGGAGCAATTCAACTTTCTTTTCAAGAAGCTCTCTTCTGTATGTATCACTTTCCTTTTGCCACTGCCACATACTTAGCTCCACTCCATCTGCACTGTGATCATTTTACTCATTTTCATACAACTAAAGTAGTGTATTAATATTGTCGCAGTTGATGTTACTTACTTAAATTCAAAGCATTTTTAGTGCCCTTTCAAATTCAGTCTAGGTTAACTTTATTAATTTACTACCAAAAGAAGTTAAGCAGCAGCTGTCAAGTTAGAAATCTCTTTTTTTACTGTAGTGTTGGTAACATCTGATCAGCATTCTTCTGGTCTAGCATTTTCCTACGATATAACGTGCCTTTTGTGTTTTTTGCTTGGTTCTTCAGTCTCCAGAAGTGGCCCTGCTCTGCAGCCTGGGGGGGGGGTGTCTGTGTCCCATGACTTTGTAACACACTGACCTCTGCGCCTTCTGCTTTCCTACAGGGTGGTGACACTGATCGTCTGTGTTCTGCCATCACTGACATTGCTGAGGTGTTCAAGCTCACTGACCCCTCCCTGCTCTATCTAGAGGTGTCCACGCTGGTTTCAAAGTACCCAGATATTAGGTGAGCTGCTTACTTTATTATTGTCCTTTTCCTTTTAAGACTTTTGTGTAAAGTTGTTTTATCCTTTTGTACAAAGCAGTTAAGGACAGATCACTCACACACACATTTTTTTAATGTACACTTTAGAGCAGCACATTTTGAGAAGCCTGTTTTCAGTTGATATGTAGTATTTCACTGAGTGAGCCATGTGACTCAAATCTCCTTTACACAGTATTGATGCTTTTAACCCCTCACCCCTCATTGTGACCCCACAGAGAAGAGCACATCATGGCCTTGCTGGCAGTGAGGGGAGATGCCAGTCGGGACATGAGGACGATGATCATTGAGACTCTGAACCAGAACAAGCCCTCAGCCACTGCTGACTTCCAGCCTGTGTTTAGGGATGTCGTCGTCGCCGCCTCCATGACTGTCCCCAAACTGCTGAAATAACTCGCTTGTAGCACAGGACCACACACTTTTGGGGCACACAGATCCAACTTTATTTTGCACTTTTTATGCATCAGGCAAGCTTTGTTAGTGGATGGTAGTTTTCTTGGGTGAATTAAATTTATATTTAGTCTTTTTTATTGATTCTATTTTAGAATTTGATACCTGATCATTAGAAATGGCTTTAGGTGTCTTTTTTATATGTGATCAATTCTTCAGCTTTGTACAGAGTGTGCAAGTCAACCATTTTCGAAGTTGACCAGAAAAACAAGTTTTAATTAAAAACATTGTCCGTTACTTTTGTCTGTTGGAATTTAAATAATTTCTAATATTTGTTTTGTGCTTTCTGAAGTTTTATGCCTCAAGAATACTAATAAATTACAATATTTCATGTGAACATTTGATCTAAAACCGTACCCTCCTGCCATGTCAAACTGAACTACGTGAATTATGAATAGTTAGTATATTTTAAAAAGTTGTATGGATTTGACAAAATAGTAGCACTTATGATACAGCTGAGATGCCAAAAGCATAATGAAAATAATGAACATTCAGTAGTAAATGCCTATAAAGGATTCCCAGCAAAAAAGTACTTTTGCACGAAGAAGGAATTCCTTTCAGGCTAAAAACATCTGGAGTTTTTGCTTATTTTCTAGTCTCATTAACTTGGATTTTCCAATTGCAAAACTTTATAGCTTGTAAAAACATTTTCTGACATTTATGAAATGAAACACTTGTTGCACCAAACAACTTTTGAACTAGATATAACGGGCTGAAAAAAACAACTATGCCACATTTGATAAAAGTGACCCATGTGGTTAAAGGCAGTTTTGGAAACAGAAGAGTGGGGAAACCATGGACACACTAACAGGTGTATGTCGGGTTTATCCCTGCAGACTGTGCCACAGCAAGCACACTGCAGTGGGAAACTGGGGCCTTTGACTTGTCATCAATCCCAGCAGATGAAGACTTTTCAGGACTTTTCCTTGCACGGGTGGTTGTTTTAATATGCATACTAAGTCGGAGAATTTTTTTCTACTGACAAAATTCCTACACAGTCAATTTTTGGAGTTTGACCTTTAAATATTGACCGTTCAAATTTTTTTTTTCCAAAGAAAAGGCTTAAAGGTTAAAAGGATGTGTAAACAGAATAGTATGCAAATGTTTTAACAAAACAAAACTGAGTTGAAATAGCTCTACATATGTAAATGGTGAATTTCAGAACTTTTTTGCCTGTGAGCCTCGAAAGAAACCACACCTACTGATCAGGTGGGCAGCAGCAGCTGACAGACACGCAAGTCCCAGCATATTCCGGAGTCACACGACTCAACAATTTAAACCCCAGATTAAACTTGTGGTAAGTGGAAAAGCTCATCCCTTAGCCTTGCCCATGATCCTTACTAACTGGTCATATTTAAGCGGAAATTTGTTTTTTAGAGAGCTGGAACTGCTTTTTGAGCTGTGGACATTTTTCTGTACAAAGCAGTGAGAATCAGAAGACTGTACAGTTGCACCAAACCTCAAGAAATTATTGACTGCTCACTCATTGTCAGATCCCTAACCCAATGTGACTTAAGAAGACATCTTGGGGGTTAAGAAACATTCCCTAAAATGGATTAAATGTTGAAAGTCCAGCAGCCATGAAATATTTACCTGCACTGAGTTACATCAACAAGGTATCCACCTTTAAAAATTCATATATATTCTATGTTTCTTTCAGTTTGGCCACCTGCAAAGTGACTCTAAAAAATAAATTGCTCTTCTACACAAGGGTGTTTCTTTCTATAGCTTTGTAAGTAATAGTGACTGTGTGAAAAGATGTTCATTAATATATTGATTTTGGCCATACCTTAAAGATAAAAATACTTAACATGTTAAGAAAAGAAGCAGAGGGAAAAACATCTAAAGGGAATTTAGTTATGAGGTCACTGGAACTGGTGGCCACTCTACAGCACTGGTCATGACAAAATAAAGGCTCAGGAGTGAATTATGTCAAACACAGAATCTCTCTGCCTTCACTGTAGACAGCAGCTGACAGTGAACAGGTACATGATGCTGAATGTTTTCCTTCAGTTCTGCTGGAAATCCATGACAGTCACTACCAGCTGTCACTGAGCCCTTCGTGGATTTTCATTTCTATTCTGAACAACGTGATATAGGTTTCATTCGTATTTAATAATGTGTTCCCAAACATTCTCGTTGGCTGGAAGAAGAACCTGAAAAAGATCGACGATTCCCTTGTTAAGTGCTGCCATCTTCTGGAAATTGAAATAAAAAACATTTTCTAAACAACGATCTAGTTGTATTGAGGTGAAGAAGAAGCCACTTTCCTGCTGAGCAACTCATTTTCACCACTGAGTTTGACTTTTAACCAAACTGACTTTAGTTCACTCACTTTCGGGGACCACTTGTCAAGGTTTCAATGGTTAAGGAGCCCGACATACATGCACAGATAGATGTGCACTTAGTTTTTGTTAGCTAATTCTAAACTGTGTGTATAAATATCTATTTATAATGTTTTTATTAATGCATATAAATATTTATTTACCGGTGTCGTTGTTGAATTGCAACACAAGTGTACATTTGTCCCGCCAACAAAGCACAACTGAGTAAGAGAGGGAGAGACAAGCAAATTCAGCGTCACCAGTTGAAGTGAAACGTCTTTGGACTGACATACATGATACTACAAAATGTGTCTGAATCTACTTTACTGAATTAATGAGATCTCGTACTAAAGCATTACGTTAGATTTTTTTCTGGGTATCTTGTACGTTTCTTTATCATGGTCACTCTTTTTTCAGTGGTCTAGGAATATTCTGGATAAACGAATAAACCTCAAACACATTTTTTCACTCTGGGCAGCACATGGGCACAGAAAAAAAATAGAAAACCGAGATCCAGACGGCTGCAACTCGCACTTTGGAGCAGAGGTGGGCTGACAGTGGCCAGGAACAGGTGGGAGAGTGAAGGGAAGCTCACGCGCCGCCATAGTGCAGCCGCATCCAGTGTCAAACCATACACTGAAAACGCGGTATAAGTGTGACGTCAAATTTCAGTAGCCTATAACTTTAACGTCAGATTTTTGCATAACAAGATAGATTTTTGAATTTGACATAGCATAAATGTTATGTGCTATTGATGCTTTCAGCCAATAGGAAACCTGACCTACTACCACATGAGAAGTGATACCAGGAGACTGGATATTCTTATTTTGTTAATAAATTACTTTCACTTTTGTCAAGGTGAAAAACTCCACAGGGGACCAGACACATACGGCCTAGCAGTTGCCTGATAGTCTCCTGGCCTTGCTGGCCTTCCTTTGTGGTTTGGCATGAGGTGTGAACATGCTTAGCAAAGGGTCTCAGGAGCAGGTAGGCCCACCACCATAATGTCTCACATGTATGTGCAATGAGGGTGTTTTCAGAGTCTCTGTAGATATGGTGAGAACTGATAAAGGGATGAGCCTGTGTTTTTTCATCCCGAGACTGGTTACCTGACTCTCCGTATAAGCTGATGCAAACGTGTCTTCACTGTGAGACTTCTTCAGAATTGATGACTCTCACCCGTGCGATTGCCCATATTAAAGTCCCTTTTAAAGCCTACGCTTCACTGACTTTGTGTGTTGCCATGACAATTTCATGGTTGTTACAGAGGATTCATAGTGATTCATTTAACACTGCTTTACTTCCACACCCCCTGCAAATTGTTCTCTTAAATGTGCGTGACCAAACCAACAGGTCAATGTGTCCAAAACAGATTTCTGAACCACCTCTTCTGTTGTGCACATATTGTAAAGGGTCTATAGTTTTAACATAAAGCAGGCAGTAGGTAGCACAGTGGCCAGTGCTATCGCCTCTGGGCATGGAGGTCCCAGCTTTGAATCCCATCACCTACTGTAGTATCCCAAAATAAGGATACTTGCCCTAAACTGCTCCAGTGAAAATTACCCAGCTCTAAAAGTCAGTAAGTCATGAGAAAAGCATCCACTTAACTATACAAATCTAAATGCTGTCATTCCCCTGCCAATCCAAGAGAAAAGAGTTCAAGAAACCCCAAAACAGTCTTAAAAGCTTCCAAAATGTTTATATTATAAACTGTTTACACAATCTTCGTATTCTCACCCAGAGAAGATCTGCTTGAAAAGAAAATGCTTCTTTTTAAACATACAGCAGCTGTAAAAATGCCGATTAAGACAAAAGTTTTTTTAAATATAATAATCCAAGGCTACTAATGACTTTAATACTAAGAGAAAGAATTATTTCTTAAGTATGAAAGGGCAGAACCTCATGGGCAGTTAGACATGGAGAAAATATTCATGCCTTCGATGTCTGCTTGCTTCGTGTCATTGATTTTGACTAGAACGCTGAATGCATCATATTTCCTAGAATATGAAGTTCCAAAGGTTACAAAATGATCAGCCTAGTCCATTTCTTCAAAACCCCAAAGGAGCATAAGATGATTTGTATTCAAGAGTTCCTTTAACTTTTAATCAAAATGTTCACAGGAAAGGCATTCTTTGGTGTTCAGCCGGTGCAAACATTTTTTCCCGGTGTCATCAAAATACAAGGACAACATAAGATTTTCTAAAAGTGCATGTACACATGTTTAGCTGATTATCAATCGTGGAAAAGCAGTTAAACATAAATCAGTGTTTATGTTAGAATTAAGGCCAGGTATATTGCAAAACTATCAGTTTGAATTTGATTCTACTTTCACAGGATGCTTGTCCTGTTACTACAGCCCTCTGATCTGAACCAATTCAAGGAGAACAGACACGACCATAGAAAAGAATGCTCTGAGAGGGGTTGTGTCTGATCAAGAACAGGAAAGGGTGATCTGCGATGAAGGTTGCAGGTATTATTGCACAGCGTAACATCATGACAGCCGCTGTGGCAGCAGCAGCTTCTGTGCCCTCCTCATTCACCTCCACAAAAGCCTTGTGTACCACTTTGGACAGCACCAGGTCATTGTTGGGAGACATGCCAGAGAAGTCACTCTTTATCACATCAAAGGCATCTACCATACCCATGCTAACCAGGATCTTCTTCAGATCATAGGTTTCTTCCATCCTGAACTTGGGAAGTCCCACAGTCACAGTGACTTCATTCATCATGTCGGGTCTTGTCCACTCCGTGAGGTTTTCATATGTCAGTTGCTGTTCCAGCTTTCAAGGAAACCCATATTGTTTTTTTTATACCAAAAACAATAACTTCAAAGTAATACTTTGAGAGCATAACACAGTTAAGACTTCCTGACCTGTCATAACTTTCAAATAAATAATGGTAATATGCTGTACCTTACAAAATAATGTAATAAATTCTTCAGTCTCACCTTCTCCAAGCCAGTGGAATCATCCTCGATTTTACGTGGCAACATGATGAGCATGCTCAGCTGTTTACCAACATAGGGCATCTCCAGAATCTGACACCCCACTTCTGGAATGAAGGTCAGATTAAATTTTCTTTTCTGGAACATCATCTCCACTGGCTTCGTCTCATTCTGGCAAATTCATAAAGTTGTGAATATGACACTTTTAGAAACCTTAATCAAACATGAAAATAATGTCAACACTGTTAATTACTCCAGTAATGAGGAATGAAATTACAGGGCATTTTGCCAAATGCTTTCATGCATCACTCACAGAGAGTGGTGTATTGAACAACCCTCACACCACGTCACACAAGACCTATTGCAACAATCTATGACAACAAAGGGAGGAACTGCCTCAAAGTTCATCTTAGCCAAGGGACCTTGTAATGATTCTGCCATGCAAACAAGAATCAGTGGATATAACAATTCTAATATATGTCAAGTTCTGGGTTAAAAACATTTTCATAGCTGCACTCAAACCTCAAACATGCTGGAAAGTTACATTAGTTGCACACTTGAATATTCAAGAGTCATACATTTAATAAAATTACTGATCACAATTATGCACTTACCTTGTTGAGCTGAAATGGTTTTGTCACAGTGTCATTTTCGTTGAATTTTTTCTCCCAGGAACCCTTAAAATAGATTGCATTCACCAGCACCAGTCTAGTCAGGGAGTCAATGCTTCCTTGTCCAAGTACATTCTTGATTTTCTCTTCGGGGGGGAAACAAAGATATGCACATCTTACAGACACATCTTACATCCTGTAAATAAAAGGAAACATTGGAGCTGTGCAAAAAAGCTAAAATATTGTTAAAGTTATAACACAGTGTTGCTGGCTCTGTAGTGTTTTGACTGAAGGAAAGACTGAACAAGCAGGATAAAAGGTCATTACCCCTCCTCCTACAACCTCAGGTATCTAGGGATAACTAGGGTGTAACACCTCCCCAAATTTAAAACACAACCGTTACATCCAGTCATCAGCTGGGTCTTAAATTCTGTGATATGTCTGTGATATAGGACATACCTTGAGTCTGCTTCTCCACCCAGGTGTTAATGTTCACTCTGGCTTCCTCTGCATTTGATATGAAGTCCACCTGGCTCAGTTCAGCCTGGTAGTGCTTCTTACTGTCAGCAAGGAATTTCTACAGATTTGTCAGAAGTGGAGAAAAACTGTAGAGTTACTTTGAACAATCAAGACTTTGAAAAAATAAAAATAAAAATTTTGACTCCTAAAAAAAGATGACCAAGCTTTAAATAAGATTTCCATAAATTGAAACACAGTTTATACCTCATTATATTACACTTGTGTTTGATACATATAAATATAAAGGATGTTACCTCAAGAAACTCATAGGACTTCTCTCCATAGAGACGATTGGCTACGCTCAAAGAATATTGGGCGCTGGGTTGATTAAGCTGAGAGAACAGCTTGTTGAATCCATCGTGAAGACCATCCCCAGCTCGGTCGAAACTAAGGGACTGGAGAAAACACACAATAAATTAACTCATCTGCACATTTGAAGGAAAATATTTTCACAATACCAGTGAAGACATGGCCAAAGTTTTGACTTTCTGCAACCTTTAAGTAATTCAAGCTTAAAGTTGTATTATACGATATAGTACTTTAACGCTTTAGTTTCGCTTCAGCGAATAACCTGAAAATTTTACAACTAAAGTGTTTGAAAATAATATAAAAGAAACTCCATTAGTCTCAAAAGCATGAGTTTAAGCAAGCTTTTTAGTCATGTTCAGTCATAACCCTCAGAAATAAAGACTTAAGCTTTCTGAAATCCATACAACAGCTTCAAGAGTCTTTCTGATACACTTTTATGTTGTTGGTCCACAAAAAGCCACTAGGTAATGTCTGCTAGCAGTGAATACATCCAAAAGGTGTATACCTTCTGTTACCTTACATTGAATTAACCTCAAAAAGGAAAAAAATCTTCATACAACATACCATTTTTCAAAATGAAATGATAGTAAAAAATCTTACCCCTATCCAAACTGTTTGCTTTATGATATTCCGATTGTTAAAATAATCTAGAATGTTACAACTTCTGTGCACCTGTTTACACAAATCCCTTACACTTCTTACCAAGAAAAATACTTATTTTGTGCCAACTCCTAAGCATTAACTTCCAACCTTTGGTCATGAGATTACCCAGAAGATCTATGAACGACAAGCACTGACTTAGAAGGCAAGAATTTTGTTAGCCCAGCCCATACAGACACACCTTTCTGACAGCATGGACTTGAATTCAGTTGTAAATGTGGAAACACTGTGAGAAACAACACACTGTGCTGAAGCAGCATTCCAACTGAAAACAAACAAAACTGAGAAAAGCATGCACGTAATTTCATTTACAAACAAATTTTACTGGAAAACAGTGGAGGGAGAATTCAATTTTTTTTGTTTTTAAACAAAGGTAGACAAATTTAAGGATATACAAATTACAATGTAAAAGCAAAACAAATGGCAAATAAATTTCAGGTACAAAATATACTTGCATTTTATAATACAGGACATTTTGCTTCTGTGCTTTTACAATCACATCTTCAGTACTATAGCACTGCCTGATTTCCTGAATCCAAACACTCCGCTACTGAAGATCAGTTTAACAGATCATCTTTAGTTCTGTTATTCAGTTCCAACCATATCCTATTTTAAACAGCCTAAACTGAAACAAGGCCTGCATTCCTATACAAGTGAATTCAATAATAACTCTTCATCCACATTTCTGTGCTTAAGGGAATATTTAAGAGTACTGTTGTAGTAAACTTTTTGTGGATGAGCAGATGTAGCCCAAATATATATCAACAGTCTTACAGGTTAAAAAAAGAAAATAAAATATCTAGATGTCTGTTGCATTCCCCTCAACAGAAATAATGCAAGGCACTTCTTAGGCGTGAAAACTATATTAGATAATACTACTGAACACTGGTTCAGAGCACATAGCAACTGTACAAAGCAACTTGCTTTGTTCCAAAAAAAATTTTAAAAGGTGCAGAATGTACACACAAAGGAAATCCACTGTGAGGCCTTATGCAGAATAAAAACCAGTTGAGCAGGAATTCCAAAGACTTGGCTGTGATATTATGAATAAGGTGGAGTAGGAACTGTGAACAGTTAACACCATGTGCATCTATTGCTTAATGCATTACTGGCATAAGTCATGCTAAGGTCAATAAAACCTTCTTGAAAAGTTAACTAAGCACAGCAATAAAACAGCACATTCAAAGAAATGAGTACCATTCACAGTGCACAACTACCATCAGTTTAACAGCAGCAAATAATATGATCTAGACCACCCACCCACCCACCCACAAGGCAATTACATGTTTCCCAGAAAGGACAGATACAAATCTTCTGAGGCTAAGCTGCCAGCCTCAGCGCTCATGCGGGAAATTAAAGTGAAGAAACCCAAGATACAAGTAAAGACAATCACCATACAGGCACTGCAACCATATTGTAAAGAAGCATTACTGACTTAGTTAAGGTATCAGCTGCATGATGAAATGCATGGGGCAACGATTCTCTTAAAGTTACACATTTCCACAGCTCACATTGATTTGTTTAAAGCAGCTCAGGTATTGATGTTGCATTTAGATAAGCAAACAAAATGTAGCTGTTAAATTGTTTTTTTACCATCATTCAAAATGACAAACGAAAATTAAACATACAACTTAGTTTAACTGAGGACATTTCTCCATAGATCACATATGTACTCTGGGAACTGTGCGAATGTGTTTTCATGGACGTGAACAAACCTGGGATATCTGTTTGGCTGTGTTCCCTTTCGCCCCTAAAAACACCATGGCCAGGGCCGAGGAGATGCTGAAGGGCGAGAAGAGGACATTGCACTTTTGGTTCTCACTCGTGATCTTCTGAAACAGGTCCAGGGTGACGCAGGTGTTGACTGCACTTACAGACTCCATTTCCGTTGATCTGGAACAAAATTTTTCAAAAAAGTACCGCTTCAGATTTCTGTCACTAAATTAAAGCTCGGATAAAAACCTAAACACAGTCAGTGCCACGAAAACTGCATGCAGTGTACAAGCAGTAATTTAAATTTAAAAAAAGCTTTGTTCTACTGCATTTTAGCCATTTATGCATGTCTTCTATTGCCACAAACATGCTGCTGAAAAGGTACAGATACCAAACACAACAATAACACTTTGGGTAAGCTACACAGTTCAGTGCAAACAGTCCAGCAGGTACCGTGGTTGTTAGGACACAACCCCCTCCTGCTGCCCATGATCAGGGTACTTACCCTGAACTGACAGCTACAATAACCTGCTGTAAAAATGGTAAATTTATTCTAAAGCTGATCATCTCGAACTATAACTCACCTTGGACAAAGAAGTCAACTAAATGAAGGTTAACAACAGTGACTTATGTGATTAACTTGGCAAAGTGATAACATCTCCCAGTCTTGTCCAGCTCCCCACATCAGCCCATTTCACTGGTACCTCGTCATTCACATGGGAGAGGAAATATGATCAACAGCCTGACGATGACTCACTGTGTGAATTATATGTGTAAAATTCCTTCGGAAAAATATACCCATTAGGCCAAACCCCCTGCCACAAACACATCTGTCCTTCTATGCTCAAGTCATTGAAACCCAAAAGTAAAACCGACCTTCTTAAGGCACGAACACACTACCAGGAAGCGTCAGGAAAAGTCAGAGGAAACTAACCGCACCTTAACATACCGGAAAGGTAGCTCGTTGATGCAGTATGTCTTTTGGCATAGTTCAGCATAAACTATACTGTGGCAAGACCTTTGGCGCAAGCAACCTATAAATCAAATTTATTAAACAATACATGTGTAAGTGTCGGAAATGAGATTAGAAGTAATGGTATGTCGCCATAAATCTAAATACTCACTTTTTTGCACTACACCGGCAGTGATTCCTGGCCTATGTCGCAGTCAGACACACCCAACAGTTAAGCCCATCACCGTCGGGAAAGTTATAGTCGCAGCGCCGGACACGCCCTCGAAGATCTGTCAGCTCGAACACTTCCGGGACCTTCAGCCGTACTACGGCGAGAGAGGGCGGCCAAATTGTACATAAAGAGAGAAACGCGAAAAGCTGCAACCGGGCAACACAAAGGAGACCAATTCTACCATTAACCGTTAATCCAGCGCAGGAGCGCAGAAGTCCACCGCCTATCCAGGAAACAGTGTGCTAAAATCATTGCACCAAATACAGCTGAAATATCGAGCTTTAGACTGTGATAGGAAACACGGTAATACGGGTAGAACATGTAAACTCCGCACATACTGAGCTTGTTTCACACTTGTGCCCAGACAGGAGCTGCGGGGGAAGAGTGCTACCTGGTGCACCACCACGATCCAACTGTGTTACCAACATTCACTTTGGGAGACTCGTATAAAACAGGTGCCTTTTGTACTGAGTATACGCATATTTTTTACGAGGAGCTCAGAAACCTGAGATTTATTGGTTATGTGGCCTGAGGTCTTGATGTGGACTGAAAATTAGATTTCACATTGCTTCAGTTTGCAGTGTCTAGTGAATGATGGACTGTGCAAAAAAAAAAAAACTATAAAAGTCACTGTCAAAACCAAATTATATCCACACAAATGCACTTCTCAGAACTTGCCACTATGTAGAGACGTGCAGAAATTCACAGAACTCAAGAGGCAATGGCACAATCTCTATAAAATTTATTTCAAAATGACTCATCTAATGAATCATAGAAACTGGCAAGAAGCATTCCATTGCAAAGTAGGAAAAAGTACACACATGAACAGTATTACGAACAATAAAACAGTACTTTGCCTTTAGGGTTTTCATAATAAAATGAAAACCATGACTACTTGTTTGCACCAACTTAATGAACTTCACCTGAAGAGTTATGCAAGCCTTCACACTGTGGCCACACCAGCTGAATTACCTCTTGCTTTTACTGACCACCTGAAGATCACTGTCACTGGCTGGAGAATCACACTCATCCTGCACTTTCTCACACAACACCAATACTTCCCATGTAAAGTTAACATGCCCAAGAATATACATATTTTTAAAATGTGTTACTACATTTCCAGTGTGGTTGCTAAATATATTTGGCCCAAATGGTGTCATGTGAAACAGAAATGGCCAAAGAGCAGGATGTTTTTTGTGGGAGTGTCCTTGATGAAGAACAGGAAGGGATGAGCCACAGTGAAGAATATAGGCTTTGACAAAGACAGAGAAATTGTCACTGCTGCTGTAGCTATGGTAACCACTTTGCTTTTCTCAATTTCCTCCACAAAGAATTTATGCACAGCTGGGACAAATACAGATCTTTGTTGGGAGATGTGCCAGACAGGTCACACTTTGCGACATTAAAAGCATCCACCATGTCCACACTACACAGAATCTTGTTCAGGTCATAGATCTTCTCAAGCTCGAACCCGAGCAGTCATACAATCACCTCTTGTGTACGTATCTTCCTCGGGAGCTTTTAGTCAGTGAGGTTCTCATATATGAGCTTCTGTTCCGGCTTCAAGGGAAAATCATATTTACTTTCATTGCTATAACAGTTAACAGAAACAAGAACTGAGAATAATACATTTCATACATCTATATTATTTCAGAATGATAAGTGTGGCATGGAGATGTCGCCCTATCACAAAAAATCATTTCAGGGAGACCAACACATCCACCTCAATTGTACCTTTTCCAGCCTAGCAGAACTATCTTATTTGTATGTTCTCATAATGAGCATGCTGAACTCTCCACCAGTGTAGGGCATCTCCAGAATTTGACACTTGATCTCTGGAACATACCAGACATCCTAGACAATGTCTGTGGCTTGCATGCAAAAAACAAGTCATATAAGCTGGGGTGACCTTGTTTTGGAGAGCTTGTGCAGTGCAACTCACAAAAGGTTCCCCAGCACTGGTTAAAGGTAATAAAGCTTTAAGGATTTCTGTGTTGACTGTCTCTCTGTCTCATGGATCAGAAATTCTTCCATAGAGGTTTAATGGAAATCAGCCCTTATGGTACATCATTTTGACTGGCTTGGTGTCAGTCCAGGGAAAAGTCATTAATGTAAGAATTACTTTCATCACACCTTTTCCTCTCTGTTAATTAGGACAAGTTCTTTTCAGTCTTTTTTTGACTGACTCAAAGCAAAGTTGTGATTCCTCAAAGGTATCACAGAAGATGAAAATGGAAAGTTCATAGAAAACATTGCTGAAACTAATGTGGGGGAAAAAATCATTGTTGCAAAAGTCCTGAAATGTTTTATATTCTGTTGGGATATATATTACTAAATACATTTGGGACATAAAATATTACATCCAGTATCAGTGGGTGACCACGCTACTATGGGTGCCAAACCAAATTACTTAAAAGCAGCATTATTTCCCCTCTTTCATAAGTTAACTTATTGCAGTAAACACTTCACAAAAGCTTGGTCTCTTGTGAAAACCAAAACCAGGTGTGGGAAGTGACTAACAGTCCACAACTGGAAATTAACAGTGGAGACAATGACATGATCTGTTATTCAAGGAATGGAATAATTCAAATTAAACATAAGCGGGTGTGGAAATGGTAATGGTATACTAGCTCTATTGACGAAATAACTAGTATAAAAATATTTTTAAAAATACTAATAACTAGTAAATACTTCCCAAGAAAAGTTCGTAATGGCAAAAAAAAACGTTACAATGCTTTGTAAGTATGCGACACTATAATTAAACGTTCAAAAACCGGCTCTTAGACGGTAAGTAGTCGCTTTATAACAGGTCACCGGCGACGTTATGCACGAACAGAGACTCGTCTACTGGACGACCGGCAGTACCTGGTCCCCATGCTGTTCGATCACAACTTTTGTCAACACAAAAGACACGGCTGCTGATCCGCAGTAATAAGAGAATAATTTAAGTCTATAATTTAAGTTTAATTTATTTCTTCCGCTGTTCTGGGAAAAATCCGACACTAAAGAAAACAGTTTTACTACTTGATCGAAGAATAAAGGCGGCAAAGTTTGCAGAGCACATATTCGAAAAAAAAAAATCTCCAAACTATTTTCAGCATTTGTGCAGTGGCAGTTTACCTGAGGGGATATTGCGATGGGACGCTTGTTTGGATTTTATGTTGCTGTTTACAAATGAAGCCGCATCCAGTGAAATATTAACATCCAGTGCCACCAAAATTTGCTCAAAAATTCTCACCCCTGGCAATATGCCTGAGTTGAGGAAAAAAGTACTGTTTTCATTATTATAATTTGGCTTCTAGAAGGCAGCAGTAACGCTGCTTAGTTTATTACAAATATTTAGGTTAATGTGCTTATTTGTAGCATTTTGCAGATATGCAGCACTATTTACAAAGTACTTATTTAGTTATTTTGTAGCTATATACGTGTTCCTTTGGTGTTTTTAGTGTGACAATTTCATGTAGCCCATTTTTTTGTTCATCGCCACACGCCCGAAGACTGTTGACGTAAAGATCTCACTGGGATAGAAATGCAGAGTTCGTTTACTCAGAAAAGCGTTCAAAGTACACTGGTAAAAATGTGTAATAGACTATCAAGTTTTCCGTTCTAAGTTTTATGCCAGGACAACGTCAACTCGTTGCAGACAGAACAGTAGTCATACTCTGCAGGGCACATACTCTGCAACCCTTTGTGGACGGAGCCAGAAGTCAGAAACAACATCCGGGGCAGCAGCCCCGTCTCACAAGGAACATCGTAGAAGCGAAATAATAATTAAAATGTTATGCAGCTAGAAACTGTCCTTAGAATTTTTTTTTTTAAATTAAGTCAAACTGTTCTTTTTGCGGCATTTTGTCTGAAATTTCTCCACATTTGTTTTGAGACTGTTCATATACGTAATTGTTCTGGATAAGCTGTATATTCAATAATACTGGTCTGTGTAATTACTTTTATTACTTAAAAAGCACTTTTTAGTTTTTATTATCACGTTCGCCTCATTTTTTAGAAGGGGAGTAATAAATATTTTAATGTATAAATGTTGCATTCAAAAATGACTGGAGAAATGCGTGACAGTACTATAGTGTGCAATTTTAGCTTTAGGCACTCCATTACATGGTTTATAACAATATGCAAGAATGAATTCACAAAATTTTGTGTGTTGACTAAAATAGGGCAACACTAGAAAAAATGACACTACTTGAAATTTGATTCATTTATTATTATTTACCTGATGCCTTTATCCAAGGTGAAAAGGTTAGTTTTGTATACTAAGCTGTTTACAGGAGCTGGATATCTTTACTTTTGCAGTTCAGGACAGTACATTGATCATTAGCATTAAACCAGGAGGAGATTTAAAACCAGGAAGCTTTGTACTGCAACATGACATGAGGGTACAGATTGATTAGAGAATAAATGTATGGAATGAGATTGCTTATTGTAACAACCCATAGCAGCAGTGTTACTGACATAGGATTCCGAAAACAGAGTTGTGAGAACGTGAAATTTATTTTTAGGGAGCATGATTGATAGCAGCAGCAAACAACCACCAAGACACACCCACCCACAGCACTATTGTACAACCAACACAGCCTCAGGGTCATTGCCAACCCTAGACTTCCCACCATGGTTGGACACATCAACTATGACTATTGAGCAAAGCATGATGAGAGCCACAATTCCACCCGATGTTGCATGATTAACAAACTGAATTTATAACAGTTTATGCACAGCCCATCTTCGAGCAGTTCTATAATTGTTTAGTAGCTAACATGGTTGCATGTTACAGTAGCATGGAGATGAGTTCACTAGGTTTGTAGATCAGCATGTTTCCTCAGTTTTTTCCTTCTAAAGAGGTCACATGTCAAATGCTAAAGGATTTGTGTATTATTTTATTAATATATCAATTTATCAGCACGGTTTTTTGAAATATAAGCGATCGTGCAAAAACATTACAAATGTGTTATTTCTGTTGGGCTTGTCAAATGTATCTCTGGACTACATCATTTCATGGCGAGCAGAAACGGCCACAGAACAAAATGCTCTTTGTCGGGTTGTGCCTGATAAAGAATAAGAAGGGATGATCTGCAATAAAATATGCAGGCCGTGATGCACAACATGGCACAAGCTTTACTGCTGTGGCAGCAGCAGCCTCCGTGCCCTTCTCATTCACCTCCACAAAGGCTTTATGCACAACTTTGGAGAGCATCAGATCTTTCTTAGGAGATATTCCAGACAAGTCACAGTTTTCAGAGTCAAAGGCATTCACCATGCCCATGCTAACCAGAATCTTCTTCAGGTCATAGGTCTCTTCCAGGTGGAACTTGGGCAGTTCCACAACCACCTCTTTTATGTTGACAGGTTGTAGCCACACAGTGAGGTTCTCATATGTGAGGTTCTTTTCCAGCTTAACAGAAAAATGACATTTAATAGTCCTTGCTATAAAGATAAAAAATGTTTCATTATAATAATAATGAAATAATAATACAGTAATTAAAAAATGTTATATTCCTTCAGAATCATGGTAGGTAAATGCTATTTAAAGGAGAACAATACATCAAATTCACTCTTACCTTCTCCAGTCCAGTGGAATCATCCTCAATCTCTGTTGGGAGCATGAAGAACATGCTCAGCTCTTTACCAACATAAGGCATCTCCAAAATCTGACATCTGATCTGCGGAATGAAAGTCAGTGGAAACCATTCCTTCTGGTACATCATCTTCACTGGTTTTGTGCCAGTCTAAATAAAAAGTATGAAAGTTAGATACATAAATATTTCTTTACTCAAAGCTGACCAACTGTGTACAGTTTTTCTTTAAAAGAATCAATCATAAAAGATGTAGCAATTTTTTACATTATTTTTCCTAAATAGGTATGAGTAATTTAAATAAATAGCACTTGACTGATAACTCAAGGCCCAGTGCAAAGCTCCATAAAAAGTAGCTGGAAATAAAATTTTTATGAGAACATCAATTAAATCCAAGATAAAAATTACTTTTGGTGTAACCATAATTCTGGAAATATTTTTTGGTAGCATTTGGTAACAAACCTAACAGTTTATGTACAGCACCTGCTTGAGCAGTTCTGTAAGACAACAAGGTGCAAAAATATATTTACATTTATCCTCCAAAGCAACTAAAAACTCAGAACAAAAGCGCTGTAACATCCCACCTGTTGGGGGTATTACAGACGGAGAGTTCAGAAGACAAGATTGTGAGAACACATACTTAAACATTTAATCAGCAGCACAACACAAGCATCACAACATGCCACTGCCAGAACTCCAGAACACAATACACAGTGACAGGGCTGATGTCACCCCTCCCCACAATGTTTAAACTCATTATCTGTACACATATAGCAAGGCATGATGGGAGCCACAGCTGCACCCTTGGTTACAGTACATGAACATACAAAGTATTATAAATGTAGACATTCATTTCTCAAAGTAGTCAGGATGTCCAATAGCACCCTTCTTGCTGGTACACATTAGAGAAGTAACAGCATATAGTGGAATTAAAACAACGAACAAAGTCAATTTAGAAAAATGAGGAGGGGAAATGCATAAGAATGCTTTGGCAGATCAAAAACAACAATGTGTTCTGGATCAGCTGGAGAGGCTTGAACATTAAGTTTAGAAGACTAGACATGAGAAAGGTCCAGTAGTTCAAGATATCACCATGACTGGACCAGATACTGACTGGAGCGTGTTGTGACATACTGGTGGATCCTGTGGATAAGATGCAGGAAATTTATCTGCAGGTTTGGGTTAAGACTTCAGTATTTTATATGGCAATCAATTATTTTGTGTTTAATAACTGTAATACATTTAGATCAATTTGTAGATATTTGTTTTCACTTTTCCCACTTCAGTCTTTTCCTGATGATCAGTGTCAAAAAGCCTAATTAAATCCACTGTGATTCAATGGTGTAAAACAATTAAACATGAAAAAGTCCATGGGGGTGAATAAACACTGTAATCTCTGTCCAACATTAATTACACTAAATTACACAGTGTCGTTGTATTTACCTTGTTCAGTTTAAACAGCTTTTCTTTCGTATCTTTCTCATCAAACATATCCTCCCAGGTACCCTTAAAATAAATGGCATTCACCAGTACAAGTTTTGTCTGTGAGTCAAGAACACCCTTAGCCAGCAGGTCCTTGATTTTGTCTGTAATATAAAATTAAATCAACAGTAAGAATTTAGGTTTACAGTGCAAAAATAGGATCCCATGAATCTAAAATACAGAAATTTCTATTGTTGTTGTTACTACTACTACCACCACCACCACTACTACTACTACTAATAATAATAATATGCAGAACCTACTATAGCTTTACTGAGTTTGAAATTTTAAACGACTTGTTTGAGGCAAACAGTGATTTAAAGCAGAAGATACCTTGAGTCTGTTTCTCTACCCAGGTATTAATGTTCACTCTGGCTGTCTCTGCATTTGATACAAAGTCCTCTGGCACCAACTCAGCTCTATAATGCTTCTCAGTGTCAGCAAGGAATTTCTGTAAATTTGTAAGAGGCAGAAAGAAATGTTGGACCATTTATACCAATAAAGAGCTTTAAGTCTGAGTTGTTCCACCAAGTATAAACATTTTTTAATCCTGTTTTTACTTGCAGTATAAAGTAACATTTTACTCTTCGTCCTAAACTTTTTCATTTTGATTACATTTACTTTGTATTAAACCTGAAAACTTTAGCATTCAAAGTTTTCACTAGAATGGTTTTGAAAGTGGAACAGAAGAAGAAACATACTTACCTTATCAAATTCTTGAGATTTCTCTCCATACAGACGGTTGGCTATGCTTAGTGCATATGGGGTTTCTGGCTTATTCAGCTGAGAGAAAAGCTTGTTGAAATTAATGTGAATATTACCCTCAGTTCGGTAGAAATGAAGGCACTGGAAAAAAGACAGAATATGATTTGGCTATTTGTAATTAATGTTGAAAATATCAATAAAATAAGCCAAATTTATACTCTTCTAAAGTTTTTCAGCATGCAATTCCAACTGACATTCATGTTAACACTGTAATTATATGATTTATCCATTCACAAATTATGAATTATTTTGAACAAAGGTTATAAGGTAAGTAGTAATATATGTGTGTGCGTGTGTCCAGGTGGGTGAGCACGTGTTTTGCAAGAATGATATTCTGTTTTACTACACCATTAAATCTTTTCTTTTAAAATGTATCACAATTTTTCTGCAACTAAAACAATCCTTTAGAAATGTAAATTATTACTTAAATGTTGCTATATTTAAATGATGGTGCTATGACACATGAGACAACCAGCCACATTTGACCTTATAACCTTGATGTTAGTTTCCACCTACAGTACTGTACAAAAGTCTCAGGTGTGCGACTTCAGTGTCTGTTGAGAAGTACAGGTAGATTCTTATCTACCACCAGGGAGGTTTCTGATTGGGTGTTTGAGGTCATTCTCAGGCTGCAGAATGAATTTGGGACCAATCTCAGTCATACAGAACTATCTTCAGCAAAAAGAAGGAATCCTGCAACAGATGGTATGGTCTCCACAGAGCCCTGATCAAGTTAGTCTGGGAGAACATGCAGAGACAGTCAAAGTCTGCAGAGGAACTGTGGCCAGTTCCTCAAAATGTTTGGAAGAACCTACCAACCTCTACCTTCAACTGCACGCAAGTTTGAGTAAGAGAATTGATGCTGTTTTAAAGGCTAAGGGTGGTCACACCAAATATTGATTTGACTGAGGTTTTTTTTTTTGTCTACTGCACTTTTTAGAAGGTTTATTTTTGGAACCATCCTCACAGCATTTTTCCCACAGGTGCCTAAGACTTTTGCACAGTACTGTAGCTTGAAATGTAAAAATATTAAAATAAAGAGCTTAATTTCTTTCTAGTAATGCTGTATGATCACCTTTTAACTGAAAAAAAAAACAACAGAAAGGCTTAAAGTTCCTCTGTCCTATGAAGAATCATCTCAGAAATGTTTGGCACTTTCCTCAAATGACTAGATAAACATGGTCTTGATAATAAGTTGCAACTTTAGTATTATTACAAAACGCTGTCAAGTTTGTCTGTAATTAGCACTGTGACAAGCAGCCCCCGAGTCCCCTATGATTCTGGGCCAAATAATTACCAGAATAAAATCAGAACCGACAAATAGACTTAAGGAAAGCTTTCAAAATGAAAATAAGTAGACAAGAGCATTCATTTTATTTAGGGCCAGTCACATCAGAGTCTGGTTTCTTGTGAGAATGCCTTCCACAAAAATTTTCAGTTTGCTTAAAAATATTTTATTACTTACTTTATTTTGCAGTGTACAGCACATACCTCCAAAATAAGAGACAGCTAAAATCTAGTCCACACAGTGCATAGGAAGTGAACCGAGACAAATTCCTTGAAACTGTGTGGATTTGTTTTCGTGGACAGGAACAAACCTGGGACATCTGTTTGGCTGTGTTCCCTCGCGCCCCCAACAACACCATGGCCAGGGCCGAGGAGATGCTGAAGGGTGAGAAGAAGACATTGTTCTTTTGGTTTTCACTGCTGATCTTCTGAAACAGGTCCAAGGTGAAGTGGATGTTGGCGATGCTCAGAGAGTCCATAGTTGGTGTTCTGGAACCAGAAACTGCACAGAAATGCAACAGAAAACTGCACTTTTTCGGCAGACACCAAAACCAGTTGTACTAACTGAAGTGAGGCCTACACTCTGCAAGTGGAGTTGACGGGGTTGGCGTGTTACGTGATGTTTGCGAATATTTTCACACGAATAAGGTGTTTTAAATTCACATTAAATCAAAAATACGTGGAATCACTTCCAGCTAAATCGGTTCTTCGGTTCTCATTAATCAAAATGATGTAGGAAGGCAAGACTGAAGCAACTTTGCAGAAACGCTATGAAACGGCAGTCAAATAAACGTTGTTTTCAGAAATAAATGGTATTACACTACGCGGCCACACTGGCATATGCGTGCCTCGCCGTTCGGTAGTACCGTACAGTGCTGTACAGCTTTAAGCCTTTTTCCACGATATACTTGCTGGGGCTTCCCGTCATAAAAACACCTTTCTACGGCGAACAATGATGTAGAACACCGAAACTGAAAGTACCGCTGATCTTTGCATCCAGTAGTTGGAATCATAACACAGAATAGCGCGAGAGCCTCATCTTCCCCGTCACTTCCGGCCGTGCAGTTTTTATGATCTTCCTTTGCTAGCGAGGCTTCCGTCACAGTTCTAATATATATGCGAGTTTAACTAATAATTCTGAAATGTCCCTAGTGTGAGTGAAGGAGTGTGTGTGTGTGTGTAACTACCCTAAAATACAAGAGAAAACTAAACGAAATAATAGGTCATTTGATTTCTTCACTGGCAAGGTTTTGTTTAAAAAAGAAGAAAGGAAAAAAGCTGTCCACTTATCCTTAAGAAAACATGAATCATTCCTTTTCTTCATAACAAAAAAGACAGTCTCCCAGTAGCAACTAAGGAGAGGGCATCTATTCACATCTACTTATCTTTGAAACACAAGCCATAATACATTATAAATCCCCTAGGTCACAAACATAACACAGTGTGCCACGAACTCCAGCGCCCTGCCACCCATTCCACTTAAACAACCTCATCGAACCCTAGCTTTCCCACTCTCCTGCACCTGATTTCTATTTGGGCCCCCACCTGTCCCTTGTTATCTGGTCAGCCGCCCTTCTATTTAGCCTCCTCCCTCCTTTCTGTCTTTGTGAGGTATTGTATGTGCTCTTTGTTATTTAGTTTGAGGATCTTCTGCCTGGAGTTTAGTGCAGTGGCTGTGTGATTGTCGCCCCCTCCTTGCATTCTTGCCTCTCAGCCTCCTGATTGTGAGTTGTGACAGAATACCTTGCCACCTATGGAGACAGTAGGACATCTGATTCGCCCCCCCCAAGTCTGGCCAAGGCCCTTGCTCTCCAGGGGAAATGCCTAGGGGAGTGTCACCAGCAGCTGGCAGCTCTCACACAGGAAGTGAAGGCACTGAGTGTGGCAGGAGGAGGTGGCTGAACATATGTGGACCATGTGGCCCTGGACCGGACTGTCCATTCAACCTACCAGCTCCAGGGACCCAGGCCAGTTCCTCCTCCTAGTCTCAAAACCTGAACGGTACGATGGCCATCCTGAGTTGTGAGGAGTTCCTGCTCCAGTGCTCCCTCTATTTTGCCAGCCACCCCAGGGTTGATGACTTGTCAAAAGTTGCCTTTGTCATTTAAGTCACACGTAACAATATAAACAAAGCTGAATACAAGTAGCAAAAACAGCAAACAAACGAGTGAGCCAAAAAGCTAACTTCTGGGGTGTTGCGGTGCTGCTTATCAAGGGGAAAACCGACGACCCGGTCATCCAGGTTGGCACATTGATAGGTTGATGATTGATGGATGGAGCAAACCACCTGTGATACAGAAGAGAGACAGGGGAAAAACTGCCAAATAGCAGGAGCCACACAGACACACAAGACGCCCACCCCAAAGAGCAAACCTGTTTGTGGAAAAAAAAGTTTGAAAGTGCCATTCATAGCAAAGGTTTTATGCTCGTGAAAGGGTATCTGCAATAATGAGTGAGTGAGTGAGTGAGTGGGGGGTGCACATAGGAGAGCCTTAACATTGTCAAAAGCATGTTGACACTCTGGTGTCCACACGAAAGCATTTGCTGGGCTCAAGGAAGTGAGAGGAGCTACAACTGAGGAAAAATTCTCCCTTGATAATAACCAGCCATACCTAAAAATCCTCGCAACTCGCATGGCATTTCCTCAGAGGTATTTGGCTCCATAGGGCTGTCCACAACCTCTGGGACTGGAATGACTTTACCCCTAGCAATGTCATTCCCAAGAATGAAAGCTATGCCTTCCATGGGCAAAGAGTCACAAACTCCTACTTTGAATGTCCCAGTAACTGAACTGGAGCAGAACGATATATAATGAAGCGGAACTTTAATATGGTGCATGGTAATGCCTTTACATATCACATGTGACCCACAAAAGGATTTCCCACCGAATGGAAGTACATTCGATAAAATAAGACTGAACAGCACCTGTGTCCCGTAAAACTTTCACAGGAACTGGTTCAGAACCACTAACCAGAACATAGCCTTCCTGTACAAACGGCTGATAGCTAGGTTCAGGGGCACAAATCATAGTCTCACTAATAGGTGAAGCACTAACTGCTTCAACAAGAGCAATGCTCTGGGAATGTCTTTTTTTTTCTTGTCGGTCCTGTTTTCTTTTTAAAACTAAACACTCAGTTATAAGATGGCCAGGCTTGTGACAATAAAAACAGGTCACGGTAACAGAAGAACTAGTCTGGGCGTTGGTACCTTGTGGGCATGGATCCCTCGCTATAGGTGGATTGGGCTTTGCTGGCCAATCTTGCTGATAGACAGTTTTGTGGGTTAACACAAAATCATCGGCAAGAACAGCAGCTTCAGCAACAGTGTTCACCTTCCTTTCATTGAGATAAACCACCACATGTTCAGGCAAACATTCCTTGAACTCTTCTAACAAGAACAGTTCACGAAGGGATTCGTAGTCACTCACCCTGCTCACAGAGCACCATTTATCCAACAGTACCTCTTTCTCCCTAGCAAACTCTATGAAGGTCTGGGCAGGGGTCTTCTTCAACCCTCTAAATTTTTGCCTATGTGCCTCAGGCACCAATTCATAGGCACAGAGGATTGCAGCCTTCACTGTCTCATACCGAAGGCTGTCTTCTACGGACAGAAACGAACAGACTTCCTGTGCTTTTCCAATCAGCTTGCACTGTAGTAACAGCAACCACACATCCTTAGGCCAATTANTGTCTCATACCGAAGGCTGTCTTCTACGGACAGAAACGAACAGACTTCCTGTGCTTTTCCAATCAGCTTGCACTGTAGTAACAGCAACCACACATCCTTGGGCCAATTTAGGGTAACAGCTATGCGCTCAA
This sequence comes from Arapaima gigas, assembly GCA_900497675.1. Classification (NCBI taxonomy): domain Eukaryota; kingdom Metazoa; phylum Chordata; class Actinopteri; order Osteoglossiformes; family Osteoglossidae; genus Arapaima; species Arapaima gigas. The sequence continues at coordinate 343,003 of UFQX01000026.1, read as the reverse complement.
ACGCACTGAAATAGGTATCCACCTCTGCTTCTCTAAAAGGAGGAACCATCACAATGTTTTTACTCACATCAAATGCACTAGCAGGAACAGCAACAGTCGACACAGCAGTTCGTGGCATAGGGACTGGCATCACAATAGGACCAGGACCAGGAGGAGTGGAGGCTGTGACGGAATGAGGAGGAGAAGACGGGGCACTGGCTAGGGTAGCAGCCTGCAAGGCGATCTTCTTCTCCTCCAGGGCTAACTCCCGTAGCCTGATATCCCTTTCCATCTCTAACTCCATCCGTCTCAACGCTAGCCTAGTTTCCATCTCCATCTGGCGATCACATGCCTTTTTCTGTGCCTCCAGTTGGAGACGTGCTATACGTACTCTGGCATGGGCCATGTCCCTAGATCCAGATGACAAAGATGGCGACAAAGGATTAAACCGAGGCAAGGTAGCCTTAGCCTCTGTAGCTGACATATCCTGCTCAGCTGCTGGAATACCAGCAGGTGTATGTGCCATTTCAACTAGGGAAGGTGGAGGATGAGGTAGCACTCCTAGGTTGACTAACTCGACACGCACAACATCTCTAATGCCTTTCTTAAGCAGGCCCCTAGGAACCTGAACACCATAGTGGGCTGCTATCACAAGGAGGTCATCCTTACGACACATTTCCAGCTTCTCCAGGCTTGGAGAGGCAACAAACGAACCCAAGTCCATAGCTTAACACCACTGAAGCAAAAACCACCGACACACCAACAAAAGACAATACAGCTAGCACCAAAATCACACAAAGGCCATAAACAACCTGACAAACTGTCCTGGAACAATGCTCCCAGACGAGCCCCCAGTTGTTACGCCCCCACTACTGACTCCTGTCTAGGCAGCGAAGTGGGAGCAAAAACAAGCAGCCCACACAAAAATAGTGAAATAGGTGGTTTGTAATTCATTCAGTGTATGATACAAGACACACGTAATACAATATACAAGTAAATACAAACAAAGGTGCTAACCTGGATAGAGAACTTGGACGGTGCCTAAGCAAAGAAAGAAACAAAAGTTGCCACTAACCTGATCTGTATTTTCAGTGTCTTACCTATAAATAAATAAATATCTACCTAATTATGCTAGTCTAAACTAACACAGAAAATACAGGGGTTGGCACCCGCTCGCTTACCTAGTGTGTCTAAACAGTACGTACAACCCTACGTGAAGTACAATGTAGGTGCGCGCACATACTACCCTGTTCTCAATCCAAGCCAACAACCCAGTGAACAACGTAACATCAAGTGCGGGACTATTTACACCGTTGACTAGACCAAAATCCACTATCCAAAACCAGAATCCTTAAGCCAAAACAAAGTCAAAGCAGAAGTCACACGTAACAATATAACAAAGCCAAATACACGTAGCAAACAGCAAACAAACGAGTGAACCAAAAAGATAACTTCTGGGGTGTCGCGGTGCTGTTTATCAAGGGGAAAACCCGCCCCCAGGTTGTCGGTTGGCACATTCTGATAGGTTGATGGTTGATGATTGACGGATGGAGCAAACCACCTGCGACACAGAACAAAAGAGAGACAGGGGAAAAACAGAAAAATAACCACCAAACAGCAGGAGCAACACAGACACGTAACATTGGGTCTGAATAGTAACCTCCAGTGGCTCTATAAAGAGCACATAGAAGAGAGAGAACAACAGACATCTAGGCCAGGACAGTCACTATGTGAGGGAGCTTTTGATGGACACCTGGCTACATTTCTCACTGCAGAGTGTCCAGACCCATCCCACAGAGCTGAGGCTGAAATCCAGCCTGCCCAAGAAATCAATCAAGAATCGGTGGTCCACCCACTCAAACGCTTTTTCCTGGTCCAAACTAACCAGCACAAAGGAAATGTTCCTCAGCCCAGGTGAACACATTCCAATTAAAATGTAAATTCCAGGAAAAACATCACCTGGGCACTCTGCATGTCTGCTCATGGTGAAACAAGATAGCTATAGCCTTTTTCAAGCATTCTTTGAGTATTTTAGCAAAGAGCTTTGTGTCAGCTTAAAACATGATTGGGGTCTCCAGTTACTAAAGTCATCTTTACTAAATTTCTTCTCAAATAAGACCCCCTATCTTATAGTCTTAGTTAACTGTGTTAACATAGTTAGCTATGCCCTTCCTTTATAAAATGAGGCCCATGATCTCCCAAAAGGTGGAACAGAATTCCACATGTAAGTCATACAGACTAGGACTGTTCATGTGGTTTATCTTGATAGGTACTTAGGACAATTTCTTCACAGTGATATGTGTATCTAGACAGTCCCATGTGTCTTCTAGGAGGGTAGCCTGCAAGAGTTGTAAAAACTGTTTTCTACTATTGTGTCTTATTTTATCTTATCTTATTACTAGGTCTGTTTTTCCTACCATGAAAATATTTTTAAAAAATACTAAAATACTGTTATCTTGGCAGATACACAACTTCTGAAGCTTTCTGCAAACTGCTCCGAGAGACTGGACTTTATGCCTGGTGCAATACTCTTTAGTAATGGTCCTCGCTTGTATAAAAATAATAAAAAAATCAAGCCACCTATTGAAACATTCATTGATTAGGTCTGTATGTTCTTTCTCTTACAGGACGTTTAACTTCCAGTAGTGTGAACCAGGGTTTTTTTGGGTGTCATGACCTCTACCATCTACCTCTACCATCATGCGGTCCCAAAGCCAGTGAGTAGAGAGAAGGTGCTGTTTAAAAACAATGGAAGGAAGTATTAAAGCATAGATACGACGACTACATACCACATGGTTTATCGCACCAGGCAATACTCAGATGACTGGAGCTGCATGCTTTAAAATCATCCAAAAAATTTAATCCACAAATTAAACTTATTACAAGTTTAATACTTGTTCACCTTTCCATTTAATAAATGTTAAAATCCTTTCTATTAATTGCATTAAATAGGGTCATCTTCTAAAAGAGCTAGATGCAGTCTCCACTAGAGCATAGATACACACTGTGTAAAGGAATATTTTCAGTGAGCAACAAATATTACAGTATTGTCATTTGTATTCTCACTCTGTGTACATTAAATCATGCAGTTTCAGTTACTGCCTGCTATCTCTGGGCAACCTCCCTAGGTTGGTCTTGGCTTGTAACCTCCCAGTTTCTTGTGTATGTGATAAACAGGACAAGGCATATGTCATATGGCATAATGTTCTTCTCTTTCAGACATATATAACTTATCAGTTTGGCAACACATCATCACAATGCTCCAATTAACTGACCGTTCCTTTAGCATTACAGTATACAGTGTCTGTGTTTTCTTTGTTCGGAGAGTCAGCTGAAGAGATTTCCTCAAGAGCCTGTCTCCCTGCATGCAGAACTACTGATCAATAAAGGGACCTCGTTTTCACTATTTGTCAATTATTAAAAATTCCACCACAACTGTCCGTATGCACTAGCCTCTACAAATGGCATCTACCCCTGTACTCTACCTTGTACGACAGAGAAAACATGTAGAATTTTTAAATGCCAGAGAGGAATGTTGATACCCGTTAGAAAGGACACCACTTACGATGTGCTCCATTAGGATTTAGCTTTCTTTCAGCCACTAGAGTACAGAGTCATGTCTGTTGTTTGTTTCCAAAGGTGGAGTACCTGTAAAAACACAGCTAGAAGGTGGAGGATGCATGCTGACGAAAACTGCAGTCCATTCTAAAACACTGTTTAATCCCCTGATGTTCAAAGTTTAAGTTACACAATTATCAATAAATACAGATAAAAATGTGCCCAACTTTGACATCATACTGCTTCCTAATCCTAACTGGAATAAAATTTCTTTTTCTGGAACTCTAACAATTACCATAATTCTTAATCCTAATCCTAGCTGTAACCCTAGTTGCAACCCTATATAAACTGAACTATGAAAAAGTCTGATGTCAGCAAGTTCTATATGATACATTAATTTCTGTAGCATAATTCTTTAATCAAAGAAATTTTGAAACTCTGAACTACTGTAACAGTAACATTAACATGGGTCGTCCCACTGCAGCAAATGCAAATCAGAGATCAGAGACCAGAGATCTGACCACAATAGTTTCTCAGAGCCTACCGTTTACACTTTGCTTCTTCCTAATTTTATCTACAGTATAAAATTTCACTGAAAGCTTTTTTGGAACAGTTACTGTGTTCTAACCCTTACATCCTAATTCCTAACGTTTTGAGTCCATGCATCTGGTTGCTACTTGTCATTTGCTTTTTCTTCCAAAATTACCATCTTTTGAAGATAATTCAGCCTTTATTACATATCCAGTACATCATATATTGTTTGAGCTTCCAGTAACAGTACTGGATAGATTTGATCCAAGATCCATCTGTTTTTTCCCTTGGTATCCATGGTAACCTTAATAATCTTCACCAGCACCAGACTTCAAAGGAATCTATGCTTTGCTTCTCCAGTGCCCAACTTTCATATCCATATATTTTGTTGAAAATAATTAAAATATTTTTTTAACAGGATTTTCTTCCAAAGACCAACTTTTCATACATGAAGGCTTGTATTCCTCTCTCTACACTAGACCTAAACCAGTATACCTACTGCCACAACAGATCCACCGAAGACACCATTGCTGCTGCAGTACATCTGGACTTGACCCACCTGGAGGATAAAGACTTATGTCAGAAAGCTGTTCATTGACTTAAATCCAGCATTGAACACCCTCATTCTGCAGTGTCTGATCAACAAACTGTCTACAATGGGTCTGAACATTCTCCTGTCCTGACCAACAGGCCACAGGCTGTGAGGATCCATGGCAACGCCTCCCACACCACCATGTTGGACACTAGTGCCCTACAAGGTTGTGTGTACAGCCCACTGCTGTTTACCCTTCTAACGCACAGCTATTTTGCCACAGCAGCAACCACACCATCAAGTATGCTGATGACATCACAACTGTGGACTTCATCACTGTTCAACCATCAACGGTGAGTCAGCCTATAGAGAGGAAATGGAGCAGCTTGTAGTCTGGTGCCAGAATAGCAATCTGTGTTTCAATGCTGACAAGACCAAGGTGATGGTTGATGACTTCAGAAAGACTCAAGCCACTCACACTCCTCTGAGCGTTGGTAGTTTGGCAGTGGAGCCGTTGTACAGTTTCAAGTTCCTGGGAGTGCACATCACCAAGAACCTCTCCTTGACTCCTAGCACAACCTAGCTGTTGAAAATGGAAAAACAGTGTGCCCACTTTCTAAGGAGACTGAAAAATGCTGGACATCCATCACCTGTGCTCATCAGCTTCTAAAGGTATGCCATAGAGAGCATCTTGACCTCATACCCCCCAGTCTAGGATGGGTACTCCACTGACTCTGACTTGGAACTCTGCCATGGGTAGTGAAAGCTGCCAAATCCATCATCAGTACTTCACATCCCACCCTCCAGACCACCTGCAACAACCAATATGTCAGGAGAGCTCACAACATCAGCACAGACCTCTCTTATCCCCACTGTCTGTTTAAACTACTGCCTTCTGGAAGGTACTATCGCAGCTTGTGGGCCAACATCACTAGGTATAGAACAGCTTTTTCAAGCAGGCTGCCAAACTCTAGAAAGTATAGGGACTGACCACTACCACCACTGCTATATCATCAACACAGTTTGCACGGATCTTTCATCCTTTTCTTATTTATTATTTATCTCTACTTATCTACCTATTCATGTACTACTGTTTGTCTGTATTGTCTTGTGCCATCATGTTCTCTGTTCAATGTATTGTGGACCGTGGTCCAGGAGGAACTACATTTTGTTGTTACTTGTACATCTTTATAAGACAGAATGACAATAAAATTAACCTCGAGCCTTGAATCTTTACCTTCTGGTATTAACATGGTATCATTGACATACTGAGGGTTATTGATATTTTTTCACAGGAGCAGTGATACTGCAATTAAACTCACATTCAGGGGAACATGTTATGGGCTAGACATTTTCAGGAATTAAATGTTTTGCTAATATCTAAAGTAAAAACACAACTGCTCAACACTAACTTGGTTTAACAACAATAAAAAGGGAGGAACAGTGAAATTAATTCCACAGCCCAGTTAACTCAAAATCCAGCACATCCAGCAGGTTACTCACATGCCTTTCATAAGCATGGTGATCTTTTAATGCATCATTTTGGTTTATCACATACATTTCATTTAAATATTTAGATGAAAACATGTTTGCAACTAACCCATCGGACTATTTTTACTGAAAAAGACATTTGATACTTTCGAAAGAATTTAAGTGTACAATGTAATAGTCAGTTCAAATCACAGAGGATTAATTTATTTCTCAGTCTGAAATACTGGTTTATTACACAGTAATGCAGCTTATATGCAAATGTTTACAGTGAGAATTCTTCTGTCATCAGCAGGTGTTCCTTGACCCTGATCCCTTTGCGATTACTAAGCTCATTGGTACACTCTTTCCTCTTAATAATGTTCCACACAGGTGATTTTGATAATCCTTCTTGTTTCTCAGCCTCATAATGGCTTCTTTGGCACAACTCTGGTCCTCATGTTGAAAAATAGCAATAAGAGACTCCAAAATTGATCAAAACCTTAGGAACAAGACTAGATACTGAAAGCCCTCTTATACTTGGACAAATGAAGCAATCACTAATACCTGTGAAACAAAATGTCCCAAACGTCATGGTGCCCTGAAATGGGGGGACTATAAAAATAGTATTAAAAGTGCTGTAATTTGTACATGGTGAAACCAAAATGTTTGAAAACACCCTTTAATCACATGTGAATTGTTTGATTCCAAATTTAAAACTGCAGAACACAGGGGCAAATCAAGGGAAAAAACATGTCTTTTTCCTAAACATTATGGAGGGCACTGTATATGCAAAGAAATTAATCAGAACTTCACATGCGATGCACCCGTTTCTGAAACCAAACTTGCATCAGTACGCCTTGAGTCTCCTGTAGCTTACCTACGGGTTGGCATTCTACATTGAAAATTTAACTCTGTGGCATGTGGTTGCCATAACAAACATGAACCCTGAAAGTTCATTATTGAAGTCATACATAATTATAAAAAGGATCAAGGTATAGGGACAAGAAACTCGAAGTTAGTAATATGTTGGTGTCTGACAAAACACAACATACAAGCTTTTGTATTTATTGCTTTTAATCCCAGAAAAAAAAAAATTCAAGAATCTGCAAAAAATTCAAATTCCTCCTAGAAATATATTTGACATTTCCAGTACATAACATTTAGATATTAAAGAGTACAGTAAACATACAATGAAGGTAACAACATACCCCCTTATGTACAGTACAGCATTTTAATCTTTAGAAGTTTAACAATTAAAAGTTGCTGCTATTATATACAGTCCTAAAAGATAACATGGTTCTCCACCCACTCCATCTACTGAATTTAAGTGGTCCACACTTTTTTTTAACCCTTTTTATTTTAGTATCTATCAAAATAAAGTCCACTCACTCCACTTTTTTCAACATCAGTACAAAGGAAGTGATCTTTCTATTTTCTTCAGTACAAGCATGGGTAGTTTGTACTACTTTGGGATTAGAAGAAAGCCTTTAGAAATAGATTAAAACCACTCAGAAACCTTCATACCTTAAACAATCAAGAAAAATGGAAGGAGCTTAATGTACAGGTACACATGTGTTTTGCATTCTATGCAGACATATTCACATCTACACACAATCAGAAAGACATGTAAATCCAAAATCAATTATCAGAAAGAAGCCAAGGTCAAGAAAATGGGTTTGGAATGACCATCAACTGAATAGTTTCCTTCACAGTAATGAGTGAACTCATTGAAGCTTTGCAAGCATTTATAGTGTACATATTCAGCATTCAGTTAAATGAAATCATGCCTATTATGCAAAATATGTGCCCATGTCTGGGCACATGATATTTAAGCAGAAACTTAATATCACTGCTGATTTAGAAAAATTATAAATGGGGAAAAAATATTTCTCTAGAAGTTTCTCCTTTTTGCTACTACAGGTCAAACAAAGCACTTGTGAACAGTGTCTCCCCATGCATGACCACCACAAGCCCCCCATCCTGAACTGCTCTTAAAAGCAAAAAGTAGTTCTACCTGGTGGCCAGAACCTACAGTGCATTATTCTTAAAAGAAATACTGCATGGACAGCAGCCAAAGAAAATGTTACTGTAGTATAAAATTGCTGGCTCTTGTCATATTAAGACTGCCTCAGTGCACTTATGGGCTTCATAACTCAGATGAAAACTATAGTGCATATTGCAAAAAACAAATTAAAAAAAGACAGCAGCATAAAACAATGGCATGATTATCTTAATACAAGCTTCACATTATATCGAGTGGCGAATGCTTTGAAGTAACGTTTTAATAGCATGACACTGCCAAATTTCTTATAATTAAAATATTCCCTGTACATTCAAAACACTGACAAAAATACTTTAAAAAAATCCAGCTTTATACATTGTATCTTTTTCCTGAAGCATAAATATAGCAAAAAAGCACGAGAGCGCCTTTAACATCCAAGAACAAATAACTGTCTTGATTTTATACTCTTAAGAGACATGGTGGTTTTACAATTTAAGAAATAATTCAGTAAACATGAGACGGTGTCTCCTGCCAGTCTTCAGTGCAAAAATATGAGGCCATTGAGGCAAAGTTCTTGTGGAAACAAGACTGGTTCTCCCTCAGCTGTAAAAAGGAAGCATCAGGCACATTTATTGAGGTTTGCCAAACCTTTTTAAAATGATTAAAAAAACATAAAAAACTGAAAAGAAATAGGACACCTCTTAAAATTCAAGGTCTCTGGTTTATTGTAGTTTAGCAAAAAAAAAAATAAAAAAAGAATAAAAAAACAACTAGTGCTCCCCAGTTACTTCAATCAGCTTTGTCTAATGTCTCGGGGGACTGGGAGGTGACATACTTCAGGCGAAAGCCACCTGTAAAGTGAGCAGAAAAAAAGCAAAGTTCAGTGGAACAATTTTGGAAACATTTTATCAACATAGCTCAAGTTCCCAGCATGCCTCTTGCTGTATCTCCCGACAACACAGCGCATTAAAAAAGAGCTTCACGGTTTTTCTGTTTCTAGCTGCATTTGTACCTCAACTTACAAACACAATTGAGTCAGGAAGTTGGTAAATCCAAAAATTACCACATATTTAAGATAAGTTTAATAATGCAGCTTAATCTGTTAATTTTTTCATCAGTTAGGTTATGTGAAAACATCACAATTAGATATAATATCAAAGGGGTCATACAGAGTAGGATCTTAGGGTTCCCCTGTCCTGGAAACACTGGGCCCGAGACAGGATGTAGTGGTACAGGACAGCAGTTTATTTTACACTTGTACCTCACTGTATGACCACAGTTGGAAGTGGAAGTCTGGTTCTAAGTCCGAGTTGTTCTTAAGTCCAGCTGCTACGTCATAATCAATAAAAGCTCAACAAATACGCACAATTCGTTTACGGGTTAGGTTCTGTTAAAAACATCAGCTCAGCCTACAGTATAATGAATTAAAATTTTGCTGCAAGACTATTTTTTCATGAAAAGCTTATACAATGCAGGGTATCCGTGTCCCTCTATCCTGTAAACCTCTGATGTGAGACAGTAAAAAGTAGACTGGATGCCAGTTTGATATCTTCTATTAAAATAAAGTAGTAAAAAGTTATATCTACGTTAAAATGATCGATAACAAATATGGAATGTTCACTTTGTGTAGTACCCCTGTAAGACAGTGCCATCTTAGTTCTGTACTTCAAACACTTCAGAACATTAAAACAGTGGAAACAGGGGAAGGACACTATGCTACCGACTGCGTTAAAAAGTGTTTCACCCCTGTCACCTATTCCGACTGCATTTTACTGGTCATTGTGACGCTGAAATTCAGACAAGTCAACACTGCTATTTCAGTTCAGGGTCTGTGTACGCAGTATACTGGAAGAACTCCATCTGAATGTCTCCCCAAATAATGCACGGTGGCCTCCTTATAAACAACCTGCTGTAGGTAAGGTTACAAAGTGGACAATAACCAGGCCAAGGTAGTAAAAGTCAGAGGAGGAGTACTGACAAGCTGTTTACTCAGAGATGCAGGATGTGCAAAAACTGAGTGAAGATAATGAGGTGCCAATGTTAATCCTGAAGGAATGTCCCTCAATATGTCTTTGAGTAACTGCAACTTGATCAGATAAAACATTTCCTTCCACAATAGGGTGAACTGTTCATTACATCAACATATGTAAAACATTTTTGTCAGAATCATGTCATGTTATCCTAACTATCAAAAAAGCATAATAAAAGACATGTACCTTTGTTTATCTGGGCACTTTTTGTAAAAGTCTAGGGTTTAGCAATAATAAATAATAGCTTAATGAAATCAGTTTGTGCCAGCAGAGTGAAACCAATGGCCCCCTGCAAGTACGGTTTGCTGCTCCTGCAGAAATACTGGCCATTTTCACTGCAGCAGTTGAACTTTGGAACATAGAAGGGCGAAGAAGAAAATGCAAGAAAATTACCAAATAAACTCAATTTCATACCTTCAAAAATTCTTAACTTTAATGTTTGTAACATGAGGTACAAATGCATACTTTTTTAAGAAATGTAAAATGTACATTATGTAAATATATTAATGTAAAATCATTAATTTATTCATCCATTATATCCATTATCAATAACTGCTTGCCCAGTGCAGGGTTGGTGTGGCTGAGAGCCTATCCTGGAAGCATAGGGCATGAGGCAGGTTACACCCTGGAGATGAGACATCAGCCCATAGTGCAATTATGTGCATGTTCAAGTATTAAATTTGTGATTAAATTTTCCAAGAAAATGGGACTACCTAACTAGTTAATGGTAAGTTTTGCTTTTTCCTAGCAAATAACTGCAGTGAGAGAAGTGCGTGTTCTGACTATGGTGGAGTTACCTTGTTGTGTTGCATCAATGGAGGGCTGTTTGCAGTCCTGGGCATAATGACCACTGATCCCGCAGTTATAGCAGGAGATGTTGCCACCATTTTTCTTCATCCCAGTTCCTATGGTGCTGCTGGGCATTATGCTGACTTGGGGGAAGACAGGCTGGTAAAAACGGTTGAAGGTAGCCATCTGTTGCATACCATAGCCCACTTGGGTGCCCAACACGTGTTCTGAGTGGGTATGTAGCAGTGGTCCACTGGCGTAGGGTGAAGGAGTGGGTGGAAAAAAGGGCAGCTGAGTAGCACTGCTGCTCTGGTGTGCAAGAGATGTCAGGTGGAAAATTTGTGGGATGCTGAGAACCTGCCGAGGCATCTGAGGGGGATAGTAGTAGCTGGGGGCATGGTTACTTCCACAGGTACCACGGCAACCACAGGCTCCGCAGCCAACTTGCTGTGGAGAAGACGACTGCTGCTGTGCCTGCTGTGTAGAAGCCCCAGTGGAGGTACCACAGCTGGTGCTGTCACTCTGTGCCATGCTATGGGTGAGGGCAGGGCTTGGGCTGGGGGCAGGACCAGGGGCGTGGGTAGGAACTGCAGGCGGCACTATGACCTGTGCCTGACTCATGGCAGAGCTGCTGACAGCCCCCACAGTTGGAATAACTGTAGTGGAAACGGGCATGCTGTAGGAGGGTGGTAGGCCTGCAGGCAGGGACAGCCCGGCGGCCTTAGTGTGTTGCTCCACCAGTGGGACAGAGTGAGCCAAGCCAGAATTCATGACAGGCTCAGAGCTGGGATAAGCAGGCTGTAAAGAGGACATGTATGCTGGGCCTGCAGAGATCACACTGATAGCTCCTACAGGTGTCTGATGTGCTGGGGTACTGCAGCTTTCTGAGCTGGCTTGTAGTGTGGCGCTCTTAAAACGCTGGATGAGGGGTTGTAGGCTTGGGCTGCCAGATTGCTGCAGGCTCAGGGGGGAGGGACTGAAGCTGTGTTGCAGTGAAGTGGTCTCCTGCAGCAAGGGTGTCTTTTCTGCCTCATTGGTGCCCCCAGTTGTGACCTGTTCGCGGAGGACCGAAGGAATCACGCTCATCATGCCCACTGCTGCCTTCCCATCAACTCCATGCAAAGGCCCTGTCACATCTGGTCCACATGCCCCGTTCTGGACCACAAATGGCAAGGGGTGCACAAAAGGGATTTGAGGGAAGGTGGAGGTGTTAAGGGGACTGTCTGTTCGTGACGGCTCCTCCTTCAGCGAGACGGGCACCAGAGGGTGCACAGCAGCTACAGTGGACCCACTCACAGCCTTACAAGGGGAGAAGCAGTCAGCCTTGCCCTTGCTGCAGTCGTCTGAGTGACTGTCGGTCTCTGTTTAGAAATAAGATGTGACTGTGGATATACTTTCTCTAAAAGAAACAGCCCCAGAGATAATGCTACAATAAATTATGAAAGGCAGTTGTTAAGGATTCCCATAGACAGGATAAAGAAATAACAGACATAATCCTTTAGACACCAAGTTAGGCGAGACTGCAGAAACGAAAAATGTCAAGTAACCAATCTCCCTGCCTAGATACCTGGTGTAACAGGTCTAAGTTATTTAGCTAAGGTATTTAGACACAGTGCTATGAATAAATAGACAAACAATTTACAGAATGCAAAATTTTTGGAGTGGAAAAATGGCATAATCCCATTCTGACACTTCAAATTTCATAAATGCAAACTGTAATCTTTGAAGTTTTTCTTCATATCCTCAAGTTAAGTCACAAACTTCATTATCTTTCATAATTTCATGTCATTTATTTGCAACAAAAGATATTTTTGATTCTAATGTCAATTTAATTTTGGTATTCTGAGCTTTTAATAGGTGATTATTCCTGAAAATTAGGTGCTGTTTCCCTCACTGAAACTTATTTATATCACACAAATTAGCATAATGCAAAGTTTCATAGGAACATAACTGCCAAGAATCCACTATTGTTTTTTTTTCTTTTGGCAATTCAATTTTCTACTTTAAAAAAAAAAGTTTGCAATCTCTATTTCCATGAAATTAAGAAAAACGTTCTACAGGTAAATGGGTTGATAAACTCAAGAAAGTTCAGCAGTTCTACTCTTAAAGTTGTCCTGTCTGAGCCTCACCATGGTCCTTTTCGTCCTCACTCTCCAGGCTCTCCCGTCCATCGTGCTGGGGACTGGAGGGTGAGCTGTAGCTCTCTGACGATGTCTCCCCACAGGAGTCCTGCCCCGAACCTGTGTCCCACTGAGCATCTGAAAAGGTGAGATATCCACACCACTGCTTGATCTCTCAAATGAGATTTTGATGTGCAAAAAAAAATGTTACTAATATCTGCTGTACTAATTTAACCGCTTAAATTCCCACATAAGGGAAAAAAAATCTAACATGGAGAGGGTCATCTTTAGAGAATTAAAAAAAATAAGAATGATAGATAATTAGTCGGGCCAAACTCAGAGCTCTGGGAGAGCTTGTAGCAGCTTTCTGTCTCTTACTGTACATTGTGCTCTGCTGTTTGAAAGATGCATTTACAAGCCATAATTTGCCATTACTTGTTTAATCTTATGATGCAGAGAGACAGTAATTGAGCCTAAAGTCAAGTCACTGGGTGAACTGACCTTTCCTGACAGGTTGTCGAATCATCTGCACTGCCTGTGGCCTTGTGACCCCATTGGCAGTACAGCCTGGTTTGCTCTGGCTTGCCTGCCCTTTCTCCCTGGTTTGAGGAAGACAGAGAAGTCAGAGAGAGATAAGCTGTAAATAAACAGTGGAACAAGTACAGGCATGTCTCATGTCAGGTCATCTTGCATTCATCCTCCTCTGTAACTTGTACAGTAATAGTCTCTAATGGACCTGCTGTAGGATGTAGAGTAACAAGAGATTATAGGATTAGTACACTCATTAAGTACTCAGTGATACTTCCCTTCTCAAGTCTCAGAAAGGACCTTGCATTACTATACCTGAGCCAGGTAGCAAAGCAGGGGATGCAAGTACTGTACTGTGTACACCCATCACCTTAGAATCAAACAAACTAGGTTCAAATTCCCTCCTGCTATGAATACTCTTGTGTAAGGTATTTACTGTCAGATAGTCCAGTAAAAATTACACAACTGTATAAATAAGTAAATCATTATAAGTAGCTTAATGTACAAACCTAACATTGCAAGTTACTTTGAGGGAAAAAAAAGCAAATTCGTAAACCATGTAAATACGATCTAGGTATGCATGACACATATAATAAAATTATCTAATAAATTTTATTGCCATGAATTGGCAAGAAACAGTGCTGAGCTGCTGATACATGAACAGCACAATGCTGTAACATGGCAGCGAGGCAAAAACAAAGGAACTTTCACGATAAAAATATAAAAGTACATATACAATTTAATGACAACCATACTTGAATGTAGTTTGAATATTTTTAAAATTTTAACAGATGTAACTCTTCTCATTGTGGCTAAAATACAGGAAAAACATTATATAGGAAGCTATTAAATAAGCATACATTAAAGAATGTCCAAAAAGTAACCTTTGATATATAATGAAACAGTTGCTAAATATGGACAATGAGTAGTTCCATGTTAAAAGGAAATTAGTAATCGCTGAAACAAACTGAAAAACTATTTAAAAATTTTTAAATCATAAAATAATACATTAATTGATAAAATACCAAAAATACAGATCTATGTAAAAAAAAAAGTCTCAAATAAAAACTATTTGCTTCTTACATTTTCTTGTTGCCATTTACTGTACTATGTATATTAACACTTTGCTTTCCCTTTTACATTCTTCCTTTGTATATTATCGCTTTGCCTCTTATTTTGCCATTTGTCACACTTATCTTGGTCATTAACAATTTTGAAACTTGGAGGTCCATAACCAATATCTGGACCTGCCTTTCTGGTACTTCTCATCCTTCGTAGATGAAATCAACCCACGAATCAAACTTTTCAGTCCTGCATACCCAAAGTTAATGCGCATCAAATTGATTCTACAATATCAGAATCATGGCTAGCAGCTCTGTTCCTGTTTGCTTCAATGCAATTTATTATCTTTTTAAAACTGTGCATTTCAAACAGGTTTTGATTTTTAAAGTATTAAAGCTGAGATTTCATGAACATACAGCGTGTTCCAATTAGAATATCCAACTGCAAAAATGCTGCTGATATAATACTACTTTTATAAACTAAGTTAAACCAAATTTTTGTTCAGTTAATGTTGTTGTTTTAATTTAAGTAACAAAAATGTAAGATGCAGCATGTGCTATTAAAAAGCAGTGTAAGAAGAGCTGCATGGAACCTTGCACAGCCATCATGTCATGTTCAGATGTAAACTTGTATTTATTATCATAAATTACTCACATTTAACTTAACTTTTGCCCAAGACAATTTATGCCCCTGACTATCCCACCTTACCCCTTCACATTTACACACCCACACCCAGGCATCTCTCTCACCTGTCAGTTGGTGGTGCTCTTGCCTTACTTTTATTGCCAGGGGAGGAGCTCCAGTGGTCGGTGCCCAAGCGCTGCAGACAGAAACTCTGCGTAAGAACTCATATGAGCTCATGACCCAACCTTGACACAATCCTGTCTTTATCGCCATCTGGCATAAATGCACTGAGGCAAGTCCTTCTGCCCGGTGTGGACTGCACCCCCTCACGAGTCAGCAGTCATGCAGGAATGAGGGACAGTGATTTCAGCCACTTGCTGATCTTGAGCCTGGTGAACAAAACTCCAAAACAACACAGCGCAATAATGCAGATGGAGCCAGATGTACTTATAACCCATTGAGGAGGATGCTCGAACTCTCTACAAACCCCTCTACAGACCCACCCGAAAAGATAAGTAAAGCCCCCAGTCAGTACACTGAAGTCAAGGAGGCTGAAGACTAGGTAACAGGCATGCTGTTTAGTCTGCCTCAACAAAGACTGCAATTACAGAGGCAGCAGTCTAAATACACTAAAGTACAACCAAGTGTCCCTTAAGCATAATCTGTGCCATGCTTTCTAGAACCTGCCATGGTTACCATACCCCAGAGATAGCTATTCCCCTAGTTTACTTCTGTTATATGTCTGGGGTAAATGCTAAACATCTGTTGCTTGGATACTGTACTTGTACAGTCTCAGACAAGTTCATCATTCAAAAGCCTGATGACACCCCATCAGGGCATCGTGCTCTAGTTTCTCTGCCTGACATGGATGATCTCTGGTGGCTGCGCCTGCAATAAATAATGAGGGGAAGCATAGAGCACAAGGAGGTACAAGTCATCTGTTCTCTCCCACCTCAAGACTGCTCACCTGTTCTCCCCCCTGGGCTCGAGGCTCCAGAATGGTTTTTAGTGGGCAGCTCTTCCTCCTCCAGTCGGGCAGGCCATTGAGCTCAGAGGATGAAGCCCTGCACCCCTCTACTAGACAGCTCTTACCACTCTGAGAGCTTGAAAATGGAAACACAATGGGACAACTGGAAAACCTGATGATCTCACAACCAGTAACGTGCAGCTACTCATGACCAGTAGACTAGTGGAGAAGAAGCTTCTTATATTTACTGTTTTTGATAAAACTTAATCATTCTTGGACATATGGAAAGGAAATGCATTTCACTGCTATGGTCCACACTAGAACCTCCCGTCGTAAATAAGTAGCTAGCTCAACATCCTAAGTTTCTTACATAAGAAAAATTAACATTCAACCCATGTCACATCTCCAATCAATTTTGGAAGATTAGCTTACCTTTTTGGAACCCTTATGTTGTGCTACATGATCAGCCTTACTTAATATTGTTACCTTTTGCCCTAGAACTTCAGTTCCTATGCCTATTAAAGCATGTATTTACAATATTTTGGTATACTGATTCTATCTGATTGTTATGATTCCATTCTGCTGTCAATTCAAAAAAATTAAGGAAATTTAAAAAAACAGCATTTACCTCAGGCTGGGGCTCTTGCTGCCATGCTTCTTCCGATGGCCCAGAATGTATGGTTCAAGATCTGGGGGAAAAATGCCTGTCAATATGCCTAGAGGAAAACTTGAGCTAAAAGTACAATTGTCAAATTTCAATGACATCTTAATGACATAGTGCACTGCACTGATGTTCACTCAGTGTATTTTTTTTCAGACTCACTGTAGTGTGCATTGATTTCTAATTGTATTTTTCCCTTGAAGGTGCTCAGCATAGAGGAATTGATGAAATGATCATACAATCTTGATACAGTTCATTTGGTCTCTGCTGAACCGTGACAGTTATCACCACTGCAATAGACAACTGCCACAGAAATTACAGCTCCTGAACTGGCTCCAGCATGAATCACAGCCTCTTGAATTGAAAATCCGACAAAATCCTAAGCAGTACCAGAATGGTGAATATAAAACACAAACTCTGAACATTTCTCTATGTCAAGCTTTGTGGAAAATGGGTCAGTTACACACATTCAATTTGAGAGCTGCTTAAGGTCACATGTTGAAGTTGCTTCATTTTAGGGGTGGAGAGAAGAGGTGGAGAGTGGCTAGCTGTCCCTCCCAGTTTGCCAAAGGAGAATGCTTTGTACCTTTCTCTGGCTCTGTCCACTACAGAGGAAGGGAGGGGGTCATTGTCTGAGAGCGGACCTTGGCTTGGGAAGGGCTACTATTAACACGGTCGGCCCTGTCATTAGTTACAGCACAGAACACATGCAGACAAATTTAGCTTAGTAAATTTACGGGTAGGAATGGGAAGATGGCAAGCGGTTTTCCCCAAACACCCTCTCAAAATAAACAGGGGCCAACATTATGTGACCTGGTTTTCAAAGTCTGTTTTTCTCCTCATTTCTTTTGGGCAACTGTCCAGGAAGAATTTTTTCTCTCTCTCAGGCTTGTCCGCTGAAATTTTGCATAGTAGTGTCGACGTGAAAGAGCAAAGCCAGTTGAGAGAGGGCTGGACTGACATCACAGTAGGGTGCTGGTGGTGGGCACATATGGGTACTCACACACACCTTCATCCTGGCTGGACACCTCAGAGCAGTCCTGCTGAAAGTTCTTACCCAAGGGCACTGGGTTACCTGTGGAGCATAAAGGGACCTCACACCACTATGTTACATATAGTTTGTCTTACAGTTACGCAACGCAGCTTAAATAACCTGTCATTATAAACCATGTAGAGCTCAGTATAGGTCAGCAGGCAGTCCAACAAATAAGCAGCTGGACAAAAAGAAATCCCCTCAGGTCATGAATTTTACTCAAAGGTACAATAACAGGTCCCTTGTTACCAAGTTCCTAGCTACATGTTTGAAATTTAGGATTCAATTCCCATTATTCAAACAGGGCTGCTACAATAGCAGTACTGAAAATCCAAAAGCCGCTGCAGTAAGGCCGTGTAATAGTTAAGGACATCAAAATCTGGGAGGGTCTATGCTATTTAACTCAACGTGAATGGTTTGTGGATTTTCGATTCAAGACACATTTGAGCTTTTCTTTGCTTTCTGACCTGCCTATATACCATGGAAAAGGTTCAGCATTCAGGTAGGTCTGCTGGAGGTTGCAGACAGACTTCACACAGTGTTCTGGCCCCTGGCTAACCTGCACCACAATCCTCCCATTGGGTTTTGGACCAGTGCAGCTCTCTGGTTGCAACCAGTATTACACATGGCAAAAAAACAAGGGCGACTGCAGTTCCAGTGCACCACAGCAGCAGCCCTTTGTCTCCCAAGTGTAGTCTGACTTTTTTCCATCTAAGCTCTTTAATTAGGTTAGACTGAGCTGGTGACTGAATTATAACAGTAAGATGACACATCCCATCTTTTCCTGCTGCAAGTGTTCTTGAAAAAGATGAGTGATGGATGATTTGAGACTGCAACACTGCTTAGAATTTGATGGTTGTGGCAGTAGGAGGCACTTCTTTGCTGATTGTCACATGCTGAGCTCTTACCCCATATTCAAACCCAACTTTGGCTTCTTGGAGAGCCCAATCCAGGCCCTGATGTGGCTTGGACCTTCAGCCAGACTGCTCTCCATAACAAAGCATGTTGGATTTTCCTTCAATACCCCACACCTTGTGCCGTATGCTACTCATTGAAACAGAAACAGGCTACTTTCCCAAGCTAGTCTGTAGACAGACCATACTAGGCTCTTGAGGGGCCAATTCAGAAAAGATTTACAAGACATTTACAAGGAAGGCTTCTATTAAGGACAGAGTTTATAGTGTTATAGATCAGTTTCCATCACTTGAATATAACAACTACCCTCAAAAATAGGGTACAGAATATTTGATTTACATAGGCTGATACTGTAGATGCTTTCCTCTATAATTATTACTATGTACTATTTAACTGACACCTTAAAGATGACTTACAATGTTATATAAACTAAACTCCTACAATCATTCATCCACCTACACACCAAAGTAATATAAGACACTCACAGATACACTACGGGCAATTTAGTTTCACCAATTCATCAGAAACACAGGCCTTCAAAGATTACATTGGAACGGATATTACACTTGTCTCAGTTTGATGCTTATTTATTTATTTACTACAGTGCCTTTGTCATTACATTTACAAATGGACGCTTAGCCTGCATGCCATTTACTTCAGGGTTAAAAGTTAATATCTATAGAGCGCTCTGCTATCAGCCGCAGACACATACAGCTGTAGATGGGGAACAAGCTTTAGAGCCTAAAGAAATCTGCAAGCATGCTACATGCTGTGGTTTCATCCAAATTTTGGACTGCGTTTAAAACTGAATTTGGAGTGTTGTTAGAGGGGACAGTCCACTGTGGCATTCATCTTAAATTATATGTGTTCTCTATAGCACATAAAAAATATAATGTCAGGCTATGCCCTCTATAACAAAAATATTGCTGAAAACTATTATTGTATTTCATAAATTGGAATGTGCTGCATAAAATCACACTCAAATAATGGCAGGGTGAATTCCAAAAACTAAAATTTGGGATTTTCAATTATACATGCAAAGTTAAATGAAAGGTAATGTAATCAACAAAGCTGTAAATATTCACTGAAACAGTAAGTGTTAATCTCCATTCCTGTACCAAGCTGGGGTAGCAGGCAACATTAACTGGCTACACTGATTGAATTTCAAGTTTAAATCCCAGCTTATAAATTAAGTTACCTACCCAGAAATGATACAGTCAAAAATTAGCCAGTATAAATCCGTAAATAATTGTAAGTAGCATAGTGTACAAAACTAACAATTTAAGTCACCTTGGAGAAAAGTGTCAGCTAAATAATAGTTATTAGTAAGGAGCAAACGGACATAAAATGCTAGCGTGAGTTCAAAAGTATTAGGCTGGTGACTCATGAGGGTGCTTGGTGCCCTTGGTGGTACTCTGCATGCACTTATGTATTGGTGTGTGTCAGCACACATGTGGACGTGTACTGCCAGAAAGTAAGATATGGAGAGCTTGTGTATCTGGCACTTTACTTTCTTATGTGTACTTACAGCGGCTGCAATTAGGCCCGGAGGAGTCAGGCAGGAAGAAGGCGCAGACCTTCCTGGTCTGCCGGAATGCTTGGGGAGCAGACAAGAATTTTTCCCTGTGGGAACATGACAGGAGAGAGACAGAGGGCAACAAGGAGCTTGTAATTGAGAGGTGAGGATTACACACTTTGTGATTTCAGTTAAAATTTGGAGCAGCACTCCATTCGTTACAGGTCATCCGGAACTTACTCTACTAAATTATATACTTTAGATCTCTCCTCAAAAGGAGCAAATATATTATACATACATACATACACACATACACACACACACACACACACACACACCTATCTATCTATCTCTCTCTCTCTCTTTAGTGGGAAATGTTATTTAAAAAGACACAGGAAATAGATTCCCCCAGGTGATGACCTAAATATTGAAGCCTAAAGTTGGGCTCTAAAAGGAAACTTTCCAATTTACAAATGCCACATCGCATAACCACTCTCTTCATGGTCACTGGGGAGACCTATGGCATACAACGCCACAGGCTCAGACAACAGAGCGGCAGTCGCAACGAGCAGAAAGCTATCAACAAAAGGCAAAAGAGGTGGAAGGCCAAGACCAGCTTCATAAAAAGTGTGACAAAGAACTAGGAATTTGCTTATGTGGATTCAGAACTGTTCAAAATAAGTAGTGCCCCTTTTGAAACAGCAAAACACCATGGTTGATGCCACTTTCAATGATAAAACTCAGTCTATGAAACAGTGACGGGTGAATAGCAGGAATACCGAGTAACTGCTGGTTCACTGTGATGTCTGTAGGCACAATGACAGACTGATACTGGGCAACAGATGCCAGGCCTTCTGCACTCAGCAGTGTGATTCAATCAGCAATATCTGCACTGTGAGGGACCTGCCACAGGGTCTCTCTTCTAGGGCCTGTCTGCAGCCAGAGATTTTGCTTTGCAGGAAACAAAATCCAGTGGGTTGGTTTTGGAATCCAGCAGGGGGCAGCATTTACTTCAGAACGAGGGCCTTCTGTCACAGCAGGGTCACACAAGCACGGAATCTAGCACTTGCAAAAGAATGCATGTTCATAGAACACTGCACACAGAAGCTGCTGTATTGGCAGTTTCACCACACTGCATGACAATCATTAACAGAAGGGACTCCTCCTGTGTGTGAACATAGTGGATCTTCTCATTCCCATGGACACTCATGGGTTCAGTAAAATGTCAGATGATCTTAGTTCTCAAGAAAGGTCAGAACTGTGAAAAAAGGGGGGGGGGGCATGAGAGTGACACTCACTTAAGTGTTCGCTCAAGCTCCCTGCTTTCTCCCTGGCTGAGTAACCGCAGAATGGCCTTCTCAAAGGACTCTGTGGACAACTCCTTTGGAAGCTGCAACAAGAGATGAGAAAAAGTATAAAGTAAACATATTATGTTTCACTATACTTTACTAAGTAAACAGTACAATATATTTACAATACAATATATATTTTTAATACACTGAAAATAATGGGTAGTCCTGGTCAATACTCATATAGGAGAAACTGGACAGAAGAATGAAAGCAAAGCAGCCCACAAGTGTTCTACAGCTCTGGGAACTACTGCAGACATAGTAGATGGTTTGCTGTTCAAGCTTTTTAACTATAAAATTTGTGAAAAGAAACTGGTGTGCCGTGAATGCAATTGCACTTTCATATTTTATACTTTGAGAATTTATATTTGTGTAACACACACATACATACTGTACATATATTTGCATATATAGTATAAAAAAGCTTAACAAAACACATAAGGACTAGTCCAGATTAAGTTTTAAAAAGCAACATGACCAGGTGATTAACAGTATGGAAAAGGCATGCAGATATTGTTTTCTTAGTCACACAAAAAAATCCTAAACCTTACCTTCAACAAAAAATTCTCCATCTCATGTTGTGTCTTTGTCACACTGCTTGAAGAAGAATCTGACCACTTCACCTGAAAGGAGGAAAATGTGTTGTATGACTGTCAGCAAAACACTTCGAGACCCTGATAATTTCTAGCAGACTGTTATAAAATTACATTTTGTTGATAGAAGTCACCACCCTGCGATGGACTGGGATCCTATTCTGGGTGAGGTTTCACAGCCTAGCACCCAGTGTTTCTGGAAAAAGCTCCAGACTGCTGCAACCCTGACCACGATATAGTAGTAAATAATAATGGATGGTAAAAATCAAAATTTGACTACAGCAATAAACACCTTTGAGAGAAAAAAAAATGGTGAAGCCATTCTCCTTTAACAACATCAGAATTGCAGTTCTTGAAACTTAGCAAGTGACCAAGTAGCAAACATATACCACTGGCAATATCATACTTATTAGTATATGGTGTTTTTTTTATTTTGGGGTATGTACTTCTGCATTGAACAGCGGAGACCGTCACAAAGACAACAACCTCTTATCTAATTTTAAGGTATCAGCATGCAAATAAAAATACTCTTCTCCCTTTCCATAACAAAAGAGAACAGAACATCTCATTTTCTTATACCAAAAAATTTGGTTTAAGTTCAGAGCTTCCATATGTTTTTAGCCTATGCTCCCAGCTTCACCTTGAAGCCTCACCTTTTTTATGCTAAAATATGTAAGATTGTAATTTATTTTAGGCAAAAAGAATTCTTGGTATATTTTCATATCAGTGTGTGTAATTTTTAATGCAACACACATTTTCTATAAAGGCAGTGAAGTAACAATCCAAAGTTGCAGTTCTTCCATCATCACATTGTGTAAAGGTGTAGCCATAATGCTCTCTGGAATGGCACTACAAAACAAATGTGAATCATATACATTTCAGGATTCTTGCAAAATGTTTGTTAGTAATATAAATTTAAAATCTTATTATAATCTTATTAGTAAAAAATTCCATTTAAGTTCTGAATGCTACAATCTTTCATAGCAGAATTGTATAATAAAAAAACTCTGCATCTGTAATGTATTGTTATTTTGAAATTTGTGTATCTTGCTTGTATTGTGCCTGCTGGGTTTTTGTAGCATCTGTCCTGAAGGAAGGAGGTTTACAAGACCTCCACTGCAAAACAGCAAACTAAAAGCTGCTAAGTTTTTTTTCAACATCAGCATAACAGAGAGCTAACATTTAAGATGGTAAACCTGTAAGCGTAGGAGTACAGACTGTCTCCGCAGGCTTCTTGTCTGCCTGGATCATAAGCACAAGCCAACTGCAGCAAAGCCAAAGGCCTGTACTGTTACTGGCCTGATCTGGGTTTCTATTGTGCTGGAGTAAACATGAGGGGGCTGATTCCAGATCTGCATGGCTAGGTCGGGTGGCGGGGTGGGATGAGGTGAGGTGAGGTGGGGTGAATGAGTCACACCAGAGCCTGGTGAAGCTCAGGAGACAGACAATCCCATTCCGCCAAAATCTGTAGACATTTAAAGGCCAATGGTGGGACTGGAAAGGAATGTTTTCCAGAAACAATACACACGTAACAGACATCAACAGTGCTTGGCTGCTTACAGGACTTGGGGAGCTGGCCTCACTGAGGAAATTAGGGGGACTGTCACAATAGGCTTGTAACTTAGTACTCATTACTGTACCACTCATTACAGTTAATTTACTCAGTGACCCATTTTTTTGGTATTCAAGGATGACTCATGAACCAAACTGAAAGTGTTCTTGCTTCATTTTTATTCTCATTCTGAGCACTCGTTCTCACTGCATATGTAAATGTTTAAAGGGTCGATGTCTTTTCGGGAAGGTAGCTACTCATGAACTATGTTAAGTTGAGCGTCTCAAACTTCCATTTCATTTCACATTAAGGTGATCTGTCAAGCCAGAAGTACAGACATCTGACCCTCGTTCTGTGTGTTATCATTAACATTAGCCTATTTTAATTATTCAAATACACCGGTTACAGTGAAGTTAATTTTTGTACAGACATTCTCTAGTTGACTTATTTTTAATCGTATTTTCTCACTAATCTCTGTTTAACACTTCTTTGTTGTGGAGTAAATGTGACCCTTGTTTAAAATTCTGGCCGACAGGCATCAGTAGAAAACCCAATGAGAACGATAGAGTCTAACAGAAAACTCTTCAAGTGTTTATGCTGCTGAAAAGGAGTGTGTAGACAACACAATTTTAATTTCAGTCATTTGTACTTAAATTTCAAATCACTCGAGTGATTTTAAAGAAAACAAAATTATGAAAACCATGCGTCAGTGAACTTTAATTTTTCCAAATGGCCAAAAGGTTCCTTATTTAAAAAAAAAAAACCATTGAGGTGTAATTCATATTTTACTCTTCCATAAGTCTGTTGACTTCTTTATTTTCAAAAATGGCATTAACATCTGTGGATCTGTTAAGAAATTTCTTTCTGGTGAAACCTAACACGTCAGTTTCAAACATGCTGCCAAAAAACAGTAAAACACACAAAACAATTGGCTACACCAGCAAAAAGAGGGATTCTGGTATGGACATGACTCATTCTGTGTTCCCAGTGCGCTGGCACTGCTGGCCTTCCACACAAAGCGCCTGCGTGTACTCCGATTAGCTCCACCAGACTAACAAAAGCTCCAGCAAAACAACCTGCTTCTCTAATATTTTCTGGCCTTTGACAACAAATACTGCAAATGTGGCAGAGGTATTTGGCAGAGCTGAGACCTGAAAGGAAAGTGAAACTAAAAGAAAGGGAAGCCGCTCTGCAATGATGTTTTGAAGTGGTTCATTTGGGCTGCAAGGGAAGTGTGGGAAATGAGGAGGTCAGGGTAGAGAGCTGATAAACAACAAAAAGTGACAGTGCTTGAGATCACATGCATTGCTGTGTGGTTCTAAGGAGGGCCACAGTGTACTAGTGCTATCCAGCTCTTTGAATATTGGCAGGGCCAAGAGGGAAAATAAATACGTTTGTTTAAATAAGGAATTAATTACATCTTCAAGAAAAGCTACATAAATTGGAAAGACAAGGCAGAAAGCTCCTGTTGCACAGGGAAATTACAATACAATGACCTAAGATCCCAAACCCCTGTGGTTCTGTAGCTGAACTGGATACTTATTGAGCAGTATTGTTTTTTTTATGGTTGGACTTTTGAGCAGAAGTACACATGTACCACACATTTTCAAGCATACTGTATCCACAATACCAGAACTACAGAGTTTACCCAGCACTCCAGTAATACCCACAGGAATTATGGCTGTAGACAAGCTGTAGACAAGCTGTAAGACTAATTTTTTTTTTTTTGATAAAATCATTTCACTAATTCCGTGTCTCACAAGGAGCAGTTCTTACTTTTCAATTAGAGCACAGAAAGTCAACTATGACAACATCAAGCAAGCCAGGCTTATAAATGAAACTGATCTTGCAAAAATGAGTTTAGAGAAAAGTGTACCTATTAAATATTTTAATCATTTGCCAGGAATTTACCTTATAATATTCTCAATTTTTCTCATTCACTTATTTGTTTTAAAGGTCAGAAACTTAGAAGAAATTATTCCAAAGGGACTTTTTTAGGGTTCTTCATTCAGGACCACCATATTTCAAGGGAATAATTAAAAATTAAAAACCACCTTGTGAAATATCTTACAGGTTCACTACTCACAAATTTAATCCATTTCTCAAAGTAAGACTTGTGTATACTTTGCAGGAGGAGGCACAGAGTGGTAAAATATGCTTTCTGAAAATATAAGGATGGAACAGTTGGACCAGTTTCTCACTTGCATGCAAATAAAGTTTCCTCTGGCAAAACCAAAGCTAAACTAAATATTTACAAGGCGCTACAAACTGTTAGCCAAACAGACCTGAAGGCTCATTCTTAAACAACTAAATCAAGTTGCTAAAGCAACCAGACAAATTCACACGTAACACAGCATTTTTTCCATATGTCTAAACTCTTGGACTTAAGTTATTCAACGTAGGCCTTGTAGCTGCCACCCTTCAAAGAACATTAAAGAAAGCACATTCCTGCTGGCCTACTATCTAACATCCACACAAAGCTGCAGATTTATATTTATTATTTTGGCAAACTCCTTTATCCAGAAAAGAACTTAAACAGGTGTAAGCGGTTTTTAAACAATCTGGTAGTCCCAATAAAGAAATATTTCAGTCATTAACTTTTGAGATTGACACGGTAGGTAGATTCCACAGCCTTGCAATCAGAAGGTCCATGGATTGCTCCAATACTACTGATAAAAGTACTTATCCTGAATTTCTTAAGTAAGGACGACACAGCAGTGTAAATAGGCATGTACTACTATACTAGCTAGTTGTGTAAACCTAACATTGTAAATTGACTTGCACAAAACTGCCAGCTAAATAAATAATAAGGGCAAATAAAGCCGTTATTGAAAAATGTGCACTTGAAATGAGTCAGTTCTGCTGTAATCTACCTTACATAAAAAGCAGCAAGTCATAGAAACTCTACATGTGAAAGAAAAAAAGACTGTTTAAAGGAAACAGTGGCAGTAAATAAACCAATGGTGAAAAAACGACCCAGCTGATGGTTTGAAAGCAAAACCGGAAATGAGGTTACATGAAAACAATTATTGGCTTTTCAGGAGCTCAAAAAGTAAGCAGCAGGAATAGAAGCCAACAAACAGTGGAACAAAAAAAATGCAAAAATTATAACACCAGCAAATACTCACTGCATATGCAATGATAACCACAACACTGTCATCAGGGGTGACTGCAATGTATAAGGACCGAAAAAAAAGCAGAGCAGCGTAATTGGTAGCACCGATGCCATGCCATCTCTAGGACTGTGAGTCAATCTGTGGAGTTCCTGTGGATTTCTTCTTGGTGCTTTGTTTTTTTCCTCACAGTCCAAAGATTTGTTTTTTACATTCATTGTTGACTCAAAAAGTTGCCTGTAGTGTGCACACACAGAAGGACCCTTCCATGGACTGTTGCCCTGTCCAGGGTGTACCCTGCCACATACTCTATGCTTTGGTGACTGACTCCAGATAACTGTGACCTTGCTTACGAACAAGAGTTTATTGATAATGGAATAATAAATTAAAAATAAAATAACTCATAAGGCAATTCATAAGGGTATGGGAACAGGAATCTGTTTGTTTCACTGGTTTTTCTACACATGGGTTCTGAGGCATTTTTCCGATATACATTATTGCTTCACTGACCTTTTATGTACGTCACCCTGGTAAAAGATGTCAGCTAAGAAAATTCTAAATATGACTGTGTGTAGGTGCCTTTCAATACAAAGATGCAGTAAGTGCAAAAATGTTCGAGGTACCAGGAGGCACCAAGATAATGCAAGAATAGGCAGTGTCCCAGGGGTGAAGCTAAGCTTTGTTTGCCTTTGAAACATGGTTGATGACAATGTTTCTGTTGCATGCTCCATTGGGTGGGACACAGGGGCCATGACTCTGGCTCAGTTTGGCAGTGGGGTGGAGGGGGGGGGGGGGGGNGGGGGGGGGGGGGGGGGGGGGGGGGGGGGGGGGGGGGGGGGGGGGGGGGGGGGGGGGGGGGGGGGGGTTCAGCATTTCTGTCATCAGGAGAATGAAAGAGGGGGTAGGGGAGGGTGGAGGATGAAGCCACTCAGCAATTCTGGCCATAAGCCGGCCTGAGCCTGCCATGTACACCCTTGCAGTTTCGACAACAGTATGGAGCCACTGAGAGCACTGCTAGAGAATGAGGCCTGGATCTGTACCCACTGACAACACATCCTGCTTTTGCTCTTCACCTACCAACCATCCAGGCACCTTACACAATCCTACTGATGCAACTTAAAACAAACCTTGACAAAATACACACATACAATGTTATCTGGTCCTTAGGTCACTCTGTGTCACAACTTCCTCTAATACTCTGCTGCTGATTTTTGTGACTCAACTCAGTTTGTGTCCAAATAATCAAACAATAAAATAAAAATCAAAGATTGTTCAATTAAAGCTGCTATTCTACAATATAACACGTAGACAATTAATGTATTCTTGATCGGGTTTTGTTAGTGTTCTTATTGGAAATGCGAAGGTTGGAAATCAACCTTTAGTTTGGTAGGGTGAGTCACAACAATTCAAATGAAATAATGAAAATTCAGTTTAGAGTTCTTGGTTTATACCATGGAGAAAAGCTAGGAAGGGAATATAAGTAGTTACCTACAAAAGAAAATAAACATCCTGAGAGAACTAGACCACACCCACCATGTCAAACACTAATATTCTTGAAGGACATTTTGACAGGGGTCTATAACACCAAAAAAGTAAATATTGTGTTGTTTATAAGTCTCGCCAAAGGACAAAAAGGACAAAAATCATAACAGAAGATTCTTTTAAGAAATCCTTTTAATGCATTGCAAAAACAAAAGTAATACTGAATTCCACCAACTGCATTTTCTTACACATAACTTTGCATTTGAAGTATGAAGACTGTTATACAAACAGACATCTGCGGGCATTTCAATGCAATATTTATGGAATTCCTACACTAAGTGCAAAATTATTAATGGCCATGCATTTCATATAAACTATTCAGTGGAGGTCTTGCATTTTTATACTCTCTATAACAAAGACACAGTGTTACAGTAAATTTGTATTAAACTAAAAAAAATGAGAAGACAGCCAAAGTTTGGTGTTAAATGCTGCAGACAGAGCTCAAACGCCTGAAATAAGACCGATTAACGGAAACAGGACTGAAAATGTATGTAAGGAAATCCACTCCATCACAAACGGCAAGAAGGGTAAAGCTGATTAAATTCACGACACTGCTAGTTGATCAACAGGCCTTGTTTTCACAGCATGGCATGTCACTCTGCAATCCAAATGAGTGCACTGTCAGTTTCGATTGTCTCCTTTCAATGGACACAATGCCTATCAGGAAGACCTGTCTGACCTGTGTTGGCAGCAGACCACGGCCAACCTCTTGGCCCCTCACTCTCCAGTCCAAAAAATTAAAATAACTTTAACAACAACATAAAGGTGACACACTGAAAAAACATTTCATCTAGAATTTGTGCATTTCAGCATTCTACTGTTAGAAGACATTGCCGATTAAACAGAAGTACTGCTACCATCCATTAAAACATGAAAGTCATTATATCTGCTACCTAAGAGACAATTTCAGGACCATTTGTCAGTATAAGAGTGTAGAACCACTACTAAAATTACATAAATCTGACGTACTCAGGTGTCAGCTGACTTGCCCAGTGACAGGACAGATCTACGTGCTCTTTCATTAGTTTCCTAACATACCACCATTCCCTAGAGGAAAAGCCCTACCAGCAGGAAGGAAAGTGTGTGTGTATGAGAGAGTGTGTGGAGTGTTCTAGCAGGACAACTACATAAATACCTACAATGACCAAAAGAGGGTACAACTCTATCATATTGTAGTCCTTCTATCTACCCATTATCCTTAAACATTTTATCCTGGCGAGTGTTGCACCAAGAGAAACAGAGAACATGAAAATGCCACACAGACTGAGCCAGATTCAAACCCATGTTTGAAAAGTGCAGGTTCTGTGAGGGGGCCGCACTACTGACTGCACCATCTGTGCCATATGTTGTAATTAATATATTGTTATAATTAATATAGACCATACTGGCTTGAAAGATGTATAGCATTTGCTAACCTGCAAAAAATTGAATTACATACATAATTGGTGGTGGAAATCGAATCAAATCTGACACATAGGGACCACTTGCAGGGTTAAAAAGGCAAGGGAGGGAATGGAAGTGTTTTTGCTTTCATTGTCTTCTTCCGTGCATGTTTGAGGGGTGCAAACATGGAGAGAATATGTAAACTCCACATAGCCTGAGCTCAACTCAAATCACACACTGTGGATGCAGCCTATGAGTTGTGAGGCACCAGCCTGGAGGCACTAGAACTGCGCTACCAAATCCCTATATACGTAATTACTTTTGTTAATTTGTCATTGCTGTAGCAAGGAAAAATTAGTTCTTGGATAAACAGCAAAATAGATGGTCTGAACAATATTTCAAAAACTAAAAATAATGAGTTGTTTTAGGGGTACGAAAATCATATTTATTCCCTCACTGCTTTAAATTTCACTAAGAGTAGAATGGCAAAAGAAACAAACTTCACTTCTGCTGAATTATGAATTTAACTATACAGCATGTCATTTTCTTGTTACGACTTATTTTTATCCTGGACTTATAACAATTTATCCAGAGGAAATGTTTATTCATATAAAAAAGGAATGAGTGGAATAAGGCTTGTAATCAGCAATATTCCGAAACGCTCACCACGGAAAGATTGCCAAGGTTTTGTTAGTAGCTAGTAGCTGGTTGCTGGTTTTAGGCACAACTGTCTGACAGCAATGTCAAGAATATTTCAGTGGACTTTTCTGAATCAATATCTGACATATGATCAGTCAGTTCCCATGCTCCCCACCCATGCAGTTCCCAACACTTCACAGCTCATCAAAAATCACTGGTCAGACAACTTCATGGTGACCAGAAATAGCTAATCATAAACACTCAAGTGCATACTTATTTATAAATCTGCATTGCTTAGAGCTCCATGTTTCCCTGTCCCTTATAGGTGCCATGACTGAGCTGCCTTGGTCGTTCCAGATCAGATGACTCAATGTCTCACAATCAAAAACTAACAGCTATAAAATGGTACTCCAGCCATCAAACTGTGTGAGAAATAAAAATAAAATTGTGAAAAAGACTTCAAAAGACATGTATTGTATTTGTAACACTGCATTGTACTTATAACCAATCGCTGTCTTCCTTTGTTGACTTGGCAATTCAGATTTGTCAAGGTTTCTGCTGCTTTCACACCTGACTTTGGGAAAGGGTGACGGTGACGTCAAACTGCTAAAAGTCCCCCAGAAGTATCTCACACATTTATTATGGCAAATAGAAACAGGTGGAATTTCTCAGTACACTCTGGGATCCTCATAGGTGATTTCCAGAGTGTTTGGTTTGTACTGGTGGAGGAGGTGCACTGTGGAATACCAGCCCTGCAGAAGCATGCCACTTCAAAAAGGTGGTTGCTCTCATTTATGTTTGAACACCAGTCACATCAACAATCTGTACCCTCCAAGACACAACTTCTGTGGATTATTAGTAGGATTTTGGTTAGAAAGATACAACTGCAAAGTAGTAAAACTGTGCTGTTTATTTTTCCAATGGGCCATTTATGAACAAAAAACCATCAAGAGCTCCACGTAAATATATCACTGAACAGAGATACTTGACACCTAGAAACACTACCATGGTGGTGGACATTTTGGTAAGCATGCTGACTTCTTCCCTCCACAACAAACATATACATTATTTTACATTACTGTTTTTTACAAGACACTTTTAAACCAATCCATAAACTTTTGTTTACATAGTTAATAATGTTGCTGCCCAGTGGCACAGGTTTTCAGCTTAGCCAAAGGTCTCTTTGTTTTTTCCTCTTGGAGACTGCTCAGGCCAGTCTACATGAGCCAGTTGTCTCTCCACCCATCACTCCCCAAAACACGCACACATACATGCACCCATGCACGTACAGCTAATGGATTATGCACACTACCTGGTACAGCTACAGCACTGTGCCAAAAAGCAACGAGGCACATTTAGGGTGGGAACACAGTTCCGCCAACACTCTGCTATTTTAACTTTCGCCCAAGAGCTAGAAAAGGAATGCAGGCCTGTACTTTCATTGTGAAACAATGAACGATGAGAAAAGAAAATGAAACCAAACTGTCAATAGTAAGCTAAGAACTTAAATAGGGCCAGAAGGTAATGTAGTAGTTATAACTATCAGCTTTCAGTCAGAGGTCCTGATACAATTAAA
The DNA here is from genome assembly GCA_900497675.1 of Arapaima gigas. Classification (NCBI taxonomy): domain Eukaryota; kingdom Metazoa; phylum Chordata; class Actinopteri; order Osteoglossiformes; family Osteoglossidae; genus Arapaima; species Arapaima gigas. The sequence goes on along the minus strand of UFQX01000026.1, from coordinate 310,939 downwards.
AAATGCCCAGCTATACAAATTGGCAAAGAGATTGACTTACAATGTTAGTTCTGAATGCTAAGTAATCTGGAAAAAAGAATCAGCTAAAAGACTAAATAACAACATGGACAGACAATATGATACAATCAGTGTTTGGACATAAGACACAGAACATGTCCGTGTACACTGCCAATTTAGATTCTCAGTGTCCCTGATTTTTTAAATGCCTGCTTTACATTCCACTGTTAGCAGGACAACTCTTTGAATACCTAAACTGACCAAAGGAGGGTACAGGTGAACCACTGAAAAGATAGTATGCAATGCTGCCAGCAGGTGGGCCACGCAAATTATGTTTGACAGAAGCATTAGGCCAAGCGCATACATAAAGTAACATGCTGGCTTCAAAGTAAGGCTTCCAAACATCTTTTGCTGTCCATAGTAACATTCTACATTAGTTTCCATGACAACAGCGTACTCATAGAAAGATGAGAACCAATAAAGTGCTGGCTACAGATGTCCTGGGAGTATCTCATTTGTCATTTTCCACAGCAAAACTCAGCAACAAGATATGGCGGGAGCTGTAGTGCTGCTCCCAGGATGCTGAGGGGATTTATTGCTGTATCTGCTCTACACAAGAACCACAGAGGAGAAAAACAGACAAATATACTGTCCCTCCTTGAACTACTGCAAAAAATATTGTTTCCTTGTTCCTAAATCTGTCTTTCCACTGTACATAAATACACAGAAAACGAGCATGCAAAAACATGCTTTAAAAACTCATTTTACCTCACATTATTATTACAGGGGCAGCAGGCACAATAGTAGAGTTGCCACCTTCCACTTGAAAGAAATCGGTGTGAATCCCACCTCCTGTTATTCTACTACTGATCAAGGTACTGAACCTGCATTGCTCCACTAAAAACCACCCAGCTGTATAAAAGCATTAATAATTTTAAGTAGCTTAAAGCACAAGTTTAAAACAAGGAGAAAAGCTAAAATAGATATAAATCCATTCATCCAAGAACCATAACTGGTATATCCTAGTCACAGTTGATGTAAGTGTACTATTTATTTATCTGATGTTTTTCTCTGATGGAACTTACTGTGTTAGATGTACCCATTTAATGGGTAATTTTCACTGGGACATTTCAGGCTAAGTAACCCTCAAGAAGGTACTACAACAGTACCAGGCATTGGAACTTGAATCTTCAATTTCAATACTATGGCCTTAAGCACCAAGTCACCAGTAGCTCCTTATACAGCAGGATATTTAATGATTTCAAGAAAGTTTCATGATTTTATAGAAATTTCTCACTTAATAGAGCAGTGTCCTTTCTGTGACTTGAACCTGCAACTTTCAGGTTCAAGTTCCTTGCTCTGAACTATTATGCTGCCTGTTTTGTACTAGACTGTTATGTAACATGAAAAAGCACAATGAGAGCTAGATAAAATTACAGTATACAGTTTACCCTTTAGTGTAGCTGTATAGTAGAAAACAGCCAGACTTTAACTACTGACACACAATATTTTGGTTCATGTCCATTGTGCATTCCGATACCTGGACACTGCACATGTGGCCCATGGCAGAGGACAAAGCTGTGGAAACTTTCAGAGTCAATGTAGGCCTCAGAGCCAACACCAGACAGAAGCACTCTCACAGACAGGAGGCAAGGTGACCAGAGCAACAAGCTGTAGTTTCACCAACTGTAAAGCCTGAGTCATCTGTCATAAACGTAAGCTAGGAAACACAGCAACCAGTTTGGATCAGGTCCCCTGAGTTTAGCAGCAGGGAATCCCCAGTAGAGCACCTTTCTCCTAGACTTTGGAGGATCTGCAGTGTTGCCAGTGTGTCGCCTGTTGAAAAGGATGCTATACACAACACAGCAGAGTGCAACGTGCCAATTCTTGCCCTGCTTGATAAGGCCTGCTGCTCATTAAAAACAGTCCCTTGTGGCAGCTACACACCCCTGGCAGCCCAGATCACTGAACAGATTTCTCTCTGATGTTCAGAGGGGCGAGGATGAGAGAAAATGTTAAGTCAAACCATGGCTGTGCATGACAGGGCACAGTCGAAACCATGATAGCTCTCAAAACTAGCCCGGTGCATGGTACCTATGTGGCTGAACTAGAAGACAACTGTTCAATTTAACATAAGTAGAAACTAATGCACATATTAATGAACTCAATGCACATATTAATACATGACCAGAAACGAATGCATATATTATTGCACTCAACAAAAATCAAAAACAAATGTTATGCAAAGGAAAAAAATATTTTTGAACATTTGTGAAGCTGCTTTAAAACCTTTTCCATACAAACTTGCCTGTAGTTATTAGGTATGCTCTTTCACCCAGCAATACAGTAGCAGTCACATTTAGTGCACTCTACAGTCTGACAGCCCAAATGGACATTCTACCTGAGCTGGAATACATCTAGTGTAAAAAAAAAAAAAAAATATTAACCTGTCATAGGTCATAGTGAAAATATATGATTCCTCCTTCAAGGGCCTCTGTTGTTGCATTTCATGGCTCAGGAGTGCCCTACTTGTCAACTTGGTGGTATGAGAGGGCCTGTCCAAATGACAGCACAGCTTGATGGTCATTTTTTATGCACACATCAGCATGGAATGTTAACACTGCACTCCTTAACTAAATATAATGTATTCTCTAAAAACGAAAATAAAAAGCATCAGATGTGTGGATCAGTTAAAAACAGAGCATGTGCTACAAAAATGATTGATACAGTTCAAAACCCTTGGAAGAAGTAATACTGCCATTTAAAATAAATATTTGTCTGGTTTAGATGCAATGAACAAAAACCTCACTGGCAAATCAAACGGGCCAATAAATCAGACTGTAATGTCACATCACTCCATCTCACATACTATGAAAGACTACCTACGTTTAGGAGGAGGCCTTTGAAATTAACACTTTAATGCACCTGTCTCTAATATATTTAGTGCTTACTAATGTGGCAGATAGTGCCTGAACCTCAAAGCTCCTGGGTTATGGCTTCAGATGCAAGTTCGAATCTGGGTCAGTTTGTGTAGAGTTAGCATGTTCTCCCAGTGCTCATTTGCATTTCCTTGAGGCACTTCACTTTCTTTTCACAATAGAAAGACGTGTCTTCAAGTGAACTGGTATCTCCAAAAAGACATTAATGTGGGCTATATTGCGCTGTTGTCTGAATTGGGTGATAAATCTGGGTAGTTCAGTGTATTGTATGTAGCACTTTAAGACATATTGGACAAAAGTATCCAAATAAGTTAACGATGATAAGCTAATGGGAAAAAATTATGTTCTAAACAGTGACAAAAATAGATTTACCCAAGATATTACAGTGAACATGATATCATCTAAGGAGAAGGCATCCAGAGTCCTTGTGCCTGTATAACTCCCAATCCCCCATTCTGCAGAACTGAGGCCCCTCTTGGCAATATGCCACCCTTTCACCCTGTGTCCTCTGATGCTGGACCCTAAGCCCTGGCGGATGTTTACCACAGAGCCTGTGTCTTTTTTCCACTTCGTGTGGAAAGGAAATACATAATGGAAAAGAGCATTATCACAACATGTCTGCTGGTGGTTGCTTGACGTTGGGAACATCCTTCTCTCTCTGAGCCTTTCCCTTTCCTGAAGCAGAACAAACTCGGTTTTTTTGCAGTTTGTTCCCCAACTGTCTAATATTTCCTCTGACTGTGACAGCAAAGAGCAAAAGGTCTTTTTCCAGAGTGTTTATGTTTCATCTTGGATGGCAGGAAGGAGACAATGTCAGCCTGCACTGATGTGTGAATGAGAACCTGATGTGTTATGTGCTGGCTTGCCTAAAGATAACAGTGAATTTCATTTGACTGCTAGTCTGAAAAGGGGCTACCTGAGAGAAGCAGAGTCCTGAACATACCTCAAAACTGTATTCCTTCTCAGTTCTGCTCCAGGAGATTCCCTTCAGCATGATCTTCTCTATGTACACTGCTGGAAACAGGAAACAAAGTACAGTAGTCAAGTCATATGCAGCAAAAACTGTCATATTCATTAGCAGAATACAAAGAGCCTTGGGGTTACCCAGAGGTGATGTACTGTACACAGTGAGTTCTGCTATAACACCATAGTTGTGTTCCTAAGAAATATTGTATTACAACAATTTGCTACATAAAAATGTTTTTCAATGGGAAAACTGTACCAGGACAGAACACTTTAAATACAGTAATCACCACATAGATTAGTAGACTTAAAAATCCATTCATCCATCCATTATCATTAACTGCATAATCCCGAGCACGCTCACAGCAGTCTCAAAACCATAAGGTGCTACCCCCTAAACTACTCCCCGAATGGGATGCCAGTCTATCATGGTACTTAAAACAATCTATTGCAAATAAATGACAAAACACAGAAATATGGAGCTTGACACACTCTGTTCTATTTTTTTTTTTTTTTTTTTTACAATTATTCAACCAGCATTTTCCCTGGAGTAGTGTACATTGATTACTATTATGTATTATTAGTATTTACCCTGACACCTTCATTCAAAATGACTTATAATGCTAGACGCTAAACTCCGTATAACCTTTCACCCATCTATACATTGCATACATACAGATTATAAGCAATTAAGAGTCACAAATTCACAGGAAACAAATGTCTTTGGACCGTAGGAAGAAAGTGTCACACATATGGAGACCACGCAAACAGCAAACACACTGAACTGGAATAAAAAGCATGTCCAATCCACAGCTCAAGCTCTGTGAGGCATCAGTGCTATCCTTTCAAAGTGATCCATAATGTCCAGCTTCTGTTCTTTTGTTATAGCTTATTGTTTACAATTTCTACTTGTACCATGTCAATGCTTCTTTACATATCACTTTGGCAAACCATGTTCAACTGTAATACACTGTCGCTAAGATTAAAATTAAACTTTAAGTGAAAACATTTTGAATAAGGATTTCTGGAAAGGACTGCATTATTCTCAGAATTCATCAGTATTATGTAAACTATTTTCATATGTTTACTTACACTTTATATCCAAACTGCACAGTTAAGACAATTACTATTGCATAGCATAACTGACAAGAAATTTAGTAAGTACTGTTTAGTCCAGCGAAGGACTTGTTTCCATGGACTCCTATTGACATTGAGAATCTTGTTTGAAGTTCTCACCCAGGACCTTACCTTCCTTCTGTGACTTTCTGGATGGAGACTGGTTTGAACGATGTGGCTGTGCTCGGTCTTTCAGGCTGCTGTCAGTGCTGGCGGAGAGCTGATCCGTTTTGGGAGCCTTATTCTGCAGCCACCGAAGAAATAAAACAAAAAGGCGATGGACCAGTTGAATTGATACAGGGGCTAAGTGAATCCATCATACAGAACAGAGGTGATACAGTCAGGATGTCTAACCTGTCAACTGGATGGGAAAAGGATCTAAGTTATAAATTGCCCTGACAAAAAAGGCCTCAGTGCACACTGAGAGCAAGGACATGTTGAGTGAGACTCAGCCTGTCTTTAGAAACAGAAAACAAACAGTTTTAACAAATGAAGTCTGACAGCTCATTCATTGTGGAGGTCACAAAAACTGTTTCATGCACAGGGTACCAATTACCCCACTTAAAATTCAAACGGCCCATTTGCAGATTTTTTTCAGAATATGAAATGCCAAAAAGGACAACCAGGCAATTCTCTGACATCATGGCTTATAAAGTGCACTGTTGAAGATCAGTGAACTGGCAATTTATCTAATATAAAAGGACTGGTCCTAACTAACATTGCACATAAAGGCTACAGCTAATCACTAGCACACATTTTAGCCTACAGATGCATCACAGTTATACTCAAATTTGCAAAAATAGTAATGAAGTTAATTAAGTGAGAAGCAGTTTTCAGTATGTGCACATCATTTGTAGTTGGATTCATGACTTAAGGAGACTAGTTGAAAAGAGAACCCCTCTTCCAGCATGGTAACAGCTGGTGTTGATCAGTATGGAAGATGATCAAGAGGTAAATGAGAACAAAAACCCCATTAATGTCACCAAAGAACAAAAAAACTGCTTTATTACACCACTGAATTCGAGCGGTATTTTCATTTAACAAATTCAACACAGACAAATGGTATGAGGAAAAAGAGTAATGAAACTCAGAAGCCTGAAAAAAATAGGCCACCAATTGTAAGACATGTTATCCTAATTACTGGTAGGAAGTCACATGTTTCCTTTACATGCCAAGTATCACTAACTGAATTTCAAAATGGATACTTTGCATTGCTTTTGTTTTTTTGTTTCGCTTCGGTTGCTAACCAACATGTACCAAAAACACGACATTTTTCAAACATCTCATCCTCCAAGAACACCAGACACATTACATAATGATTTTTTTTTACAACCTCCCTGCATAAATGTGACATTAGCCATTAACTACAAACGGGCAAAAATAATCATGCTGATTTTTTTTTTTTTTTTTTTTTACACACAAGACATCTGTTGTACCAGGAGGAGTATCAACAGGAGAGAAGGCAGCAACAGAGCTTTCCCTTGCAATCGTGCAGGCAACGCACCACTACAGTGTCACATGGGAAGAACATCCTGGAAGTTGTACCCCACAGCCTACATCTGAACCTAGGCATGTGTCATGACAGACTGACCATACAGTAACCAGTGAGCTGAGTTGAATAATCACAGATAAGGATGGTGTTACTGTCACATGTTGAAGGAAGCTGGAAACCATGCACTGTCCAAAGTAAACACTGTGGAGATGAAATGCCAACAGCAGAATCACTACTTTAAAAACAAACAATAGATCAGTGTTTAATTCATACTGATATTACATTGCTTAAGCAGCCAAATGTGTCCTAAGCTACTTACAAAGTGTTAATACACAAAGTTAATACTACTGCATTTAGCGGAACAATTCACGTAATGCACCTTGCTTAAGGGAAAGGCAACAGGATGCATTTGCTTGAACACAATTTCCTGGGCACTAGTCCTCCTTATGATGAGCTACACTATGATCTTGCTCAAGAATGACAGGTTGACTTGAACATTAGTCAAGTATTTAAATTTCTCGGAACCTTGTGGTAATCTGAAGTCACCACCAGCACAAAGCATCTGGCCTCCTCTGTGGAGGCTGGCTAATGGGAAGACATGAAAGCATGCCATAATGAATGATTTTGACTTTCCTGCACATCAAGTTATTATCTTCTAGTGTCTATAGCAATCTCACAAACAGTTCTACATTCTGTCTTCTTTCAGTTGTAGCTACTCACTGTTTTCTACTTAGAATGCCCCAAAGGCATATTCAGCCACAGGCACTTGGACCCACAGGTTTATTTTTTGCCCTCTTGCTGGTTAGGGGTTTTTCTGTTTTCCTCTCCTCAGTTGCCAGCCGTCTTACTTTACAGCTTTTAAAGCTTATATATCTATAGCATAGTTTATATCGATAAGCTTATTTCATAGTTGTCACATCTGCTTCTAGAACACTTCTTTGATCTGTTGTCCAGCGCTTTGTATCACTATGCGAGAACAGTGCTCAATAAAAATAAATCGAGCAGAATTCATAAAGTGGTCTTTGGACCATCCTTAATGCCCAAAATATCACAGTCACAGTTGATAACTTCATAAGGTAAAGCACTCTGAACTGGACTTTGGTCATGACGATTTGTCGGGGATGACAAATCGCTAAACATCACTCTTAAAAGCTGCAATAAATGACTTCATTGTACTGTATATTCATCTCTTTTAGTGGATCTAGGCCTGTATTCAGGCAAATTTAAGCTGTGGCTTAAAGCAATTTCAATTTGAAAGATCACTCAATGGGTCAAATTATAAAGCAGCGAGACAGGGAGGTCTGGAATTGTGGGATAAGCAGCACTTAATATAGGATGACCCATATATGATTCCACTTTTAAGCAAACCATAATTCTGCTTCTATTTCACTGCACTTGAACCAATAGACACCGAAAATACTAAGAAAATATGGCCCTAAAATAAACAGTCTGACTCATTCAAAATAAGCAACTTCAGTAGTCCATTTCTAAAAATTATGTGTCATTTATACTGGCCTTAATGTTATACTGACCTCTTATTTCAGCTTACAGCCACACAAAACAAATGCATTAGGTGGAAATTTAGAGTCCAATATATTTCAAGGGAACAATAATAATGGTAAAAGGTAATGGCATGTATGTTAGGTTACCTTCATTTACACCATACAAAAGGAGTTCAAAATATTCAAGTTATGAAGTTGAGAGTGTATAGGAAAAAAATGACAAACCTTGAAAATGCAAAATAACCAAACTGAGGGAAATTTTTATTTTAGAACCCTGAGAACTCAGTTGCTGCTACTAGATCACTCACTGCAGGATTTCTATTGCTCCCGGTTCTGCTATAATCGCCTTATTTTGCCTGTTTCCAAAACAGCAACGCGCCAGCTGCAGCACGCCTTGCTTACAGTACGTAATTCCTCGTGTAGCAGGCGGGGAAGCAACTGTAGTATTTGGGGATTTAGTCCCAGAGAAGCCTTTATGTGATCTGAAATAGGAATTAGAGAAACCGCTCCTACACAGGTTGCATCCATGAAATGTGCTGAGTATCTATAAACTATGATAGACAGTCCTGAGTCCAGTGAAGAATATGCTCTGGGGGCAAGAGGCCATAACACCCAAAGCCAGAGGAATTTTTATACAGAGACACATCCAAACTCGATGGAATTTATAATGCTGGTTAATTTTTACTGACCCCTTTAACATTACACTACCTACTGTCCCCAACACCATGACGGAACAAAAACAATATTGATATCACCCCATTATTATCACTAAAAATGCAATAATGTTTCACTTGAACAAATTTAAAGTGAGGTGCTAAATGTAAATGGGATATTAACTCTACCAATAATAATTTTGTGCATTTTGTGACATTTGATGTTTCTATAAAAGTTAAATCCTTCAAATGACATTGCTACATAAATGTTTAGTTGGCAAACATGGACTTAAAATCACAGGTTGTAAAAGAACATAAACATGTGGTCTGAAATTTATTTTACTCCATATATAAAAGTTTTGGAGCTCTGAACTAGCTTTAACTAGTGTCAATAAATGACACTTTCCACTAAATGGGACCTTGAATGACCAATTTCATTGTCATGCTAATAGTATATCTGGTCTCAAGGACCCGGGTCCCATATGTGACACAGCCAAAGTAAGAAATAGTGCAGTGGAGCACCTGCACTCCTGCCATCATACTGTTTCTCTATGATGCTGCACCTTGACAAATGTCGAGATGAATGACAGAATTATGATACTTTCAGTAATGGACAGGATATCAGACATCCAATTCAATAAAATTTGGAACCATCAGTAGTGGAATGAATGTGCTGACATTCACTGAGCTCATGGCACACTGCATGAGATTTTTTGAGATTCATCCAAGAGAGTGGCCACAAAAATTCCAAATTATTTTTTTAAGGGGGGGGGGGGGCTCAGAATTCCTATCTCCAGCTCTGTTGGAACCAACCCACATCCAGGTAGTGGCTAATAAAACTGGTTCCATATCTAACAAAAACAAACACAAATGTAGCTTTCAATAAATAATTAAACGCTGTAGTGATAAAGGGCACTATAAGAGAAATCAAGTGCTACCCCAAGAGATTGTGAATGTATAAATCTCTGGACTCTACAAGCAATATTTACTGCAAAATAAAGCCAACTCTTCCACTGACTTACTAATATTCATCTGACAGGGAGTCCCCAGTGCCATCTTGAAACCAATACATATATTAGAGGAATGGAAAGAAGTCTAAATTCAGGCATGGCGTTCCAGTCGGATGAACAGAACAACTTGAACAGATGTGTAACTACAAACACCTTGCTGTGCTATTCTCATATATATCATCTTGTCCTTAGTAAATCTTATTTTTTCCTGTCCCTAAAGCATTACAGGAGATTTTGTTGTCAAAGGATGGAAAAGCTTTATTTCCTTAGTCAATTTAGCATGAAACTAACATAGGCAGGATCTAATTCACACATCTCTATTTTGAACTAAAGGTGACATTAGTGGGAGGAGATGAGATCTTTCTGTTAAAGAAAGGACTGTTTGTCAGAAAAAAAAAATGCATTAAAACTAGGACATTTTATGAAAACCGTTTGAGACAACTGACTTCTTCCTCAATTTGTTTTTTTTTTCTGCTGAACAAGACACATACAAGTTGCATCAGGAAAAGTTTAACCAAATAATTATGGTAAACTGTATCACCAAAAAGAGACAGTGATTGACTAGAAGTTAAAAGTGATACTGCACTTCAGAGTTTAAGTTTCAGTATTACTGAAATAGTTTAGAAAAAAAACAAGCTCAAAATGCACAAAATAATAAGTAATTGTAAGAACTGGAATTTTAAATATCTGGCAAATAGTTCAGTTTAAAATTGCTAGTATTTTGAATGAAAATCTATACAGATAGCATCACTAAATTAATAGCATACACAAAATGTTCACCATAACTGATGGCATATAACCAAAATGAAAATGCATTATATCATGCACAAAAACACAACTAAGATCTTTTCTTATACATCCAAGATAAATTTAAGCTCATGATATGAGGACTGATGAGAGTGTAAAGGTCATTTTTTCCTTTTTAACTTTTGGGTATTTCATGAAGTTGTGCTTTTAATGTTACAGAACTCCCCACAGAGACTCCACAGCTGCAACATCAAATCTGCAGTTATTAATTAAATAAAATTAAAGAGAACCTGCAGCTGGTCAGCTATTCCCAGAAATGACTGAAAATTACAGCAATAAACCAGATATCCATAAATCAAATATTTGTGTTTTTAACTTTTTTTAGATGTACATTTTTTTCCATTTAGCAAATGCTTTTCTCAAAGTCAGCATACAGCTCAAATAAAACTACATTTCACCAACAGGTGGAAAGATTGCATATAAATGCAGACACAGTTCGATTAATCTAAACATTATCATCCCGTTTTAAAAAAAAGTATAGTTGTGAGTGCTGCAGTAACGCTGTGAAATGCTTGTCCACTGGCACTGTCCTAGTCACTGTGTTCCTTCTGCCAACACCAGATCTGGCACAGTCAAGCACACATGCATATGGATATGTATGATATTGATATAGAGCCTGTCTGTTGCAGAGTCCAATGCATCAATTTTGGGACTTTAATAAACTTTAATTCACTCATATTTGCCTACACGTGCTTATTCACCACACCAATATAGCATTGCCACCTACAATGAGTCTTGTACTGATAACTAGGAAAGAAAAAGCAACAGATGCAGAAATGCATCTTTGAACATTCAGTTATAAGGCAAAGATTAAACTTATCACTTCAGCGATGTACAAAGTGTTATGAGGAAAGCTGCTGAAATGGCTATTTTTAAGAATCATATAACCTTATTGCTCACATACTGCTTACTACTGATATGACAGAATATGTATGGCCTAGCAAACTGAAACATATGGATCAATCTGATTATTTAGAAGGCTCTGGATTTTGTAATGAACAACATACCCCAATACCAGCAATGTGTACTTGATTGCTTTAAACTTACATTGTCCCAACTCCTGTAAAACCAGTAGTTCTCCAACATCTGGCTAGTTAGTCTAATTTCTCTAGATTATCCTGCCTGCTCTCAATGGTCACCAAAGCCATTAGGTCACCTAAAGTATAACAATCATACTATGTACACATGTACTAAGTACAAATAAGAATAAACGTGAACTCTGAGTAGTCATTACAAACTGTCCATCAAGAGGGCGAGTGCAGGGAAACCCTTATTAATAACCGAAAAAACAACCAACCACGGCCTCCGAGTCTCAGTGTAAAATGACAGTCGGCGTTCCTGACCTCACCTTCGAATATTAATACGCACCAGTTTAACATCTAAATTGATCAAAATATTACTTTGCCAACTATACTGAGGTGTAACGTTAGGGTCATACCTTTTCATCTGTAAAAGTGCTAAACTTTCCCTTAAATCTAAACTGTTAGTGATGTACAAGCCATGTTCCTCTGATTTGTTTCCCACAATTTCAACTAAAACCCTAGCACAAATAAAGCGAAACGTAAAGGCTTGCGCATTTTAAAAAGGAACTGAATAAACCGAGGTATATATACAAAAAATGTATACAAATAAATGCATACACCTATAAAATCTATACAAATATAGACAAATAATTTGCTAGCAAATATTACTACCAAGTGACAGGCAACCTGAATGCTTTGAAGATGTGATAACGTCAACTACCCAAATCCTGACAACCGTGACACTGAAATAATTTTAGTGGTGTATTTTATACACATTCCATGCTTCAATTTTTATTTTGTCCCAAGCTTCAAACTGAGCCATGTGACTGACAAATACCATGAAGTAGTAGTATAAATGAATAGCTAACACTACACCACCATTAACTGATAAACTCAAAAAACCGTTAATGAACACCACTACCACAACTGCAGAAAACTTCTAGTCACACTAATAAAATGTAAACAGTACAGTAATATTAACGGGTAAATACAGCGTCAGTAAACTTGCGGCCAACAGCCAAACTACACCACTCTGCACTTGTACACTAGTTTTAACTGGCTGGTGCTACAGTTACACTATTAAGTTGTACTTGAAGAACACCACCAACCAAGGCTACACTACTAACTGGTAACTACAGCATACCGGCAAAAACACTACATCAATATTAACAAACAGCAACAGCAAACTTTGACTTAGCACACACTAAGTAGACTAGTAATAAGTAAATATAGCACCTAGGAACCACTAGTAACCACAGAAAATACAAGGCTAAAATTACACATAACAACTTACATAACTGACAAGTAACTACAGCACGCCCTGCCCAACTGTCACTACTCTTCCCTATCATAATAAAACAAAAAACTCACATAATTAACTATACTGCTGTCAAACAACAAGTGACAAGTAACTATAGCACTTCCTACTTCTTTACTATTCCGTAGTGATCGAAGCATTACGTCCATTCGTGTGTCTCTTTTTTCCTATTTTTTCACTCCTCCCGGTTGTGAATGGACGAGCCACCCATCAGTCATCATAAAGGAAAAGCCAGCGTCACACAGTTAACTACACTGCTGACAACTAGCTGCAGTACTGACAGTCAACTGCAGCACCTCCCACTTCATGGCTATTCCCTAGTATAACCATAGTAAAGTAAAAGCTCAAACTACACATAACTAACTACACTACTGACAAGTAACTATAGCACCTCTTAGCTAACACTTCACTACTATTCCCTGGTAACACAGTAAAGTAGAACCAGTGTAAGTAATCGCACCACGGACAACTATGTGCAATACTGTTTGTCTAGTAACGACAGCATCTTTTGGTAACTAGCTTATAACTATAGGCACTGACAACTACTAACTGGGAATAAGTACTGACAGCCATCACCCATAAGCGCTACAGTACTAAATGATAGCTAACTACTAGGTGTAAAGAAAGTGGCAGCCCTGTCGCCGGCCACGGATTCGCTTACCGGGCCGCCGGTGCCGTGTGGTGGTGGTGGTGGTGGTTGTTGTTGTTGTTGTCGTCGTCGTCGTCGGCCGTGGCGATTCCGCCGCTCTCTGTCCATGGCGAGCTCCACTTTGTCCAGCTGGAGCCGCACGCTCTCTCGCTGGTGGAAGGGGAAAGCCGGGTGCAGGGAGGCCATGGTGAACAGCAACGCCAGTTGCTCCAAGAGTCCGGCCCCTGCGTCCGACGGCCCAGCGCACGGCTCCGACCTCCCGCTCTCGACCCCGTCGTCGCAGGGTGGACGCAGCTGGAGGTGGTGAGGCTCCCCGCACGACGGAGATTCGGGGAAGTCGTAGGTTTTGAAGTACAAGGCGGGATCTACATGGCTTAGGATGCGAAACAGTATCCCCGCACATTCCCTGTTCTCGGAGCCCAGCAGGGACAGACAGACCAGCAGCTTGGACCGCACCACCGGGTCGGTGACGTCCACCAGCAGGCCCAGCTCGCTCGGACTGTTGGCCCGGATCTCGAAGTCCCGGAGGACGTGGAAGTCCTTCCGCGCGAGGTCCTCCAGGCACGAGCCCAAAAAGCGCAGCTCGAGCGGCTGGCACATGTGGAGCAGCCCGCACATGAACTCGATTCGTTTCGCCGGATCCAGGTGCAAGCCGAACCATTCGAATACGGTCTCCTTATCCAGCTGTACGGGGTATCGAAGCTCCCCCGCGGAGTCCGCGGCCGCGCTGGAAGCCGCCTGGGCAGCCGGACAGGGAGCATGGAGCCCGGAGTCGGGTTGCTCCTGCTGCTCCTGCTCCTGCTCGTCCTCGGCCGCCTCCTCTGCTCCTTCCTCCGCCGTTCTCATGGGCAGCTTCATTTTCAGCATTATCAGCTCTGCGGGGACGACAGTATCGCTAAGATCAGGGATAAAATCGCATCCTTTCGTCGTTTCGCCGTTGTTTTCCAGAGACACGGCGGCCCTTCAGTTCGCGATTTCGTAACATTAACAGTGGCACTCGGCGATATGGCCGTGCTTCTCCCGGCCGCCGTGGCCCGCGATCGGCAGCCCTGTCAGTCATCGCAGACTCCGCCCTCCTCCCTTTTAGAAGACCCTGGGTTCAGTCACAGGCCCCGCCCACCTGGCGATTTGAACCAATGGGCCTGAAACACAGACCCAGCCCACTAGATGTTAAACTATAACCAAAATCCTAGGACAGTTTGGCTGGATGACAAAACACATATTTGGCTGTTTGTAGCAACAGACAAAGTTCATTACGAGAGAAAGGGAATTTTTGAACGCATATGTTGGTTAAAATGAAATTACCCAAATTATTGTTTCATTTTACAGCCCGTTTTAAGTAAACTTAATTTATACAGGTCCCTTAGACGTAAATCCGTTTTTTTTGTAATTTCTAATTATTTCAAATGTAAATACAGAGTTAATCACCTACTCAGACACTGACAGCCACACCTGATAACATTTTAAAGACATGTTTGAATCTACATAATGTACGTCAAAGATGGACAGCATCGCCCTCTGGTGCCTAGTAGAGTAATGCTGTAGTACAGTGGAGTAGGCAGCAGGTGGCGTTATGGTTACAGCGACATTAGACACCGAGGTTGCAAGTTTGAATCCCACCGCTGTCATACCCCTGAATTGTTCCTGTAAAAATATCTAGCTGTAAAAATATTGATTGATGGCAGCTTAATGTTGCTTATGTTGCTTTGAAAGAGGAGCGTTTGCTGAATGAAAAGTGGTATTGAATGCTTTATTAATATGGTAACACATAATCTTTTATTTTTCTTTTGTTTAGGAATTCAAAATAATTACAATACAGTATGATGTTTATTTTTGCTTCCAAAATGCCTTTAAAGTGCTTGTTCACAGAGTATTTTCAAAATCAATATACTGTATGTCACATAAATCTGATGTAATCTTGTTTGAAACATTGAATTTCATGCTTCCATTTATTATAAAAAACGAAAAAGAAAGCTACAGTAGTGCGTAGATAGAGTAAGATCCACTCGACAGGAAAGGTATGAGAATGGGGGCCAAAAACTTCACTTATAAGACCCATACGTACCACACCACCTGCTTCATGATTTGAAGATGAGGGTTACCATTTCCCTTTCTTCAGTAAAATAATTATATAAGCTTTACATAAAGATTATTGCAGAATAACATAATGTTCTCTAAGCAGTCATTTATAGATGGTTGGCTTACAGCATTTATAACAGGGTTTTTTTAGTTTGAGGTCCCTGGATTTTAGGGAGACCCTAAAGGGGGGTTTTTTATTTTTAGATAGGAAAAAAAGTTATGTTTTTATTTTCTCGAACCTGTAACTGAAACGTAGCATTTCATTCAATAATAAATGCAAGCAACAAACCACAGTAGTATTAGCAATACCTGTGACTACCCACAATAAAACTCTCAAATATTTTCATGTCGCAATACAATTGTTGCAGATATCTTGAACCATTGTCTACACTCATCATTACTTTGAAACTATGGGAGACATTAGGATCTATAGGTAGGGATCCATAATCTTCACCAGACTGCCAAAGGGGTCCATGGCACAAAAAAGGTTAAGAACCCCTAATTTATAAAGTCCCAACAAAGCATGTTCACACACTCTTTCCAAAATAAAATAATGTGGCCTCACAGATTGAAATCATGACACTCTAAATCAAGAATTTATTTTTTTTTTCAAACGTTGCAGCAGTTAATCATGTTGTATGGAATGGGTAACTGCAAAGTATTATATTATGCAACATCTTATTACGAAAGAGGTACCATTTGTAAAGCTCAATATTTCCATGTGCCTTAAGAAGAGCTTCACGACTATATTGCAGAATGAGACTTTGCTTCAAACCTCATGCTGAAAAACAGAAATTATTATCCTGGACAATGAAATGGACCTTCCATTTACTTTAAACAAGAAGAAATTAGGAACGTCAGGAATTAAAGCTTGACTTGCTGTTTATAGGTATTATTTCAAGTATACATCATTACATGCAAATGCTGTGCTGTGACAAAGAAGGCCCAATATTTGCATTCATACAGTGTATATTTATACTGACAGTGCATTTATACATCTGCCAGATGCAGGTGATATACAATTCAGAGTTTCTAAAAGTATTTCAATACTACAGGAAATAAAGCATTTCCTTTTAATGTTTGTATCTGTTCTTTTCCCGTTCCGAAAGACTAACAGTTAAAAATGGAACAAACACAGCGTGTTGTGATTAATTCAGAAATTGCTAGTGATGCAGACTGCCACTAGGTGGCGATATTCACTGCCATCCACATCCACTTCGAAAAATGAAAGATAATCAAATCTCACTTTAACCGAGTACATATCAGTGGAGATGAATTAATCCACTATTCTTGTTATTAAATTGTAGTAAGTAACTATACTTGTTAAGGAAAAGTAGAAAAACCTGACTATGACTTGTGATCCCTTTATTTTTAACGCCAATAGCACTGGCAAATAAAACAAGACTAAAGTTTATGCCTGTCCTCCATCTCTGGTGCCTAAAAAAGGCAGGGGAAGATGAAGAGATTCATTTTTAGGTAGAACACCCAAAGGAATCTAAGGAAAATGGTACAAACTGGACAGGACAGGTATGAGAATGGGGGCCAAAAACATCACTTATAAGACCCATAAAAAGTGCACCTCCACCATGCTCACTACAGTGATGTATAAGACAAAGTGTATGAGGATGACAGGGCCTGCTGACATGCTGATGTGTTGAAGTGGTACTCCTCTCCCTCTAACAGCAAGGGAATAAAATCATAAACTTGGTAAGACCTTACATTTTACCATTTATACAGTTATCATGTAATGTATTTTGATCAGATTAGCTGACAGTTGACCGTCAAAAGTTTTGAGAGAAAGACAGGACAGCTGCATATGTTCACTTCCCCTTCTGCTTGTAATTTTTTTTTAACGAAACAATATAAATAGTGTGTAAGAAAAGTGTCTGTGAGCACTGCTGCTACTTTTAGTGTTTTTTTTCTTCACTAGATGTCAATAAGATATTTATACTGTTTAAATGCACGTTTCTGGAATTTTTATTGACTGAAGGCATAGAAACTTCTTACTACAGTGTAAATGCTGCTACACTTTGTTCTGGCTATGTTTTCAAGTTGGGGTGGCAGCATTAAGCATATTCCACCCATACAGATATTTCTAAAATAATCGGGAGTGCAATAGAATCTGTTCTCTGGAAAAATACAGTTCCTTTTGTTAGGATTAAGTTTGTAACCGCGGATTAATATATTAATGTAAACCTTACTATATCGTTTACAAATGTAGTTACATTTTTGAAAGGTATTGTCATCATCTTAGTCAAGGTCTTCACAATTACTTTGTACATTGTTATAATGTAGCCTATAAATAAACATTACATAGGTATATTCTGCATGCATCATTTAAAATACTAAAAAGGTAATTTCTCTTGCTTATGATTTCTCTCTTATTATGTCATACGCTACAGATGTTCATGGCAACCATCATGCTGCCTTTTATTTACATGAAACAGGCAGAATGAAGATGGCTTCATTGCATAGCTGCATGCAGTACCCCGGGACAGTCTCAGTTATAATTGTAGGCCCTCCGAATGCACAGTTCTAAACTTACACTACATAGCAATCATAGATGAGAGCAAATTTCAGAAAAAGGCTATGTGGGAAAATATGGAAGATATGAAAATAAAAAGAAAACAATTTAAACCTTTCTTTTAGCTCAGGGCATCCGATGACATAATCTTGCCTTTACACCAGCTGAATATGAACATGGTTTAACATTACTTGCAGTGCTTTTGGTCAAAAATAGATGAGCTAATTTAAGGGTTTGTCTGTGAGGTGGACGTCAGCATGGGCGTACGCACGCTGTGGCACTATGGATGTAATCTTTACAATCTGTGGCTCAGACCTGATGTACAGGGCTTGCATTCCAGAAAAGTCTGCAAGCAGCCCTGCGTAATATAGGCCTGCGCCCACGTGAGAGTGTGTGTCGGCACCCTGCTGGCATCGCCCAGGCATCTCGACTCTCTGTTCCTGTATGGAAAAAGCTTCCATTCTGCTGTGAGGTATCGGAGAAGACTGGATAGCTCTGATGACCAGCAGTGGCCAGGAAATGCATGCATTCCTCAGCTTGGAAACTATACTTTCGATAAAAGCTGGAAAGCAGCAAAGAAAATTTATGTTTTCTTTATATCCAAATATAAACTGAGCCTTTAGCAATGCTTTTCCTCATAGAATTCACGAAAGCTTACCCTGTTAAAAGAAGTGCCAGCTAACTTACATTTTTTTTTACTAAAAAGTTCCTAATAATGAAAAAAGTTTAAATTTATACTATTTAGTAATTAAGCTGATGACTTCATCACAATTCCTTACAGTTTTTGACTATTTACACTACTACATACTTCTAACTTTTTCAATTCAGTGATGGTACCTTGATCAAAGGTGTGGTTTTGATGTTTTTTGTATATACCAATAGTACACTGTGTAAAAAGAGCGCAATGCAGAAAGCAGCACAGCGATTTAGTATGCAGCACTGTTTCTTCAGAGCACCTGTGCTGTACAGTATGACATAGGTTTGCTCCCCGATGTCTGGAGTTTTCCTGTTCTCTCTTCACATTCCACAAACATGTTTTCTCCCGCCCTTAACAGCCTGTAAACCTGAGACGGACAGAGAGTGAGAAACACAGTGGAGCCTGACAGCTTTGCATGCTGATCACCATCTACAACTCAACTTCTGCGAGGTCTACAGATCGTTCACCTCCCATGCTGTCTATCTACCTGTTAGGAACTCGCCATCAAACTACACATCAAAGTACACACTACGCACTTCATCTGCATCACCAGCTAAGAACATGTGAGTGACGTTCAGCTCAAGCCTCTGCCTTTGCCAGCATATTGAAGCCGTAACCTGGTTCTGCAGATGCGTCATGCATAACATTTGTAGCATTCATCCTTATTTCACAGAACACTCTATACAGCTTCTGGACCAGACCATGGTCATATTCCTCCTGGGCTACTGAAATTCTCTTCTGTCTGGCCTCTTCTGTCTTTTATGTCCAGCTTCTCTAGCTGATCCAGAACATTACTGCATAGGTTGTGTTTGACCCACAAAGGTTTTCCCATGTATTTCCTCTCCCCGCAGTTTTCCTGTAGCTGCCTTTATTGAGTCTGGTTGCTTCTATACAAAAGTTCCAAATTGAAAAGCTTGAAAATTCTTAGTTCTGACTCCATTGTTATGGAATGAGCTCTCTCTCTCATTCAGAGAGAAGAATATCTCAGAACACATCTCTTTTGGACCCATTTCTCTCCTGATCTTCTATCTGCTCCACAAACTTTCATGACATTATTGGCTTAAAAACACTCTACTCCCTCAATACTATTCTCAGCTATTGGTGTCATGTACGGCAGCAAAAACGATACTATTGGACCAAGTAACCCTGTGGTTGTGTTGGTCAAATGCACTGTTCTGCCTGAACTTGGAGAAAAGCATCTGCTAAATCTTAAATCTAAATTTTAAGTCAGAAATTGCATCTGATCCTCACAGACAACAATTACTTGCAGCAATTACTTGAGGTTAACTCAAATAATAATTTCACATATAATAATATTTTCGAAACATAGATAGTAATTACTCATAAAATGATCAGAAATTCATATCAAAATAAAATAAAAATGAATAAATGAAAAAAATGGAGGCGACTGCTGTACTAAAACATGTACACTAGACTAATAGCATCATACTGCACAACTGTATTACTTTGTTTTATACTGCGTACTTTATATTACATTTTATATTGTATTACTAAATATTGTAAATATTATATCCTAAATGCAGCATCTTCACTTATGTTTGTATGGTTTAAATGTATTTGTGCACTGCACCGTCTTTAAAGGGTGGTTTATGACAGGACAGACAGCTGTTTTACAAAAGATGGGTCTGGCGCTGCTGCCAGGATTCCGCATCTCCTCCCGTGGGAGTAACTCAGTAACACTCTGCAGTGTACATCGCGCGCGCGCGCGCGCGTGTGTCCGTGTCCACGTCACTGCCGCCTCACACTTCATAAGCGGTGTGGAGAATGGTTGTGTGTGGCCCCCTGTCGTTCCTGGGGGGTCCTGTCCCTGTCCCCGTCTCCGTCTCTGTCCCCCGTCCCATTACGTCACGATGGCGTGCGTGACGACACACCTTCTGCGCCTTTTACCAAGTTACTGATTCCCCTTTTGTGACACTTCAGGACACTGAGAGGTAAGTAAATGCAAATACTACTCTCAGATGCACGATGTGAATACGATTTCTACGTCGAATACCTTTTAAGATGCCATTTCATTTCTCATTTACTTTCAGCAGGAACCTGTTATTACCGATGTGCTGTATACACGTTCTCACTGGCACTATGTATTCCACAAAAGGGTTTTTTTTTTTTAATTTACACTTTTCAGTTCGTCAGAGTTAATCATAGTAATAAATAACTAAGTACCCCCACTGAAGTACATTTATAGTGTGTCAAAGTACTTATTTTCCCAGTGGTGTTTATTTTTAGACGTTAAATTGTCAGTTTTCAGGTTTTACTGTCGATACATTCAAACGTTCCATTGTAACTGAAATAAACCATTTTTTAACTTAAAGCAGTTTTTACTCTTCAGGTCCCTGTATTCATTGGAACTGTAATGTATACCGTCGTTTGTGGAAACACCGATGGTGAAAATAATATCAAACTCATAATAATGGGAATAAGGGATAATGATTTATAATCTAGTAGGTAAATAAAAATGCTTCATTTTTAAGATGTAATGCGGCATTTCCGTGAATTATTTGGTGCTTTAGTACAATTAAGTAATTTATGTCTAAAAGATGTATGTATTTTATGAAGTTGTGCAATGTAATGTACTGAACCTTTGTGTGTGTGTGTGTGTGTGTGTGTGTGTGTGTGTGTGTGTGAGAAAGACAGAGAGAGAAATATTAACATGCTTGCTGTGTCCTGTGAAACGTCCACATTCTGTCTGCTCTGTTATTGTTGTCTTTCTTTCTTATTATTGACATTCATCAGCTGAGAGATGTTTTTGGTCTCAAAACATGTCATGTATTTTTAGTTATCACTTCTTGTTGATGTAAATGTGGTACCTAGTGGCTGGAGGGCTCGACATTTCTGAAAGGTACAACAGCAGGAGTAGGTTTTGATGTGTGACACAGGAACATTCAGATTAGAAATCCTAACCACAATGCTACCTGGTGTCTTAAGAAAGCAAACATGAACATACACTGTTTGTGCAGCATATGCCATGTGGCCACATATCCCTGTGCAAATTTAGTTTGAATTTAAGAGAGTGACCACAGTCCCATTGTTTCTTTAACTCTTATCTGAGCTAAAATGTAGAATCATGGCACTTGATAATGTGGAACTTGTACAAACCAGTACAATGTTCTCACATTTTCTAACATTTTACTTTATTAATATGAACAATTTAAAAAAATTATGAAGACTTATTGCTCATTATTGTAAACTATTTGTCCAAGTCAGGGTTGTGGTGGTCCAGAACCTGTCTCAAAATAGCAGAACACTATGCTAGTCAGGGTACAACCTGACCTGGACAGGACATCAGTCCACTGCAGAGTAGCTACAAGCACACACACACACACACACACACACACACACACACAGACACACACGTGCACAGACACACAATAAGTAATTTGGAGTGACTAACCAACCTGAACCAAATGTCTTTGGACAGTGGGAGAAAACTGGAGCACCTGGTGGAAATCCACATAAACATGGGGAAAACTTGAAAACTCCACACAGACTGAGCTGGCTGTAGTACTACATACTGAGCTACCTTGCTGCTCTCTTATTACATCAACTGTGTACTAAGATTCAACGATTTGTTTTGGTCATGATTAAACTTTTTTTTGTTACAGATATTTCTCACAGGTATCACTGCCTGTAACGCAGATCTCACTTTTTTGTCAGTTAATCTTTTACCAGATGATCAAACTGTATTGGTTTCTGTGAGGGATATGCAGGGCTCTTTCATGGTTTGCAGCCCTCTTCAGCTGAAAACAACAAGCTCAAACCTTAGTCCATTGGCAACTTTACAAATGGTACACTTGGCAGAAGCCGGCTAACAATTTTGTCTGTCATTACTCCCCCTCTTGCCTTTTGAAAATGAAAAAACAGAAAATTCTGTGTAAGACATCTTATTATGCCTGTGGTTTTATGTTAACTGTTTTTTTGGCAAAGCACAAACACATATATTATTGACAGCGTAATATATATTTTCTTATGAAAAAATTAGTGTCTCCAACTAGAATGCTAAATTCTAAAATGCTAAAAAATGTAATGTATACATTACATTGTATTCATACACAAAAGCATGTCTAAGCAATATTACCTGCTGCAAAGACATTTGTATGTTCACCTTAAATTTGTTCAGCCACCTGAGGTTATTCTTTTGTATCATACAAAACTGTTCTTAGTGTTGTCATGTTGTTTTGATGGGTCCAGACCATATTTGTATACTATTACACAATTCATGTACTTTTCCCAGGAAAAGGTACCTAATATTAAATATCAAGCGTGGCTAATGGATATACACTCTTTGACCACTTTGTTAGAAACACCAATCTAATGCCGAGTTGGATCCTCTTTGCTCTCAGAACCACCTGAATTCTTCATGGTATAGATTCAACAGAGTGCTGGAAACATTCCTTCAAGATTCTGGTCCATGTTGACATGATTTCATCACATAACTGCTGCAGATTTGTCAGCTGCACATTCATTTTGCCAATCTGCCATTCTACCACATCCCAAAGGTGCTCTACTAGATTTACAGTACTGTGCAAACGTCTTAGATACCTGTGGGAAAAATGCTATAAAGCGAGGATGGTTCCAAAAATAATGCCGTGAATACTTATTAATCAATAAACCTTCTTAAAAGTGCAGTAGACAAAAAAAACTCAATAAAATCAATATTTGGTATGACCGCCTTTTGCCTTTAAAACAGCACCAATTCTCTTACGCAAACTTGCATGCAGTTTAAGGCAGAGGTTGGTAGGTTCTTCCAAACATTTTGAGGAACTGGCCGCAGTTCTTCTGCAGACTTTGACTGTCTCTGCATGTCCTCCCAGACTGACTTGATCATGTTGAGATCGGGGCTCTGTGGAGACCATACCATCTGTTGCAGGATTCCTTCTTTTTGCTGAAGATAGTTCTGCATGACTGAGATTGGGTGTTTGAGGTCATTCTCAGGCTGCAGAATGAATTTGGAACCAATCAGAAACCCCCCTGATGGTAGATAAGAATCTACCTGTACTTCTCAACAGACATTGAAGTTGCATGCCTAAGACTTTTGCACAGTACTGTAGATCTGGTGACTGGAGGGGCCATTCCCCACACTATTACACCACAACCACCACCACCACCAGCCTGAACTGTTGACGCAAGGCAGGTTGGGTCCATGGCTTCATACTTTTTATGCCAAATTCTCAGCTTACCATCTCTGTGTCACAGCAGAAATTAAGATTCATCAGATAGATGACATTTTTCCAATCTTCAGCTGTCCAGTTTCGGTGAGTCAGTGCCCACTGTAGCCTCAGCTTTCTGTTCTTGGCTGACAGGAGTGGAACCAGATGTGGTCCTCTGCTGTTGTAGCCCATCTGACTCAAAGTTTGATGTTGTGTGCATTCAGGGATGCTTTTCTGCCCACCACTGCTGTAAAGAGCAGTTATTTGACTTACTGTAGTCTTCATGTTAAGTAAAATCTAGTCTGGTCATTCTGCTTTGACCACTTTCATCACCAAGCTGTTTCTGTCCACAGAACTTCCGCTCACTTGATGTTTTTTGTTTTTTGCACTATTCTATGTAAACACTGGAGACAATAGTATGTGAAAATACCAGGAGAGCAGCAGTTTTGTGAAATACAGAAACCACCCTCTCTGGCACCAACACCCAAGTCAAAGTCACTTAGATCACATTTTTTTTCCCATTCTGAAGTTTGATGTGAACATGCAGTGCTCCTAATGTGCACAGGTGTTCCTAATAAGGTGGCCTGTGAGCATAATGTTTCATTTATATGTACCAGTTTTCAATAAGTGTTTTAGATAAGTTACTTTTATGAAAGTGTAACGTAATGTTAATTTCTGTGCAATTGCATTTTTTAGCTTTCCTTGATCACCTTTTGGAATGTGCAGTACCGGTAGAATTTCTTTGATCACTGCAGCCATTTACTCCATTTCACAGTACTAATATTAACACATATGTAGTGATGACCCCCGGTGGAAATTAATGGAGCTATTTATTGGAGTGTAATTGTCCTTGACAAAGGAGGAAAAATCAGAACCTTAAAATTTGTATGTAGTCAGACATTTTTAATGACAAAGTACACTACCCACTATGTCATTTTCATGACCACTCTTGGCATAATTAGGTCCCACTTAAAGGGCAATACCTAGGTAAAAAGGGTTCCAAACATTTGCATTTTTAAGGATTATATGTGATTATGTGATTTGCTGAACTGGTTGCCTGTAAACAAATCAAATGTAAGTGAGGTACGAAGGTTTTATTTTTCATTAAATAAGAAGTATTAAGAAATGTCGCACTTTACTGGCATTCTCACATTGCTAGTTCTGTTCATAATCACTACTTTTTTTATGATTTTACCTTGGTTTTGGGAAGTGTGCATTTCCTTAAAATGTATATACTGAGGCTAGACAGCATGCATGATTTAGTCTGTATTCACTTTAGGGATTATTCTCAAGCTCTTCTGTAACTTTATAAATCATCTGCTAGCTTTTATCTTCTCTGTCTTCAGTATTGCCTCTGTATTCTTCTTTTTTCCCTCATATCTGTTGTAATGTATGACATTTTTATTTATTTAGGTTATTTATTTTTGCCAGAATTGAATTCCAGGCGCAAGCATTTACATTTTAAAGTCACAGAACCTGCTATCTACTGAGTTACTGTGAAGTTCTGATGCTGATACTTTTACAAAAATTTTTATATGCTGAACAAGGAGTTTGAGTTTTGGAATTATCATGAGGATTTCAGGCATGTATTTTTCAGCATCCTGGAAAAGAAAAAAAAACTTTTCCTCGTTTTCATTCTGTCTTTTTATGTTGTTTTCATCTCACACTTCCAACTAATGATGGTATGTTTCTGCTGAAAAGAAAGAATAGTGTTTTTACATGGTTCATAGTAGTAGTGTTTGTTGTTTTAGTGTAAAGTACAGATGGAACTCGATCTTGGTGAACTGACTGCATATAGAATTTAAAAACAGCAGATGAACTATGCCTGTTATGTCTGGGGAAAAAGTAAATAATTCTTTCTGTAAGCTAGGATAAATAAATAGGTTCTAGCAATCAGAAGCCTTTTATGCAAGGATCATTCATCAATAAAAAAGTTAAGACATAATAAAATCTGTATGACTGATAGGAGGGGTTTTCAAAGTCCTTATTAAATGTTACAGCTGAAAGGCAGGTGAAAGGACATACCCGTAGTGGCCACTAGATGTCCCTTCCTGTTAATATTCACAGCCCGAGAGAAACGGACCAGAAAGGCTTTTTAAGCAAACAAAAAAGTTATGAAAACTTAGTTGTAGGAAAAGAAAAATTATCATTTTATTTTTCACTGTGTGCCAGCTTGGGTCAGGCTGATTCTATTTAGCATTTGATTAATGTAGACCAGCTGTCGTGGTGAGCTGAAATCTCTACTTTTAAGTAGTATTTGTTACATACAACAGTACTGTAGGAAATTTTTGATATTTGTACAATATTTAACATTAATGCATGTGTAATTTGTTTGCATCGATCACTGTTATTATGCAGCATACCACTGCTGGTTTCATAACATATTTTTAACAAGCACTATGCCGAACAGACTGAGGGTTCCCAAGAGCTGAAGACAAACTAATTTTGACTAATGATTTTCAGTAGAACATGAGAGTTAATTGAAGTTGGGAGTTGACCAGATGAGTGGCTGCTCCTTCTTCTGCGTGACCCTGAGGAATTGTGGTTTTAGATCTCTGTCTGCAGTACTGTAAATGATCCATGTAATTAGTCACGTATCCCTAGAAACACCAAAGGAAAATCTATTCCTCTGTCTGTCTGTCTGTCTGTCTGTCTCGCTCTCATTCTTTCTGCTGCTTATAGAGTGCCTAAATCTACTGCAAATGCTCACTGTTATATGACTTATCCTTATAGAAATGATTTCTTCTGTGATTCCCTCTGGCTAGAATAGCAAGTCATTAGTCACCTTGGGAGTTGGTGTAGATACGTGATTATTCTACGGAGCCACAGTATCAGCCAGAAGCCTTTTTCATAGTAAAAAAGCCAAGGACTTATACTTGTTTTAATCTTTAAGCACAGTGTTAGCAATAAGAGGTAAATATTGTGCTGTTACATTTGCATCTATTTACATGATACCTTTGTTCAACGCAAATTAGAATGTTAGGACTGTGTAAAAAGATACTTAATATTGTACAGTAATTCCTCAGTAGTTGAATCTAATTTTTCCCTGAAAACAGGTCATATACCAAATTTTTCAGATACCGAGTGCCCATTTCCCCTTATTTTAAATAGGCATGATAAAAGCATGATAAAACACTGTAAACATCAGGTACCTAATTAGAAAAAACTTAATGTTGTCAGTATGTACAGTGCAGAACATTTTCCCCCCACCACAGTGTCACTGCGTTACATGGGGGGATGGGAAGATGCATGCGAGGGGTTCGCAGCGGTTCAGTGTTATGAGATGTTGAATAAAAGAAATAAAGATGTGTGTAAAAGTAACCTGCTGCATCCATCTCTTTGCTTGATGCAACAACTGGACAGTAAATAATTAGGCTTGTTAAAAACAATGAAATATGTAATAATTGTGGTGGCACAGCACAAACGTGTAGACAATGCAAAACAAGTGGAAACAGCTGGTCACATACACGCATCTGGCTTTGGATAATCCATAACAGTACACAATAGAGTTTGTTCCTGAGGCAGCCTTCGGAAAATAGACGGGAAGCTGCAGACAATGACACGACAAAATCAAACTTACATTGTTATTGTAGTAATTGTAGTAATACACAGTAATATTAAAACATACAGTATTATTTTATTACAGTACACTGTACAATATTTATTTTTAGACTTTTAAAATTTATTTTGATTTTTATTTATGTTTTGATTTTTTTCTTGTGATATATTTCAGATAAAATTTCATTATAATAAAACTTTCCATTTGGATATTGATATATAAGTATGCATTTTCAAGCCTGTTATAGCAAAAATTCAGACATACTGAGTTTGGATGTTGAGGAACTGCAGTATTTAGCGTTTGTCCATTTATACAGCCAGGTATTAAACTTAGGTTTTTTTTTCCATGAGCATCATTTGGCAGGTGAAGAACTATTAGCAGCAAGTTGTTTCGTAATTATTACATTATGAAACTTTCATAAAATGTGAAGGATATACAAAAGTAACTAGAGTACTACATCCCTCTAGTTCAACACAAGCGAACTCAATCATGACAATGCAGTGTAATGGTACAGAAGGGGGGACAGCTTTATGTGGTGTAGTGTGCGCATGAGCAGGGAAGTATGAGGAAAACTGGCAGAAAGCACAGAGCTGGGAACTGGTGGTTGAGGACTGTCTGGATTTTCACAATAAAATGTTAGCTCCTCTAGGTCCTACTGTGTTCTTCCTGAGTGACAAGGAAGAATTTATTGAATACATATGGAACGACCATGGTGGGCAGTAGTGAATTATAAGAGGTGAGCAAAAACCTTGACTGCCATGCGAATCACCAAGATGTCACATTATGTATAATAAAGATATATAGGTAGCTAGATTGATACAGTGATGTGAAAAAGAAGGTTTTTTAAAAAAGAACCTCATGTTTGCCATGACACCAGTCAATATTTGAGCCTAGTTCCAGAAAATGAACACTGAGTAGAAACTTAGCTCTTAAACCAATAGTAAATATAACTTTCTGTGTTCATATCTCTAAAGGGTTTTAATAAAGGAAAGCAGGCCAGATAAATGTCAGTGGAAAGTTACAAGAGATCATATGAACTCTTGCCTCTTAATGCTCTTGTTATCATGCTGAAGGCAAATGTAAAGTGCATTGCTTATACGCAGTTAGGTGTTGAGTTTGATTTTGCCATGTAATTATCTGCAGCTTCCTGTCTGCTTTCCCAAGGCTCCTTCAGGAATATATATTTATACTTCTCTGGAGATTTTCCCTTCAGTGTTATTCAGAAGATGAGTTCTGCTGTGCAAATTTCAATTTTCAAAGCATGTCACAGTTGCTTCTCTGCTAGGATGCCACATTTTAGAGCAAAACACCTGGTGTGGTTTTGCATGTCAGGTCTTGATAGTATCCATGAAGAGAATGTTCTGATAGGTTTCTGCACACTGTGGCAGTAGCAACAGGAGACTACATTATGCAAGTCACCCCATGTAACGTTGACAAGCAATACTTTTCATGTCAGTAGCAGTGCTGTGTAACTCTTTACTGTTCATCACTATGATATACCCTCCATGGACATTAGAACGCAGAATAAGAGCCTCAAAATGCAACAAAATGAGAGCATTTGGTGGTTTTTAATTATAGGTGGTTCTGAAGACATGTCAGTATTTAAATTTCAGTTTCAGTTTTAATTTTGGCTTGAATTAAATTTTTTTATCCAATGTTGTTCTCAACAGAGTAATGCAGATCAGTGAACAATGGCTATAAGCAAAAGAGTTTGCTCAGTCTGTATCTAAATGCACTAATGTGTATTTTCTGTGTAGTTTTTGCCTTAGGGGTTATAAGACAATCCACAAAAATTAAAAACAGCTTTTTTCCATTTCTTTCAACTGCTTGTCACGTGCAACTGTGATGGACAAAAACCTCTTCCAGAAGCACAGGGTGTGAGGAAGGGACATCCCACCTGAAATCAGGTGCTCTCAGTCTATTACAGGGCTATTATACACACTAATTCACTCATTCTCACATATACGCACATCACTAGTTATCTTTAATGTCGAACACATCTCTATGGACTATGGGAAGAAACCCTGCTGAAATGTGGGGAGAACAGAGTCAGATTTGAGTGCAAATCTAAACAGGTAGTAGCAAATAATGAAAAAAGACAGATAGGTGTATTGAAGAGCATAGTGCACACTTAATGCTGGTAATTTATTGAAATATCTCCATAAATCCATAATCTCAGTCTAAGGCATTTTATTACCAACAGCATGCCAAATAACTGACACATCCTTAGTTTACATTGCTTTTCATCATTTAGGTAGACTTCAAAATACAGCACCACGTATTTTATAATTTATACTGTTTATGCACATTACAAGGACCATGTTTTTTTCTGGCAACATGTTTCTCTTCATGTGCATGATGCCAACTTAACGTTTTCATCTGTAAAGAAGGGCAAGAGTAAGTCAGTTTAGTTGAAATAAAATGAAATCTGTTTTGGCCACTAAATGTTCACAGGAAGCATCAGCAGTTAGTAAGGGATGTGTGCATGAGCACTTTTGCATCATTCTGGTCTACTTCATAAACTTTACACTGGGTACAGAGCAGGGTTCCATATTTATTTTTGTGTTGTTTTCTGCTTACATTGTTATTTTCTTTGGCTTTTGCCTTTGGTTGATGGGGTGCTGTTTTTCTGGCAAAAGGAAAACATATACCCTATTTAAATTCTAGAAAATAAGACCACAAATTCAAGTCGCACCAACAACATTTTAATGAGACTAAAAACAGAGATTGTTGTACATGGCTGATGAAAAGAAACTCATTTAGTCTCCCTTAAAGCTTCTTACACATGGCAAATTATTTATGTACATTTTTATAGGGTCTTGTTTGTCTTAGAAATAGACTCATCTGTCTTAAACAGTTGTGCACTCTGGCAGTATGACTTAAATTTAAGGGCAAGATAATATTATGAATTGGTGATAAACAGAAAAGGGTCTGTGAAATTAATGCACATAAATATTAATAAGTTTGGATGCATCTTGAAACAGTGAGCAGCCATTTCTTCAACAGGAATACTAGTTGGCCTTAGCTACAGCTACTACTTTTGTCTTGAAAAGGTTGGCCTTGCTATTTATTTCCAAATAACATATACCAGTGACATTTTCTGTGACTTCATTTGGAAAAAACAACAAGCAATTCCTTGAACTGATACACAGCAGGCATGAAATGTGTTTCTGCAAATTCACCAGAGACCTCTTTGGAATCAGTCATGTTGTTGTAATTGCACATTAGCACTGCTCTCGTTGTACAGTCCAAGTAAAATCTATTCCAAACATTTCAGTCTATAGCTTGTGTGTTCATTTTTGCACCTTAAAATGACTATTTTCATTTTAGGTTTGAGAGATTGGAACCACAGTTTGAACCCGTGTTTAAGAAAGAAATTGAGAATGTTATGGTCTATGGCAGTGCTCCTTTTCTTGCCCTTTATAGATGGATCGGAAGAGGAGGATGACATCCGAGCTGGTACGAGTTTATTCAGCAAATATCACGTTACTAATATTGTTATAAATAGTTAAAAATGCTCAAAAAATAACAATGAAAATGTTAGTATTTGGATCCATTATTATGCAATATTAATATAATATTAATATAAATGACCGAAAGCAACTCAAAAGTTCTTAAATGAACATTGTACACGGTTGTATTATTGATTGATTTTTATCATTTTTATTGTTTGGTTGCTCACTTCTTGCTTGTAGGCTGCAGCACAGTGGAGAATGACCTTGTGTATATCATTGACGGTTCCTGGAGTGTTGGTTATTCTGACTTTGACACGGCCAAGCGCTGGCTAGTCAACATCACCAGTGGCTTTGACATTGGCTCCCAGTATACACAGGTGGCCGTAGTCCAGTACAGTGACATACCTCGACTGGAGATCCCACTAGGTCGACATCACAACAGTCCTGAGCTCATCCAGGCCATCCAAGCCATCAGATATCTTGGTGGCAACACACAAACGGGCCGTGCCATCAAGTTCGCTACCAGCCATGTCTTTGCCTCGTCTGAGCGTACCCACATTGCCAAGAATCGCATTGCTGTGGTGGTGACTGATGGAAAATCCCAGGATGATGTGGTTGATGCCAGCATGGAGGCCCGGGCTCAAAATATCATCCTGTTTGCTGTTGGTGTAGGCAATGAGATTGAAAATGCAGAGCTAGTGTCCATTGCCAACAAACCATCTTCTACCTATGTACTTTATGCTGAGAACTACACCAACATTGAACGCATTAGGGATGCAATGGAACAGAAGCTTTGTGAAGGTGGGTGGTTCACAGAAATTCTACCTAGAGTCCTATCTGCTATTAAACTTGCTAAGTCTAGAAATAAAAACACAAACCCTGCTTCTTCTAAGTGTCTCATAATGGGGCTAACGTAAACCAAGCATAAGCTCTTGTGTTGCAAGAATTAAGTTAAAAACACACACACACACACACACACACACACACACACACACACACACACATATATATATTTGCTTTAAGCTCAGGGATTTGTAATAAATAAAACAAAGAGAGGAAATTAAAAATTTTTCACTGTTGTCATATATAGAGTCAGTGTGTCCTACACGGATTCCTGTAGCCTCACGGGATGAGAAAGGGTTTGAGCTGATGCTGGGTATGAAGATACATGAAAAGGCTGAAAAGATTCAGGGCTCATTGCTGTCAGAGTCAGCCTACCTTCTGAAACCTCAGGTGGACATCACAGAGAACACTAGGTGGGTCACATCAATGAACACTGTTTTATTCCAAACAGAAATCACAGTATGGCTGGGCTAGATGTATAATATTTTGGAGAAGACTAGGTGGGTGACATCACAGAAGATCTTAATAAATAATATAACATTAGGTGTGTGAATGATGTCATAATGCAGGTTATGGTCTATAAAAGAAGGAATACAAAGAAAGTGAAATGTTAGGTGTGACAGAGAATACTACGTGAGTGAAATTATAGAAAATATTGAAAATCCCTCCAAGTGCATGAGCTAAAACAACCAGACAAGATGAAGAACAAAACATCTATAAGAGCACATTCTGTTACAGTAGAAAGGAGTTCAACACCAATGAGAAGTCTTGACTTTTTTGAAGGAGGAACAGCAGTTAACTGATACATGCATGGGTTTTTGTATATTGCATTACATTCATTTAGGGAGATCTTTCCAGAGGGACTCCCTCCTTCATATGTGTTTGTAGCCACTCTCCGCCTGAAGGCCCCCATAAATCGGCAAACGTTTGATTTGTGGAGGGTGCTATCCAAAGATGGAGTCACTCAAGTTGCAGTGACCCTCAGAGGAAGAGACAGATCTGTGGTTTTTACCATAACCAGCACTGCCAGCGAAGAGCAGCTGGTCATCTTCAACCATCGTGACCTCAAGGTAAGTACCAAGTTTTACTGAAGGTTAATTTTTTGGTACTTTCTCAATATACAAGAACTAGGGAATTAAAATTAGGCAGCCTACTGGCTGAGAACACAGACTTATAAACTGAAGGTTGCCTGCTGTAGAGAGATTCTTTTTATAGTGTCCTTGAACAAGGTTTTTACTTTAAAACATCCAGTAAAAATAAATGAGTAAAACTATAAACTACCTTGAATTGAAGTGTCAGCTAAGCAACAAAGTACCACTGAAATTTTGTTACTATTTGACAGACACTGAGTGGAAATCAGAATCAGAGTAATCCACCTTTACTTTGACCCTCTGCCAGTGTTTTCTTAGCAGATCTAACAGTCTTTTAAACCTGTCAGAGTTTTCCATGAACGGTCCACCATTCAGTCCCAGGTGACAAACACCTACCTAGTATTCTGACATGAAGACATGTAGACACAATCTGGCCCTATGGTTTCTGTTGCTCTTGATTTCATTTTAAACATTTATAATTTCTTTGGACACCCTCAGAGTAATTTTATCAGGATGGAATGGCCAAGAGTCACAAGAGAGAGACGGATTTTCCATTTTCCCTTTTTGCACAAGAAGGAAACTTCTTTTCTGGCAATGAATAAAGCAAGCATTCAAAATCTCTAAGACATTACAGCCTTGCTGAAGGGCATCATGTATACGTGAGCAGACAGTGAGTAGAAGCCCAAATGTCCAATAAAATGCTTTTGAGCAGTTTGACAATGAGTCATCTATTTTAGTATGGAAAAAAACTTAATGCTTGTTTGGTCAATTCACTAGTCAAGTCATGGATATAAATATGTGGAGCCCGTGTTTTTCAAAATTACCCGGATTTTAAGAGTTGTTAGCAAAAACTTAAATGTCTTGGAATTGTTTAATGCAACATATAGAAGTGGGACTGTTTTATCCATCAGGGTCATATCTTTATTGTCGTGTATTTAAGTCTTTGCTAGTTTATTTAAGGAAAACAGATTCAGTTAGTTGTCCATGCAGAGTTTACCAAATCTTACACATTCTCCTATGGAAAGGAATGAACATTATCCGTCTCACAATGAAATTTGAAGTACAATATATATTTTTTAGCAATTGTATATGTAATTCAGACAAATAGAAAAAGCACACACTACTTTTTTCAGAATGGAATGTTTTTGTTTTTGGGCTGTTCTTGGAATGTGGAAGTTTTTCCTTATGATTTTAAACTTGGCCTGAAATTGGTACCATAAAAAATCTAACAGACATAACATAGCAGAATTTAGTAGGAGAGGTGAACAGGGTTACCTTGTGTCACAGCCAACAGCCCATTCCTAACTGAGCTCCACTGGGCTCACAGTATGGGACCTTGTCTGTTCTGCTCTGTCTTACAGAGGCTCTTTGATGAAGACTGGCACCAGCTGAAGTTGCTGGTGAAACCCCGACGTGTTGTCTGTTTCCTGGATGACGAACAGGTGGAGGAGCACCTTCTTGAGCAGGTCATGCCCATCTACATCAATGGAAGAACGCAAATCTCCAAGAAGGCCGAGAGTGAGGAAACGGTCCCTGTGAGTACAGACACTGCTTCTGTGGCTACACGTCATACAAAATGTACACTTGTAAAGTATGATTGGTTGATACGTGTTTTAAAAAAATGAAACTTTATGCACACATTATTTATTTTAATTAAGCAATTTCTATGCTGTCCTGCAATCCTAATTGGTTGGTAAATTAAAGGAGTTTTTACTCAAGAGCAAAACTACAAATTTGTTAAACCTTTATTTAGATTGAAGTACAAAAGCTGCGGCTTTACTGTGACCCTCAGCAAAGTGAGAGGGAGACGGCATGTGAAATCTATTCCGTGGTAAGCTGTGCAATTTGGATTTAGATTAATTTCTTCCATATATACTGGTTGATCCACAGGAATAACATCATGCTTTTTTGTGTTTTCTGTTTTACACAGGATGATGAAAGGGTAAGTGGTGTCATACATGACGCTGAATTCACGAAGCCTTACGAGTATCATGTTAAAAAATGATAAAAACTAACAGGTTATTTCTCCACAAGTGCCCCTTGGACCGGTCACCCAGCGTGGAGGAGTGTGACTGCCAGAATGGCAATCCTGGACCCCCTGGCATCCCAGGACCAGTGGTACTTTTCCATTACTCTCTTGGCTACACGTGATTATTAACAGATTCATTGATTAATGTGTGCTACCTAATGTGTGCAAGTGTATTGGTGCTTGAAATTGTTCCTTTCATGTTTTATGATTTGGTGTTTTTGGTGTTTGGTGTTGGATTGAAATAAAATAAAAGCCTTTCAGTATTCAGAGACTTCCTGTGTTTAACAAGCTTAATTATTTCCTGACAAACTGTTTGTAAAATGAGTCCTTGGAAAAATAACTTTTCCTTAAATGGAAAAAAAGATCCATGTTACTGAGCCACAAAAGGTTTTTCCTGTAAGACCAAAACCTGCTAAAGCAGCTATGTGATGTGGTGCATGCCCTGTCAAAGGATGTAGGCAGTGTGGGTCCTGTACTTTATGGAAGAACAGTAAGTTTATGTTTTAGTCCAAAATGCCTAGGACCACCTATTGTTAATTGAAATATCTGTTCTCATAAGGCATTTCTTAGTTATGTTTAAGAGTTATGTGAAAATTTCAGTACGAATTGCTCTCGCTTGTAAGTCAGAATTAAAAGGAACCTTTCTTAGATGAGGGAAAATGGTATTTGGCACATTTTCATTAAAAATATGGTGGTAAACACACTGTCTTTAATTGTCCAGTTACCTGAAAGTAGTCTAAAACCTTTCTGAGCTAAACGCTTCTTATAAAAACAACAAAAAACATCAGAGAAGAACCTTAATTATCAGTCACAGATGTCTATTTGTATTCAGTATTTCATTCCACTGACCCCAAGGCCATAACAACTGTTAGAGTTCATAATATTCATACTCTGTCATGTGATTGAAGGCATTATTGTTGCAGATTATGCCTCATTTTTGTTGTAAATTTCATCTAGGGGGCTCGTGGTGTGAAGGGACTTCCGGGGCCACCTGGGATGCCAGGGCAGAAGGTGAAGAGCTATAGTGTTACAGTCAATATGGAACAATAAAATCTTTACTTGCAGAGACCAAGCCCAGTTGGTAATGTAGTGGTAATCTGGTGGCATGGCTAATATTTTCAAACTATTAAATAAATGGGCCAGATTTTTTGTGCCTGCGCTGTTGAATAGCTAAATTAAAATGGGCAAAAATGTTTCCTGGCATGTAACTTGCCAGTGCTTTCTGAGTTCCTCTAAGTATCTGTCAAATAAATAAGTTGGTTTGTCTTTACAGGGTGAAACAGGACTTTCTGGGCTTAGGGGGTATCCAGGTCTGAGAGGTGACAAAGTAAGGCTTAATTTCTGTTAAGTGCACTGCAAGATGTGTTGTTTTAGCTCATTAGCTGACCTGTGCCATTCTGCATGCAGGGTGAGAGAGGAACTCAAGGCTTCCCTGGGAAACCCGGGCCTCCAGGACCCATGGTAGCTATTTTCAAATCTCGCCACTTGTTGCCAGGGCTGGAACAGAGCCATATCATCACATAATGGTTTATGGGTCATTAACAACAATATTCTCTATGAACCAATACTGCTCTCTCAAAATAGAAAACTGCACAAAAAATTCACAATTTTTTTTCTCAATTTTCTCTTGTTTTCATTAACATCTGACCTTTATCTATTCCTCTTCAAATCAAGGGACCAGCTGGTTCGCCATTAGTTTCAGACACGGTACAAATACCAGGAGAAAAGGTACCATCTTTCGATTGGAATGGATTATTAAGTCTTATTTCTGAACATCAAGGTTTTTTTTGTCTGGGAATTTCATCTTTCTCAGAAAAGCATTTTTTCCATAACCCTTTTTTATAAACTGCAGTAGAGCTTAAATCAGGTCATGAAATGTTTAATGATCACAATCTATGGTGGGTCTTATAGTTAAATGTAAATTTGGGTGCCTCATACTGTAAACTGAAATGGGCCTAATACAGTAAAATGGATCTAATACACTAAAATTTGTTTATTGCCCATAGGGAAGTCAAGGGGAAAGAGGAACACCAGGGTTAGCAGGTCAGCCTGGACTAATGGTAAGACTGATATTGATTTTATACAGTACACATATTATAAACTGAACAACTGGGAATGCAAAAATGCATGTTGATGCTTTTTGCATCTTTTTTAAAACTGTGCTTGTTTAATAGTCTGAAGTGTCATTACTAATCTGTTGATCTATATAATGCAACGTGATCAGGAGAGCTACAGCATGAAAGCAGAAACAAACTCATTGTCTCAGTATATGTGAGTACAAGGGACATGGTGTAAGGTCGGAAAATGGTTTAGCAGTTTATGTGTGCCCACCTGGGAAAGTACTTTCTGAAACTCTTGAGCTACATACAACGATAATGAAATTTTGGTACTCAAAGATGTTGCCTGCTGTAGAGAGATTCTTTTTATAGTGCCCTTGAGCAAGGTTTTTAAAAGGTCATAGAACTGTTTTTCGGTTGGGCTGGCGAGATACAAATGTCAGAACTGAAAAAATCAAACAATAGAATAGAATAAATTTCAAGTTTTTGTTTTCATCATTGATTCATTATTTCTACTATGAAGTCTGCGTAAAATGGGAGTCTGCTTAGCCTGTTTTTAAAATTCAGATCTCACTGCTATGCCAATATATAAATAAGTTTATAAACTACCTAAAGTGACTTCCAGATTTCGCCAAAAAAGTGATTAAAATGATAATATGAAAGACTAAGCAATGCTATTAAAACGTTTGGATTTAGACACATGAGATTCCTATTTAAATTTGCAGAGATTAGCTTTGGATAAAATCCCAAAGTCCCTACATGAAAAATGAATGGGCTGTTGTGGAGGCAAAATCAAAATATTGTGTTTGATTATTCATTAGTAGCTATTAGACACTAGTGGTCTCTTTGTTCCAGTGTTTATTTTGAGGATTAAGACATTCTTGGGCTGTTCAAGCATCTGATAAATAAGTGAACATGAAAGCACTTTTAAAGATAGGTTGTGATGCAGTAGCTTATAGTGTTTTGATTGCTCATTAATCTGGTTAGGATTAATATTTTGTTAACATAACAATCCTCTCCTTAAAAGTTGAGACATCAGCTTCCATATTGTAAGGACAGGGTCGCCTTAGAATGGCTTTCGCTGGTCTTGTTTCGAAGCCTCTCATATTAGCAGTAAATGACACAGTACTGTCTCACAAAGCAGTTTAGTTCTGCACACTGTCACCTAGCTGCTGGTACCCCTCAACGTGGTGACATGTGTCTCATCCTATACCTGCTGGCTTAGAGACAGCCAGGCTCATCATGGCTTCAGGGCCTTATGGGAGATGATTGCTAATCCTATACCACATTTCCTGCTGGCCCTCCTTCAAGGTGTGAACCTCTGTAACCCTGCTGGACTCTGCTTTCTCCATCCTCCACCCACTTCCAGTTTTCTACAAGGGTTTGAGCTGGGGGGCCTAATTTCTATAATTGTGTTTGTTCTGGCACATGGCGAGGGAAGGATTTTTAATTTTAAGAGGTTCTGCTCCATTTTGCTCTGATGTACAGTATTTTTTCCATTGCAGGGGGAACCTGGTGTGCCTGGCAAAGATGGAGCTCCTGGGCCAGTGGGACAGAAGGTGAGTAAATTTCCTGTAATTTTGGAAATCTGGACAAAATGTTGTCAACATGCAATTACATGTAGGCAGACCTGGCATGAAGAAACTTGGTGTTTCTGTGTCTTAACAAAGACACATGTCATGGATATAGAAACTCACCCTGCATAAACCTGATCTCTGTTTATCAAACTGAAAGTGAAAAGCTTGTTAATTCAAAGTTTAGTTCATTATACAAAACATTTTCCAAACTTTTTTCCATATCGTGATCAAAAAGTACTAAGGATATATGACAGTGGCAGAAAGCTGAAAGATTTGCCCTAGATGGCCAGTGTAATAAACTGAGCTACATATATTTTTGCTGACTTTCAATTAAATGATACATTAAATGAGAAGGATAGAAATTTCATTTCTAAGTCATTATTTAATTAAATGAAGAATGGTTTGTAACTGAATTGAAGGACATGCAGTGTGTTCCATCATATAACTTTAAGGATAATAAAGATATGGATAAAATGCATTTTTGACCTTTGAAAGTTATGTGAATGCCTATGCTTCTGTTTCACTTGCAAAGTATCAGGTGGCCAATTTTTAAAGCTTTTAGAAAGAAGACATTGTGTGCAAGGGAAAAAGGCATGTCATTTGTCTCTGTGTAGGCTGCGCAAGACTTCAGTTATTAAAATAATAACCAGCCCACATGGTTTATACTTGACCCTTTAATTTCAAATATGTGCATTTCTGCTAAGAAGGAGTGGAAGAAAACAGGTATTTTGTGTCCTTCTGGTGAAAGACTTTCATTTTGAGCTGGAAGCTTTTTAGAAAATTAACCTTGCTGGTAGGTTCTACAGGAAAAAGCTTTTTATTATTTTAAACTTGCAACAAATTCCTACCCCCATACCTGACATAGAAATGCTCCTATTATGCTTAAGCACTGCCTTAAGAAACAGATTTGTACTTTATAGAATGACTGCTGGAGCTTGACAATATATACTCCGTACACTGGAGTTTCTCAGTAACTTTTTATATATATTGAAAGGAACTGAAATAAAATTGGTCACTTTTTACAGCGAAAAGAATAATAATTTTAAAGCGTCGACCTGCAATTTAAACAAGATAGAGCCAATTACAATTTACATTCCAGTTGGTTTCAGTTCTGAATATACAACTTGGCAGCAGACCCAGTGTCAATGTTTACATGGGAAGAGTTTTCCATGTATTTTTTGGCTTACACTACTTAAGAATCGCAATGCAGTTCTTGCTCACTTAAGCAAATCGGCTTCCTGATGCAGCTTTTCTGATTTATTGTCTACTAGCAAACTGGCGTTAAACCGACCATGTCTGCCTACTAAAGAACAAGCTGTTGTTAATATGGTGTAGAGAGTGTAATTAATTTCAAGAAATAGGATCAATTTCTTCCCACAAAACTAAGGCCTGAGACTTTAATGTGCAATAAGGTAATAAATCACAACAAGGTGATACATTACATGCTTAGTAGTCTACATATCTTTTTTGTGCCTTGATTTTGTTAAACTTTAACTGAAAGAACCACAAAGTATTCTGAAAGGTTGATTAGAAAACAGCATTTTTTTATTTAAACTGATTTTCAGTTGAAATTAAAGTTACTATAGTACATACTTGGCAGTTGTTCATTGCGGCTGATCAATTTTATCCAGGTCTATTAGGCACAGTACTATTGTACGTGTTTACTTTTGTAGCAGGCATTGTCACTTCTGCCACCTAATAGATAACAAAAAAGGCAAAATGTGACCAACGGTCAGTAGCTTTAGAAACGCTTTTGAGGTCAGATCGTTTTGTGAGTGAGATGAAATTATTTGTTGTGCAGTGGAGGATTGCTGCACTACCTGCTAGAAATTAAATGTATGTTTCAATAAAAAAAGACAATGCAAAGTAAAAAGTCCTAATTTCCCACAATATAGTTTTGTTTACCTGTAGGTTTTATCTGGTTTCTAATGTATTTTGCAGTTCATATAAACTACAGTTATTAATGTTATTAATGACTACA
Source organism: Arapaima gigas (assembly GCA_900497675.1). Classification (NCBI taxonomy): domain Eukaryota; kingdom Metazoa; phylum Chordata; class Actinopteri; order Osteoglossiformes; family Osteoglossidae; genus Arapaima; species Arapaima gigas. The sequence goes on along the minus strand of UFQX01000026.1, from coordinate 270,411 downwards.
GTTATTACTAAGTCCCTATGCATATGAGTTCTGTTGATAATCATTTCAGACAAGTTCTTTAGAAGAAAGAAAAACTGAAACAATTTTATTATTAATGAGGATGTTGCTTCAAAGTTGTCAATTGTAAACACAAATAATGATAAGACTTGACTGAAATTATAATAGATACCATGGTAGGCTAAACATGTTACTGACCAATAGTAGCTAGTCAGTAGAACTCCAGATGCTGCACTGACTATTTACTAACCATCAGTGGTTTTCAAAATGTACCATTTTTGGGTGTGGTGATTAAATTTTCAACCCTTGCTGCAATTGCAGACACAAAGTTTACGCTCTGGGCTTATTTTTCATCCAGTGACACAGGCTGTGTGTGCACACTGGGGGCACTTATGAGGTGTTATACCAGCACATTATCTGCCTTCAGAATCACACCCTGAAAATACACCCGAACATCTAGTCAACAGACAGAAGTTGTCCAAAAAAATATAAATTCTCATGGAAACAGAATTCTGATAGTAGTTTTTCAGACTCGGCATCATCTTGGAGGGTTATTATTGCTCGTATCTACAGTACTGTGCAAACGTTTTAGGCAGGTGTGGAAAAATGCTGCAAAGTAAGAATGCTTTCAAAATAGAAGTGTTAATAGTTTATTTTTATCAATTAGCAAAATGCAAAGTGAATGAACAGAAGAGAAATCTAAATCAAATCAATATTTGGTGTGACTACCCTTTGCCTCAAAACAGCATCAGTTCTTCTAGGTACACTTGCACGAAGTCAGAGATTTTGCAGGATTATAGTCAGGTGTGTGATAAACCAATATATAGCAAACAGTTGATAATGATCATCGTTTTCATATGTAGGGTGAAACACAGTCATTAACTGAAACAGAAACAACTATGTAGGAGGCTTTAAACAGGGTGAGGAACAGCCAAACTCTGCTACAAAGGTGAGGTTGTGGAAGACAGTTTCATGTCACAGGTCATACACCATGGCAAGACTGAGCGCAGCAACAAGACACAAGGTAATTACTGCATCAGCAAGGGCTCTCCCAGGCAAAGATTTCAAAGCAGACTGAGGTTTCAAGATGTGCTCTTCAAGCTCTTTCCAAGAAGCACAAAGAAACAGGCAATGTTGAGGACCGTAGATGCAGTGGTCGGCCAAGGAAACTTAGTGCAGCAGATGAAAGACACATCATGCTTACTTCCCTTCGAAATCGGAAGATGTCCAGCAGTGCCTTCAGCTCAGAACTGGCAGAAACCAGTGCGACCCAGCTACACCCATCTACTGTTCAGAGAAGTCTGGCCACAAGTGGCCTTCATGGAAGAATTGCGGCCAAAAAGCCATACCTTCGACGTGGAAACAAGGCCAAGTGACTCAACTATGCACGAAAACATAGGAACTGGGGTGCAGAAAAATGGCAGCAGGTGCTCTGGACTGATGAGTCAAACTGTGAAATATTTGGCTGTAACAGAAGGCAGTTTGTTCGCTGAAGGGCTGGAGAGTGGTACAAGAATGAATGTCTGCAGCCAGCAGTGAAGCATGGTGGCTGTTCCTTGCAAGTTTGGGGCTGCATTTCAGCAAATGGGGGTGGGGATTTGGTTAGGATTAATGGTATCCTCAGGGCTGAGAAATACAGGCAGATTCTTATCCATCATGCAATACCATCAGGGAGGCGTCTGATTGGCTCCAAATTTATTCTGCAGCAGGACAACGACCCCAAACATACAGCCAATGTCATTAAGAACTATCCTCAGCGTAAAGAAGAACAAGGAGTCCTGGAAGTGATGATATGACCCCCACAGAGCCCTGAACTCGACATCATTGAGTCTGTCTGGGATTACATGAAGAGACAGAAAGATTTGAGCAAGCCTACATCCACAGAGGATCTGTGGTTAGTTCTCCAACATGTTTGGAACAACCTTCCTGCCGAGTTCCTTCAAAAACTGCCTTTTGCATTTTGTTAATTGATAAAAAAATATTAACGCTTCTATTTTTGAAAGCATTCTTACTTTGCAGCATTTTCCACACCTGCCTAAAACTTTTGCACAGTACTGTAGATTGAGATTTTCAGAAAGCATCTGACAATACTGAGACAATGTGTTTGTTTCCCGTTTCATTCTGTGCCTCCCCTGATCACAGATTTATGACGTTTAGGATGCTTTAACAGACTGCTCTGACCTCAACTGAGAGCTGTCACGCAGGGCAAGATGACAGCATCCATGTTTTTCCTCTGTTCTGTTTTCTATGTATTTACACAGCTTGCTTTGGTTTCCAGAGCCTTTGCATCTCTCCCATCATCTGTTTACATGAGTGAGGAAACTTCCCTTCCCTTCCCTCTGTGTCAACAATGCCATTAACTAGGTTAATAAACAAAATGCAGTCTACTGGTTAATGGCTTTAAACATTCTCAGTCTAAAATCTTAAAGAAAATCTGAGTTTTCTTGAAACAAGAAGCAGACCTTTCCTAAGAGGAATTCCATGCATCCATCCATCCATGCATCCATGCATCCATCCATCCATTTTCCTGAACCACTTGTCCTGGTCAGGGTCATGACGGTAACTTGGTACTAGGCTATGAAACTAATCCTGAATGTGATGCCCAAAAGATCATTGTTCATTTAATACTTGACATCATGGTAAAAATAATTGTTCTAAAGAACAAAATAAAATGGATTTGTGTAATCAGGCTCTATTTTATATATTGCATCCAAAAAAATAACTATGCTACAGTGAAACTTACCACACACATTTTACATCATGTCTCTTGTACAGAATTATATAAAATGATGTCAAGTACACGTTCAAAGAGAAAAATCTGAAAAAGACAAAACAACTTCTGAGATCAGTCTGAACCCTTTGACTATTGTAAAAGACACCATATGTTTGCAGATTATCTGACCAGGAAAGATTTGATGTGGCTAGGAATATAACAGTTTATTGTGTGCAGCCTGACACTTTGCAGTGCTGAAAACATCAGCAGTATATGCTGGAAGACATCAGATACAATCCAGACTACTGAAGTGGTAGAAAAATGTGCAACACTGACTATAACAAATGAAACATGCTGACTGTGCAAAAAACTACTTTTAGAGATGTCACGCCCATATATTTCTTCTCTGAGTTCTCAGTTCCAGTCCTAGAATAAACTAAGATCCCAATCCTTTCATCGAAGGCAATGCAAACATGTAGATACAGACTCTGTTGTGTCAGTGTGTGTGTGTGTGTGTGTGTGTGTGTCTTTTTAAGTTGTCAGGCTGGCAGAGTGAGGCCTAATGCCTGACTAAAGCATTTGCGTGGGGTGTGATAACTTAGACAGACTCCAGCACCGCAGCCACCCGCCTGCTTTCCTGCTGTAACTGCTGCCTTAGACTGTCGCCCACACGTTCGACCACACACCTGCTGGACTTGACACCTGACTCAAAGCAGATAACAAGACAAACTCAGAATCCCGTTTTTTAAGTTGAGTTAATATTGGAAAAGTCATATCTATATGTGCATTTTATGTACAGATGTTCTCCTTATATAATTCTGGATTGTGTGTTCCAACTTTTTACAACCATTATAAATTTTACTGCAATTTCTTTAAATTTTTGACCTGTTTACTAAAATTTTAAGTTTTAAGTTTTACATTCCATCTACCTCCAGTGTTTTTACCTTATCTTAAAATGACTAAAAGAATACCCCTCCTTCCATTTATCATTTATCCTTAACTCCTTTATCCTGGTCAGGGTTATGGTAGTCTGGAGCCTCTCCTGGAATCCAGTGGATACCAAGCTCTGAAACTAGACCCTGGATGTCACGCCAGTCCATTACAGGGTGGCCACACATGCAAGCATTCACACTCTGTGAGCAATTTACTGTGCCCATTTAACCTGAAACACATGACTTTGGACTGTGGGAGGGAACCAGAGCACTACTCACTGCAAAAAAGAATACCCATTAAACTATAAACAGATAGAATACACTTAAAGAAAATGTTAGTAAATCAGTAGTCATATGTTTTTTAATATTACCTGTAAATCTTGCACTTTGCTATAGCAAGCTACTGTAATCTAAGCAGATTGTTTGCAATTGTATTAGGGGAGTCTTCATAACTTAAAATTTCAATACACATTTGCCAATTTTTTTAAAAACAAACAAAGTTTTATTATTTACTTTATCTAAATTTCCCAGAGAACAAAAAAGGATACAACAAAAGCAGGGAAACTAAACATATAGCTAAAGTTAAAAAATAACCTGGAGAAGGTTTTCCAGGGATTATAGAAATAGGCCATTCACCTGTTAAGCGAGGAGAAAGGTTAATATTAAAGGATAATGAGTAGGGTGGACGATACAGGCTAAATAATCTGATTTAGTTATTACTGAACCAGTTGAAAATGATGGCTGTTTTGTGGAAAACAGCATTGTCCCAGGTTACTATAACAGGGTCATTTGACTTTGTAATGAGACCTCTTGGTGTCTGGTAGTGGCAGTGACCTTTCAAAGGGCCAGCAGGCAATGCAGTATTTTGAGCCACTGCGTCTGGTGTTATAGGTTGCTGGTTAAAATCTCACCTCCCGTTGTAGTATTCTTAGCAAGGTACTTGTTTGTAAAAATAACCCAGCTGTAAAAATGGGTAAATAAGTAATCTGTCTGTCCATCTATGCATGCATTTATCAATAACTGCTTGTCCAGTGCAGAGTCATGGTAGTCCAGAGCCCATCCCTGAGGCATAGGACATAAAACAGGGCACAATCCATTACAGTGTCAGTATACATAATTATTAAAACTTTCTGGAATATTTTATCTCACAGGGAAAATACTGATGTTACATAGTGCAGGTCCTAAACAGATTGACAGTAATGATAGTGAGGACACTGTTTCTACATAATACAAATATGTACATATGACTTATTCATCTGAATTCTTTTTTATTCAGCATAGTTTAAAAGTGAAGCATATGTGTTTGATTAGTAATTCACAAATTATAAATAAGACAGTAATATATGTAAATTCTGAGTGGAATATACCTGTAATGTCTGAGTTAACGGTTTTATTCCCTGCCCAATTACCTCCCAATTAGCCTTGTGAAATGCTGCGTCAAAGCATTTGGTTATTTTGCTTTACAACCACCATTAACTCTTCTTTACAGTAATTACAGAATGTCCTGCAGAAAGTGTTTTTAGAAATGGTTGGTAGCTATTGATCTAAATACAGGTCTACCAGTCCATGAATGTGTGCATATGTACATGTAAATAAAGAACATCACTTACCTTCTCTGTGACATACACAAGCTCCTGTGTTTAGGAACACAGGAATGATGAAACATATTTGCCATTCGAGAGGGTGTCTGTCCTTCAAGCAACTCCTGAGTGCCTGTGGTGGACAAGAATAAATGGCAGTGTGTTCCAAGATAGAGAACGTCAAAGCTGAGGAAGCAACTGAATGCGTCCTCTTTTTTCTGTCTTTGAAGTTTTAAGTAATTGAATCTAAAATTTGATTGTGATGCATTGCTTCCTTGTCAAAATCAATATTTAGGTTCCCATAATTAAAAGGACAGGAGAACCACTAATAAGAAGAAATTGGCTTTTTTTGCAGCCACCATGGAACAAAGTGGGGGTGACGGATAGTCGTGGAACATATATAACAGATAAAGAGTCCTTCTTCAAAAGCCAAGTAAAATGATGTTACTAAGGCATTATGAAACGATTATAAATACACTTTAAATTTCTGAGAGCTGATTCAATGTTATGTGGCATTATTTCTTTTTGAATTGAATTATGATTTTAAGCAGGGAATATAGACATGTCACGTTCAGATCAAAGAAGTCTCATAGCCATGTGGGTGGTAAAATGACTGTTTAAAAGGACTGCAGAGGGCATGAAAGGTTGTATTTTAATGGCCTCTAGAGCGTTAGTGTATATTTTTTCCATGGTTTTGAACAAATAGTTGCTAATACTCACTCGTCCCTCTGTATGAAAGTCACTAGGCCCTAACTCAGTTCTAGATGAAGCACAGATGGTTCCACAGCTGGAATTTGCTGCTTCGGTGAGCTTGGGAGTAATTTACTTTGTTTTCTTAATGGGTACCTCTTACAGTATAACAAAGTGATTTGGGGGTTTCACATTTTGTTGCCCAACCTGCTCCTTTCCTTTTTTCTTTCCACAAGGGTACTGCGTTATTATAAACAATAACAAACTTAATTTGGAAAAATGTGCAGTGTTTCAACTCGTGCACTGTATTAGCTCTATATTGGTGTCACATCACTGTCAGTCACATCATAGTTGTGTTCCTCAAGCGGCACTAAATGAAAAATTTCAAAATTTTGAATCATTTTTTTTATAAGTCAATCAGGGAGCATTCTTTCATGATTACATGATTTGTTGTTTCTATGTTTTTTGTATGTGTAGAAAAGCAATACGCTTCAAAAGAAAACTCCGCCTTGTTCATGCATTGTGTTAAATATGGGTCTAATGTTTAGTGTGTATGTAGTTATAAATGTAGGCCTCGGTTTAACCCTTGAGGCTCCATTCAGTCAGTGTTAGTCACGAATCAGAACATTACTGCCATTCTTATTGCTGCAGAGCAATTTCTGGCACAATTGCTGCGGAAGTGCAGTATCTGTCAACTTAAGATGGTTTAAAATTCGAAATAAATAAATTCAAAATAAACCCATGCTGTTTGTGCCAAAATCACTACAGTAAAGTATCCAACTGTGTAAATAGGTGAAATCAAATCTGTTTTGAAGGACAGAGTGGAAAATGCAAAATCCACACAGACTAGAATGTGTTCAAATCTACACCCAAACCCTTAGCCCAGGAACTGTGAAGCAAAAGCACTCCTCTGTGCTCACTGACATCCAGAATAATAATGTTTAAAAAAGGGGACTCACACTTACTACATAATCATGGTTGCAGTGGCCAGGCAGGTCTTCCTTTTTGCTCCCAGGGGATGAAGTATGCAGGAACTTTCTTTAAACATTGTAAGTATTGACAGTGATGCCTAAACTAATCCAGGCATAGAGACAATCATCTCATTTCACCAGGACTTGTGATTAACTTTGCGTGCATCGTGGACTCAATACTTTTTCTGCTACTGGTTGATGAATTTATGATTTGGTTATCAGTTGCCAATTTATGTTGATTTATCAAAAAGAATTCCGATTACATCTATGAAGGTATTGTTTCATTGAATGCATGCAATTCATATTAAACTTTTTATATTAAAAATGTGCTGTTAAGTGCTTAGGAATACTAAGCTAATGGGTTATGTATAGTCATTGTAACAGACATAGTAAACACAATACTAATTAATATTCATAAAATAAATGTAATATGCTTAAAAATAATAGAATGGTAGATACAGCTTGTATGATACAGCTTGCCTATAATTATGCACAAACTGTGTACTCAAAGTTGTGCTTTTGACCCATTCAGTAGTATTCTGACACATAAGCTGGGCTGTGGAGGATCTTTAGGAATGCTGCTGAGTACAAAACACACGGTTAGATTTTTTTTAATAACTAATCTTGCCTTTGAATATTGACCTTTCCAGGGTGAAAAAGGAGCCAGCGGGTTTCCGGGGGTTGATGGGCAAAGAGGACGTTCGGTAAGATGACATCAGCATGGCATGATGGGTAAAGATAAGGAACCCTTATCTGTTTACAGGCCAGCAGGGAGCATGGGGGTTAAAATTTCTTTTCTGGAGGTACTAAAGTGTGGGAAACTTAAAAACAATGTTAGTTTGTGTCCTTATCTCTTCTGCACCTGCAACAGATGCATTTCTTTTTTGTCATTGACACTACCCCTATTTATAAGACTAAAGACTAAGTGACACTGCTTTTACAGCTTGTAGATTTTTAAAAAAATGTTATTACTCAAACAACTACTTAAAATTGCATTAGCTATTCGTATTACGTATATTTTTCAATGGATATCAAGTAAGGTGTTTAACATTTTATTTTTGTCATGCATTATGGCAAAAACAAAAAAAAAAACCAAAAAACAAAAAACTGTTTTTGGAGAACTGCAAGAAAGCAGTAAAACTTTACATTTTATTTCTTTTCTTGAATTTTTTTATAAACCCACTTAAAAGAATCTGGAGTCATTTAGCCTAAAATAGCCTAGCCACTTGGTGGTAGTGTTGCTCCAAAAGGAGGCCACAAACAACCACAATGTTTACTACCCCAATGCACACAGCAAATGTATCTCCAGACATTAAACCCCCCCAAACCAACTTCCCACTCCCTACACACACACACACACACACACACAGTTACTATTTACCTTTGAACGGTACATTTGAGAAACTAAATTGTCAGAACACTGAAAGGAAAGCCTAATTAATGTGTACAGTGTAATGTGTTTGGTCCTTTACCTTCTTCCCCTCTCTGGAATTCTATAAATACTCCAAAGCCTCCAATTTATTAATAGCACTCCTTTCTGGGCTATGACTGGCCTATGAAACTCATGGTGACATGAATGCAGATTATACGGGACTTATTTGGAGCAACAGATTTTTTTCCTCCTCAAACAGATGCCAGTAACGTCAAAAGGGTTTGGGTCTTCTCCATCTCTGTTTTCTTCAGCAGTAACAGATGACATTTGTAAATCTGAAATGACGCTGATGTGGGATAAATGACATGTGTGCTGCTATGTGGAACAACCTGAGGTTTGCTAGCTGATGCCTGGAATAACTGATCCATTACCTCAGGTTTCTTATAATACTAGGAGGTGGGCTAGTTAAGGAACAGAGGCTGATACCAAAAAAAATGACTGTTAAAATACAAGGAACACACTTAAACCTAAAGAATGTTACCTTGAGTAAAGGTTATCATGAATTTAGATTGGATTCGGTATTATTCCTTATTAGCATTAAGTGTCATGTGTGGACATTAACAACCATTTACAATGCTATAAAATGTGTATAAAAATTGAAAGCAAGAAAAAAGCAGCAGCAGGTGGTGTACCCAGTTGTAGAAATGGGCAAAACAGTTTCAGTAGATTGAGACTGCAGGTTGCTTTGGAGAAACTGTCCTATAAATAAGTAAATTTAAGAATGTCTGGATTATTATGTTGTCATTAGAAGGCACAGTGATACAGCAGGTAGCACTGATTCAAGGTTCATTTTATTGCCATAGACTTACAAAAAAGCAAGAAATGTAGTTTATCCAATCTGCTAAACAGACAACATCGTAATATAGGTGCCTCACAGCTCAGATGTGGGTCTGAATACAGCTGAGTCTGTGTGGAGTTTGCATGTTGTCCTAATGCATTTCCTCCCACAGTTCAAAGACTTGCTTCAGGTGAACTGGTGACTGTAAGTTGCCTAGCAATGGACTGGTGTCCCGTCCAGCCTGTAGTCCGCTTGTATTGGACAAGTGTCACACAGCTGACAACTGTCAATGGATGGATTAGCATTATTATTATTGTTGTTGTTGTTATTATTATTGCCTTTAAAGGAAAAATAATTTACTTCTCCATTTTTGACATTATGATGAGGTTGCAAGGACCAAAAAAAAACACATGTAGCCTAGATATCACCTTGTTGATAATCTTGGTGTCAGTACATAATGTCGTCATATAATAAGTCTTCAGCAGCCTGAAGTCGGACTGAGAGGTAAACTTTTCCCAGTGTAATTGCTGGGGTATAAGGTGCCATAATCGAGCAGATCTGAGGTCCTGTAAAGGAAGATTTTAAGTTCTGCTCTTTTGTTTTAAAATGAAACTTTTTTCATGGCATGGAAGTCAACAGAAGGCGAGTGCCTCCGTAATGCACAAATTAAAGGTGTTGCCCAGCCAAGGCCTCCTACATTCTGCACAGGAGTGAGACTGTGGGTAGTTCCTCAGTTCTACAGGATTATTTGTTTTACTCTTTGGCGGAACCCTTTTCTGAGGTGGCTGCTAGGTTCAAGAGCAATAGGGGCATGATGGTGTTTTTGTTACATTACAGGTGTTTTCTGTGAGTTCTTACAACCTTCTGTGATAACTGACCCGTTTCATTCTGTGCAGTTCTGGTGGTCACGTGTCAGTTTCACCCCTCGCTTTCGGCATTTTTACACATTTTCATTTTTTTTTAATTCGAAGGTTTAGCCTTATGTGGGTTCATTTCAATAATGCACTATTAAATGCTCTTATAAGGCACCTGGAAGAATAACTGGAAGAAGTTATAGTCATGAATTACATTGGATCCAAGATGATCCTTAAATAGTACTGAATGTTGTATATGCATTGATAATGTGGGGAAGGTAAATGTTTTTTTATATTTTCATACATCAAGCAGTAGAAATCTAGTGTCTGTGGGTAGAAGAGACTACAAAATATAAGAGAGAAATAATAATCAGAAAAATATTGGTTCCATGTTTGATGCAGGAAAAAAAACACAAGGCCGGATTTTCTTCCTTCTTCCCTCAGAATAACATAAACTCCTCTGGAGATTTGCAGTTAAAATTTTTAAAGTTCAGTGAAAGCTGGGCTTGCCTCAAGAGCACAAAACATTGCATTTTATGTCCTTCTTAACTGGAAAGTCAGCACCAAACTGATTTGTTACATCCACCGTCTATTGATTAGTTATATTTTACGGCACGGATGTGCCTCCAGGTTGGTAATTAGACTGTCCCAAAAGTGGCCTTAGAGGCACCTGTATCCTGCGAACATCAATACCGTCTGAGCAATACTGCTGCATGTATTTCATACAGTACACATTACATTTAAGTTCTTTATTTGGTATATGTGATCTGCTCGGTCTCCAAGGTTCCATAAGTCACGTTAGTTTGGCAGATCTGAATGCGAACTTCAAAGGTAAAGAGGTGATGGGCGAACTCAGATCAAGGTGTGGCATCATGAGTAGAATATTCTTCCAAGCCAAACACTCTATGTGGCTGTGACTTGGAAGCAGCACTTGGAGATGACAGTTCTGAAACTACCTATTAATCATATTAATCATATTCCACTTCTGAAGGGAGAAACCTGAGGTTGGTGGCTGAACTTTGTTGCTGTCAAGTTTCATTGAGTGAAACTCAGTGAGTTTGTAACCAAATGTATAGAGTAAGTCCAAAATGATCTGTCCTCTACTTGTGTCCTCAGTGTTGAAAGTGCTGTGTCCATTGCTGCTGTGATTGAGTTTACCCATCTGGTTGCTTTTCCTTTTCTTTTAACCTTTCCAATCAACAGTTTTTTTTGAGGGAGTCTGATCTTCTCATGATGCGTCCAAAGTATGACAACCTCAATGTCTTCACTTGTGCTTCTAATGATACTTCTGTCTTGATTTGCTCCAAGTCCTAACTGTTTGTTTTCCTAGTTTTTCAAGGTCTTCTTCAAAGCCTTCTTCAGCACTACAGTTCAAAGTAGTGGGTAAACTTTATAGTACCAAAAAAGATAAATAATCAAAGTTTGTCTGCTGGTTAGAAAGCAATGTCATATACATTTGGTTATAAGGTGTTGGACTTTGTTTATAAGGTATTGGACTATGAAAATAATCTGCATTTTGGCTGCAGGACAGAGAGCTTTGATCCTGCAAATGTTTCACCAGGCAGTGAGCTATTGCTTTTTTATCACAGTGCTCACAGTTACATCTGAGCAATTATGTAGTCATTGAGAGAATGGTCCTGCAGGCTGCAAATGAGGCCCTCTGGGATCACGAGGGAACAGGGCATGTATTAAGGAATGACATGAGAATGTAAGTATGCACATATTCATGGGTGGCCAGTTCTTAGGAGGAGTGCAACATGATTAAATGTCCTCCAGTTGCACTTTTTCATTTTTATTTGAGAATGACAATACTTATCCTTGGCGGTCATTCATCAAAACAATTTACCTGTTCATCAAATTGATTTCTAACAGCATAGCTGCTATAATTAGGAACTGTCAAAAGAGGATGATAGCCGAATACCAAGAGGTAAATGAAGGAACTTATAGCACAGTCTTTACTGAAACAGTAGCTGTGTTCGCTCATAGCTCATAGAAAATCCTCTTAGGAACACACCTTGCAGGGTTCCTTCTGCTGTATGGTATGTTACTGTATGTATCTCACTCAATATTGCAGATGTAACTGCATGCACGTGGACAACTGAAAATAGCTGCACATCAGAAGTGTCATCTTAGAACAGTCATACAATGGAGGGTCTTTGTTTTCACTGGGGAAGGTCAAGGAAGAACCATTAAAAATGCATTGCACTCTATTGGCCGAGAAATATAACTGTTTTAGTAAAATGAATGGTGGTAGTAGAATCTGTGTTGAATCTGTGTGAAAGTCAGAGGCTCTGTCTTGAACATTCTGTGAAACATCCATTACAGTATTGTGCTCTGCTGGCTAGGAAGTATGTCAATGGTTTAGTGAAAATCATAACATGTAAATCACTGTCCCTGTCACTAACATGGTTTCAAAACACCCATTTCCAGGGTCTGCAGGGCCCTCCTGGAGAGCCGGGACCAGCGGGACCTCGGGTAAGCTTTGTTTGACGGACAGTTTTAGATTCTGTTGAGTTTATTGCAACAGTAGACTGCATCTCTGCATTGTGCTGTTTGCACACTTCTCTATACTTCACAGATTTTACATTGATATCAGCTAAAACTTGATCCTTCTTGGATCAGTATACTGCATTCAGCTCTGTCATAAAGAGGGCATTACTGCAATTCTCTGTAAATCCTGTATGAATAAGAAGAAATGTCATGAAACTGAAGTGGATGTCACAGTGTGCACAAAGTTCTGTTGAAATTATTTGTCAAAAAACAGATTACAAGCATACTGTACAATAATATCCTACTAGCATCGTCCAGATCCAGTGACACACGCTTGCACACAAATGATGATCATTTCAGATAAAAAATGCATGTGAGGAATGTGTAAAATGCGTGAAAGTTGAAAGAAATATATTAAAGTTATAGCATGAGCATAAGTGCTATAATGGAACAGTGCTAAATGGGGCAGCATCATGAAGTGAATTACTGCATTTGTGAATGACCTAAACACCATTTTGTTATTGGATGTGTGGAGGAACCTGATGTGGGGTTATATGTATGCAACTGCTGCTTGTGTGGTCTGTGTGACAGGGGGAAAGAGGCTCACCTGGACTGAAAGGAGTGACTGGGCCAAAAGGACGTCTGGTAGGTTGTAGGGATAATAGGTAGATTCCTGGAATCTTTCCACAAGATGTCCATGTAGTCAGTGCACAACTCCTTATGGAATAAATAAGTGTCCCTGGATACTTATGGAACTCATATAACTTTATACCTTTGTCCATTTTCTGCGCTAAGCTACTTAAATTACTATCCATTTACACAGCTGTGAAATTTTTATTCCAGCAATTCAGGGTTATTACTTTGCTTAAGTATAAGACAGCCGGAGTGGGGATTCAAACTCAGGTCCTTCCAATTACTTAGATGCAGTTTGAACTGTTAGACTACCTGCTGTCTTGAAGGAAATCCATATTATCAAGAAGCCAGTGCTTTGTGGTGGTACTTCATTACACTAACAGCACGAGGTTCAGTACAGATTTATAAGATATGGGTGCTGTGTTTCTTTACATATACTGAAAAACAAGGTTTTATAAAGCTACGGTAATGTTAATATTCAGTTGTGCAAATTCTGCCCTCCCCTGGACAATCCAAGGCATTGCAGTGAATTTTTGGAAATTATTTGGTAGCATGTTCTAAGTGTGTTTGGTCTTCTGAAGGCTGAAGCTGAAGGCTGTTTCAAACACCACTCCCCAGCAATGCTTTAAGTGAGATGCTCACGGTCTCTTGCTTTAATAGAAGCTTTAGTAGTTCTTGGTTTAAGAATTGTAAGTTGCCTTCGATAAAAGGTCAGCTAAGCAAAAAATGTATAATATGTAAAACAGTTTTAGGTTACTTCCAGATATTTAGTCATATTTGTTATGGGTATGGCTTTGTAATATGTGTCTTTCTCCACCTTCTAGGGTCTTCAGGGTCCAGTGGGTCCTCCTGGACACGATGGACGAGATGGCCCAAAGGTCTGTTGCTGGAACACCTGGTCATTGATTATTCTTTTCCTCAATAAGTTATATGACATGTACTAATTATTTTTCACAAAATTGTTGAAATGTTCTGTGAGAACTAAAGTTTTGGCATTATTCCAATACATTTCTGTACTCCCATAGTTTCTCAGAGTCTTTAAATAGGAGGATTTAAGAGCAAACAAGCTGGTTCAAAGAGTTAAGCTTTTATTCTGACCATGCTTTCAGGGAATGTGGGAGTACACTTCCCGATTGGAATAAAAGAGTTTCAATTCCCCCATTACCATGCAAATTTTTGCTTAAAGGCAGACAGCAGTTCAGGTCATAATTATTGCCTGTGAAAGCAATTGTTCATTATTGTCGATACCCTCTATGTAAGAACATGGACGTGCAACCTCATAACCTGGATGCTGGTCTGAATCCCCCTTCCATTCCTCTTGTAACATCCTTGTGCAGTGTACCTAGAGAAAACTGCCCCAGTGAAAAATACCCCTCATTATAAATAGGTAAAATAGGGAGCTGCAGGTTCAGCAGGTGATGCAATGGTTAGAATCACCATTTGGTGCCTAGAGGACTCAGGTCTGATCCCCATCTCCTGCTATAGTACTCTTGATGAAGGTACTTACACAGAACTGATACACACATAGCAATTGGTGTAAATGGATAAATTGTGCGGTTTAATGCTGTAAGACGCTTTGGAGAAAAGCATCAGCTAAATTAATATAACCTAATGACATAGTGAATCATACAATACTTGAATCATGTGTGTATGAATGTGTGTGTGTGTGTGTGTGCATACGACTGAAGCCACCAGTTACACATGTTGAGAATGTTTTCCTTCCTGTTGGTGTCCAGGGGAGTTCAGGGGATCCTGGGATTGCAGGTTTTCCTGGGCTGCCAGGATCGAAGGTTAGAACCTTGACTGTATAAGAAGACTCATTGTGTTCCTAACACCTAGCTGCATCTTTCAATATTGTTTTTCTGGGGAATCTTCTTTGCCCCCCCTCCATTTACCGCATAGCTGCTTCTGCTTCTTGGAAATGAACTCATCTGGAGTTATGCAAGCACTGGTTTTCATCCCACTCCTTGTTCTCCATCTGCTTTCTCAGATACTCTACACTTTGTATAGTTTACGCAAGTTAAACATTCTAGGTATAACTGAAATTAGAATTTTTTTGTATCGAAATTTTCTTTTGAGTGTGTACAGATCTGTTTTTACTATGATGTTAAATCTTATAAAGGGTGTAAAATATTTACAAACATTTGTACTTTTTTCAGAATTAAGTTCATTACTAACATAACAGAAAAATTGATTCAACACATTAAAATGGTGGATCCCTCCCATGATACTCCACAATCAGCAAAAACATAATCGGTGAAAACATAATCAGAAATGGGCTGAGCTCATTAAAATTCACAATTTAAAATATTATAACAACAGCTAAATAAATTATAATGTTTATTTGAACAAAGACAAACTGAGAAATTTTCAAATAATGGCTGGCCTTTGAAAAGAAAAAACTCACAGAAGTACCAATGCAACCTGCTTTCCATTTCAAATTCCCACTAACACTGAACTGCAAAGAGGTTGTGGAAGTTCAGACCCTGATACCACACCTTGCTCTGGTTTTGCAGGGACTCCAGGGAGAACCTGGGGCTCCAGGGTTACCTGGTGCTATGGGGATACCGGGGCTCAAGGGTCACAGGGTAAGGCTCTCGATGTGAGGCCTTCTCATTAAGCAGTGATCATATGAATTATTGCATTTCCTCATTCTGTCCTAACTGGTAAGCAGTTAATACAAAGACCAGATGTATCATGAATTTGCACTAAAAAAGAAATCCTTCATGAAAAACTTTGCTTTTGTTTTAACCTTTCTTGTATATTTTAACTTTGTACTATGTATAACAACAGTTTATAGATTTAACTTTTAGCATGACATCTTTGCAGCTCAGATTATGATGTATTTAAATAATTCCATTCATTCATCCATCTATTATTAATAAATGCTTGTACAGTGCACTGTCATGGTATAAATTTTACTGAAAATATAAAAAGTAGAAAACTATCCTGAGAATAAGAATATTTTTTCCTTTACAAAGATATCAAGTGATGCCAGCATGTTTTTTTTAGGGTGAACCAGGCATACTTGGTCCTAAAGGAAAGAAGGTAATGTTGTAATCTCTTTTCAACAAAAGGATGTTACAGAGCACCAGGGCCTAAAACTGGATGGTGTTCAGCTTTGGACATAGTATCTTGGACAGCATGCATGTATAATATATGAATGTATAAATGGTACTTCTGTGTCTGTGTTCCATGCAGGAACTTACAGGTCTAATAAAGTTTGAATTCAGCTCTGTAAACTCACATGGAAATGAAAGTGAACAAAAAATAAATTTGTGTCTGCAGATAAAGATAAAGAACAGACTTTTATAGAGGCATATCTAAAGTGTTAAGTTTTTACTTCAGTTCGTACTATAGGGAAACAAGCAGGAGAGCTTGCTCTGCAAACACAGGCTGTACGGTTGTTAAAGGTCAGCCAGGCCACCAAGCTGCTGTGGATAATTGTGATGTCCCACTGTGCCCTCCCTCTAATAATCTTCCTTTTCCAGGGTGACAGAGGCAACGATGGTACCCCGGGGGTCCCTGGCACACCAGTGAGTGCTCCTTGTGTGACTCACTGCTACCTGACAAGCTGTTTAGTAGTTGCGCCCCATGGGAGGAGGGCTTGCCTCCAGCTCCCTAATAGATGGGGCATGCACCAACAGAAGACAAAGTAGCAGGGGTCAAGTGACATTGCTTCTCTCAGGCCATTTGGAAGCCTTTCGCATGAACCGGAGCAATTTACAATATTGATCCCTGTTTTCAACATGGCCATTCCTCTTTTGCAGAGACTTTTTTACTTGCTCCCGTTTTGCAAACGGATAAAGTACCATTGCTGTAATTTTGTTTTGCTCTTACAGGGTGAAGGTGGACCAAAGGGAAGCAAAGGAGAGGTTTGTTGAACTGATGTTGCCAGTTCTACTCATTTTCACACAAACACCTAAGTAGTCAGTTTGGAGGATTATAGGCTGCAATACAGCAGTGCTGCTGGCCAGTGATCTTCTACTCTCAGAAAGGTGTTGCAGGAGACCCTGGGACCAAAGGGTCTGATGGAAGGAAGGGAGACATGGGTCCAGCTGGAATTGTAGGACCGCGTGGGTCTCCTGGTCAAGATGGGCTACCTGGACAACCTGGTGTGCCTGGATATCCAGGGAAACCTGTGAGTAAATCAGCCACTTCCTTCAAAAGTTGACTGCCAACTTCACATGGTCATCATGTCTTGGTGTTTCAGGGGAAGCCTCCATCAGATCAGCACTTGATGAAACTATGTAGTGATGTGCTACGCAGTAAGTACCTTCTCTTTTAAATCAGACACCTTTGCTGTATACTTTATGTTACCTTCAGCTGTGTGTTCATAGTGTGTGCATAGTGATCTCACCAGTACAAATACCCACTGTTTCACCCAATACCATGCAGATAAGTCACTGCATATGTATTTTGTGGACCCAAGAATGGACGTCTGTAGTCAATGACTCATGGGGTGTGTCTGTATGCAAACTGGGAGGACTTCAAACATCGCCCTGCTGGTGCAATTCTGTCTTCTTCACATGAGGAATTTATTGTAACACATTATTCCTTGACAGTGTTTAGCTGTATATAGTTGACTGACCTTAGATGAAAAAAGAGGCTCTCAATGTTTAATGAAATGTTTAGCATTGTACGATTTTTATGAGCTTATGATATTATGATGAGCTAAAAATGTAAATATCTCCGTGACAAGCTACCTGATCAGACTTCCTTAAATGAAATCCAGGCCGCAAGACCTTAACTGGACAAAATGTTACTCAGAAATGGATTGAAAGAGTTACATGTCGATGTATAGAATTTTAAGTCTTCTGTTTTCAGATCAGTTGCCTCAGTTGCTTCACACCATGGTACCAAGGGGTTGTCAGTCTTGTGAAACAATGAAGGGTTCTCCTGGTGAACCTGGACCTCCGGGTCCTAAAGGCTCAACAGGACCCCCAGGGTATCCTGGTAGGACTGGCACCCAGGGCTACCCTGGCCCTCCAGGTATCCAGGGGCCCCAAGGTCTAAAAGGTAACACAACATATAAAATATAAATCAAATGGTGTCATGCTGTATTCTACTGAATGCTTCTACAGGATCATGTGTTTACTTGGTTGATATGTAGGAGAAACTGGGCCTAGGGGACTGAAGGGCTCCAAAGGTGAAGGCCGCACTGGATTGCCAGGCCTTCCTGGACCAGCAGGTAAACAGTCATTATGAAATCATATTACTGTTCTCGCTCCTCTTTTTTTGCTTTGAAATTGTGAAATTCAACTAAACAACATTTCAACTAAGGTAGCAGAATAAACCATGCTAAAAACAGCACATTTTTATATAGGAACAGATTTTTACAATTATTACAATTGCAATTAATATGTTTAATTCAAAGTGCCCACAAGAAGTGTACAAAGTAAAAGATAAAACTACATTTTGTATTCTGTCATCCATCAGTTATCATATTTCTGAGTGGGGCTGTGGAGATTTAGAGTTTATCTTGGAATCACTGAATGAAATACCCCCTGGATAGGATGCCATTGTATCATGGGGGGGCCACACACATATAGTATGGGCAATTGAGAGCAACTAACCAACCTGAAGCACATATCATTGGACTGTTAGAGGAAACAAGAGCACCTGGAGCAAACCCACACAGACATGGGGAAAACCTGCAAACTACACCCAGACTGAGCTGGATTCAAACCCATGGCTGAATAGTCAAGGCACGAGGAAGCAATAACACTACCCGCTGAGCCACCATGACATCCTGTTATTTGTAACATATTTATTGCTGTTGTTGCTGTTGGCAGGTCTGCAGGGTCCTCGTGGCCAAGATGGAGAGGGTATTCCAGGGCCAACTGGAAGCCCAGGACTCACTGGAGCTCCTGGAAACCCAGGAAAACAGGGCCCCCCAGGCCTTCCTGGGGTGTGTGACATGTCTGTATGCTACCAAGCTTATCGTGCAAGGGAGAACCGCTTCAGCAAAGGGCCCAACTTCTAATGCAGACAAAGGATTTATGAAAGCTGCACATCATAATAAAGCAGAACTCACCCTGTCACAATGCAGTGGGATACTGGACATCATCTGCAATGATAAAAGGGAACTTACCCAAAATGTTAGGATGGACTAAAGAGAAAAATGAGTCACAGTGGTCCAGTTGATACTGCATGAAAAGAACAGGCTAGTTTTGTTAAGACAATTGCTGTGCAAAGGGAAAAATTTAGTTTTACCAGACAGTGCCATGCCTTGGTTGAGCTGCCTCCATGCTAAACTTAAGGCTTTTCATATGACAGTGATTTGCTGTAGGCTTCATGAAGCGAGTATCTGCCTCATGTACCAGTTGAAGAAATCACATTATCTAATTCCATGGTGCATTTTACTTAACTCTGGTAAATGCTAAGGATTGTTCCTACGTGTTATATCACATGTCAAATAAATTCCGACTGCTGGGTTTATTAATGTTGAAATACCCAAATAAACCTTTCCAACATATGATGTTAATTTATACATATTACATAAAATCTACTTATTTGATCAAAGTGCTTAAAGTTACAGCTCAGGCATAAGGCTCAGTTTTAAAGATCTGGGTCAAATATAATATTATTTCAATTGATTCAAAATTATTTGGGTTATTGAAGTCAAAGTTTTCTTGTCTTAAGTGTTTATACTGAATTCTTTGTGATTTTTCTGGATTGAAGGTCAAAAATAAATTATAATTAAAATGTTTACCTTCAGATATCTTCAGCTTTCCATACTATCTACCTTCAATTTCATGCATTAGAAGAGTTTGTATTATGACTTGGGTAATTTAGGTGAATACTGAAATTTGAAGCTGATTTTGCTAACTGCCCAAAGCTGTTCCCATAACTGGTACTGCCCTATTGACAGATGGTGCTGATGAATCAGATCCTATCATTCTGTTTCTAAGAAGAAATAAAGCAGTTAATTAACTGAAACATGTAGTTGGTCCCCTACTTACACATTTAACTGGGACCAAATTTTGGTTCTTTACTTAAAAAGTTTGTAAATCTAGTGTGACTTGGAGTATGCCAGTAGTTTGTCAATAATTTATTAGGCAGCTACTTGTGCAACATGTGTCAGCAAAATGTTGACATTGGACAGACTGGCTGTGCTGTGAGAATTATGTGTTTTTATCTGTATGTCTTCATCTGTTATGAAATGCACTTTTGTTCACTCTAAATTGTACTTTGCTTTGGAGAGAAGGGTCTTATACATGAATAAACATGAAGGTACAGTGAATGTCAGCAGAGCTCTGCAGCTTGGGATGCAGCCCAAAGGGTTTTTCAGAAGTGAGCTGGGTAGCATTGTCACTCTCTCTCCATGCCCCTCCCTCTATTGAGCTGGGATGGCTCGTGCATGTGCTTGCCAGGGGTATTTTAAACAAGGTGTAAGTAAGAAAGTGCAATAAAGACCCAGACCAGGGTATTGGTGCTCTTTATCAGCTCCTCAATTCCTTCCTTCAAGTTCCATTGGATGGGTGGAAGTATCTTTCAGCTGAATCTCACTCATCAGCTTCTATTGCATCTGGGTGGAAGGTGATAGAGAAGCAGTGCTTCACAGAACAACTTAAAACTGGCACGTTAGAAGCATAAACTCATTTACAACTTGTTCACCTCTTTCTTTGCCACTTGCACGCTTCTGAAGAACTCAAGGCAGGACTTACTAATATCAGTTGTTGGTTATTGACACACAGGAAACTTTCAAACAATTCAAAATGGTATGATAACTATCTTTATACAAACACACACACACACACGCATACATACATAAAAATATATACACATCCACACACACACACACAAATGGTTGCACAAACATACTACACTCAATAAGTCTAAAGACCATAAAGTTTTGGAGATATATTATTTGATTTTACTGTGTGCACATCAACGTGGCTGCTGTGCATGGTGCACTCAGTGCCAGCCGTGTTTTTGTCGACAGGAGCTAATAGCTATTTTATGTGAACAAATGAAAACGTAAAAGTAAGTATGAAATTATTATGAAAAGGTAATAAATTTTGCTGACAAATTTTTGTTTTTTTCCTTCCTACTTCACTATAAGTGGTAGGCGTGCCACTCTCTGTAGCGTTCACATAACGGTGCTTATATTCTAAATGCAACCACTTTAATGGCAAAATAGTTTGGTGATTATGTAATGTGTTATTACTTTTTAACTTCTTACTGCTACACTTTTTGTCCTGGGCAGCCCCGAGTAAGTCAGCTAGTTCAAAATATCCCCAAGAGCACATTCTCACATACTGCCAGTATTTAACCAATGTACAGTGTAAATGAAGCTACAAAACCTAAGAAGAATCATCAGAACTACCATAAACCATTTGATAATATCATAAAAGGATTCATATAGTGGGGCAATTAAATCAGCAATATCATCATATCATATCAGACCATTTAAGATATGAATCCATTCGAAAATTTATCAGATATACATCATATAAATATTATTTTTCCTCTACTGTATTTTTTTTTCACTTGTCAGTATCTTTTTTTAAGAAGAATTTGTTTTAAATGACAGCCCTTTAAGTGTATAAAATGCAGAAGACGAGAAATATTTATTTAAATTGTATTTAGAATGCTTTTGATAAAATGTATGTAATGCTTTTTTTAAATAAACAGTTACCAGTCCATGGATGGGTAACTGGTCATTCTAGTCGGAACAGAATTTTTTTTTAATTGATAATGAGGCTGTTGAGTAGAGATGGACTGTTTAATGTCAGCAAAGTCATGCTCATTTAGGTCAGAAATCAGATAAAAATTATTTCATGCGCATACGTCATGCACTGAAAGTTATTACAAAACAGCAGAATATGTTGAATCAGAAATCCCCTAAAGTACCAAGTTTCAATATACACAGTTTGCACTATGTGAATATTAAAAAAAAAAAAAAAAAAGTCACTGCATTCATCTCATGTTTGGCTTCAATACAAAACATGTTGTGACCTATTAGTGACAAATTGGTTTTGACTGTCCAGCAGACGCTTACTGAAAAATTAGTAACACCATGTCTTTGGAAAAGACTTCCCTACTACACAGATCAAGAGAAAAACCTGCCACCTACATTATTGCGAGACAAATCAACATCAATCTATTCAGAAATAGAAGAGAGGGAACCAAGAAGAGTAAAATCAAAAAAAGGTAATAATTTTGGTGAAACACCTGTAAAAATGTAAGCATTTATTTTAGCCATCATATGTATAAATGTACACATGAATTATTTAAATACGTTAATATAAAAAAATACTATATAATATAAATCATACAAAACAAAGCACTAGCAATAGTCTTCTTTGTCCTACTGGTCTCTGACTCAACATTTTTAAAACATTAGTTTGGCCAAAAAGCATTTTTCCCACCCTCTGGGAGTGTACCACTTGGAAAGGAACTCCTTTGTGACTCATATTTCTCTAGCAGGAAGAGCTCTGAAGACTTTTTATCTGACTGGACTCTCAGGAAGACACTGGTCAACAGCTCATAATCATCTTCTTGATTTGTGTGCAGATCTCCTGAAATATCACAGGTATGCAAGGTCGCCTTTAGATTTCTGTATAAAATATGCTCATTTCTATGAGTTTTTCTGTGTAATGTAACAAAATAAAATGTTTTGACAGGCTGAAGTGTACATGCAGCGATGGATTATGAATATTTCCTGATACTTCTCAACAGAACGTTGATGGATAATGAAAGCATCAGTTCCGACTACGTGACAATCTGCAGCAAAAAAGATGTCAATCAGTTTGGTTCACAGTTTCTGCCAACGTTCTACTATTGCATGTTCCTGCTCAGCCTACTAGGCAATACGCTCGTCTTGTACATCATGTACAACTATGAGAAACTCAACACTGCAACGAATATTTTCCTCCTGAATCTTGTAGTCTCTGACTTGGTGTTCTCCGCCAGTCTCCCATTCTGGGCCACATACCATTCCTCGGAGTGGATCTTCGGCAGACCCCTGTGCAAGTTGGTGGGCGGTGTCTACTTCGTGGGATTCTACAGCTCCATCCTGTTCCTCACTCTTATGACCTTTGACAGGTACCTGGCTGTGGTCCATGTTGTTACTGCTGCCCGGAGGAGGAAACAGACTTATGCGCTTGTCTCTTCAGCTATAGTGTGGTGCACCAGCATCCTCGCCACGTTCAAAGAGTTCCTTCTGTTCGATGTGCGTGACAGTGCTGACTACGGGAAGCTTTGTGAAGAGTCAAACAGCTCCAATGAAATGCTAGCTAAATGGAAGTTTGCAGGTAACTATCAGCAGTTTTTCCTCTTTTTCCTGCTTCCTCTCACTGTTGTCTTATACTCTTATATTAGAATAATCTTGAGGATCTTGTCATCAAGGATGACCAAAAAGTTTAGGACTGTGAAACTTATATTAGTCATAATAGTGACATTCTTCATTTGCTGGTCACCTTACAATGTAGTGGTACTCTTAAAGGCTCTACAAGCTGGGGCAAACAGTGATTCTTGTAGAGATCACCTTGACTATGCCCTCTACATTACTCGGAATATAAGCTATCTCTATTTCTGTATTAATCCATTCTTTTACACCTTTGTGGGAAAAAAGTTCCGCAACCATTTTCAGAATATTTTAGCAAAATATACTTTGCGCATAAATACGAAGTACCAAAGTAGCAAGACAAGTTCGCAGAAAAATCCTGAATCTATATATGAATAGAGATTGGGAGTGTTATGGTGTGAAGTATTCATATAATCTTGGGGAGAAACTTCAGCAAGAAACACAAAATGAAATCAAAGAATGCAAAATTCCACTTGCGAGATTTCTGTTAACATGTGACTTTTCTTTGCTATTTTTTATCGCATATGACCATCTAGACTAACATCGGTGTTTCAGCATAATGGTCCTTTTACACGTCTAGTCCTGATATAATTAATTGTTGTACAAAGAAAATTCAGTGTGACGAACAGAAGTAATGTAGCAGTAATAAATAGATCTGTGTTATATTTGAACCTCAGCTTACTGAATAATGCTGCCATCACTCAAAATCTTTGGCAGAGAATTGCCATTATGCTTCCCATTAAACTTTTTTGTATATTCAAAATTGTTGTAGAAAATGATTGCAGAATGTTCATAACATATAGTAACACATTGCTTTCCAGAACAGACATTGTTTACGCTTGAAATATGTATATATGTAAACTCTACCAGTTTTTTTTTAATATTAACTGAGAAGAATAACAGACTCAGAATATATGAGTCTCACCTTTAACAGAAGCTACTGCATGAGTCAATGAATGCAAAATGAAGGAAGGAACAAAGGCTCAAGTGTCCTTAGAGGACATGGAGTGTGCTTTAAAAAGACAAGTTCCTCCAATCTGTGGTGGTGGCTGGTGGTGACATGTACAGTTCATAGTGTTGTCCTCTCTTCTGACATTGAAGGCCAAGAACATTCGCAGTGAAGCCAAATAGTTCCATTGTTTCCTTTCGATATTTTCATTGTCATTTTGAATTTGCTTTGAATTTAATTTGCTTTGTGTAAAAGCAGAGACAAAAGATACAAGCAAACAGTAGTCTATGTATGATGTATTTTATACTGTACATTACTATGTTTTAATATGATCAGTGTGTCATTTGCAGTGTTCATTAGGACAAATTACACGCATAAACATTCTTACAATGTACACTTTCATGCTTATCCTTTTATGTAAGAATTGTTAAATAAAAGCAAGATTTCAAATATCTGCTTTTTTACTTTTTTGAAAGCTGATTTGTCTAAGAATCTGAGATTTCTTATGGATTTCTGAAAAACACTGAATATTTTTGTTCAATTTAATTTATTTTTATACACTGTTCTTCTGACCAGAGTGACAGAGAGGGCTGAACAATGTTCCAGAGAACGCAAAAATCTGTCCAGTACTGAGAAAGGGAATAAAATAAACCTTTGGGGTCCAAGTGCCAGTGGCTGCCCACCTCTCCAAGGGAATTCTAATGTGGTGTCAGGGGACCTGTGTCGATATGTCTGATACAAGAAAAGCCTGTGCAACTGTCAAGACTGAGCTATGGCCTGTGGAAGCTAAATTCATTTGTTCAGGCCCAAGGTTGCTGATCCTGTCAAGTGTGGAACTCAGTCACCACAGGGTACCAGTAAAAGACAGAAGGGAAAGAGGGTAGCTACCACCATCATGACAACAGATACAATGTTCCTACATTGTACAGGAGTGCACCATGCATAGTGCAACAACAATTCTACAGCAGGTATGCCAAAGATGAAGAGGTATGTCTTAAAGTTGGGGTCAAGGGGTGAGACTGAAGAGGCATTTTTAATACTATCTGGCAGATCATTCCAGAGTTTGGGTTCTATACAACTAAAGGCATGGTTTCCCAACCTGGGGGTCACCAGAGTTTCCTCTGGAGTTCCCCTTTATAATTAGATTTTATGGGTGTTTACAAAATATGGGATGATGTACATATCAGTAAAATAATTATTAAAATAGCTGCAGGTTTCATTCAACACCCCCCCCTGGTCCACAAGTCTTTGCTGGAGGAAAATTCTGAAATCAGTTTTAAACATTTGGCATGCATGTGTGATGGGGGGATGCAATATGTACAACATGTAAAATAAGGTGTAAAATAAGGGTGCGTTAGGGATGGGAAGCATTGGCTTAAGACGCACCCTCCTATTCAGATCTTATTAAGCGTGGGCATTTTAGGATATCTAGCATCAAAAGATTGTAGGCAATGTTTGAATTAACAACGCTGCTAAGGTAAGGTGCAGCAATGCCAATACGTGCCTCATATATTGAGAGGATTTTATAATATACTCTAAATTTAAATAGAAGCCAATGTAATGAATTTAGACCTGATATTTAAGTCCAGTTCCAAGTTCTAGTGTCAACTGTAAGGGCAGCCATCTGTGTTAACTGCAGGTTGGATAAAGTCTGACAAGGGCAGCCTAAAGACAGAGTATTACATTATTTGATTCTTCCTGAGTCAAAGGCATGAACCAGCTTTCCCACATCTTGTCAATACAAAAAGCACCCTAGTTTACCAATGTTTGTCAACCGGACGAAACGAGAAAAGAGATAAATTAGAATTAGATAAAATGATTGCGTTTCTAATGCAATCAGAACAGTTAAAATTTAACCCTTGAGAATTAAGAGCGAATATGTTTGGTTTACGGATTGCAGCATCCCCATCCACTGCGTGCACTTCAGTGTCAACACTACAAGGAAACCTTTTCACCCTGACTTGGATAAAAACCGAGAAGTAAGCAAAAGAGAAGTAAGCCTGCATGTTACAAATGGAAAAGGGAAGACTGAATGATTGTGGTAATCACAAAAAAGTGTCTAAGACAAAGGAAAATATAATTTGATGTATAAAAGTACTTTTATTTGCATGTCAAGATACATTTTTTCTCAAACTCTTTAAATGTGAAATAATAATCAAATTTACAACAAGAAACCTGACAGTACAATTTCTGTACTTATTTGCAGGTAAATTATCCTGTGTGTCTGAGCATCAGTGCTGAAGTTCACCAGTGAAAAATAGGTTTTTACCATAATATTATACCCAACTTGCACAAAGACCAGCACCTGTCACTTTTGAAAACATACTGCACTGAAAGGGGGCCACGTTAAATGTATTCTTTTAAACTGAGAACAGGAAGAAAAGGACATGTAGTGGTGGTGAACAATGAAAAGAAGGACAAAGACAACATTATGAAACAACTAGTTTAAAACTTTAGTGTAAAAATCTTTTAAAATGATATTATCCTGGTCTTGTACCAATAAAAACAGATGCTTCATTAAGGTTGTTCTCTGAACATCTCTTATTTTCAGTGTATTAGGAAACTGCAAGATGTATTTTGAATTTTTTACTTCTATTTTTTAATGAGTCATAAGCTGGAATACGAGAAATCATAAGAAAATCTATGAAATTAATTTAAAATATACAAAATGAACAACAAAAATGACTAAACTAAAAATGATACATATACAGCAGTAAGAGCTTCCTGTACAGGCTTCAAAGGTTCAAATAAGGTTCAAACCTGTTTAATAAATTAAATTGCTTTAAACTGAGCATTTAGACACACTTTAATTTGTATATCAATAGATAGATAATCTACATGTATTCATACATACATAATTTAAGCAAAACTTATAATTGAATGTTATAAGTTTCATTCTGCTCTCAACAAATGGTGGAATGAAACAGAAATGCACATTTTGACTGTATGCAGTCTGAACTGTTCACTGTTTGAGAACCTTGAGAAGAGTCTTAAAGCAAAGTATGTAATTCCATGGTGTATTTGCAAAATTATTCACAAAATTAACTGCCCATTTGGCATGTGCATATTCTGAATATTCTCGTGGTGGTTCTAACAAAGATCTCAGGAATTTAGCTACTGGTAAACACTGAGATGAGTGTCATTAATATTAAGTACAAAAGAGCTGTAAGAGGTTCTTCTGGCTGTTGCATGTGGTGGCGAGTCATGTCAGCAGGCAGCCTGCCAAAAACACACAGGGGCAAGAGTACAATAAGCACTGAAACAGCAAGTAGAACAGAAAACTCTGACATTTACAAAAATCCACGCTGACCCCGATTACACCACTTCGACTTTGCCAGTAAGTAAACATTTGTCCTTTGCCTAGTGTATCAGGTTTAAATAAAATAAAAAAATTGAGTTGAAAGAAACAACGGTAATGACATTTGCCACCAACAGTGACATGTGCCCAGGAAGGAAGTTGGAAATGTTAGTGATGCCTGTGGAATGTATTTCACAAGCAGTTTAACTGACCATGATTGACTTCTGGCCAAGGTGGTGAGTTTTCAGGGAACATAACTGAAGGCCGATGTGCTGTTTCACCAATAGGTGAAAAAAAATCGGGGAACGTTAATGCTAGTTACAGGCCTGCTATCCCTTCATACGAAGGCACTTTCTTTTTTGTTTATGGACTTTTGTGTATAATGTTTTGGCCATTTATTGTTTTCAGTTTTGAATGTCCCATTAGGCACTGTAGGCACACATGGTGCCTAAGGCTTACAAAATTGTTGTGGTCAACGTTGGCAGGGGAAAAAAAAGTCTAAAAAATGTGGAAAAATAAGGGAAAAAGATTCTGAGATATAAGCTTAATGACAATAAAATATCAAAACTCCATTACAAAAACAATTCCAGAATCTCTATGAATTTCTTTAAAAAGTTGATTTTTGACCTCACTTCCCAGCAAAGCCCGTTTTTGGAGTCATGTTTCTGTGAAAGCAAACAAGTGTGTCATGTCAGTTGACCAAATTTAGTTTGCGCCTCCTCTCCTCCTCCACCAAAGCCTGGCCACGGTTATATCATGACTTTACCTTTATTAACCTTTAAAAGCATATTTTATGCATGAGCATAGTTGCAATTTATGTAAACAGAGTTTATTTAGGATATGTTCTCCAGGAAAAAAATGCAGAAATGAGCAGTTTCATACTTATGGTTTTATTTCCATGAAAAGTACTTATCTCTTCCCACACATGCTGTTTGTTTTTAAATCAAAAACAGCAGTTGGTATCTTTTTAGCTCCCCAATTCCCCTGAAGACATACCGTGGTAATGTTTGTCCCTGTGAGGGAGGGTGGGCGTTGCTGACTGGCATACCTGCGGGGATGTGGAAAACACAAGGTTTCGGCTCAGGCGGCACCAACGTGCACTTTTGTATGCACCCCCAGGGAGAAGAGCACGGCTCCATTTCTGAAGTTAGATGCCATCTTTGAGAGTCAAACACAGGTGACTCTGTGAATGCCAGTGTCACTGCAGGGGGTTCCATATGTTTATGTGCGCATGTGTTTTTAGTTTCTCTTTCAAATAATCACCAGTTTTGCTGCGGCAGCCCTTGTTCAGTAACAATTCCATGAATTAAAAATGAGAAATAACTAATAACTTCTAAAGTTTTACAATTTAATTGACTGATTTTGTTAGTACTTAAACTAAATATTTGCCTGGACTATTATGTAGAAATCCTGGGAAATCTTATAAAAATAGTTTTCTGCACAAAACAAAATGAATGATTTAACAAACAAGCTGGCATCCTCCACACCCCTTAAATTTATTCCTAATGCATAAAAAACAAGAATACTTAAATTAAGGAAAAAAACCCTAAAATTTCAAAATAAAATTTCAGTGTTGTGTTTAAATTTGTTGAGAGGGAATAAATTATCATAGGAGTCCAGGAAACAACAGTAGCAGTGGTTTCATTTATTTATCATACCCATGCGTAACATGATACACATCATGTTCTATGTAAATGATTGTACTTTTAGATAAAAATAAGTCTTGATTTTGCTAAAATCGACAAACAATGACACTAATGAGGTTACACTCATAGTGTGGAATCTTTCGTTCGTGTTATTTGTCTGAGCTGCCCAGAATGCGTATTTCCAAGTAGCGACTTCCTGCTGGAATTAAAATAGCAGTAAGGTAGTTCAAATCTTCCCTTTTTCCAGACTGACTTGACTGGGGTGTGTGTTGTAGTTTGATTCTAGTACCTCAAGCCTAGCAGTAAATGCCAAATGTCTCATTTATCTTTTCATGTGAGCGGTGTAAGTGAAACCAAAAGGCAAAATCCTCAACTGTTCATCCTCAATCCTCATCCTCTTCTACATCATTAGTACAGTTAAATTTGGGTGGTCAGCATGGATTTCTGAAAAATGTATAAGAACCAACTAGCAAAAAATAATACAAAGTGATTAATAAACAGTTTATTGACAATTATGTTCATGTACTTAAAAAGAGAGGCAGCAAACTTGGTAACTTGGAGATATACAGTATTAGAGGATAACCAACATCTAAAATTAATATAATTTTTTTCTTCAAAAAAGGTTTTAATTCTTCATTTGACTCCTAACTGCGCAGTTATTTTGTTTTTCTGTTTTTTTTTAAATATCAGATGCCCTTTCAAGCACTTAATGAAGTAGCTCACACAGCTGTTTGACTCTCCTGCGTGTGTGAGCAAGTCATTCCTTTTCAAGTGGCTGAAGCACTCAGAGGTTATTTCCCTGACTCAGAGCCTGAGCATAGCGTACATAAAGTGGACTCTTACAGCATCGCTTTTAAAACTTCCCTCACAGAATGCAGGAATGTATTTGGCATTGTGAAAAAATCTTTTGGAGTCACTTTTCTTCCAAAGAAAAATTTCAAAGATTTGTATAGTCAAATGAAAAAGGTTGACAAGCTCAAATCTCTGGCCACACCAAGCAATCGGTCACATATGATCTATTTAAACACGTCATAAACTTTCCCATGCACTGTTTTCCACAAACCCTCTACCAGCCCCCTGCTGTCTCTTTTGTCCAAAAGTGGCCCAAAAGTCTAGTAGACTCAAAGCCATGGACTGAATGTATGGTAAGCAGTCACACAATCACAGTACAGTATTTCTAACTTCTCCTATTAAGTAGAATTTAATAGTAAATTAATTTTTTTTAGATTCATTTAATCTTCAAAAGAATGATTTTTCAGAGCAAGTAACAGGATCAGGTTGGAGAAAAAATGAGGATTTTATGTCTAAAACAACACACAAAACACCACCTAAAACAAAGATAACATAAAAAGCCAAACTTGGCTTGGAGGAGAAACTTTTTTTTCCACTTGGCTCTTTTAAACTGGTGAGCTATTGTTTGTCGCCAGGGAAATTAGCTGTATGGCCATAGCTGCTGGGCTGCAACCATTTATGTCCGCATCTGCAAAGGTCATTTGCTGTTTGTTTGTTTGTTTTTTATGCAGAGCTTCATTTTTCCAAACCACAGACTTTGAATCTGGTACTTCTCATCTCTAAGTGATGTTTTTGAGTAGTAAAGTTCATCAAATGTCAAAAAGGCCACTTAATGTTTTGACTAGTTCTACTTCCGTCTTTGAAATAAATGGTTGGAAATGCAAATGTACGTTTGTATTTATACAAAATGCCACCAGTTCATCGTCCAGCTGACCAAAATAAATGCAACGTGTTCACAGCTGGAGATAGCAGGAGCCAGTAACTGTTACATGTGAGCATTTATGAGCCAAACATAACATATACATCAGACTGTTTTTTTAGACTGGAACAGAACGGCAAGATGGAGGGGTGCCAATGGTGTGAAGTTGCCGGTGAGAGGGAGGGGTGACAAGGGGGTGTTCTGGAGGAAGGACCCAAAATTGTGACAGGCAGGGGTCAACACGCATTAGGTACATGGCAATGCCGTTTGTCCTCCTCCGAGAATCTCAAACACACACGTGTAGTATGCTGTGTGCTTGTGAAAAAGTGCATTTGCATCTGTCGTCCTACAAATAAATTAGCTGAGAACTGCCCGAGTGGTACATGTCATTAATGTGTAGCAGAGTGTGTGTGTTACTTTCTAACATTGGGTATCTCAGGTAGTGATTATTAAATTACCATGGTTTTCTCTAAAGTGGCTTACAATCTTAATTCATCTACGCTTATTTACCCAGAAATTAAAGGTAAGTTCATTTGTGAAGGGCACTAGCTAGATCAGAAGGTCAGATTTCCATCAGCTATCTCCAAGTCAAAAGACTGCAGCTCTAATCCCAGCACTACCTGCGGCTGCTTAAAGGTATCAAGGTTCAAGGTTCATTTTGTTGTCATTCTGCACATCTGAAGATGTACAAGGAGAACAGAAGATAGTTTTTCCTGGACCATGATTCAAAATACCCTAAACAGTAAAACAACAAAGACACATAGGCATATACTAAAAGTTTATTTTCTAATGCTACAGTTTCAGATATTTTTAGTCAGCATACCCGATTTTGTTGTGGCAGTTAAAAACCAGCATATCTTGATAGGGTTGACATGTTACCTGTGAGTTTGAAGCTACTAGAAGGTTCCCTTAAAGGTTGCCAAAGTGATTCCAGTGAATTAATGGTGGACCATTAGTGTGAGAATTTAAGTCCACAGGGATTTGGAAATATTTTGGGCTACCTGGTAGCAATCTTGCAGATTATATGATACAAATACTACAGGGGGAAATCAAGACAGTTTTAAAGGAATACAATTGCTTATCAAGTAACGCATTTAAAAAATATGCATTTTTATTAATATGATGGTCTTGTTCAGTTTACTAGCACTGTGGGAACTATACTATGTATTAATGATTTACTTTTTAAAACAAGGTTTCTAATCAGAACACAGGAAAACACTTCATAATATTATCTTTGACTTCTGGGTAATTTGTTTTTGAATGAATTTGAGGCAAATGCAGTCAGATAAAATCATAAAAAATAAAGTGAGAAGCAAATCTACAGAACATCTGTTTTAACTAAAAATCAAAACCTTGTTGTAGGGATGACCCGAATTGAAAATAAGGTCCTTCTGTTTAATCTTCGTTTTATCTTAATCTCTCATTTCACTAGTGATATTCTTGGAAGGCCAGTTGATAAAGTTCAATACTGTCAAAAACTTTTCCTGGGTGGGAATAGAATGAACAAACCAAAAAAGCAAAACCTGACTCATGCGTGTTGCAAAGTATGGCCTTCTAAAAGCCTTTAAAGGTCAAAGTTGACAAAGTTGATCTTAGTTCAAACATTCAACAGACAATGTTTTACAAGGGCAGTTACCCTAAATGTATATCACATATTTTTGACGCATTTTGGACTGCATAAAATCTGTATTACTGTGACATCCATGACAAGGTTTTCATCCTACTGCAAAAGGCCTTCAGTAGTAAAGACTTAAAGGACACCATGCTATATCTTTCCCTTGTGAAATATTGTCTTAATTAATCACAAAATATGTATTTGGAATTGTTATACGGGGCACCTTGAAAGACATTGCTTGAAAAATTGCAGCAGTTCTCCAGGCAGCTGTGGATGCTACTCGATAAATCAACAGAGACCTATAATAGTGCTGCACATTAGAACATGAGCCAGGAGTGGCTCATTGGAAAAACTCAGCCTTAGTATGAAACAAGAGCTGTGCCAGGAAGTATTATGGCTAATACTGCTAATACTGCTAATACTGTACTTCTGATGTGTTGACTTAACCATCTCATAACTGCAAAATCCACTGGTATGTTTATTTTAACCACCGCAGGCATACACTTTAAACATAAACAATAGTAATATGCATGCATTAGTGGAAGTGATGGCTTTTTTTGGATTTTTTTTTTCCCAGGCTGTTTTCTGACAACAAGCTGATCTTTTGGAAGCCTCTTGGGACTTGTAAGACCATGGCTTCTCCTCATTTCTGTGTCCGGAAGCAGCTTGAAGCAAAAGAATAGCCTTTGGGCAGGACTCAGACTGGTCGGAGGGGCATTAGTCCACCCATCTCTAATTTCTGTGACCTAGTTGGGGCTCAGTGGGCAGCAGCGTAATGACAGTTTAAAGCATTAGACATTATTAACAGGAAATCTCAGATTTATGGGAAAAACCCTTCCACTGGAACTTTTTGGAAGTTCAGAAGCTAACATCTGTTGAAAAAAATTGTATATATTTGTTTCAACAGATACAAATGTATTGGATATAGTTAACATTGCATGCACACACACACACACACACATACACACACACATACATACATATATACAGAATATTTCACATAATATATATCCTGCACTTTATACATATCTCATAATTTTTACTTTCATTCAGGGTCCTAACTTGATTTCCTCCAAGCTCCTCTAGTTAACTGTTTTGTTGGCACTCCATCACATATATATTTTTGATAAATATTGTAAAGAAGGTAATCCATGGAAAAGCTGGAGGAAAAAAGGAGAATGAAAAGCAACTAAAGGGGTGGACTCAATAACACACACAATGCCAGTGGATAAATCTGTGGACGAATTTTAAGGACTCAAGTGGAGGACAAGTAAACCTGGAGACGCTTTATCTGTTTGCGAAGAATCGACATCACCTTCATTACACTTAGCATCAACAACTGACTGATATTTTGGTAATAACTGGTAACCTGCTGAATTCCTTACCGGGAATTTTCCACCATAAAACCTATTTAAAAAGCATTTATTTCCCATTACATATTATTAAAAGACTATAGCTGATAATTCATTTATGGAGGTGCAGTTTTTATGTTATAGTTTAAGGCAATCTTTCCTCCAGCCCACTGATTTGATGTGGAAATAAACACAGCAGCATGTCAGCTGTACAACACAGCATAACTTTACTGATTCACAGATTGATTCATCAGGCCAAGTAACCCGGCGAGAGAAGCTTGAGAAGACAGTTTGAGGAACTCAAAATTTCCAGTCCAGTACCCCAGAAGCATACTGACAATTTACTTCTGCTTTCCATTCAATTATCATAGAAAAACAAAACTTTAGCGTGTCATTTTTTATGGTCATCTAAATTTGTATTAACACTTTTTACCAAGAACTACAGTATGTGTCAAATAGGATTTTCATTTTCTTGTTCTTCATGTGAACATAAATATCCTACTTTAAATAACCATTTAGTGCAGGAAAGTCAGGAACAAATTTGCTGACAAATATTTAAAGATGGGAACAACGAAAGGTTGTAATATATGTTGTAATGTGTAAAAAGCAGCAATTTGTTACTAATTATCCTAAGATGTACAAAACAAGTTTTGAATGTAAAGTGAGTGTAAGTTTGTAACATAAGTTCCAGCAAGGTGGACTTAACCTACCCTTCCAGTTTCAGTTGCTACCGCTACTGTTTTTATTTATTGGACCATGTTATTTTCAATCCCATCTGCAAGCCAATATAAAAAAGGAAGGAAGCACAACCTCCATCACACACTAATGTTCAGTTACATCAGAGGACCTGCTATTATAATCTCATTAAATCGCAGTGCTAATTACAAAATCATTTAAGACCTAACATATTCGCCATAAGTAAAGTGGTGTTTTCAAACAAAATAAAATTACCTTGGATACATAAAAGAATTCCTGTATAGTCTGCATATTTATGAATTCATTCAATTTTCCAGGTAAAATATTACAGCATCCTTCTTCACATGTGACTTTGTAAACAATCATTAAATTTTCATATGTGAAATGTAAAAGAGGCAGAGTTGTGGGTGCCTCTCAATCCATCAGCTGGACGTTCAGGTCTAGTTTCAAATCTGGATCAGCAAATGTAGAGTTTGCATGTTCTTCACATGTTCCCAACCACTTCCATACCTTCCTTTGCCTTGAAAACCACAAGAATTGCTGACTTGAATTCACTTAGAAGAAAATCATTTTAACAGTGTTTTTTGATACGCCATGTTAGCATAGCTGCTTTTTTGCAACCTAGTAGTTAGTTGTAGATAGCCTGTTCAACTGTGATTTGAGATGTTTATCACTGTTTAGGGTGTCATTTATATTTGGAGCTGGGATTGATTTGACATTGCACTAGAAGGTTCCTGCATGCTTGGAATGAGGAAATGTCACAGTCTCAGTTTTATGTGCCCATTCTTTTTAGGACATTTATAGAAGTTACATGATCAGTATGGCACGTTTTGAGCTGCTCTTTGTGCTTATGAACTTATTCCAGTGGGATACAGACAAAAATTCAGAAACCACCGGAAGTTCTTAAATCAATCATCTGTTGAGTTTGCAAGGGAAAAGGTAGTTCTCTAATGAATAGTTTCCTTGCCAGTAAATGCACAGATTTTGAATTGCTGTGTGAATTAGTCCTATTGGAAGATTTTAAGAGAGGTTTGCTCAAATGTGTTATCATTTATTTAAATGAGAAAAAAAGGGTGTTTCCTCATCAAAAGCTGTTATTTTGGCTGATGAGTTTGTGTTAGTTTACAAAAATGTCCCCTAACTCCAGTGAGGAATTAAACAGTTTGACCATAGACAAGACTGATGCCAGTAATAGCCTGGCTTTTGCGAAAGAGCATTGCGAGTATTTTTATTGCTACAAAGTTGGTCGCACAGCTGCTGACTGCATTGGTCTTGAGAAGAAGAAGCAGGACTTAATTCAAGCACAGAGTACAGTTTTGAGAAAGACTTCTATGCGTAATTCTGACTCTTGCTCTCATCCATGTATTCTATATGGACTGGTCGTTGTTTGGTAATGGCAAGGATCACATAATGATTAAAATATTAAGAGATACCAGTGCAGCGCAGACTTTTAGTCTTGTTGATGTTCTTCCTTTCTCTGAAGAAACTGCTTGCAACTCATATGTATTTGTCAAAGGTATTGAGACAGGACATGTAAAAGTTCCCCAGCATAAATTGGTTGTTCATTTGGAGGATTATAAAAGTTGAAGTATAGCCCAGATTTCTTACTGATGGTGTTTCACTTATCCTTGGGAATGACTTAGCTGATGGGAAAGCTTTGCCTATTTTAGTTTTGTAGAATCCACTGGAAGAAGACTTGGATGGTTGTGTTCTAAAGCTTCCTGACATGTTCCCTGTCTGTAATGTGAGATGTTCTTAGTCTCACAATTAGAACACCAAGGATCAGACTGTAGTCCCAGGTGTTTACAGCACAGATGCTTAAACTTTTTTTCTGTTGTACATGATACGACCTCTTACTGTTCAAAACTGGACATAAGAAACAACAAAGACTCAGAACAAGGTGAGGCTTTGTCATGCGTATAAAAGTGTGTTATTTTGGAGACCTGTTAAACAGAGATGTGTGGGAGGGTGTTATGTCCACTGAGATGTCTGTCACTTTTTTCTTCTTTTTTATGCTTGGTTGTGAAAGGATGGGACACTTGCCTATCATCATTGACCCTGGAAGCTGCATGTGACTGGTTGGAGAATCAGAGGTGGGACTATTCTGGAGGGTAAAAATACTTCCTGGGTGAGGCTAAGGAAGACTATCTTGCCTTGAGAAAACTTTTGCCCTTTGCTTTTTTCTCTATAACGATGCAGCTGTTCAGTTTATAGCAACTATACAATGCAATCATTTCTGCATGGTTCAACATTCCTGCACAACACAGTCAGCATCACGTAGAATCCTTGCTGTTTTTTGAAGGCCAAACGAGGTGCATCATGCTACTATATAAGTGTACCTAATAAACTGGCAACTGCATAAGAGCCCACAATCAGGCCTTCAGTTTGGACCAAATCAAAACTATAGTTGTCCAAATACAGCTCATTTCCCAGACATCACAATGGCGGTTCTCAGAGTATGAAACCTTTTCAGTGCAGCCTTCTTGATTCAGTGCGAATGCTACAATGACGCATGACATACAGGGATGTGGCGGTTGTCTTATGCTTTTTATTTATTGCTACTGCATGATTTTGTCATTTCTTTACAGTTTCATTCTTCACACATCAAGACCTCCACCCTTGAGCCATGATAGATGACTATAGTTACATATTCACAGCATAGCATAAACCCGCTCACAGGTTATCACAGCTCTTTTGAGGCTTGATCTAAATCGTGCTGGTTTATATGTAAATTCAGTGCTTCTGCTTCCAGAGTTAGGTGATAAAGCCTTATATGTCTTGTTGGTGGGTTAGTCCTTGATTTCAACATGACTGCTGTTAGTGTGTCCTCCCAAAAAGTTCGAAAGAGGAAAAAAAACTCTTGGGTGTCAAAAACCTAACACCAAGCTCCTGTGTGTTGTAGCTAAAGATGTAAGTCTCCTGTTTGTGTTCACGTTATTTATGGGGCATATGGATCTAACTGCAGGAAGGTACATGTCAGGATGCACAATGACAGATACAGCTACTCTTTTCTCCTGCACCTTCCTGTCCTTTAGTTTTGACTCTCCAGAGTGCAATGACACAGTTGTACCTGACAGGAGCAAAACTCAGGGTGTTTTTTAGCAGTCATCCTCTCTCCTCCCATTCTTGTTGCAGTTCGCAAATGAAAAACTTTTATGAAAAAAATGTGTAGAGTTGAGTGATGGTGTATAGGTTAGCTGATGTCTCCCTAAATGTGTATGAGGGTACGTCCAGCCGCCCGCCTGATTATTACCCTAACCCTAGCCAAAATGCTACCTTTTTCTGTTCTACATGAGACGACCTCTAATACTACCCCCCAATACTAACCTAAAGTGTAACCCTATCCATGACCTGTTTGTACAACATATTTAAATCGTAATGCTAGAAAGGAAGGATATAATTTGCAGCTGGTTTACCTGAAACCGCTTGCATAGTGTAATGACCTTGGTGGGGTCAGCATCAGGTAGGGCTCAATCTGGTCATTGACATTAATGTCAGTGATCCTTATGGCAGCATCAAGATGCAAGATGCAGGACAGCTACACTACAGAACAATCATGTGCCTCATGCTCAGGCCTGCATTGTACCTCTAACAACTGCTAGGTGAAAGAAAAATAAAGATTTGTTTTCCTGTGAACTGTCCATCTGTACAAATTTAGATTCTTGTCTCACAAATAGCACCTGCACAAGGTGACATGGTGACTAACCATATAGAATGGTGCATGAGGTGCTACACACCCAGGTTGGAATGCTAGTGCATTGCAGGATAGTCACACAGTCACACTATTTAGATGCAGCATGGAGTCACTAGTTCATCTAAAATTCACATCCTTGGGCTGTGGGATAAAACTGAATCACGTGAAGGAACTCATGAGAATGCAAGGAGAACATGCTAAATTCACACACCCAGAGCTGGATTGGAACCTGTGTTTGAATGTAGAGAACTGCGACAACATGCCATCCTAGATTCATTTGTTTAATTCTTCAGTGTCTTACTCTGAACTGCAGAACACCATTAAAAATACTTGTTTCTATCCAACAACTTCAAGCAGTTTCCAAATGCTAAATTCCAGAACCCCCAGTATGCAAAATGTTTAAAAACAAGAACACATGTAATGAGGTTTGATACCAGTCATGTATCAGCCACACCAGCTCTACAATACTGCTAAGAACACTGGCACAGTTGTTGTTCAAGAAGATACATGTTGTTATTATACAGCATTTGACACATGTCGTGGCCTACATGTAAATGCTAAGGAAGACAATGCTTTACTTGTTTGACAGTTCGGAAATACTGATGAATAGCCTGACATGTTCAGTTTACCCAGGACTGAATAAATGATGGAAGCCATAAGAGGTACGAAAAAAGGGTCATAACCTGAGGTAGGGAAAAAGGTGGGTTTTTGCTGACAAGTTAACACCCACACCTCAGCACACTGAAAGAATGTCCAAACTTCACTAATAATGAGAAGGAATGTTGAGAAGCAGCATACACTTTGATAAAGTGACATTTTAACAAATGTACTTAATTACAGCTCTATCGATTTACTCATCAATCTTTTCAACTGAAGAATACCTGTGCAGGGATTGTTAAGGCGTGAAGGGTTCTCTCGCGCCTTGTCTCATGAGGTATATTTAGAAAACGGCATCGTTGTAATTGCAAAACACAGCTATACCCATTAGCATATCATTTGTGATGCAATTAAAACCCATCAAGGGTAACTAACTATCATCTGCAGACTGGCGGCATAAAGCAATTTGTAATTACAAAGCCATATTAGTTTGCACAGATTTATTCAATATTGTCTCAATACTTAAATTTGAAATCCAGTTGTACTATATGAAAAAGAAGCTGACAATATTGTAAGTGATAAATAATATAAGTGTTTCTGTTAGCGTCATTTATTCTTTCCAAACGTTTGTTTTTCCGTCGGCTAGTCAGCTATTATTAACGCAGAGCAGAAATCTGCAAAATGGCTACATTTGCCACACATTTTGTTCTGTTTTGAATCAATGATATTTACAGGATATGGTGGAATAGCAGGTGCAGCCAGTGCCTCACAGTGCTTGAGCTGCTTAGTGAGTGTGAGTTGAAATCCAGTGCAGGGTTTTCATGTTTTTGCTCTGTTTATACCCTGCAGACATGCATGGAAGAAGGAAATGGTAAACTATTTACCTTCCCCTTGATATTTTGAAAACCATGCATATGACTGCTATGAGTCAGGTTCGGGTTGAAGACTCTTCCTCCCATCTATGAAACACGCGTAAGCAAGTCATAAGGAACAAAAAGGATGATATTTAATTTTGGTGTTATGACATCTGTTTAGGGCAGCAGCTCAGTAAGTAGCATTACTGCCTCACAGTACCTGGCCTGATCAGGTGTGAGTTGAAACATGGCTCAGGTTATAAGGAGTCTGCATGTTCTCCCTGTGTCTGTGAGGGTTTCCTCCCACTGCCCAAAGACGTGAGTTTCAGGTTAACTGACTCCGAATTGCCTGTAGTTTGTGTGTCCTCACCCTGTGACCAACTGGCATCCCATCTTGGGGCAGTTTCATGGCCCAAGTGCTCATTACTTCCAGGAGAGGCTCTGGACTTCTGTGACCCTACTCAGCATAAACAGTGAACGGATGGATTTCTGTTTATTTTGTTCATTTTATTTGCAGATAAACTTTTTCAATCCATCCGCTGGTTATCCTTAACTCATGTACCCTGGTCAGGGTCACAGGAGTCTGGAAGTAGGCTGGATGCCAGTCTATCACCGGATGGCTACACACATTCACACACTGCGGGCAATTTAGTGTGACCATTTAACCTGAAATGCATGTTTTTGACTTGTACAAGGAAACCAGAGGACACATGCAGACATGGGGAGAAAATGTAACTCCCACGCAAAATGAGCTGGCCTCAAACCTACCTTTGAACAGCCCAAGCAGTGAGGCATAGCAGCATTACGTACTGGGTCACCATGCCCCCTTAAACTTTTCTGATTCTTACATATGCATTTTTGATTATCTTACACAGAATTACTCAAAGTTGCATGAACTTGAATTCATATTTAGGAAATATGTGAAATTATATTGTCAAGGCCAATATTAGCTGATGTGACCAAATAAGTCAAGGTCCAGTTGACCAAAGACACAAATCTTAAGCAGTCAAAAGAAGTATTTGCTAAAGCAAATTAAAAAGCTTAAGAGTGAAATTACTGCCTCTGAATTTTCTATATATGGGGTAGCTCTGCAATACACAGCAATCTCATATTTCTTCTTCTGCTGAACACTTGTATTTAATTTATTGGCTGTTTAAAAAGTGTAATTTGTTCATGTTTTGTTGTCTGCTTCTTCTTGTACTATGCCCTTTATTGAAAGACCCTTTGAGACTTAAGAGTGGGAAGTAAATTTTCTTTCTTACCGCCGTTACTATTTAATATCAACAAACATGTTGAAAAATGTCATGTTTCTCCTTATTGTGCGCATATAAGAGACCAAGGCCTTGTAGCAATGAACTGCTTCACAAAGGAGCCAGTGCAGCATCTAAAATGGAGCAAAACTTTGGAGATTTTTACAAATGCTCAATCAAACACAGTTCAAGACCAACTTTAGAAATAAAAGCTGAGGTATAGCTTAGCTGGAAATCTGAATGCTTGGCAAGTTTGTTGGAAAACAAAAGACAGCTTTTACCTTTGTGATGTTTGCTTCTGTATTTTGATTTATTTTGTCCAAAAAACAAGTGAACATCTGATTTGCCTTTGGGAATAGTGTTGGAGTTTTTAACAATAACACATCATGAATTAATGTTTAACAAAATGACTAGGACAGTAAACAATATTTTAATAAAAAGAATTTAGAAATGATCTGTTTCAGACAATTTAAGGTTCTGTGGAACCTCAATAATGATGCA
This sequence comes from Arapaima gigas, assembly GCA_900497675.1. Lineage (NCBI taxonomy): Eukaryota > Metazoa > Chordata > Actinopteri > Osteoglossiformes > Osteoglossidae > Arapaima > Arapaima gigas. Next base: position 228,863 of record UFQX01000026.1, on the reverse strand, counting down.
ATAAAGGTCAAAAATGGTTTAGTCCTTTGGTAGGCAGAAGCTTGGTCATGCACAATCCACAAGATCGGCTGGCAGCTGCACATGGAAACAACCTGTGGGTAGAATAAAGGGCCACAGATCCAGCCAGTCATCCAGTAAAGGACCCCATGAAAGCTTAGAGTCCATAGATATTGAAGAGGGAGTTATAGTAGATGGCACTGGCACTGTGGTCTGAAGTTGTGCTGTACTCTACTGTACTGTTTGTCATGTTGCAGGATGTTAATAACAAACTGCTAATTGTTTTTTTTTTGTTTTAAATATGGGACAAAAGAAGATGAGAAGAGCAGCAAATCCTCCTACACGCTGTTTCTACAGAATTTCATTAGGTGTTTTCCATCACTGAAGTACACAAATCTCAAAAAATGTATGGCCATTTGAATCATAATAGACCTGTGTGCGTAATAACATTGTGCGTCTGAGCTTTACCTAAACTTATACAACTCTCTATATGCAGTTCCACAGGTGAAAAGAAAAACTAAAATTAAATTATAATAGAACAAATATATTTGTTCAAACTGAGTACGCTCCAACAAAGCTATTATCTAAAAATGTTGTATTTTACATTTAAAATTTTAATGTAATTATGGTAAGTCCTAAATAAATCTGGAACTTCTGGACTATTAACTGCAATTTGCCATCTTTTTCCGCAGTTAAATATTACTGGACAGTTTAAGGAGAATGTACAAATTATGTAGGACAAGTCTTTGTCTTCCTGCCCACCAAAACCAGTTAACTTTCCATAGAGGGAGTTCATTCTGAAACAACTATCTCTGTTCATCTACATAGGTTATGCTTGAGGTTTTGAATATAAATTCACAAAGGTGTAAGAACAGAAATTCTGAATTAAACCATTTCATTGAATTGCAAGGATGCATTGCTATAATTTACATTAAAATGCAATTTGAATACCACTTGCACTTCTGCCTATTCCAAGTAATTCCGGACACAGGCAAATGAAAAATAACAAAAATCCAAAGTAACACTGTAGGAATTTGCTACTGGTGTCGTAGATATGCTAAGTACGTGTTTATCTCATTTCATCTGAAGGTTTACAATAATGGAATTGTGACATTTCTATTAGTATTGCAAACAAGACAAAGGGGACTTGATTTCTTAACAAAATGGTTGAACCAAGAAGTATCACTCTTACATTGCTAGGAAGCACTGAGTAAGTTTAAATATTCATGCATTGAGAGAAGTATATACAGTATTAAAAACAGCCACATTATTTGATTTTTTTAAAAAAAATGTCAGCACTTTATACTGATCTCTATTTTTCAAGAAAGTGTCCTGGATTTAAAAAAAGCAGATGTAATAGGCTACACTTCCTAGACAGTAGGTATAGTTTATAGGTACAGTGCAAGTTTCAGCAAGGTACTGCCCTACAGTAAGAATACCCAGTGGTCTGGAGTCACCCAACTCTAGAAAATGGGTAAACAATTATCTATCTAAAGCTGAAGGCCCCTATGAACAAAGGTGGCAGCCTTTTTATAGCAATGTTTTAAATTTGGCAGCAGTAATGTCTGGGGCACAGCAGATAGGGAATGGTACTTGCGATGTATAGGTTCCAGGTTCAAATTAGGTGAGTAGTAGGATTTGTGGTCCCCAACAGTCTTGGTGTTTGACTGCAACAGCAGCAAGGTGGACGGAAATGGAATTATTGCATTATATAGTGATTTTTGCTTATCCACCAGCCTGTTAATAAGGGTTTTGAATATTGCCATGTATATGTTGGACATTAACTGGCTCCTTGGTGCGTGGCCTCAGCCTAGGGATCTTGAGAAAGAATGTTTTGGTTTAAATGAGTGTTCAGTATGGTTCAGGTTTCAAAAATAAATGAAAAAAATTGTTGCAAAAGTAGCTGGGATATCCAGTGCTAAGTCCAGTTGGTCACAGATGTCTGTCAAATAGAAAAATAGCAACATAACAACTTGACCTCTGTGTTGATGGTTGTTTTTTTAATCAAAACTCTAATAACTGCTAAAATTTTGTGCTTTTTTTCAAAACTGTGATCTCAAGTAGCATATGTATTCTGTATACAGTAGCAGTATTTTTTTGTGTCTAATGCAGGTCTAATGTGTTCAGTGAAGGAATCCTCTAGCTTCAGCTCTTTCAAGACTGCAGTTTGTTATGTTTTCTAGTTACAATTGCCATGTTTTGCTATTATTTGGCTCTTGTTTTTTTTTTTCCTCTGACAATTTTATATTGTTTCTAATTTCACAACAAATCCACTTCTCCGGCTCAACAACAGCATCAGGGAAAGTGCAGGAAAGACTAAATACTGTGATGGTGATGTTAAAAAGACGGATTGTGTTTGACAATTAAATGCCGAATTAATGAGGTTTTTGAGCTGAGCTCTTACATAATTCCTTCTAATTATACTGTTGACAGCCTCATTTCTACTGTGAACACAACTGAAAGCAGAAATCTTCATTTAGGTTGGAATTATTTGTAAGTCCATCTGAAATTGTAAGGCCGATATGTTGTTACGCAGCTGGTTTGTTGTTACATGAACATTGTTTCTTTATACATTAAAATAGGTCTCTCTTTCTGTAGGAATGTTTACAAAAAGAAAAATGTAAATTGCATATTTTTTGTTGTGTTTATTACTGAGTCAGAAAATTGTTTTACTCTTGTTGTTCATGCAGACTCCACCTCGCAGCCCCCAGGTTCTTACAGAAGCACATTTTCCTGACAGAGCTGGTCAAACAGCTTGTTACCCCACAAATGTGGGGAAGAGCAAACAGCACTACCAGGCCTCCAGACAACATCAGGGAAACAATGGATACGTGAAGGAGAGCACGACCAGGGTAGGAGAGCAGCAGACAGGTGCAAAGGGAGACAAAAAGAAAAAGGTGACATCTGTGCCCCACAACAAAAACTGCAAGTGTGGCATCAGCTGTGCACAATGCAACTTGCCACTGTGCAGAGAGCATGACGCAGTTATTTGCCATAAATGCATCGACTGAAAAACAATTACTTAACATCTCTCTCTCTCTCGCTCTCTCTATGTATATATATATATATATATATGATAAATATTCAATATAAAACGTGCACTAAGAAAAAATGTTTCAAAACTATTTCAGAAGTATATTTCTGTTCATAGCTTTTTATGTAGACTTTTTTCTTATCTTTTATATTAAAGCACCTTAAATTTTATCAAATATGCTTTTAATGAAAAATAAAAATGTTAAAATTTCTGTTCTGAGTTGCAATTTTTAGCAATTAGCAAAAATAATACTGTAGTTGCTTGGGGACATTTTAACTAGTAATAATGTCTGGGTGACTAGTAATTATCACCTGATTTAGATCAACAAAATACTCTATTTGACTTCAAATCAGACATATTAAGTAAAATCAGATGTTTAAATAACCTACAGAAAGTGACCGTTGTCTTGCTCAACTATCTTTAAAGTCATGTGTTATGTTTTAGTTCCCAGTTATCATGTGCATTCCTTACTTTTTTCAAATGTTACAAGTTAGCATGTATAAAATAAATTGTTCAGCAGTAATACTTTACTTACACGTTTTTTTGTTTATGTCCTACAGATAATCTTATGTGAACCAGTTGTGCCGATTAACAGCTACTTCTCTTGTGTGGCTGGAACTGGGGTGTGGAACCGTTTAGTAGCTATGCTGTTTGAAATGGGGGAAGAAAGTGAGTCAGTGTGGGACAAAGGCGGAACACTGTCTGGTGGCAATGCGGAGCAGCTGGGACTGACAGCGGAGGCTGATGTGAAGGATCTTTTTACATCTTTAATGTTATCTTGCATTCAACAAAGTCAAAGAGAAAATCAAATACATAATTATTAGGACTAATAATTGCAACTAAAAATCCCCCAACACCCTGGTTGCATAAGTGTGCACACCCACCCAAGTAATACTTTGTAGATGCACCTTTTGCATTTAATACAGCAGCTAATCTTAATAAGTTGCTATCAAACTTTCTACAACTGAACTTTGCAATTATGAACTTCAGAGGATGAAACCTTCTACTTTCCTTTAGACCCAATTTGTACTAAAATTGGAGAACTCATTAATAATATTATTAATAGTTCATTACTTAATGGTAGTGCCTCAAAAACATTTAAAGTCACATAACAGTTGTTTAAAAAATTGGATATTGATCTTAATGAACCAATTTTGGACCCATTTCTAATCTGCAGTTTTTGTTCCAAAACCATAGAAAAATTTTAGCTTCTCAAATTTAGAATTACCTTAGTTATCATAATACATTTTTATTTCAATTTTGATTTTAGCCCTGGTTGTAACATTGAAACAGTCGGTGCTGGTAACAATTCCTGTTGTTAATGATATTCTTATCTTGTCCGATGCTGGTTATACCTCAGTTGTTATGTTCCTGGACTGCTTGAGAGCGTAGTTAACCCCTAAGCCCACCTTCCTACGAGGAACCATGCCACTAGCAAACACACAATCAAATCCATCAATGCTTACAGACATTCCCCACTATTATAATTCAAATACAAACTATTTGCTCACCCTTCTCCTAGGGTTATCCTTAAAAGGCTACACAGCACCCTGCTAAAGGAAAGGGGCCTAACAATCCTGAACAGTCCCGGGAACGACCCCATGTGTAGCTTCATTCCCAGGCATGCCTTTATGAAAAGGAGGGAGACCCTGGCACCCTGGGGTAGACTGGCAGGACAGTAGTCCCAGGGGCCGAGGTGGCTGTCCTCACCCTTTGGCTATTTGGCCTTAGTCTCAATACAGTTTTTTCCACTAATGTGACTTGTGCCAACCTCTTTGTACTTTCCAGCTTGCAGACTGGCTTCCACAGACACGAGGGGAATGTGCAATGCTCTGTGCTCTATCTCTATGTGTTCTATCTCCAGGATTGGTGACAAGTGGTGCTCCTCATTGTCCGGACGTCCCATGGTGCCTCTCTCTGTTTGATTGCCTCTTCATTATGGTTCTACATGTGCTGCTTTGTTGCACGCCATCCTCGTGTCAGGCAGCCCTGGAAGGATGGGATCTTATACGCTGCCTAGAGTACTTTGCATGTTTGACTGTGTCCACTATCATTTCTGCAGCATCCTTTTTCGTGCTATAGTGCTTTTCTTTAGCATGGCTTAAAAAGGGTCATAGCAGCCTGGCAGTTCCCTTCTTTCTGGCAGAGAGAAAGTGGGGTCGCTGTCGAAACTAACTGGCCTGGCAGAAATTTCTTCTGCAAGTGTGATGGACAACTTAATGCTTGAGGGCTTGCTCAAATCTGCAGTCAGAGGGGTCAGTTCCCTGGGCAATCATTCCTCATGACAGTTTACAGCATCTTTGGGTTCGGGGAGCATTGTCTCGACCTGACCACTCTAAACTGTGCAGTACCACACAGCGCTGTTCCACCATCTCTGAGGATTTTGTTTGCTTGGGGCTGTCATACTACTGAAACCCTACACTGTGGTTTGCTGCATCCATCTACTATCTCTTCAGATTCAGGTAGACCACCCATCTTGACCTGACCATGCACGCTCTGTGGTGACTTGCAGCTTTTCCCTGTCATCTTGAGGCCTACTCTTCCCTTAGTCTCCATCAAGAAGCTATTTAACCGTCGATCCTGCCTCTTTTACCCACAGCAATCCTGCCAAGCTGGCTAACAAACACACACAGTCCCCGCCATCACTCACTGAGCTCATGCTTTCCTCTAAGATAACGTATAATGTTTGATTTGTGTGCTAAACTACTTAAAATATTCACTCATTTGTACAGCTGGTTGGTTACTGGAGCACCTCAGGGTAAGAAGTTTGATCAAGGATACCACTGCAGGAGAGATTTGAACTGAAGTCCATCAGTCGGTGTTTTCATTGGCAGAATGTCTCTTTACATTACCTGCTGGTATAAACACAAAGGCACTGAAAACATTTCTGGAAGTTTCATTTTTAAATTGTTACAAGTAAATCAAACATTTTAATTGCTCTTTAAAACTTGCATTGTTACAAAAATGTTTCTTTTTTAATCCAAAGTTATTTTATTTATTGCTAAAAGTCAGGACTGGAAGGAAAAGGGAGCATGTTCAGTATCTAGCTGTTTGACCTTTATCAGCCTTTACATGTATTTTGCAATTTAAATGATTAAAAAACTATTACTGAAAATAAATAACACATTGAATAAAGTTCAGTCCAGTTGAATAATGAAAAAAAGAAAGTATAGTAAATTTTCTTTATATGTATTCTTCAGAAATGCATACTAACCCTAAGATCCGGGGTTCCAATGCAGTTATCAGTTGTAAAGCAATGCTTCATAACCAATTTACAATGAACCAGCCAGTCTAACATGCTTCATCAACACGGTTATTGTGGCCAAGTATAATCTCAGCGGTAATATGTATTTATCAGTATAAACAATCATTTTACAGCATTAAAAAGGACAAAATCTGCGCCGAATCATGACCATCTCATTTATTGCATTATCACATCTCATATAATGGTGAGACAACAAAATCCAGTGAAATGTCTGAACTTTGGTAAACAGTTCTGTCTGTCTGTGAAAACAATAAAAAAGAAAAACTATATGGCACTCCTGTGTTGACAGTTCTAAAGAAATCTCTTTATGTAATGCAAATAAATAGTAACCCTTTAGGGGAAAAATGGCAACTGAGAAAAAAGTAATTCCTGACTTTAATGCATAAGTACAAAAAACACCATTTCTTTTTATAGAATCCTTAATTTTATGTTGCTGGAAAATGGCTCAAATCATTTTTGACATTTACAATATTCGAAGTACTGATGCAGAACTATCACTCTAACCATTTTGTCTCACTGTCCCTGATATACTATTTACAAACACTATGTATTTTGAAAAGTTTAAAATAATGACAAATGGTTCAGCAGAGCATAAGAAAATGATCAGCTTTCCATTTATCAAGCCTACAACATACATTTAAAACAACTTGCATTTATTTTTTTCATATTCTATACATTTTTCATGTAGCTTCTCAACCACAGCTGGTACCATGTCCTTCTGAAAGCGGTGTTTATGAATCATTCCAAAATAGCAACGCAGGGTTTTTGCGTGACAATGAGCTGTAACTGCCAGTTTTTTAAGAATATCCTGGAGCACTTCTCAGTTTTATGGCTGTGTCAGCTGAGATGCAATTGGAGCAACTGTACATTCCCCACAGGGACAGATATACTGAGTCTAAGAACTGGAAACTCTTGTAAACCTACCCTCAAGGTAAGTAGCTGATAAATGTATTTTCCAGGTCTATTTCCTTGTAAGCTCATCAGACTGTTTCCAACTGAATGTTTATGAAAAGTATAGTGCACATACAGAACACAGAACACAGTACAGAACGTTACACATAAGGAAAACATATAATGCAGGTTTCTATATCATTCGCAACCCACACAGTTATGAACTGTCCCTTTAAAACTAGGAAAATATTATTATTATTATTAGTAGTAGTAGTAGTAGTATTATTACTATCACAATTATCCCTTGATTTAGACATTGGTTCCTGAAAGGGCCACTTTCTATTAAGTCCTAAAAGGAAAATAATGATACATCCCAGCCCTTCTGAAAACCCCAAACCGGCTTTCTTAAATATCACTGAAACAGTGTAAAACACCTTGTAGTGCACACACATAGGGGATCGTAGCACAGTACACACATGCGAGGGGATCGCACCATGCAGCATGCCGATACATACACACACACCTGCAAGCCAAAATTGTGCTGGTCGGTGTAATGAGGTGGTTTCATGTAAAGGAAATATCGAACTGTATTATATTTGTAGCAAACAAAACCAAGTTTATTGTGATTGTGGCATCCTTCAGGAACACCGAAAGTGGAAAAATTTTAGAGCTGCATTCCAGAGTTGGTGAAAGAAGTATGCAGAAAAAGTAGACTTTTATTAAGCAACGCAGAACATTATTAACTGTGTAAGAAAACCACAGCATGTCACAACTTTTGGTGCACACCTACATAAACATCACATCGGCCTTTCCCACAATCCAATACTCCTTGTCTTAATACAGCTCTGTTGAAGGTGTATGTACTTTATATATAATGCCCATTACGTGACATGCAGCATACACACTCACAGCACAGCAAGCAGCAGATTTGTGTGTAATTTATATTGTTGAAACATTTTTACAAGATTGAATGAAACTGTGATGTTGAAATTTTCTGTTTTTAATTCCTTTTTTTGGCATATTGATATGTAAATTGAGTAATGGCATTAAAAAAAGAATTGTGTTCCAGCAAAAATGTAATGTGCAAGTGCTTGCAGTATTCAAGGATAACTGTATTATTATTATTATTGTTGTTGTTGTTGTTGTTGGTGTTCTTATTCAAGCTACCTAGACATTTGCCCTTAAATGTTAACCATGATTCACAAAGGAGGCTGCTGTCACAGACCCTGGGAACAACTCCTTGGTCAACTAGCAGGGGGTCCTCTCACTAAACAATACTGCAGGATTCTGGACACCCATCTTTGCTCATTACATCAGGTCTGTACATTGTGCTACAAGCCTCTATGGAGGGGCAAGGGTAACAGCTGTTAGCCTATAAAGACAATTTTGAAAGGTAAGACGTGACATGACAGTTTGTGGCTCCAGGATTCCATTCAAACTGTTTATTAATCTCAGAAATACAGTCTCTAGTCAGAAGCCGAAGCATATGTGCTTCACAAAAAACATTTCTTGCTTTTTTCCTTTGGAGGTGCATTTTAATATCCAAAAGTAGTTTACAAACATAGTACATAAACATAACAATCCAAATATAGCAATACAAGTTGCTCAGATCCACAGTAAATAACTTAATATGGAACAATACAGTTCATAATACATCTACACCAATAGAAACTTCCACCAAATTCCATCTAGATCATTAACATAGTCCAACCCTAGGTGTCCAAATGTGGTAGTTGCTACAACTCACATTATTATGTATTCATGTTCTCCCTAGTGAATTGAACCAGGCTTGACCAAAGTGCATTCAATATGAAACTAAATTGAAATTACAGAAAATACTAATAATGAAGCACTGACAAGTCATTACAGTCTTGGAATACAAAATATTTACTGATCCCTTGTTCATTTTATTGCCGTAAAAAAATGTGCAGGAGCCTACAAAATAAACTTTGTTCATAAAACAAGAAAATCTTAAACCTTACCAACACATTCATTATTTATAGACTTTTATAGCCAATTACCCACCTGTAAAGATAAGTTTAAAAGGTGAGAGGCAAAATGACGGCTTGTGGCTCCAGGTTTCCTCTCAAACTGAGGGAAAACTACTTTGTCTATGGATTTTTACTCCAATTGGTACCAATTCCTGTCAGACATTCCCTACTGGCAGCAGCGCTCTCATGTATGAAATAGAGGACTGTCGGTCTGTCTGTGAAAACAGGAATAATAGAGGACTAAACCCCAGCTAAGATAGCATGACAAAATACCTAAAGGCAAAACAAAATATTGACACAATTGTGACTACACTTTGTGTATTTCACAATTCCATTCGAATCCACCAGTCTTCGTAGCACCTTCTCGTCACTTCCCGCACAGAAGCCTATCATGGACCTCTAGCAATGCACTTAGTGCTGAGCAGCATTACTAACCATGCCTGCATTTTGCTTTTACCAGTAAAATTTTCATGGCCAGGGAAAGCAATTGAAAAAAAGCTTTCATTTATTCTGGTGTGAGCGGAATCAACATGCCATCAATTCATGCACCATAGTGCCATAGGTGCAAAGTCCATCAGTTCTGGAGTTTTAGAAATGTGCCTGTTACTGTCCTGGTGTGGTTGTTTTTTAAATTGAAACCATTTAATGTATTTGATTAAGTCACCATTAGACCCTATTAGGTTTTCCATGGTTGACTTCCTACAAGTTTGTGTTTTCTTGGTACACATGATTTCCCGAGCCTACATTTCCTTACCCATCCAGGAGCAAAACTTCAATTTCATCCACTGAATGTACTTTTCTGCAGTGCATCTTCTTAAGATGTTTAAAGGGACATTGCAGATGTGTTTCAAGTGAAAAGCAGCTCCTGGTACTTTGATAGACCTCTCGTGGAACTCTGACAAGATACAAGCTTATTGGAAGCAAATTCCCTCAATCATTCAAAAGACCATAAATGTGAAATTTGACATGACACTTTCTATTTTGCTGTTAAACTAAATCCCAAATTCTCTTTTTTATGAGATTAGGGAATGTAGGCTGTTCACTTTGACAGACTTAGCAAAAAATATTTTAAAGATCTGATCTGAAGTTCTCTGTGTAACTATGTGGATGTCTGAAATGTTTAATGTTCTCCCACTTGAACAATAAATATTTGATCTACATAATAATTAAAAAAAATTGGAGTGTCTCTACACTGTTCTGGAAATTATCAGAAAGTTATCAGACAATGTTGTATAATCCCGTGACACTGTGTAACATTAAAGGACACTGAAAAAAACCGCATTTTTCTTTTGGAACTCGTAACACACTGACATTTTAAAAACCTATAGTTTTTGAGCAATTTTGAATAGTTTTAAACAACAGATTAATTTTGTCTCTTTGGAACTATGTTATATGCATTCATCCTAAAAACAGGTTTGGTAATGCAATGACTGCGAAAACTGAGAAATCAAGAAATCCACTTCTAAGATGTAAATATTTATTAAACACTAAAAGCCCCATAATGTGAAGAACAAAATGGTAATGTTTGAACTCTTTGGGGCTAAGTAAACATTAGCAGACGCCTGCACTCAGTGGGGAAGACCTTAGTGGTTTGGAAGCATGCACATTTCAGGAAAGTGTCTTAGAACAGGAGATGTAGACCCAGAGGAGACGGAAATAGATGGCTGTATCTTAAGTAGCCACTACAGTCACCACTCAACATAGTCTCAAAACACAATATAGTTCCTCTTGCTGTATTTTCGGTATTTGAAACTGAATAGTTGATCACTTGTTAAACTAAAGCAGCTTTGCTTTTAGATTTTTGTTGACACAGCTTTTTGTGAATTTTAGACTAATTGGAGTTTTATGTATCATCAGTGGTTTTGGAAACTACACACCATGAAATTACATTTTTTTGTAGCATTAAACCTCTACATTTAGTTTACAGTGCATAACAAACTCCCTCTAAATCCCATAGTTTTGATATTACAGCCATAAGATGATATCTTGAGATTTTGTAAAAATGTGACATAAAACCCTACTTTGAGGGCTTAATTGTTTCGGATTCCTTTATATGAAATGTAAATGCATTGAAGATATACATTTCCAATTGTGCAAATCAATTATTATGTGAAAATTTCGCTTTCACTTACAATTTCTTGTTTTTTTTGGCCTGCCAAATTTGATACAAATTGCATGAGAAAAACAGTGTTCTGTAAGAACAACTATCTTCAGCTTGCTAGAGGCAGAATCCACAGCCATGGACTTAACTCAAATCCAGACAATCCTGCAGGAATTGCAAAAAGGTGAAAAGAGGATGTAAGACAGGTAATGAATGCCCTGTGGACTAGAGCGCTTTCTTCCTGTAAGACAATCCTGACAGCAGGGAAAGAAATGCATTGTGGGATACATCAGATCAGTGCAAAAGTATGTAACCTCATCTTTGCAGGAACCATTATATACTTGACCCTTGAACCCCGAAAAGTGAATCTGTAGTGCTCCTTGGGGCTTTAGCCACACACGAACTCCTTGCTGAGGATTTTTGGATGAAGTTTTGTGGTTGTACAATTACTGCAGGCCTCTTGTCTTACTCTGCTCCTCACCCTTGCTGCCACTTCTTAGATAGCGATCAGATTGTACCCCTGCTCTGCATTTTCTCTTGCTCCTCCAGGCCAGATTGTGCTGTGTGTTGTGTAACCAAGTTTGAGAAGAAATTACCTTAGGTAAATTGATTATTGATCAGCTAATGTAAGATGCCACGGAATGGATAGCTATTGCCATTGTAATCTTTGCTGCTGGTTCGATATCTGCCCTTAATTCTCTTCAAGTAAAGTTTCTTCGTCGCTTTAATGATTATTCTACTGTGCATTTCTATCTCTCATGCTGTAATGTTGAAATGCATTGACGGTTTTATGTTTCTACTACCTTTTCAATATTTAACAATAAACAGCATCGCATATGGGCAGCATGGTGGGTCTGCCACCTCATAGCTCCTGGGCTGTTTGTGCAGAAGGTATGGAATTTGTATGTTTTAAAAGTGCCTGTGTCAGTCTCTTCACACAGTCCAAAGACATTTACTTCAGATTAATTGGTCATTGCAAATTGCTCATGTGCTCATTGCTTGTGTGCATGTATAGCCATCCTGCAATGGACTGATACCCCATCCAGAGTGTGGTTTCGTAGGCTGGTGCCCAGTTATTCTGGGATAGACTCTACTACCCTAATAAAGCCATTACTGGAAAAGGACAGATGTGTCAGATATAATTTTCAGATATCATTAACAAATCTCAATTAAAATGAGTGTTCAACAGTACTCACTGTAATTCCTGGTTTTACAGACATGAAAATAAGTTTCATTGTGGCCACGTGACTTAAGTGGTCCAACATTTGACTATGACCTGACCCAAAAAAATAGCCATACCAATAACTGCCGAACACTTGCTTATGTCTCTAGTGTATTGTTACGGATAACAGTGAGATATGAGGTATAAGAGGGTTTGGATTGCTTGCAGTTTATCAAAGTTTCTGGGCAAAAGTTCAAACAAATCTCAACCATTCATTGTCACAGGGGGATATACTGTTTGTCCTCCTTCCATTTCAAATAAGGACCTTGAGATCACCATCCCCATATTTCAGAGCACTGAATCCATATATTGCTACTTATCTTCGTGGTGCTATTTCCATAGCATAATTGCTTCTGTGGGTACTGGCAACAGTCCTCCGTTATGCACCTTTGAGCAGTTAGCCCGGAATGGGTCCTTTGTGAAGGTGATACCTCACCTATAATCTGTATGCACTCTGTGTTGTCTCCTGCAAGTCTTTTGAGACAGTGTCTCCTATGTTTAGCTTGTTTTTTTTGTTTCATAAATTTTATAACTTATGTGTCAGCTTAATAAGTTTGTAACATGGAGAACGTTTGTCACACAAAAACATTTTCTCCTGCAGGAACCCTAAACACAGGCATCAGTCATCACAGGTACAAATGGCAGCAGAACACAAAATATGTATTCTTGGCAAAAATACATAATTTATGGCCTATTTCCAAATTTTACTTCGTATCTATTCTCTTTTGAAAACACAATTGCAATTAAAAGCAATTAAAAAAATGCAACCTCCCACAGATATGTGACTGCTGCAGAAACTTTCATTTTGACCTTAGAGAATATGTGTACTCCACTGGCTTCCTGTGACACAAGGGGTCTGCAGAAAACAGGCCGGTAAGGTAGGTTAGTGGAAGTACAACATTTGTTTTTATTTGTGCTCAAAATTTGTGCAACATTTATAAATAAACAATTAACCCATAGAAACACTCAACTTCCCCATCTTTTGTGTATTTTAACCTGGCTGTGCTTTGCAATATTTTTTGTATGTTGCCTTTCCATAAACATTCTTCTCTTTTAGATTTGCCATAAAACCCAAGTGAGATTTGAGGCAGCCTTGTACGTTGCCTGTGTCTACAGTGCCTGTGCTCAGTTGCAATTGAATGGGACAACTAATTGTTAGAGATGTTTTCACTTACTTGGCTTAATCGTTGAATTTTATAACAGGGGTCCTTTGTAACATAAGATTAACTATAAAATAATATTGATTACATAAATCACCTAAAACTTACTTGTTACAAATATATTTTATTGTAACACCCCTTTTGTGTGAAGTTATTCAGTCCTTCCTAAAGGCAGAAGCAAATCTATTTTAAAGCATATTTACTCTTTTGGGAAGCTGAGGTAGATGTCTGCTCATAGTTATTGCACATCACAAATGAGAAGTTTTGAGTCCATTTGCACATATTGTATATAGTATCTGCTCCTTTTCTTTCACTTGTTTTGACACTAATAAATACATGTGGCATGAGTTGTTAGCCAAGAGCTGTTACCCACAGTTAAAGAGAAACCCTGGAAAAAGCATGTTTACCTCTCACTCAGGTATGAGCTCCTGATGCTTTCTGCCTGTGTAAGAGGTCGGCCCAGAAGTGCCATGTGAAAAACATGGATTATAAAGGGATCTAAAGTGTCTTGAGCCAATACCTGTGATCTGTTCTAGTCTACGAGATAAATCTTGCATCCTTTTCACCACCTAGAGTCTAGTAGTGACCACACCACATAGTGATGTGTCCTATCAACCATGAGCAAAGGCAAAGAATCTACTGGTGAGTGACACATGAGAAGAATTAGAGAGGCAATATGAGCAGGGAAGCTGTGGTTGGTATGTGATTTTATTTGATCCACTAAAGCATTTTAAAAGGACTTATATATACACACCTTTTTGGAGGACAGATTTAGGTTAATATTTCCAGTGGGCGACCATACCCTTTGCAAATGTAGAAAAACAGGGTTGGTCATTTCTTGGCAGAAGGTGCAGTCTGTGTCCAAATGGCCTAGTTGAGGCTCGGCAGACAGCATCACTCTTCTTCATCCAGTCATCAATTTCTGGAACATCCCTTAAGCCAGTGGACTATAGAAACAGTGGTAGCTAAAATTCTACAATGTACTGGAAGGGAGTGAATCCCACAGGAAGGAGTAAGCAAGTTCTGAGTATATTTTGCCAAGCAATTCAAAAAGTATATTTCACAAACCTGAATTCTAACAATCTGCAATCTAAACCTTGCATTTTTAGAGGAGTATACTACTCCATATTGAGAATTATTGAGAAGTGACCAGCTGCCAATGGGTCAACAAATGTCTGGGCCTGTAGCCTATGTACATCCCATGTTAAATATAGGCAACAGCAATTGGGAGATTGGAAAAGAAGATCACGACATTCTAATGAACACCCGTGTAGCTCCGGAAATATCTCCGATTGCTCTTTGCAGGCACCCCTAAATGAAAACATCTGGATTAGCCACAGTGAAGGCACAGGCTTCTTCTCTTCTGTGACACTATGGTTCTTCATTGGATCTGTGTATCTGGAAGCATTTCCAGCAGTTCCAAAATGGGCCATGCAATTCGGTTGAAGCTCCCCTGTTACTTTCTCAAAAGATATTATCCAAATAAATTGAAATCCTAATCACCACTCCAGGGACCACTTCTTTCTCTGAAAGGCTACTTTTTGAAAATAGTTCTTCCCACAGTTATCTCTGGTAGCTGGTTAAAAGATCTCGCTCATCCACTTTCTGTCACCAAGGACCAATACTCCCAGGCAGGCTCTGCAACTGTATGCTTTCCATGGCCCATGACTAGGAGCGGGATGCCAATTTCCCTTCTCACAGAGTGGTGGTAGAACACCTCCCATGACATGGTGGAGAATAAGCCTGCAGAAGGCAAGTACAGAAACTGTGCTTCAGCTGTCCACCTTTATGCCTTGAACTGATTGTGAGTCTAGCAACAGGTGTGGACCATCCTGCTCTGGGAAGAGAGCCCCACCTAGAGGCCAAGCAAGGAGTGGTCAGCAAAAATGTGACACTATTTATTCATAACGTTTACCAGACACTTACTTCTCACAAACAATGTACAACTCGGCAAAATGTACAGCAAAAGTACTTTTGACCCTTGAAATGTAGCTAGATAGTGCTGAAAGTGTTAATTGTAAATCAGAAATCAGAACCGCAACTTAACTGGATTATTTACAAAGTGAAACAAAAAAGAATCATTCAACCGAAACATAGAATAAGAACTTAACAAAATATGAACCACAATGCAGTTTTTAGAAACATATAATAATAATAATAATAATAATAATAATAATAATAATAATAAACAAATAACAAGAAGAACTTTGACTTTATATTATCATTGCCAACATCTCAGGTCTTCCTGCAGGTTTCATTTATTGTGAATCCATGATCATAGTGCCCTGACAGTTTTGAATGAACACATACTGTGTTCAGCTACACTTCATAGATCCCATGGGGACAGATTAAGGAGAACATGACCTAACGGGATCAAAAAACCGTGGAATTTAATTGTGACCATAAATGTTTTCGCTCCTATGGCAACTCTCTGTTATTCTTCAAAGGACCTGTAGTTACCAGGAGAAATTCATGCAGATTGTTGCTCAAGTTAGGGATCCATGTAAGGCCTCTCATTCTGGTATCTGGATAGCTTTATAGCTTTGATTTCCTTTTCAACAATCTATACTGAGTGGATAGGTATTTGGCAAAGGATATGTCATTTCTTAATTCTTACAATAAACAATTTATACAATAAATCTGTTTATTTTTCAGTAATGAACTGTGATTATGTA
Organism: Arapaima gigas; assembly: GCA_900497675.1. Classification (NCBI taxonomy): domain Eukaryota; kingdom Metazoa; phylum Chordata; class Actinopteri; order Osteoglossiformes; family Osteoglossidae; genus Arapaima; species Arapaima gigas. The sequence goes on along the minus strand of UFQX01000026.1, from coordinate 212,527 downwards.
TTACTTTTAAAACAATGAACAAAGTAAACAGATAACATTAGCACAAGATGAGAACATGGAGACCATTTGGGATTTGATGATATATTATAAAACCCAAACCCAAATGGTCTGCATGTTCTCATCTTGTGAAATTTCACTTTTTTTCATAATAAGCCCATGTTCAATTTAAGCTGTAAATGAAGGGTATGTGCAGAATCTTTATTCATATTTCACAAGTAATGCTGAGTGCCATCTTTATCTTTGCTTTTTAAAAAGAAAATGCATACATGGATAAGTTTAGATTTTTAAAAGGCTTACAACTATTGATGACAGTTTTTTACGAAAGGTGACTCTATGTATTACAGAGTTTATAACAACTCATCCTTGGCAGGGTTGCACAAGTCTGGAAGTCAATCTGGTCCTTACATAGAGCACAGTACACTGTGAATGTGGTGCTATCCCATTGTAGGGTGGCCCCACACACGATGGGCAACTTAAGAATCATCAACCAACCTACAAAATGTGCCATCACAACACAGGAGGAACCCACTGCAAACCCCTTATAGCCTGAACAAGGAGACACAGAGCCATACACTCCAGGAGCTGTATGCTACCTTTGCTACCCACTGTGTTGCAGTCTCTCTATGTATAATAAAATATAATTTATACTGTTAACTAATGTTCTTGTTGAGCTTTTTGGACTACTGATATAAAGGAGCCATATTTCCTGTTCATTTTTTCCTTTCATTAAAATAATTCAAATAAACATTTCAGGAAATCCTTGCGGTCCCTATTTTTTGCCTTACCCATGGGGTCACTTTTGCCCCAGCTTGTTACGATTTATAAAATTTTTTTGGCCTGATCTAAATACACTGATTGTGTGATAATATGATTTATATGGGGCTCATACAGTGCTACACATTGTTAAAACTTGATAAAATTTTTGGCTTCCACTGTGCTTGACTCAAATGTATGTGATTTCTGTCAGGTTTACTCTTAGCTAGTTCTATCTATGCACCTGAGCATAACATCCATAGAGTGAAGAAAACTCCTAACTCACACTTTCATCTTCTGTTTGGCATAATATTTACCAACACAGTGGTCTAAAGAAACCTGTTTTGAAAAAGAACAAATGCCTTCACTTTTTATTTTTCTGTTAGGTTTGTAGTCAAGCTGGCTCTTCACTTCATGGAAAGTCAGCAGAGGGAACACAGGTCATAAAAATAACATTGAATGGCAGGTTACCCTGGGAAACAAGCCCTTTCATTTTTTTTTCTCTCAACATAATCAAATTCCTTTTAGTGCAAATAAATGGGAACATTTGTAGATCATCTATTGTTCCAGAAAACAAATGAATAAGGCTATTGAATTCAAATACGCTAATCATTTTGATAATACAGTACTATTAAAAGTGCACCAATAGTCTTATTTAACAGTCCCATTCCTGGCAGCTTTGCTCCTGAAGTGATCCATGAATATTTATGACCTTTTTATGTCATCAATAAAAGGCTCTAATTTATCGACCCTTGTGTTAATATATCAAGTAATCCTCTTGATACTGTCTGTTTCAAACAATTGACTGTGCATGAAAACCTGTTTTCATACATCTGCTCACTACGAAATTAAAGCATCTGTACTAACAAAGGGATGTACTGTTATCTATACGATATATTTACCGCATAAGTTCTGGCTGTTGCACTTCCTATTTTCCTCATTTTTAACATACGGTATAAGTGTTGACCTCTTATTATAGTTTTTTAATGAGGCATTTCGTCTTAAGCTGTATGTAAGCTGATGGCTCAATGACCCATCCTGCAGACAAGCTGAAAATTGTTCACTGGTAGATGTGGAGGCCAAAGCTAAGAATGAGGTTCACAGCATGACTACATATCATGTCTGATTTTAGCTTGGATCATCTGTCTGTGCTGCCTGTGGGGGACACAGCAGCATTTGACAGTTCCTGTAAACTTTCGATGTACGTAGATGTTTAATTGCCGCAGCTGACAAACTTATGAGTCGGATTTGGCTCCATGGCACTTCTGGCCACACAGCTGTGTACAAAGAGCAACTCTATGGAAGTATACATCAAACAAAGCAGAACATTAAAACATTAAAGAAAACCAATGTGGAGAAAATGTAAAAAGGGTAGAAATTGTGATGTTTCCAAAGTACATGACAAGTAAAAAACGGATAATGAAAATTCAACTGCTACTGTGACGCCTCTTTTATTTACGTGGTTCCCTTTGATAACTTTCAAATGAGAGGAAGAGGATCCTTAGGAAAAGAGAGAACCTTGCAGCTTTCTGTAGATTTATGCTAGTCTGGTGCAACTTATTTTTTCTAACGTTTCAATGCAAAGAGTCAGAATGTAAATGCTGGGGAAATGCCGAGAGTCTAAAATTTTCTAGAATATAGTGTCAAGTGGCCCCTTAAACAATAATCAGTAACATACTAAGATTTACTGTTAAGCAATACTTGAAGGATACGTATGAAAACGATAATAAAACTGGCATTTTTGGTATTTATTTTTTGTCTATACCTCTATCCTCGGTTTTTTAATTAAATGTAATCCCACAGCATCTTTCCACAAGATTTATTCCGAAGAAGTTACAATTTATGCAGTTCATGAAAGATATAACTTTTAAAAGACATGTAAAATAAAATAGAGGAAACTAAATCCAAACTTTTTGCTATGCAAGCATTTGTTTTGAATTATTGATGTACTTTGGACTTACTAAATAGTTTCTGCTTCTAGATGTTTCAGCCTCATTTACTAATTCATTCCCCACATTTATTTCACAAATTGGTCTATTGAATCAATTTTTTTATAAACTCTTTCATTACTCAAAATACTTTTGTCACAAAATCAGTGCAATAATAGTACAAGATATAACAGAATAAGAATGGCAACCTTTAACACGTTTCTAGGACTAGTCATTTTAAAATCAGAACAGCATTTAGTTGTGGAGAGAGTCTTATGAATGCTCAGTAGGAGACCAAGGAATCAACTTAGTCTGAAAGCAGGTGATGTCCAGGGAATGTTTTTAATGCATTGTGGCCTGGAAAACTGTGCTGTGGCTTATGTAATAAAAGCCATGCTTAAAACTTCAATTTCTGACAAACTTTGTTTCTGAAGTTTCAGAAGAGGCAGCATGATTAAGCGAAAACCAAAATGACCAAAAAAAAAATATATATTTATCACCAGGAATATGACATGGATGGACTACTTTAACTATTTTACTCAGTTGTCTTGCTATAAAAGATGATACATTTTCCTTGAGCTCTTGAAAAGTCAAAGCGTAATGGCTGTCTTGCAGCTCAATATTGGTACCATTGTGCAGAATATTAAAACTATTTTATAAATTATTTTATTTCTCTATCAATGAGTGCCATTTTATGAAAAGTTACGATTGCTTGAGTGTAAACACACAACAGAGTCGTCCCTCGATTCACACACTGAATTGGTTCCTGAAAAATCAGCGTAAATCGCAACAGCTATTTCCATTATTTATTAAGGGAAAAACAATGATGTTTCCCAGTTCATTCAAAAGCCAAACTAACTTTCCCAGATATCACTAAAACAGTCTAAAACACCTAGTAGTGCACATACAGGGGATCAGGGGATCATTGGGCATCACACACATGCAGACACAACCAGGAACACACCAGGTTTATTGCAGGTGCTCTGTTGAAGAATGCAGAACAAGTCAAACTTTAAGTAATGCAGGACATTATTAACTGTGTAAGAGAACCATAACATAAAATCTCATCCACCGAACAATCATGACCAAGATATTTACGTTTACATCTTCTCTTAAAGACACAACAGCGGTGCCTGCATGAACTTTACATCTGCCTTTCTCAGGATCTAATACTGGATTGTGTAACACATAGCTGGGAGCATGCAGAACACGCGTGCGCACACACACACACACACACACACACACACACAGAGACAATTCTATTATACCTCCCTTTGGAGTAAGAATGTTCCCCAAAACTTATACCTTATCCTGGTGAAATGAGTATTTTTTTCAGCATTTTAGCTATTTTTTATACACTTAAATAAACTTGTTATGGAATGTTTTGTTTTCTTACTGATTGTTTCTTGCTCGAAGTGTGTTGTATTGAGCAGATCTGTGCCTAAATCCAGACATAACATTAAAAAACCAAATCCTGATTTAGGGAAAATGCATAAATTTAGACCATGTGAATCAAGAGATGCCTGTATACAGTACACATTTGAAATGTTGAGTTCATATATAGTACTGTGCAAAAGTTTTAGGCAGGTGTGAAAAAATGCTGAAAAGTAAGAATGCTTTCAAAAATAGAAGTATGAGTTAGGTGTATGACCTGTGTCATGAAACTGTCTTCCACAACCTCACCTTTGTAGAAGAGTTTGGCTGTTCCTCACCCAGTTTTAAGCCTCCTACACAGTTGTTTCTGTTTAAGTTAATGACTGTATTTCACCCTACATATGAAAACGATGATCATTATCAATGGTTTGCTATATATTGGTTTATCACACACCTGACTATAATCCTACAAAATCCCTGACTTTGTGCAAGTGTACCTAGAAGAATTGATGCTGTTTTGAGGCAACGGGTAGTCACACCAAATACTGATTTGATTTAGATTTCTCTTCTGTTCATTCACTTTGCATTTTGTTAATTGATAAAAATGAAATATTAACACTTCTATTTTTGAAAGCATTCTTACTTTGCAACATTTTTTGACACCTGCCTAAAACTTTTGCACAGTACTGTAGTTCTACTCATTATTTTGTTTAGAAAATAAATGCAAACAGATGTTTTGTGGCCATGATCTTTTTATTTGTTTAAACTGTTTAAAACAGTGATTACAACAAAAATGTAAAATAATGTTTGATAAATATATACTTCTATCAGGTTCTCAGCAGTGCAGGCACTGTAAGTAGACCAACCCTCACACACCTGTTTCCAGTCACTGCAATTGGGAACAAGATTAGAGGAGTGCCAACACAAATGGACTTAACCTAATCTCAAGAAAGTCTTTGTTGCTGTCTCCAAAATGATGCTGTTCCCAGTTCACCTTTATCTAAATTTATTTACACCTGAATCTTTGCGCTCCTTTGCTCCATGAAGTTCATTGTGTGAACTTTGACAACATTATTATACTAATTTGCTTCTCATAGAAGATTCTGCACTTTAAATTGGCTGAGGACCATTGTCTCCACATAGGGCACATGTATAGACACTACAGCATCTTTCCAATTCGTTTGTTGAGGTGCTCTGAATTTGGTAAGGAGAAAATGTCGCCACAGACTCTGTTCCACTGAATACTTTGTCGTCACTCACTCTTCCTCCTCTCATGATGTTCTTTGCTTCTGATCCATGGTTGGCTACTCCAGCCAGTTATAAAGACTGTTGTGGATTTCAGCTCCAGTACGAATTGGTCTTCATCAGCTATTACAGTGTCTACAACACCGACACAATGCATGTCAACTACATCACCATGTTGCTTTCAGATGCCACCCTGGAATGGGCTACTGCACCATGGGCTATGTCAGGACCCTGTGGTCTTCTTTTATGAACTCTGTAAAGCCCAATTTAAAGCTGTTTTTGATCATCCAACCACTGGGTATACAGCAGTAGACAGGTCGATACCTATAGAACAAGGAAGTATTATAAGACAACACTCATACTGTACAATTCAAACCCCGGCTATAAGAAGCTGATGAACAATGCTGCACTCTGTTATTGTAACAGCCTGTACCACAGCATGCAGACCAAGCTGGCATGTTGGGAAAACTGATGATCTCTGGATCAGTTTGAGCAATTGCTATTGACAACCACATGTGGGAGCACAGACAAGGTGGGGTGCCTCTGTTTCTGCATCTAAGATCCAGCTTTGCTGATGACAGTGAGGAACCCATGCAGATTGGCTGAGGATGTTTGTCCTTTGAGAAGTGATGGTGGCATTGACAGCTTGGACTCTGTTTGCACTGTGGTGGAAGGGACCACATCTGTGTCACCTCGCCTGGGTGACCAGTAACAGAAAGAGGTCTACAGGTTTCTGTGATCAGTATCATCTTCATGCTGGCTTCTCAATTACCCTTACCCATCAGGCTAGGTTGAGGTGGTCAATTCTTGGATATAAAGGCATTTCTGCAGGTCCACTGATGGCATGTATTTTCATGGTTTCTACAGCCACCAGCAAGGGTGTGCCTGTTAAGAGATGTGAATCCTTCGTGAGGGTGAGTCTCTTGGATGAAAAATAAATTGGTTCAGGTTTACTAGAGTTCATGACTCACCCCATAGAAATGCAGGTAGGAACCTGTCAATTAGGAATCTTTATCCTATTTTATTCAGCCTCCAGTGAACCACACAACAGTGATTTTATGTTATCCCTGGCTAGCCTCTAATGACCCTGTTTTCCTCTGGAGTTTAGGTGAAGTTGTCTCATGAGAAGGTCACTGTAGTTTCACCTGAGCCTTTCCTGTTGGCTGACTTTTGTAGAAAGTTTGCATGCAGATGTCCCTGTGAACATCACGCACTGGAATATGGAGAATTAACTGAAGTGTTTAGTAAGCCACAGGCTATTGCACTCCTTTTGCAGTATCCCTGGGATTGTGCAGTAGATCCGATGCTGAGTATAATGCTCCGTAGGGGTCAAATCTATATACTTTCCATTTCTGAACAGCAAGCTATGGAGAACTTCATTGCTGAAGGTCTAGCAGCTGAGAAAAAATGAAATCATGGCTAATTATCATCATTCCTTACTTCTGACTATAACAGGATTGGAGCAGATTCATGGGGCAACAACTTTCACTAAGCTAGATCTGAGAAGTGCTCATCAGTAAGGGAGGTTGATGAGCAGAAGCTGGCTATTAGCATCTCCTTGAGACACTGCGAATGCCTATTTATGCCTTTTGGTTTGGTTAATACCTGATTTATGTTCTGGGTGTTTGTTAACAAGGTAATCTGAGACCTGATTAACTAGAGTTTATTTGTTTATTTGGACGATATCCTATTTTGTTCCCATTCTTATGAGAGTCATGTGAGGCATGTAAGGGAGGTGTTGACCTATCAATTACATAATGGTCTTTTAGTCAAAGGTAAAAAAAAATGCCTATTTCACCAGGATAAGGTATCGGTTCTGAGGTATATTCTTACTCCAAAGGGTGTTACGATAGACTTGACACAAATGGAGGCTGTCATTTCCTGGCTTCAGCTCTAGACCATTAAGGGTCTATAGCCTTTCCTAGGGTTTACCCATTTTTATCATAGGTTTATCCCTGGTTTTAGTGCTGCAGCAGATCCCCTTACTGTGCTTTTACTGGGAACTCTAGGAAAGTTATGTGGTTGCTTGAAGCTATAACAGCCTTTCAAGAGTTAAAGAGATGGTTTACCTTGGCTCCCAAATTGAGGCATTCAAATTGCACTCTACCTTTCGTGGTAGAGGAAGATGTCCTTGGATACCTAATCCCAGCAAAGTTATTGTCTGTGTAGTAGTGCTAACACTGCAGTGCATCGTATGGACGCTGGACGTCTGTCCAGCTACAAAATGCAGTAAGTGGGCAGAAATGACAAGCAGGCAAATAACAGTGGAGCACGTTGTATCAGATGGGGCAGTGGGACATTAAATCGAACCCCCATTCTCGAAAACTCACGGCTACATTTACCCCTTTATGATCATCAAACAAGTTTATTTGGTTTTCTATTGTTTGCAACTATTGTATTTCTTAAGACTTACAAAGAATTGAGGATATTTGTGTCTAATAACCTTTCCTTAAGTGTACTTTATAGTGCTTACAGTGTGGGTTTCATGGAAGAGCTTAATATCACAAGATTTAATATAATCTTCATGCCTGAGAATTTGGTAGAGCCGCAGTTGATCAATCGGTACCAGGAAAAGTGACATGTGGCCTGAGGTTGAGAATTAGGATTAACTTAACACTATGGAGTCCAGGAAACACAGCACACCTTCCCTTTTTACATCAGCTGAGTGCCTGTAGGACTTCTGACAGAACAGAAAGAATAACTTTCTTTCTCCAGTACATTACACTGGCCAAAGAAGCCTGCTTCCCATAGAATAAAAATTGCAAGTATAAGTATTGAATCCTTTCTCCACTGTCTCCAACTTAAAGAAAAGATAAACATGAAACATTATTATTTGCTTTACCAAAACTCAATTTGCTGAACTCACAGTGTTCAAATAAATCTAACACTTTATACATTTTCTTTTACTGACTGCTCCTTGCTTTTGATTGATTTAGTTTTATTTCCGTTTTACTTTGGTGAGGTTGCCCTACTTCAGTATTTGAGTTTTAATCACAACACCTGACACAAGTACATAATGTGCAGTTATGATGAAAATATATGCATGGATGTTTATTTATTGGGACATCTGATGACACACATTCATCAAAATAATGTTAACTGCAGTGCATAGCCAGGGATACATATAGATAATACATCACCCTGACTCCTTCATTTTCTGCACTCCACACTTTTATTATTTTAACACAATTGGGACTGTAGGCCTTCAGTGTAAGGGGCCCAAAGTGAGTGGAGAAAAGAAAAGAATAAAAAAAACAAAAACCAAATAAATCTAATCCCAAAAAGAGCTCCACTGTGCACTGGGGAAACATTTCTCTACTCCAGTGGCCAGCAAGGCTGGTCTATTATCGCTTGCTCTTTCATTTAGGTGAAAAAATGGATGCCAAAAGAGCCTTCATAATTCTCTGCTATTTGTGGATGATGGCTAAATTTGATTTTGGGGGGATTTCAGATATAACTTCCTGACCTTGCACGGCATTAAGTGCCACCTCTGCCACATATGCTTCCAGCGTCACAGAAAATCGGCCGAAACGATCAACGCGATATTACAGGGTGATTCTTTCCGTGACTGTAACCAATATCATGTATGCAGAGGAAAAAGTTTTTCTACAGTAGGCTTTTAATAGCATACAGTGTCTGTGTGTAGTACAGCTGTTTTGGAAGAAGTCTAATACAAATATAGGAAGGGCAAAAATATTAAAAAAAAAAAAAAGAACCTGGGGATAATAGTTAATAGTTTTGTGCTGCAGACCATTTCTTACAAATGTTTGTGCGTTTGATTTTTCTTCAAGAGGGCACTGAACCACCTATTTTCAGACTTGAACATTTACATCCCTTGTTTTGCAGTCTACACCAATAATTATATCTTACACCTTCCAATTAGAAATTTCTACCTGCAGGTCCCGTCCAGCAGCATTCTCTTTGGTTAGCTCTCCTCTGCAGCCTTTGAGACAGTTCATTTTGACAGTTCATTATCTCTGTATGCCTCTGTAACAGATGCAGCTGTCGAACACCCACTAGCAATTACACTCGGTCTGATGTCACTAAAGTCTCCTTTTACGGTCATACTCTCTTAAAGATATTAGAAAGATATGCATAAATCATTTTGCTTTTTATATTAAAAAAAAAATGTGTGTGCCTTCTAAGTCCATGCATTTTCATTTCAAGATGTCTCTAAGCAACAAATCCTCTGAGCAACATAATACATGGTATATATCTTGTTGTCAGAACACCAAGTCCATTATTGTAATTATACAATGAAGTAATTTATTAAAATTTAAATGCAACCAGTTTGTATAAATATGTATCCTTCAGTGATTTCCGAATCTCACATAGATGTAAACCTTGTTGTTACTCATGGGAACATTCACTATGTTTTCGTCAGTGTTCTAGACAAATAAATAGCTTTGTCCAGCCTTAAAAGTACAAATCTTGTGTCGTTTTAACCGCATGCTTTGATGTAATGAAAACAGTTTATTTCATGCATCTGCAGTAACAGTTTCAGACCTGTGGAGAGAAATATTTATATTGTGCACTGAGAAGGGAGGGATTTATGCCGACAAAAAAGGGACATGACATGCACACCTATGTGACTGGGAATACCTGTCTTTAATTAAATTATATGCCCTTTTACCTGCGCTGCAATTTTTCCACTCGAGCCCTTATTATTGGTGTTGCAGACAAGAAGATCTGCCTGTGCCAGGCTGTCCACGGTGTGTTGAGTGCCACGTTTGTCACTGACACACTTGGCTTCGTGGAAAAAACGACGCTGTGTCTGCGGCAGGTCTTGTCATTTGCTGTGCATCTTCACAAGATGCTTGGAGCAGAGCTGAAGCAGGCGGGAGGCGTGGGATGAACGTTGGCACCAGCACGAGGGTAGCTGAACGGACATGATGAGGCTATCTATTGTGGCTGTCAGCTATCTTTGTGTAGCCAGATGGGGCAGGCTACAGTGGCCATAGACTAAGTGTGTTACCTAGAGAAGAGATAAGGAAAACAGGTTTATTCCAGACTGGGTGTTCATGGAAGGTCAGAAAAAAATCATCACAATGTGCGCACAGATTGTTCTGATGGTAGGGCAACATATGCTGCACCAATGGCAACCTGAGGATGTCATAATGATGTTGATGATGAGGGTATTTATTTATACTGTTGTACACTTTTCTTGAGCTTAACCTACAAGGAATCTTTTTTGAAGTTGCATGCTGCGAGGCACTTGAGTTGTTTGCAAACATTTTTTGGCCTAAGAATTGTGTTCTATAGCATAGGTGTAGCAGCGAATCAATTTTTCTTCATTCTAATTTTACACAAACATCAATTTTGTGTACTTTTGCTCAAAGATTTTTATTATTGAATTTTGCTGCCGAATAAACATTTTTAACACTTCTATATGGAACAAGTCCTGTAAATCAGAGATAAATCATTTAATTGTATTCAGGCATCAGGCCAAAAGACAGCAGTGGAAATATGCTTGAGGTGGATGAATATTTCAGGGTATATAGTGTTAGTTCAAAGGACTAAGAGTACGAAATAGGGTTCATTTATTATTTGGTTTTTGATGAACTTGATACATATTATTTACTAATCTAAACATATATTGGTTAAGGCATATCACTGTGTGGATTACAGAAATTTGTGATTATATCTGTCAGTATTTATTGTCACTATGATTGCTGCCGGAAACAAGGAAACCGGTATTGTACGGGTTATGGCTGGTTCATTTGACACTTTTATTGGCTTTTTTTTTGCAAAAAATCTGACTTGCAGATTTCTACACATGGTTAGTCCTTGAGAAGTCTACATATCCTATTAGCTTTAAGACTCTCTTTTACATTTTATATTTTACTTTGTAAGAGACCTATCTTACTAAAGCCTGTCCTCTTAGACCTGAAAATAAAAGTCCTGTTTTGCTGATGTGATGCTTTGTGATGTGAGTATGGCTTGCTAGTCGTTTGTTCAGAATTTAGAACAAATCCTTTGCAATGTCACAAAGGGACACAATGTTAGGGCTGGGAAAATAAAATCTTACCAAGAGAACTTCTAGGGTTAGAAATAGCTTAAGCAAAGATTCAACATTTAAGCATGGTTCTAGTGTATTCTAACAATACAAATAAATAAATAAATAAATAAATAAATAAATAAATAAAAATAATAATCAAAAATCAAAGCAAACAAAGTAACTTCAATTACTTCTCATGCCCTTTTTAAATGAAGCTGATGTTATGATCTGTTGTAAAATAGTAGTAAACCCAAAAACTATGACAGAGAGAATTTTTTTTTTGGGAAGAATTTCACTGATGCTTCAGAACATATACAACAGAATGTGTAGCAGTACTTTTTTCTTGATTCCTTCAGGCTGTACCCAAACAATGTTGTTGTTATAGAACTGAAACAATTGATTAAATATTTAAATCATTTAACTATCTCCATATCGGATGTTTACACAAGTGATCCAACAAGAAAGAAAGGTGTTTTGAAATGAAGATGCACATTTCCAAATTACATGGAGTATCTTTGCATTAAGACATCTGTACACCTTGTTCAAACCATTTCATTATTCATAAATTGCACAAAGAGATGCTTTTAGTTTATGCCTCTTGAGAGACCTTCAGTAATGGCTTCCGCAACTTCAGCGTAGGAACAGCAAAAATATACAAATGCCATAAGCATTAACACTGTTTTCACATTTTTTGACATGAATCATTTAATTAAGCAATTTAAACTGGATGTAATATCTTGGTTTTGTTAAACCCATTTTCCAGGGTTTGAGGTTAGGCTGGCATAGAACATTTCCATTCACACTAACTATACATGGAAAGATTAGTTTGATGAAGTTTGATTAAAAAAAAAACAGTAAACGTCTACGCACTTTGGGTTTGCAATGACACTTTGTTTTTCTTATTTTTTTCACATAATTACAAAATTTAAAAAAATGCCTTACCCCTTGCAATGTTCAGAATCTGTCTTCTCACTGAATGGGTAATTATTCCTGCTATTGTTTCCTTTGGGTTGAGCATCTTTTATGTCTTTTTTTTAGCCATTTTGTACTCTTGAATCTATTGATCAGTCAGCATCTGCTTCAACTCACCCAGTTCTCCACAAATATACCCGTTAAAAAAACAAACAGAATCGACTCTCTCAAAAATTTCACAAGGTGTTCCATTGTTTAGTTAGTGGGGAAAGAGTTGTTTTGTGCTGTGTATTGTGTCTTGTGGATACTGCAATTCAATAATTTGAAGGGAGTCCCTGGATAGACAACTCCAGAGTAATAAACTCTGTTATCGATGCCACGATCACACACTGTTACCTTCTGAAGGGTTGTTTGCTGTAACCTTGTTATCACATGCCTTAAATTTGTGGCACTTAGTGTCAAGGTGCAGAAACATTCTATGTAACAGAAGCTGTATAAAACAGAAGTACCCATTCATGTCAGACCTCAAAAACCCTAAAGTACCATCACATCTTGATTCTGGGAGAGGTGGTAAATGCCCTTCCTCCACGGTTTGTCTGTAATTGTTGGTCAATCATAACAATTCCTGCATTTTTTAAAGTGCTAAAACAAGTGAAAGAAAAGGACAGATACAATGTACAATTTTTACACACAGGTGTCTATGGGTAAATGTGGTGTAGCGTCAATTTAAATCTGGAAAGTGACGGCACAAGGGCTACACAATCGCATACAAAAACCAAAGCAAAGTGCAGTTTCCTCTTTACTGTGCCAATGGTGGATAAGTTTAAAGAACTATTTACAATTAATAGAGTATTTACAATTAAACAAACCCTAAGACTCTGTCTGGACAAAAAGAACCTGAGATGGTGCCAAAGCAAAGAACGTAGGAAAATCAAACAAAGCTACCTCAAGCAAGTTATGAATATCCTAGCTATGGAACAAAATAAAAAAAAACAAAATGGTCTTTAGTGTTGATGCTACAGTATCACAAATAAACTATTCTGTCGACAGTAAACAAAACTACAGGGGGCTGCACTAACCTCTACCCTAATGTGTCTATACAGTATGATGAAATTTACATTTCGGATAAGCAGGTCATGTGACTTGCTTTCCTGTTCCCTTTTCTTCAGGAAAGATAAACATACAATTCACATCAGCAGACCAAATTATAACAACCGAACGAATGACAGTGAACAAACACACATAAACAATAAAGTCACTAATTGAAACCCAGCCAAGTGCAAGCACAACGAGACAAATGTCTGGTTGACTGGGTGCATGCTGGGGTGGCAGATCTTGGAGTGACTGGTCCAGAAGCAATGCTACAGACAGCGGACCTCTACGGGAAGAACAAAACATACAAACACAGAAAAGAAAAACAAGCCACACTGCATCCCTTAAAGCGACATAACAGTTATGAAAGTTTTTTTTGACTTAAGTTTAATGCATATTTATTAGAATGATTAATCCAGGTCAAGCAATTACAAGCATCCCTAAAACAGTCCCATTCAGCTGCAACTGAGCACGTGCAGCACAGAAACAGGCGGCATATCGGCTACCTGAAACCTTCCCGTTGTCTTTATCCAGACCTGCATGTAAACAGCGATTATGGATAAGTAACATACAAGTGCCAGTCAAGCACTGCAAATATTATACATGACAGTGGAAAATGATGAAAGATGAAGAAAAAAATGAACAGCAACCTATAATAACCAGTGTCACCACTAAGAAGTAATGTCAGCATTTGTGAAATGACTACTTGATTTATTAGAATGTTAGTGTTCCAGCTGGATTTTTTCTGTTATTCTTAAAATCAGCCAAACAAAATGATTACTCATGAAGTACACAAATAGCCTAAACCTCAAATAAACTTTTGATGTGGAGAGCTATTTTGGAAATGTGGGTTCAGGTGGGTTCATTGTGTTTATTTCTGTGTTTAAACTCTTTTTCTTCTTCTGTGCGTAAACTCTTTTCTTATTCTTTATCAAAATGATGCTCATAATGATGTTCATAGTTTTTCCCTTTAATGAAAAGTATTTTGTAAATGTTTCAGAAGTCTATTACAGGCAAGATTCACAGGCATTAATAAAATCCACAATCATTTCTTATAGAAACATACAAAGACAGATATTAAATATGTGCCATATAGGAAGTGGTGCCTCAAAAATGTAAGAATTCATTTAATTCATTTAAATTTTTTTAAATGAATAATAGCAGTGTAAAATAAAATAAAAAAAAACAAATTATATCTTTTATCCAGATAATTTTGTATGTGAGTAATAGTACATCAAGAACATTATTTTTAAAGAACCCTTTTCACAATAAATTCATTTTTAATGTACTTTACAAATTGAAAGCAAGCATCTGTCATTATATGTATGCAGCTATATAACAGTGATAGTATAACTTAAAAATAAAAATGACACTTTATTGCACAGCATTGCATCACCATAATTTGAAAATCTAGTCTAGATATAATTTCTCATATGTACATGTACAGCAGTAAGAAATAAAATGAAGATTTACTTTTCAGCCATAGATTCATTATAAATAAATTAAACAGATTGGATTACTTCAGCCTTATGCTCTGGTTATACTTGCTTATTTCATTATGCAAGCCATCAGCAGTCTTTAACTGACGTTCGGGGTATTAACCAAAAAGACAGCTGCATAAAGAGGCTTTATATAATCCACTTAGGTGATATGTGCATCGTAATTGCACTGTGGACAAGATATGCTCCCAGTAAGACATGTATAAAATATGCTTTCTTGTGTTACTCAGGTCAGTCCACAGCTGATGTTCTAATGCATTTTAATGTATTTAAACACCATATACTTATACCAAAGGCTTTCTCAATTTATTGCCATTGGAATACTTTTCACTTAAAAAAAAGCTGCCTTAATAATTGCTTAAATATCTAAAATCATCCTACCCGACATTTGGAATTGCAAATCTATGGATATAATGGTTTATGAGCATTATGTGTGCCTTTCACTAAAAGTTAGACTTCAATGAAATGAAAAAGCAGACATAGCTGAGTACTGAACCCCGAATACTGCCTCACCTCACCATAAACATGTTTGTCTTTCCATTCATCCAGGGATTTCCAGAAAATGGCAAAGGTTATCGCCTTTTCTCTTAAAGAAATTAATTACTTGTGAGACAGGGTGCATTCATGGTCAGCTCTGGTGGGCTGTCATGCGTAGCACCTGCTTTTTGGACACCTGAATGCTTATTAAATCATTGATTACAGAGAAGGATGCAATTTTTGGGAGCAAGAGTCTAAAAGGGAAGAAAAATTCAATTACAGCTGGGTGCTCTGTTGTCAGGGATGATGAGAACAATGTTCTCAAAATGTAATATATTGCGGGCTGGAGCGATATCGTCTAGCCATGGTTTGTGGAAAAGAAACGCTGTTCATGGTACATGGTTACTCAAGGCAGCATTTCTTTTTATTTAATTATATATAATTTAACAGACGAGTGTAATTTGTCATTTTTGTCATCAGCAAAGGATACTGTGAATGGTCCAGGGAACCTGCTGAAGCCTTTCGCCAGCCATTTATGTTGGGATAAACTGACCATCTGTTTTCATAATTAATATCATTTATTGCACAGTGAGCAAAAACAGAAAAAGCCCATATGTAAGGTTTCCTTACCTTAGGTAAGGAAAAGTTAAGGTTAGTGACTTGTCTAAAGCATTAGGACCCACTCATCTTCCCAACAATGTATCATGAAGCTGTACCACTAGCATCACCAGCTCTGTATCGGATCCAGTTGCCATGCTGTCAGATAGGCTAATCACAGTTGTTATTAACTTCCCACTTTATTTTCTTATTGCTTTTATTTTTAACAAATTTCATCGTTGGTTATAAGCAGAGCACAAAGGGGGATTTCCAGGACTAACATCAGCGCTTACTGGCCTATCCACATTTTCAGGCCACATTTTCAAGTCTACAAGTTGAATGTTGACTAGTTGACCAAGGTAAAGATAGTGCTGCTGAAGAGACAGTGTTGGGCCCATAGATTTGTGCTGCAGACACAGAAGTTCTTTGCAAACCTTTACAATATTTACAGGTCTGAAGAGTTAGATACATAAGGTAAAACACAACGCACAAGGCTGGTACAACCACAAATCTTCAACTCTAAGGCTTTCACACTCTACTTATGCATCTATTTCACCCCACTCTGTTGTGCTCATGGCCTCTTTGGGTATTTTAGACCCCACTACTTTTAAATTACTTTACTTTAAATTTTCAAGACTATCACGGACATGAACACAAAAGCCACAAGGATACATGTGGACATTCATTTGATGGCTATACAAAAACAGATACAAGAAAAGCAGTACAGGCTTTTAACACATACAGAGTTCTCATGTAATTACGGTACCAGCAAAAAGGCAGTTCCCTGGAGGAATTATAAAGACAATTAAAATGGAAAAGGAAAAGGAAACAGAAAGTAAGTGTAAGTTTGTGACAACAGTAGAAACAAATTCAATGACTGTAGGAGAATCAAAGGTATGTAGCCACAGAAAGGGTAACTAAAACAGTGACTATATCTTTTATAAGTATTGTGATATTTTGAGTGTAGCTGTGTGTTGCCATAAATTTATGAAAATTGCCCTGCTGGGACAGCCTAGTCTTTCACAGTTTATATTGCATCTCCAGTTTATAAATTTACCATATGCATTTGCCACACATTACTGCAATGTTTTTACACATTTATTGTAAATTACATTTTTAAGTTATAAGTTATAATGAATATATATGAATATTCTTCATAATACATTGTTTGTGTTCAGCTTACATAGTCATCAGTTTGGGGAAAATGTTAACATCATAATAAGAGTAATTACTTTTAGTAAAATTTAAAGCAAGTGAATCCTGCTAATAAGGTGAAATAAGCCAATTTGCAGTTGACATGCACATATTTTTACATTACTACACTATTTATGTCAATGACAGTCATCATGCAATAAATGATTATGTAGGGGTAAGCATTTGTTTTTCTTTTTAAAAACTGCTGCAGAGATATTATGCCAAATGGCATGAGTTCACTATCTTGGTGTTATTCATCCAATTTTTGCTATAAATTAAGATTTTGTCTTAATGCTTAGGTTTACATAATTTGTTACTAAATTTTATACAAGCATGAATTGGCTCTCACATAATTAGAATGCACTATATAAAAAAAGAAATATTGCAAGCAACCCACTTAGACTTAATTGCATCCTGGGGCCAGTTTTTATCGCATTTGTTTTTGTATTAGAGCAAAAACACAGTAGAAGTCAAAAATTTGGCTCTATTGGACTAGCTGTAGAACACAATTTACAGTACCTAATATGTGTGTCTAGTTATTAGTTTCACCCTGATGTGGAAAACAAGACAACATCTTGCAGCTTTTTTGCATCAATACAATTATGTTTGAGATGTCTCAATCTGTATCTCATTTCGGTTGCCTCAAGATAGCAGCATGTGGGTATACTGCATCGACACTTGTCTTTTTTCTCAATACATAGAACCTACATACCTAAATACACTAAATGATTCACATGCCTTATTTTACTGGAGTAATAAAAAACAGTTTTGTATATCCTACAATTATTTTGATACAACATAATGCTAATTAACAGAAAAACTGCTGGTGAAACACCTGAGAGATGGATGATGTGAAACCGTGAGTTAAGTATAGACAGAAACTATGAAAAAGTAGTCAGCCATAAGTTCAGGACCTTTCACACTAGGTTTGCACCACTACAGCGCCTGTCCTCGGTGAGTTCTGGATCTCCACATCTGTTCGGTGGCTGTTGATGGAAACTGGGGCAAGCAGTCCAGCACACTTCTTCAATCACACATCTCAATGTTTGCCTAAACACTCATGGAGTATTGGATCACACAGATCCAATACATGCTGTATTCATTCACACAGAACGAATGCCGTTGCCTTTCAAGCAAGCTGAGTTCTTTCAAAATTTCACATCTTCCTTCCATGTCCATTGAGGCCAAAGTTTCACTCATGACCATCATACTTTAAAAATATATAATTGAAGTCTGTTGACCCTTCGCATTCCCATTTGGAAAACATTAAATTGTAAGTGAGGTATTATACATAAATCATGCAATGAGTTATATTCATGGTAGCTGTTGAATATATTTTTTAAGCACTAGCTGTAGTGACTATTTTTTATTATCGTTAAAATAATAATAAATATCATATCTTGGCATAATGGCATGTACATTTTTCACAAGTACTTTCACATAAAAGTTTTTGAAAATGTTGAAGGAAAAAGAAGACAAGGACTACCAGCAACTAGATGGATGGAGTGAATCAAAGACAATCTGCACACCCATTTCAACCCTAAAGACACACAAGTGGAGGACAGAAAATTCTGGAGATGCTCTGTGTACGTAGTCAACTAGAGACAACAAATGTTTTGCACTTTAATGGCAACAGCCACATGATGAATATGACATTAATTAAAAAAACATATAATATTAAGTCAAAATAATATGACAAGCAGTTTTAAATAATACATTCTACAATTATATTGAGAAGGCATAAACAAAAAAAGTTGTCATGTGCTGGTTGTAACAATGGAATAGATTAAAACTAGCTTCAAAATGTTAAATGTTTTGCATTGTGTATTTTTATTGTATGAAACTTTCTCTATAACTTTCAAAAAAGCATTAAAAAGCACTTAAAGTCACGTAGTAAGCAGTATAAATGGGTGACGTTTAAGCTTTTCAAGTCACTTAGGTTAAAAGCATGAGGGACAAGAAATCTTGTAAAGCAAGTAAATAATGTAATGGTGTAATTAAAGCTTTTTTCTCTAGATTTCCTTAGACAGCGCTGCATAGGCATGGGTATGTTTAAAAGTTTCTTTATCATAGCTGCACTTTTTAATGCTGGGCCTCAGTGAGCCTCTACACTTCTGCCTCGCTGACCATCATTAATTTAGCAATGACCTTGAAGGGTTCCCCATAATGGCTGCTGTCTGCTCTTGCTGATCTAATCCCTTCGAAGGCGTAAGACGAGTGCACTGCAGGTGGACGGCAGCAGAGGAGGGAGCTGCAGTTTACCTGAAGACGTGTGGAATTACGAGCTCCTGGCCCTTATTGGCAGGTGGTCGTAGCTGTCACGATGAATTATCGCTTTGAAATGCCAATCTGCTGCCACAGGCTTTCTACTTCAGGGCTGCGCTCAGTGATCCACCGCATTGAGAGTGGAGCAAAGTTCACCCAGACGTCCCATCTCTCCACTCTCCTGTCTTCCAGGGAGGAAATCAAAGTGTTGGCTTGCATCATGCACCCTAGCGTGAGCCTCCTGCAGTTACATCACTGCTTCTTCTACCGCCGAAGTTTCCGCAATCAAAGAACTCTAAAATCCAGCACAGCGGCATTCCTAATGTCACCTTGATGTGGTTTTTTGTCTGGACATGCTGTATTAAACATGTAAATACCCATTTGCATTGTGTTTTCTTCATCAGCTGCAGGATGCATAAGGTTAAGTAAATCAACATTTTCTCGTAACTGTCATCATACATGCATAAATTCTACTAGGTTTACATAAGACATTACATTTAATAGATGTGATCCCTACATTTTCATCTTACAATTGAAAAATCTCTAACCTCTGTTGCTAGGTGTGGGACAGACGTAGCCACAGAGGCAGAACAAAGGCACTAGACAGCAGGATATGAACATCAGGCCTTAATAATGCCAAACACAAACTCAAAAAACCCAACAAAATGAGGCAGAACCATCAGCTCCCACATCATCCCAGGCTGTTCTCCCCTCAGGCCCCCACAGTCCTCAGACTAGTCTTCAGTAAGGCACTGAGGGCAAGGCAGGGGGGCTAACAGGGAGCTGTCCATCATGTTCAACCCTGCCCATGTCAAGTAGTACCACCCACCAGCTCACACCTGCTATCAAAAGCTCAAGCTCCATTTAAAAGCAAGAAGCAAGTGAAAAGTGTCATGTACATAATAACTAGTTTCTGTGCGAGAAGTGCGCTCTTAAGAAGAGGTCATTTCATCTTCAGAGCTAGTACATCTCTGTTGGATGTTGATGATCAGCATGTTTACCCTCTGAGTGATAGATAGCATTTTAACATAGCCATAAGCCACAAGAGATTGATATACAAGAGGATGCAGGAAACTTTCATGTTGGTTTTCAAATTTTCAAACAGTTTTACTGTTCTAAATCTTCACTGAGTAGGTAAAGTTGTGACACATTCAAAAACATTTAAAAAGGCATGCTATTATCATTTTATTTTGAGTCTTACATGATAAAGTCAACGCCTCAAAGAGATATGCCTTTGTGAAGTTTACGGTCTAATGAATATCGTGACCAATACAACCCAGCTTTACATTTTTGTTTATTTTTTTCTGTACATCAATAACGTTCAGCTGGGACTGGGATTTACTGTTATGTTAATTAAGTGAGTGGGAATATGGGCTCTAATAGAAACCTCAGTGGGCTTGAAATTTATTTGTTTTGACAGGGTCATAAAACTTTTTTGCATTAAGATGTATTAACAATGGGTAATGCAGAATAATTATCAACACCCCCCCCCCCCGTAGAGAAATCTGAACTGAAGACAATCTGGTACCAAAATGAGGCATTTTTAATTGTTAGTAAATGTACTATCTTAATGGAGAATTGAAAAGTAGTATGCTTTTCAAAGTCATGAGGGCATTTGTTATTATACTACTGTATCCGAATAAGAGGGGGTGTGCACAAATAGCCATACATGTTCCTGCTTGAGAGTCACATAAATGTAGCCCAGGATGTCCTGGAATACAAATTTCACTTTCCCATTTTTATAACTCACATTATTGTTACAGCATCTGTCTCTTGGGTTACAGTAATGGGACATCCCTGGGTCGCTCTGACTTTGTTTCTGTGATCAGACGATCACGTTATTCTAAGAGAGTGAGAGGAAAGTCAAAGTATATGTTTGACAATGGTGAGTAAATTCCTAAATGACTTGGGACCAAGTGTCTTTCCATTTTAGGCACAGTATTTGACAAGCAGGCCTCTCCAGGGCACTGTGTGTCACATGCCGTTAGAGCTGAGAAGTATTAATCTTGCAACCTTAAAGAAATGGCAGCATGCCCAAACTTGGAGTGGAGCAATGGACCATGTGAAACGACCTTCCACCTTCAGCTGAAATTTACAGGTATCAGACATTCACTACATTATATCAAGTATAAAAGTCACACCTGTGAACCTTAGGGATTATGATAAAGCTATATTTAACACCTTTCAATGGATGATCCATAAGTGCTGCACATGAAAAGAACTAATCAGATGTTGCATATTAGTACCAGGACAACATGGATCTCAAGTTTTTTGGCCTTTAGGAACATTTTGCTGGGGAGCTAAAAGGAAACCTAAAGCAGAACACCAACTGGGGTCATTGGAGGTATATGGAATTTTATTGGTGCTTCTGAATTTGAGCCCTGCCATTGCTAAAGCACTAGGCTATTGTTTGAGTTCTGAAATAGTGAACCATGACTGCAAGCCAGTGGAGGGGAGAAAAATCAGTGTGACACCAGCAAAACAAGGCCTGTCAAGTAACACGTGGGCAGTGCAGTTCTGGTTGATTTTATTGTTTAGGCAGGTTGGGATGGGAGAGCAGCAGAGAATGAAAAAAAAGTATTTTTACTAGGTGGACAGGAAAAGGCAAACCTGTCCAACAATGGGGAGAGAAGTGTCAGGATCAGGTGACTTCTTGACAAGTTGAGAGTCTGGTGACAAGCTTAGCCTGTTATGTCAAGGGAACCCAAGTTCTCTGGCGGTCTGCAGAGCTGTATGAGCGCTCAGAATTTGCAGGTGATGTTTATGTAACAAAAAAAGTCATTCAAAATGGAAATGAAAAAAGAAGAAAAACATACTACATTAACAAGCACAAAAACAAGAGTTGAAAACAAGGAATGCAAGAGGATTGTTTGGTATGGACTTCCATTTGGTGTTTCTTAAAGGCAACAGTATGTCATATCATCTATGTCTCCCAGAAGGGACATAACCCTGCACAGACACGAGAAGGCTTGGAACGACAACACTCATATCTTTATTCCTAGAATATCCTCTATTAGTATGTAAATTATTACAGTCTCTATAGCTTCTCTAACAATACTGTCACCTGAACAAAAGAATGTTTCCGTTACATAAATAAATTCATTCAATTAATTCCATTTTAAAATAAGGGAATAAATGTTACAGCTAAATATTGCAATTAAATTCATAATTACCAGGCTAACGTGAAATTAATTTAGAGAAACATTCCTATGTTAAATGAAATAATGTGAGCAAACACGGAATATTCATTACTCACAAGCTGTATGTTTGCTCATTTTACTTCAGACATGAAACCCCTGTGGAATGAAAGTGAAACAGTATAAAACGCAGTGTACTGCTTTCCTTACATATAAAACCTTCATATATGAAATTTAAATTTTCCTAAATAGTGTGTTAGTGTTAATTATTGCAAACTGCTAATAGATACATTATATAATTTACAGGCAGGGTAATATGATTCGTAACTCAGCAAAAGCTGTTCTGGTTCTTTAAACCTCTTTTTTACTGAGTTCTATTAGAAGTTATCCTTATTGTAAATTTGGCAAACGTTTAGCGTAATTTAAGTTGATTGATTCAGGAAAAATATTACCAGGTAGCCTGGAATCGTCAAGTCTGGATGCAGTTGTAATATGTTAATATTATTTTATTAAGATCTTATAGATTTAATAAGACCTTATTGTCTCTGACCTGGTTTTTTCTTCCCATGTTTCTCTCACTTCCATATGATCACACTGCCTCTGATCTGGTGTAAGATAGCTTGTGATTCCTATTGAATGTAACAGAGCAATTTAGTGTGTTACTGGTTTGATAATATGGTTCCCTTGGCCTCTGATGCAGTGCAAGTCACTCCATGATCAAAATGAATGAAGTCATGAACAGGCTCTGCAAACTAAATTGAATTTAATGAATCAATTCGGGAAAGAAATTTAAAATGCCCGGCAGCATTGTGCAGTCATGTCTTCATCAAGAAATGGATAAATGCGAGTGTAAGTGCCCATAACGTTCTCTGAATGCTACTTCATGAACCATTAAAAAAGTGGTACAGTTGCAATCTATGGTTTTTCTTCGGTGCAAAATATGACTCAATACATAACTGTTAAGTACAGAAAAAAGTATAAAGTCATGCATTTAGACGCGCATGTGTTTGTGTTTATTTATATATCGGTTTGTGTATATAATTAGTATATAGTTATATAATATATACAATGTGTACCATATATTGCAGGTACACTCCTGCACCTTTCTTATCTGGAGAGGAAGAAGTTCACACATTCAGCATCAACTTTAAGCAATTTGTGGATCTTCACAGCAATAATTTCAACTTGTTTGTTTTTTTTTTACTGTATTCTCTAGCCTTAAATTTTAATTTGGCTCTTGGAAAGGATGAGATGGAACCAGGTCATTTAAATTCCAGCCTCATTATATGCTGGAACCTCCAGATAGAGAGGTTCAATTTGCATTTAGATTGTTTCAGGAGAAGTAAATGAATCAACACTTTCGCACTTACACCCCCACAAACGCATGTGTATCATATGATTTGGCCATCTGGCTTGTTGCTTCTCTCTGGTATTGTATACCTTTCAAAGACTTCAACTAATGGCAACTGAATTTATAGAAAAAAAAGTTTAAGATGTATGGAAATACTTCAAGCCATTCCTTGGAGTCTTGCTTTAATGGCAAAGGTTGGTAAGTTATAGATTGAGATAGGATGTCTCTTGGGCAGAAAACAGCTGGCAGGTGATAGGAAAGATGTTGAACTGCATACTATGAGAGCTCTTCCAGGCATGCAGAGATACATGATGGAAAGGATAGCAGAAAACAACTGTTGCTACATTATTGTGATTAGAGGGCCATTTGTCTTTGGGTTCCCTTTAAAAGAGGATGGAAGTGCGGGTTTTAAACCGAAAACATTTTCTCTTTAACGGTCTCAGAATAAAACAATCATGGTAGGTGCTGTAAATAAATACAGTCATGCTTAACTTTTTGATGTTTTCCTTATTACTGGGACAATGGATTTCAGAAGGATATAGAGCATGTAAAACAGAACAGTAAACTAACCATCTGTCAAGCAAATTTGAGCATAAGGGATACTTTGCTTTCAAAACACAAGTTCAACACAGTGTATGACACGGTTTTGATGTGTGTGCTTTTTTAAACAATTTGTACAACATCTGACAGATAAGGTAATGTTTATTTCTCTACTTTGATGTACTGTCTGCAGAGAGATTTAAACATATTTATGCTGGTTGTCGTAATTCAGGCACAGAAACAAGCTTTCAGACCTATTTACATCTGTTTTTTTTAACCGGAAAATAAAAACATCTGCAACATATAGGATATAGGCAAGTTTTTTGAGCAGTAGGAGACTCCCTCTGGAACGTGACTCCCAGCAGCTTACTGAAAAGTGAACCCATTACCACTGGTAATGTGAAAGAGCATTTACGTTTTCTAATGCTGTTTATGCTATATATTCAGATCACGTACGACATGAAAAACATCACGGGCATCTACAGGGCATTAAAGCAAGACACAGTTGAAACATGAAGGAGGTGCATCATCTTGCATACAAACAGTGTCACTGTTAAAAAAAAAGTCTTGAAACCCTAATACTGGTGGCAAGTAAACTGCAGCACCAGCTGGTGGCTGGAAAATTTGTCCAATGGTTACTGAAGGCTATGAAAAATAACTACTATTGTTGCTAATTGTTAATATTATTGTGAACATTTTAAATTAAACCAAGTACAGACAACTTTTTTCAATCTAAGAACAGATGACAAAGCTTTAGTTATATGCAAAAATGGCGAAAACTCTCAAGTGCAGACTTATGAAATATGCTATGAAAATGTAAGACAGTTTTAAGCATGCCATTTTATAACATGTGAGAATTCCACTACCTTTCCCCTGAAATGTTCAAGAACAGCTTAGAACAGACATGTCCAACCTGATTACTAATTTTACAGCAAACCTTAAGTTAAAATGCGATGGATACCAACATGTAAGACATTTGGACTGAAGTTGTTCAAGACCAGAGAAGGACTTACTGCCCTATTAAGATTCAGAGATAATGGGTCAACCTGAATGAGCTTGGACTATTTATCTAGTTCATGAAATACTTTTCAGTCTCTGATATGTGGAGGTAACTATGAGCCAGATGAAATCTTTGACTACATTTTTTTTTGAAGATGAAAATGAGAGCAAGGATGAAAATAAACCCCAAGAAGAAATCTTTGTAATCTGCATTTTGAATTTTTAAAGATTCTGTTTAAATTGCTACAACATCTTTTCAGTGCTGCTGTACAGCATGGTCTTACCTCATTATATATATAAAAAAACTTTAATATACGTTCATTCCTACTTTATAAGGTTAGAAGGAACTATATAAATCTAAAGCCCATAGTACATTCAAAGATCAGACAAGCATGCAGATATCCCCACAGAGACCTGAATATCAGTGAAAAAGAAAGAAGGAAAGATTTGAGTGTCATGCAGGAGAAATTAAAGCCCATGAGAGCCAATGGAGGGATAAAAAGTGTTCCTGTCACTGTTATGCAGATGACACTGAAATCTTCCTTTTTTTTCATAACGGTATGCAAGTTTCTGAACATCTGTGTGATGTGTCCCCCATGGAGAACTGCTTATTAACTAAATTTCAACCTCTCTAAAACGTGATGTTCCTCTCAGTTGAACAGGTGATTTGTAGGAACATCATAATCTGCCCTGGACAAAAACATGCAAAGAAATACTCAAGAACATCTAAGAAGACCTTGATGCAGTTTTGATGTTTGGGAAACTTTGGTGCTCACTTATACAGTACTGTGCAAAAGTCTTAGGCATGCAACTTCAATGTCTGTTGAGAAGTACAGGTAGATTCTTATCTACCATCAGGGGGGTTTCTGATTGGTCCCAAATTCATTCTGTAGCCTGAGAATGACCTCAAACACCTGATCTCCGTCATACAGAACTATCTTTAGCAAAAAGAAGGAATCCTGCAATAGATGGTATGGTCCCCACAGAGCCCTGATCTCAACATGATCAAGTCAGTCTGGGAGTACATGCAGAGACAGTCAAAGTCTGCAGAAGAACTGTGGCCAGTTCCTCAAAATGTTTGGAAGAACCTACCAACCTCTACCTTAAACTGCTTGCAAGTTTGCATAAGAGAATTGCCACTTTTGCACAGTACTGTATTTGACATTTACTTTGACTCAGTACTAAAGAATTTGCCCAGCTTAGCCAGAAGGTGCATTTTCTGATGTTTCTCTGCTTAGGCAACTCCTATACACTCCTTACTGATCCTTGACTTATTTTCCAGCAGTTCCCTTCTGGTAGACCATAGCCCATCAACCATGCACAAATGCAAAACCATCACACATAACATTCCCAAACCCAACTCTCATTTACTCATAGCCTGATCATTTGTTGTACCTCCATGGTAAAATGGTGTACTTATGATGGTAATAGCTTTTCTTCATCAACTTCTGTAAGGACTCCTATCCTTATATACAGCCTCAGTTATAACAGAATAGTATCAAGACTGAAACTGAAGTATGACATTCATTTTGAAGTGCTCATTCCCAAGTTAGCTTTCAGCAAAGCTTTGTTTAATGTACCAATCCAAGATCTCATCACTGAACAGGGCTCAAATCCAGCCAGAATTGCAAAACAAAACAGGATGCATTAATTGAAGCTACAAACAAAAATGGGGATCTAGATAAACAAGCAGATAGGTGGTATCTGCATTGATTCCGTTTTCTTCTTCAGTCTTCATGTGCCATACATAATTGAGGGATGGTGTTTTGAGATTTCAAAGCAAAAAGAGAAAATGAGGAAAATAAGGAAATGATAGAAGCATTTAATATATACTAGATATATTACGTCATAGCAAATTCAAAAAGATGATACAAACAAATCAACAGCATTTTAAACAGCATTTCCCCTCACCAGGGAACAAAGTTCTTAGTAAGTACTTTTTGAATACATGATAATTAATTTTAGTTGCTCCTATACAATGAACACAATCTGATCAAGTAACATATTACTGTGAAGGTGAAACGTCAGCAAAATAACTTCATTCTCGCAGGATTTTATGACAACATTAATCATTTAGTCTATATCAAGAGGTCACTACATGCTTCATTCTTGGGACTCAACTACTTAATGAAGCTGAAGAACATCAAGCTCTAAATTACAGCTTTAACTCAGCTTTAACAGTGACGAACCTGCATAAAAAGAAAGGCTATTTAGTATATAAACATGCACACATAACAAGTACATAACATAAGTAACCTCAAAAAATCTTCACTGCATTTTGACACTCCCTTTTCATGTATATAAAACAAGGGTCCTTATTTGTGAGGTTCTGATTAAAAATGTATTTGTTATGTATTAATTTATTAAACAATTTTCAAATCTTTTTGCGATTTTCACGATTTTAGTGCGTCAAATTTATTCAGTCACCTAGTCAGTCTTCTTTATCTCTTTTTTTATTGGTCGCAGCAACATGTACAGCCTTTATTTCTTTTTGCTCAGGTTTTTATATAATGTCAGCAATGTAGTGTATACAAAACCTTTGTAGCAAAACCTTTGTGACAAAATACAGAAAGTTATCTTTAGTTTTGGTAATAATGCCAAAAACGTAGATACTGTATCACGAGTTGGTTAATTTCTTAGATGCATTAGTCTGGAAATACAGTTACAAAGACATTACCACAGCAGAAAGAGAGAAAAAAGAAAGCTGAAACTGTATGCCATTTGTAAAATGCTGATAACCTGCAAGATAATTGGTAAGATAAATCTTTACAATCTCTGTTAGGCTTAAGGTTAAATTGACAAAAGAAAGGTACATTTATCACTGGACACAGCAGTGGGATATATTGAAAACTGGGTTTGGATGCGAAACAAGGCCCACATCTCTGGCACCCCTGGTCCGTTTCCAGTTCCGGCTGTCACTAAATTGCAGCTAATTTTCCTGCGATGAATGCCGCATTTGTGAGTCGACTGCTTAATGCAATACAGTAAAATTAGATCCTTAATGACTCTTTGGGTCTCAGTGGTACTTTAGGGGATAATAGTAATCATATTTCAGACCAATTGCTTTTCATAATAGCAAAGATGTTTGGGTGACTTATCCCAGCTGAAGCTTAGTTTCTAAATGGGGATTAATAAAAAAGACTAGAAAAGGCAAGGCGTGGAATGGAGGTATCTCACACAAGTGCTGTGCTTTGCCTGGAAGGAAACAACCGCAATCAGCATATGGTTTAACAGATGTTGGTCTCAAGGTGACTTTGCAATAGTGAGATTTCCGAAGCCGTAGGTGCTTTTAACAATCCTAATTATGCTACAAAGCAGTCTTAGGGTTTGATACATTACGTTTCAAATAAGACATTACTTTTTTTCTCCCCTCTGAGGAACAAAGCTAATTCACTCTGCAGGTTTTCCGAAGTGAGGCATTTTCTTATGATAGTTTTAATCACCTCAATTGCATATTACTTCATTGTGCTTACCTGTAACTTTATACTCATGGCTTATTTTCAACAAATAGTATATAAAGATGTGGGCTGTTATATTGGATACTTTTTGTGCTTCTTGATAGTAGAAAATACAACAGTTTCTTGGCATCTGGATATCTATATTTTTGCTGTAGCAGGCCTTGAAAATTACCAATACCAATATATTGGCATCCAAACAGAAACTTTTGCTATAATGAATTTTTATCTCTTTATACATAACAAAAAACGAAAATGTAAATAAAAATCAAAATAAATGTTTAGAAATCTACAAATAAATAACATACGGTATTGTACAGTGTACTGTAATAAAACTATATGCATTGCAGTGAACTTTGTTATGTACTGCTACAAATTTATTCAAAGCCAGGTGCGTGCATGCACGTGTTATCAGCTGTTTCCGTATGTTTCAATTTGTCCGAACAAGTTTGTCACTGCATTTATTGTGCTTTTCATTTTTTAAAAGAAACCTGTTTCATTTTTATGCTGGTTATTGCCTCAAACAAAGAGGCTGGGGCAGGTTACTTTGACAGACATCTTTATTTCCATTATTCAACATCTGATAACGCTAAACTCTTGTTGTGTACCCCTCACATGCACCCTCTCATCTCCTGCATGTAACACACTGACTAACAGGTTTAATGGCCTGCACTGTACATATTGTGCCATGTGTTATAAACATATAAATTAATGAGGCATTTTTCTAACTAGGTAACTGGGGTTTACAGTATTTACCATGCTAAAATCATGGGTTGATAGTTATATGTATAGTATAGTTATTTAGTAATTTTCTGCAATTAAAATAATGGGAAACAGGCACTCAGTATCTGAAACATTCAGCATCCAACATGTTTTCAGGAACGAATTAAATTTTGATACCAAGGGATTACTGTATTGTCCTATCTTCTATGCGATACTGCTTACACACAGCATTTCAATGACAATTGCTCTATTGCAGGTGATAATTGCAGGGATTGCTGTAATGAGGACCTAGTTTCTGCTTAAAAGCACCTATTGGTATAACTGATGCTTGAATTGCATAACTTTAAGAATCTCTGCACTATAGTCAGTGTGTGATTGTCCAGCATATTTTGTCATTATATTCCCAATATAGTGCTGTTAGAAAGTTTGTGCACCCCTTTGAATTTTCTGAATTTGTGCATAAATGATCTAAAGTGTGTTCAGATCTTAATCAAAGTCACAAGAATAGGGAACCCAATGAAACAAACACAAAATATTATACTTTCCCATATTGCTCAAAATCATCTAACATTAAATATCGATCAGAAAAATTAATAATTGAGCCTCTAGTATTATCAGTTTGGTTAAGATAATTAGAGCCAGGATTGCCAAGCAAAGGGGTAACAATAGGTATGAGTTTAGGTGGCCCTGCCCTATTTAACAAACATAAACCTCAGTTTTCACTTCACAAACCTGGGTACTCTCCCCAGGTATAGTCAAACAAAAATATTCACTCCATGAGCAAGGCATATAATATTCCAGGAGATCACAAAGAACGCCAAAGATCTAAGGATATGCAGGTCTCTTTTGTACTGACTAATATCATGAGTCATGAGTCACCTTCAGGCCAACACTGAACAAGCATAGTGTGCATGGGAGGATAGCAAGGAGGAGGCCACTGCTTTCCAAGAACATAGCCACCCGTTTAACGTTTGTTAAAGACCACCTAAATGAAGATTATTGGAAAAGTGCTCCATTGACAGATGAGAGGGAAGCAGAAGTTTTTGGCTAAAATGAGAAATATTACTGGGCTGAAACCAAACACTGGATTCCAGTGCCTGAACCTCATCCCAATCGTGAAACACAGTGGTTGCATCATGGTTTGGAGCTGTTTTGCGATGGATGACTTGCGATCATTGATAGCTGTTATAGGCCAGTCTAGGGTTGAGACATAACAGAAGGAATGGAGTGATTTGAGACAGCCAGAAAGAAACTAAACCTCTAAATCTTACACACAGTTTATAAGTTCCTGTTTTCTTTTATTAAAGCAATCCAATGACTAAAAGCAATCTGTCCCGAGGTGAGCAAGGCCAACAACAACAAGCAAAATATTCATACCCTTTTTGTGTTAATAATTCTCTTACGTTTCCTCAATTAAAGCATAACAAGAGAATAAAAAAGAAGAAAACGCTCTGACCCCTTTCTGAAGGTTGATGTCATTTAAAAATATTTACAAGAACAATTGGTACAAAAGCATGTTTGAAAAACTATTCGCAGAGTTTCCATCACTTACAATAACAGCAAATGAGAATAAGGTGTAAGCTAGACACCAGCTAAGCTATTTCACCAACTACTTCTCATCACAACAACGACACAGAGCTCTCTCTGGTACGGGGCATCTCTCTCATTTAGGAGTCCTCATTGCTTAAACACTTTCTCCATTTGCTGGCCAGTAGCAGTCTGCTGCCAGTTAGGCTCCACCAGAGCTCTACCTGTTGAGCAGACAAAGAGAGCAAGTGAGATAATCACAGAAAATGCTAAGAGGACCAAGGCTGTACCAATGAAATATAAATTCTGGATTCTACATGGAAATTCTGGAGAAAAATGTGAGGGTAACTGTTAACAGAAGCTCAGCAGAAAGTGGGTCTTGTGGCAAAACAACAAGCCTAAACATTCAAGTGAGTCTGTGAAAGAATGGTTGAAGTGGGAGAAATTTTGTATTTTTGAATGACTAAATCAAAGTCCAGACCTTAATCCAGTAGAAATGTTGGGGCATAACTTGAAGTTGGGAGTCACACAAGAAACATCACTGAGCTGAAACAGTTTTGTGAGGAGGAATGGGCCAAAATTCCGCCAAGCTGATACGCAGGACTGATCAATAGTTATTGTAAATGGTCTACTGTCTCACTAGGTGCTGAAAGCAGATGTTTAGATATTTTTAGTGTCAGATCATTTTGATCGATGAAAGAATGAAAATAGGTAAAATTTTGCAGTTTTTTGTTTTAATGGGTTAATCTAGTTTTATGATTTAGATTAAGAACTGTTCACATTTTAGGTCAAATTTATGCAGAATTTCTGAAAATTCCAAAGGTTTCACAGATTTTCTAGCACCAGCATACATGTTTCAAGATTTCTTTTTTACCATGTAATTGCTAAATAAAATATTGACACAAGAATAACAATGATTTTAAAAATAGAAATTTTACTACAGTCACTATAGATTTAGATTACAGTTTCCATGGATAAACAATTTATTTCACAGCAAATAAATCATGACCGTTTCTACATAATGCAGGTTTTCTGCTGAATCATGCAGTGCAAGATGTGCCAGAATATGACGACGCTAAAAATTAAGGAACTGTGCAGGGCTAGCATAGTGGCACTTTGAGCCGCACTGCTGCCTCACATCACAACTCAGCCTGTGTACAGTTTGCCTGTTTTCCCTGTATCTGTATGCTCTGGTTTCCTCCCACAGTCCACAGTCATGTGTTTCAGGTAATTACTCACTATAAATTGCCTGCAGTGTGTGAATGTGTGTGACTACCCTGTGCTAAGATTATCCAGGGTAAAATCTCCTAGCCTAGTGCTGAGTCATTCTGGGAAAGGCCCTGGACTGCTACCTTGACCAGAACATGCAGTTCAGGACAACGGATGATGGAAAAAAAACATACTTTAAATAGCAAATGTTAGGACATGCACAATTTAGTTGGTGCACATAACAAATCATAACAATGAAAAGTTGTCAAATTCACCTCATTGAAACCGCACAGTTTTTGTATAGGCAAAGTAGGGAACAGAAGTGGCTTTTTTTCTAGTGCTGTTTTCCATCCATGTCTCCAGTCATTCAATCAGTCAAATTCATGGGGAAACTGGCAAACCCCAGACAACTTGAGCTGGACTCAAAACCCCTCACGTCCCCCATGCAGCAGCCCAGTAACTGCGAGGCATTGACTTTGCCCACTGTACCACTAAGTCCTGCATAACCACAGTAACATTACAAAATATATTCAATAAAGTACAGTCATTAAGAGCGGGCTAACTATAGTAATGGATGTAAAATTATCGAATGTGCAATTTGTATTATTTTAATAAATTGTATCATTCTAGTAAACTTCATGTATTTTCATTCCATCACATCAGTATGTATTTTTTTTAACTTTTTTTGATAATTTTGTTATGAAATCTGGCAGATTTGTATCAAAACAGAGAAGTTAATGGTGGATCGAGACTAAAAAAAAGAAAAAAATATATCCAATAAAAGCCTGAAAGGGCTGGAGCAAGAAAGATCCTCATGGGAGATGAGATGAAGCGGGCAAGGAATTCCACAGGGAGGGAACTCTGTCTCCTCTCCTGCAGTATGGGGACCAGCATGTGTGTCTGCGACGGAAATGTGACATGATGTGTAAAGCTGAGCTGAGACAACACATATTCAGTCCCACACAGGGACTCAAACAAGGGTAATCTAGTAATATAGTATGGCAGGGAAAGGAAAAACCAAGAGGCTAATATAACCGAAAAAACAAACTGGAATTGTCAGAATATATACAGAACTGTGCAAAAGTCTTAGGCATCTGTGGTAAAAATGCTATAAAGCGAGGATGGTTCCAAAAATAATGCCATGAATACTTATTAATCAATAAACCTTCTAAAAAGTGCAGTAGACAAAAAAACCTCAATCAAATCAATATTTGGTGTGACTGTCACGCCCCCTGGTCCTGACTCCACTGTTCTTCATTGCTGATCACGTGCACCTGGCTATAAATACCTGTCTGTCTCAAGTGATCTTTGTGAGGTATTGCTGTGATCCCATGTGCACTGAGCAGTCTGTCTGTTTGCCACCCTGGTCACTGACCTGCTTTGTCTTACGGCTTTCGCTTGTATTTAATCCTTATCTGCTTTGTCGCTTGTATTGAACTACTTTCTGGTTTTGACCCATGCCTGTTTTGTGACCACAACTTTGGAATCTCCTTCGGCAATAAACAGAGTTCATCACTTTACTCCTGCACGTGTCTGCACCCTTACTACAGCGTGACAGTGACCACCCTTTGCCTTTAAAACAGCATCAATTCTCTATGCAAACTTGCATGGAGTTTAAGGTACAGGTTGGTAGGTTCTTCCAAACATTTTGAGGAACTGGCCACAGTTCTTCTGCAGACTTTGACTGTCTCTGCATGTACTCCCAGACTGACTGGATCATGTTGAGATCAGGGCTCTGTGGGGACCATACCATCTGTTGCAGGAGTCCTTCTTTTTGCTGAAGATTGGGTGTTTGAGGTCATTCTCAGGCTGCAGAATGAATTTGGGACCAACCAGAAACCCCCCTGATGGTAGATAAGAATCTACCTGTACTTCTCAACAGACATTGAAGTTGCATGCCTAAGACTTTTGCACAGTACTGTATATATCGACCCACAGCTAGTTCAAAGTTAAAAGGCAATAGCCTAAAGGCTTCAGTCTGGTTGAACTGGCACCGTCTCTCATTCAGAACTGCTGAATCCATCTCAGCATTCATGAAAGGTCTCAAAACAACTACCTTTCTGAATCTTGATTTTTTTTTTTATCTGCTATAAAAACTTGTATTACATTATCTGCCAAAAAAATCTATTCAGTACCAATTCTGTATACAGCTACAACTTGTGTAGTGTATGCTGGCAAAAATTGTGGTGTTGGACAAACTGAGTGTACTGAAATAAATGAAATGCATTTTTATGTTATGTTTACCCAAGTGAACAGTATGTTGTTTTGGAAAGAAGTGTCTGCTAAATGAATAAATGTAATGTAAACATAAGAGTCAGTTCTTGAAGAAAGTCTGATTTTGAGGGGCAAGGAAAACTCTGATCAACACAGCTCATTAGGCAGGAGCACAGTCAAAGTCGGCTTTGCTTGTTTTCTGGGGCCCACTATTTCAAGGTTATTTTAAAGGTGTTCCATGAAAAAAGAGGTGTAAAAATGAATGCCCTCTTGTTTATTTCTAGTCTGATGTAACAGCTTGATGTCATATTGAGGAGAATACATCTCTCAATAGATAAAATTTCCTGGATGCATCTGTTGTGAGAGAAGCAATAAAAAACACTATTTGCGATTTTTTTTCATTTAATGACCAGGATACCTTACAAAAAATGATCATACAATTAAAAAAAATTAAATAATAATATGATTAATATAAAGTATTACTGTTACTGCTAAGCTTTCATCCATGTTCTTGTTTTCTGCTGTTGAGATTTTAAACATAATTCATTGAATGGCTCAGTTATATCTCATGATTCTGCGGTTTAGTTTATAAAAGAATGTCAAATACTGCATGAGAACTCCACGATGGATTCCAGTTAATGAAATTACCATGATTTGAAATGTTAATCTGGCAAAAGTTCAGTGGAGAAAACAAAATATGAGGCGACAAACTCTTATGTCCGGTGAGATATATTTTTAGGAGTTTTTACCTATTTTGTGGACTACTCTTAGTTGAATTCATGTTGGTGGACAGAAGGAAAGGCTGAAGAGTAAAGATTCTGCCAAACTGAGTATGCCTTTGCTCATGTTTGCTTTTTAGGAACTAGATCTACAGCCATCTGAGTGTATCTTTGAATGATCAATTATTATTGTAAAGACTCAAAAATATTCTTCTAATGGAGTTTTGTTTGCTTCTCTTATATTCAGCACTTTATTCAATATGTCATTTTGTTCAAGTATTCTGGCCAGTGCTGGGCAAGAGTGATTTTCCAACCAGAACATATGTTTATGCGTACACTTTGTACCACATGCAGCTCAGCTTTTTCAGCTTAGCTTGTGTCACATCATATTAGGTTTAAAAGGATGTCCTTTATTGTCTTGAACGATTCCCAATCTGTTGTCATGGCAAGAATACAGTTATCAATCATTTTATTGCTATTTTTCAAACTAGCCTATTATAGTCGAGTGAGTAATACAATAACTTGATTTTATAATGATCATTTTGTTGCAAATACCCTTAATTACTGTCTGGCAATATGTTGAGCCAGTAACACTGTATGTATCCAATCAGTACTTAATGACTTAGACTCATTCGCACCAGTATACACATCATTTGGTCTTATCTTCCATTATTTTTCAGCTCCAATTATCGCTTTCTTTTCTGTGCGCTTCACAATTCAATCATCAGTGTATTTTTTTCCTATTACAGCTCAATCCATGCAAGAATGTGCCCACAAACCATTGCACTTTTAATCCACTCAGTGCAGATTGGACCTGATTGCCAGTTTTAATTTAATGTCTTACATCCACTCTATCCTCTTTGCAGTCTGTTTGTAGTTAACTTCTGTAAGACTCCAAGATACAGTGCCCTCATTCTTGCTCATGGAGGGATCTTTTGTTCACACCTCGATTTCTACGACTGAACTTGTTCAGCTCACGTGGATTGGCTTCATTTGTGGGAACATTGCAGTCCTGCTCTCCTCTCATTTGGGAAACGTGTGTTTCTCATCCTACTACAGGGTTAGTTTTTCATTTTCTCCGTCTCACTCTGGGGCCACTTAGCAACTTCCGTGACAAGCTGGACTTTGTCCCCTACAGCTTCCCTGAGGGAGTCACTGGGCTGACCCTTAGGTGCTTGTCCTGGCAACCCACCCAGTCCTCTGCCGGATTCCTCTCTTTTGGTGCTATGGGTTTTACCACCCTATCAGAAAGTTAAGAGAGGACAGGGAACTTTAGATATTTACAAGGCTGTGCTACTGCTGACATGTCTCTTGTGCCCATTCAATTAACTTTCCAAACATATTTTAGAAAGCTGAGGTTCTGTCCTGTCCCTTGGGGTTTGCACCAATTGTTTTCTTCTGCTGTAACCACAGCAAGGATGTGTCCATGGATTGTATGCTTTCTCATTCATCCAATTAAATTTTATTGTGTATGTTACAGCACATTTTCTTTCAAATAAATTATCAGGAAGACTTTGACATATTACATTCTCCTGAGGCCCAGAAAATTAAGAAGAACCCATAGACATAAAATTATAAACATGCCATGCATAAAAAGAAAAATTTCCCAAAATGAAATAAATGAGCAGTGCCTGTAACAAAGATAACAGTAATGCAGTATGCAATAATGTGCAACTGTCTGTTTTGCCAGTGCAGTAGTGGTTTAAAACATGGTAAATGAGTGGGTAAATTATTGAACAGGTGAACGACCGCTTGTATTTTATGAATCAGAAATCACTTCAGTTATCATTTGCTAATTCAGTTATACTAGAAGCTCCAACAGGCTATTAAAATACGTACATAGATGTAATGTCAGTGTGTCAGAGAGAGAGAGAGAGAAAAACAGAAACCTTTTGCTTACTTACTTTCAATATAAGTGTAAAAATCTCAGTTTAGTATGACAGTCACTCATTATTTCAAGTCAGCTGCAAAGAGGAAACACGTTTACTGCCATGTCTATATTGTAAATACAAGAGACTGCTGTTGAACTATTACTGCTTTAAGCTCAGATTTGAAAGGATTTGTTGGTTGAAAAAGGTGATTATTTGCACAGCAACACTGCATAGAACAAAACAAAAAAAACCATCTAATCATATTGAGAGCTTGCTGGTGGGACAACGGCGCATATGCACAAGTGTGATCGTGATGGACAGCTCTGTAGTGCCTGTCCTATATCAGTTGAACATCTCAATAACCAAGACCAGCTGCTGCTGGTGGGGGACAAATCAAGGTGAAGCTATAAGGCAGCTGGTGCCAAGTTCAAGTGATACTTAGAATGTACAAGGATTGAGTGCAGATATCTGTGCTGATGTACTAGGATGTTGTGGAAGTTATTTTTTTCAGTATGAGTTGCACGCAGATTTCATCTGGTGATTTTTAAAAAATTTTTTTCCATTGATCCTACGTATCTTTTTCCTGCACCTTATAGGCAGATTGTCATTTTAACAACGGATAGGTAAATGGATAACCTTTTCCTGGGAATGTTTGTTAATCTGCTGCCTTCGAGGGGTGATGTAATGCTCTTAGATTCCACTTGGAATTAAATGTGTCTTCAGGTGTGTTTATTTCTGCTTTGATGAAGTCTTTAAAAACACGCTTAAGAGGTGTTTTCATTCTTTCCCTTCAGAAACATTGAGATTGGCTTGGTATTTGCAGGCAAGGGTGCTGTAAGTGCTGATGGCAAGAGACCATCTGATTAGACACAATAGGAAAAACACCAGTCACTCATTATGTGAATTACTGTCAAACACATTAAGTAGCTATTCCTGTTGAAAAAGCAATGTTTGTTGAAGCAGCAAGAAATTACTCATGATGGATGAATTTCATAGAAACTCAAAGTTCACTCAAATGATTTCCTCAGAAGACACAAAGGCAAAATAGCATGTAATGGGTTTATTACTTTTTACTGTGTTGCACTTGAGGTAATAGTTGGTAATTGCCTGAAAATTGGTTTATGTGTGCATCGATAAAACATGAAATGGTGCACACTTCAGGTGAAAGTTTAATTGATTAGGTTTAATAACCACTTGCTCAACTTCTCTGTTTAAGACGGTAATCTGGCTTGTGTGTTGAAATTTGTGAGGCTTGCTTCTTAGACCCGTTTAAGAATGCGTGAGGCTAACTTTAAATCCTTGATGTTTGTGCTGACTCAGCTGATTTCAGCAGCATTGCCTTGCCACTCAGCCTTCTTGAAAACATTCACGATCTCTGATAGCGTGTGACGGCACGGCTTGTGCCAATTACGCAAACCGATGACCGTTCCTCTCCGACACATAAACAGGGTGAAAAATGAGGTGTTGTTTGGTACTTTATAAAGAAGGAATGTCACAAAGCAAGAAAAATGGCAGTGCAAAATGTCACATGAAAACCTTTTAAAGATATAACTGTCTAGTTTTCTAATTTTTTTTGTCTTCCGAGTTACTCGTCGGCCTTGCCACCTTCTGAATCGACCCTGTTTTCATGTATTTAGCTTTCAAACTGATTATTTAAACATATATGTAAATGCAGGAAAACTCACTCCACTTACAGTTTGGTGACCAGTGTCATCCATCATCTTGTCCTGAATTCTAATGGTAAGTCATAAATTTTTTTGGAGAAGAAAAATGAGGTATCATGGGAATTTTGAGAATAAGTAGCACTTCTAGGCAAAGTTTTATCATATCAAAGACAGTGAAGTCATTATGTTCTGCAACAAAGACTGAACTTTTATGTTGCTATTTACTATATCTAAAATAGTTGCTTCATATTTTGTATGAGTCATTAATGTAAACCTCAGCTTATATTTGTATGTCACTCATTTTACACACAAAACTGACAAAGTGCCCATTACATTTTGTTTTACTCCATACTCCACTGGTTGTTACTTTATCCACTGTGTATATATAGTGTGTTTTGAACCGAGAAACATTAACTGGAAAACACAAACAAAACAAGTAAATGAATTGGCAATAAATTAATTGTTCATGTGAGCTCTCTTTAAAAAAATATAATAACTACATTATGAATGAAAAGTTTAATGGGTCTTATATGACGTTTAAGTGCAGAAATCTAATTATATCATTTGATTTGTGGCAACTGATGCATTTTTTTCTGGGTTTTGGTAAGTATAATATAAGTAGCCACCACTTTCTCATTTAGGTTACTGAATTTGTCTCGTGTCTCAGGTAGGCTGGTTGCCAGCTCCATACTCTAGGGGGCACGCTACAGAAAAGCTTTCAGCATTCTCATGATGCAGATTCCTAGTTGAGAGAAAGATCGTTTGACTTTGTCTACCAAAAAAGCTTCCAGATATGTAGAGACATCCACATTTTCAGATATATACAAGATTTCCTTGTGTACAGCACTACAATGGCAGGCTAATGATAGCAAAGTTGTGTGTAATGCACAGAGTACAGTTTTTCAATATTTATTTTTCCCACATTACAGATTTCTGAAAAGTTTAAAGTATTTTGGAATATATGCAAGGGTACACATAACTCATCTTACAAATACTGCGGCTCAAATATAAAAAAGGTCGGAAATTCAATAGATTCCAAAGCTATATTTTAGGATGGTTTAAGGCAGCAAAAGTGACCTGTAAATCCATAAACCATTTTAAGTGTCCCTTTCTGTGAAAAGAGTGTGCTCCTTATGTTCACAACAAAGAGCTGTATAGAAAGAGCCATTTGAACGCAAGGATCCATCACTACACCATTCACCACAGAGTCTTTGAGAGGTCATTCTCCTTTCATATTACTGTCCCTATGAGTTACTGTGGTAGTCAAGGTTGTAAAGAATTTTGCAACTTTTTTAGTCTGAAGTATCTGTAAAGCTTCTACATTGTTTCCATTTTTTTCATCTCAGTAATTCAGCAGAAGAAGATCTTATCAATGACCTAAAGAGATGTCATCTGGGCAGCATTACTATGAAATACTTGAATAGTAAAAGCCATTGTTTACATTCTGTTATTCCATTCATCCGTTATCCTTAACCACTTTGGCCTGGTCAGCATTGCAGTGATCCAGAGTCTATGCTGGAATCACTGAGCACTTTACTATGAAATTACATAGCAACTAATAAAGCTGGAATGCATGTCTTGAGACTGTGGGAGGAAACCCCTTGCAGAGATGGGAAAAGAGGCAAAGTCCACTCAGACTGAGTTGAATTCAAACTCACTTCTGAATAGCCAAGGTGCCGTGATGCAGCGACACTACTTGCTGAGCCACCATGGTGCCCCTCTTCTTGCCCCAACGAAATTAAAATTTCGGAATCCAACGTAAAAAATTTAAATGTTATCAAAATCCTCAACTGTCCTGTCAGTTTATCTCAAAACACAAAATATTTTTTCAATTCAATTACAATGTTTAAATACATTGGAACACTAAATTCTTTCTCACAACAAAGAAATGATATCCATACTTGTTAAAATAAAATATTTTCACACAATTATAACTCTTGTGAAATTGATAACACAAGTGTGAATGGATGGGATGCAATGCAACCACTGCGGATTAAAGCGAAAAAATGTTCTGTATCAACTCAACTACTCACCTGGTTAAATATGATATTTGGCATAAATATATAACTTAAATGAAAAAGATGGGAAAGGTTAGGATTGGTGGAAATTCAAACGTGTTAGTTTCTCTGGTTTTCTTCATATAGCTTCCTTTGCCGTCTAATGTGCTCACAGGCAATTTCTCCAACTAACAAGGGCATGACTTCTTCAATACAACTCATACACATTTTGCAAGAGGGATTAGCAAAGATGCTCGAGTAAGATTCATTGTAGACCAACAGTGGGGTAGTGGTGTTACTAGGCTGTTCATTGTTTCCCCAAACACTCTTGTTAAGTCGATAACACTCCTGCTCACAATCTGGCCAAAGTTGTTTGCGGGCTCAGATTTAAAACCACTTCAATCAGTGTCGCAGCCAGGCTTTTATCCACTATTCACACTCATCCCCAGTCGAATTACAGCACCCTTATTAAAGCCAAATAATGCTACAAAGCAAAGGAAACAGCATTACCAGAATCCATCGACTTTCATCTAATCCTATTTACCTCAGCAAGGATGAGCTACGTATAATCAGCTTGTGATTTTAGCTAAACAAAAAAATCCACATAATTCCTCATCAAAATTAGCTTGTATTTATTTTGTAAGGGGAAATGGGGACACAAGAAAATGTTACATGGATTACTGATGCACCTTAATATCTTTAAAGGAGGTGATTCAAAAGGAGTCTCACAGAAGCCACTGTCATAAAACAAACAAAAAAAAAAATTAAGGGACATAGTTGTCTGTTTTCAAGATCTTAGAAAAATATATGTCAATATCATCATGCACTTAACATACACCACTCAACTGGTTACTTTGCATTATTATTATTGTTATTGCTACGTTATTTCTCGTGCACGAAAACACTACATTTCAAAGATCCTGAAATGTAAGACTGTTCAGCATGTGTCATTTTATCTTAAGTACAGGCATCCCTTGATTTACGTGGTCTCGATTTATACCTTTTGACAAGAATGCAATTTGATTTTTAATACCATTACTGGATTTACACGCTGTTCTGCTTTATACGATGTGCTCCAACCAAAAAAAATGATAAAAAAGAAAAACTCCTTCATTACAATTTGATCCAAAAATGTGTAAAAAACATAAATTACACACACTGTGTGTGTGTGTGTGTGTGTGTGCGCGCGCTGTATGCACAGGCACCCCTGGCTGCATGTTATATAATGGGCCTTCTTTATAAATGATACACCTTTAAGAGGGTGGCGTTATGTCACAGAGTGCTTGTCTTTAAGAGGAGATGTATGTGTAAATACCGTGGTCATGATTGGTCAGTGGATGAGCATTTTATGTTATGATCCTCTTACACAGTAACATTCTGCAATACTTAATAAAAGTTGACTTATTCTGCTTTGTTCCACCTCTGAGTGCATTTACAACTTTCCTCAAAGACATGGCATGCAGAAAAAAACTGGTTATGTTTGTTACAAATGTGCTTAGAGGTTTCATTCACATCGGACCACCTCGTAACACTGATCAACACAATCCTCGCCTGTGTGAGTGTGTAAGTGTGTGCATGTGTGTGCTATGCAATGGTCCCCTGTTCGTGCGCTACAAGGTGTTGTACAGTGTTTTAGTGATATTTAGGAAAATTGGTTTTGGAGCTTTCAGATGTGCTGGATTATTATTTTATGATGGTAATAGTCATCCTGATATACATAATTTCGATTTATAGGTCTTTTCAGGAACCTATTAGATGAGTAAATCATGGGAAGACTGTACTTGTGAGCTGGCTGTCTGAGTGGAGTTTGCATGTTCTTCTTATGCTCACTGGCATTTCTACTGGGTACTCTGGTTTCCCCCCAGTCTGAAAACATGTGTTCAGGTGGACTCATGACTCATAAGTACCACATATTGCATCTTTGTGATTGAATATGTGTATGACTGTCAACTGTTCCATCCAGGGTGTACCTGGACTCACTTGCTTTGATCGTGAAATGGACAATACTGTAACGGAAATCACTGGCAGTGCACAGAGGAGCAACAGTGACATCACACTGGAAATGAATGAATGAATGGAACTGTAACAATGAGGACCAGCTGCTGACAACTGAGGGACAATCCATGCAGATATTCAGGTCAGCTGGTCTGAAAACTTGAAAAAGAAGACAGGGAGTTGACAGAGTTATAGTTAGCAGAGGGTTTGTGTTATGGGGTTTTTTTTGGTTTTGGAATTCGTTATATGCCTTTCTGTTGTATACTGCAGTGCACATTTGCATTGTTGTTTAGCTTTAGTCTGTAAGTTTTTATTTAGTGAGTCATGTTATGTAAAGTTTTTGTGAAAACCCTGCTGTGCTTTAATTATGTCCTATGTGGCTAACTCTGCTGGGTAACTGCCCACAGAATCACTAACAATCTACCAGAAAAATTTTAAATTGTGAATAAGTCACATGTTGTAAAACAATTAAATATGTTTTAGTAACAGTGCAATAGAGCAGATTTGTTGGAAAATCCAGTTGCTGTGCATTAATTCATGCCACATTTTACGTGTACACATTTTTATAATATTAGTTATTATTATTATCATTATTACATGAAAATTAACTGAATGAAATTAGTTATATACTTTAGATTTATGGTTTGAAAGGTCATTAACATAAAACAAAATTAGCATAAAGTGTAATTTACACAAAATTTCTCACTTTTCTCAATTATTATGATTCTCATGGCCTCAAAAGAACTTCCTGTTCCAAGGATGTGGCATCATTATGGACATATGAATGCAGAATCATTAGGGTGCAACAACTGGTGTGATATGTTTGTTTAAGTTAATTGGAATTTCTGAAGAACTCATTATTTGTTTCAGTGGTTATAATTGAAACAGAGACTATAATAGAAAGTTACTAAGATCAGCATAAATCAAAGGTTTATCACAGAGTTCAGGATACAGTCATTTAGAACCTACTTGTGTTCTCAGCTCCTTAGGAGTCAGAATTCAAATATTCTGTTTGGAATGGAATTCTGTTTTCTAAGCGCTGTTGCCTTAGAAAATATCTTCCCTCATCTATTTAAAGCGAAGCTACTACCTTGCAGTGGTTATTGACCGATCGACAAAAATAATCTATACGTTAAAAAAATGACTCACTAGAACATGTAATGCTTCTTTTGAACTGAAAATTCAAAGGTAGTTTCAGATGTCACAGATGAAAAATTCAATAAGATGAGGAATTTCCTATTATTGAATCTCTGCAGATTTCAAGGAGATGAACCTAGTGGACCATTTTGGACTGGAAAATGGGCAAATGGCATGTCATGTTTGTTCAGGCTCTACATGCATAAATGTACATGTACTTTCATTATTATTATTATTATTATTATTATTATTATTATTACAGACAAAGCTATAGTAATAAATCTATAACTGGCAGTAGTGGCTGTTTCAGAATGTTAGGCTAAAATTTTGGAGCAAAGTGTAAGTGGTACACGGACAAGAAATAAATTTTAAAGACGACATAATAGCATGCAATTTCCCCTTTGCATATAAATGTATAATAATTCTGAGAAAGAAAATTGAGAAGTCAGCTATGAGGCCACTGGGAATCTGAGAGGCAACAAAAAAAAAAAGATAAACTGTGCTCCTGCTTAGCCTTTCATTTAATAGGAAGGTTCATTATGTTGTGTTTCACCTTGGCCTTGTTTTTAGGTTGTATTTTGAATAGCCAACATAATAACACCATATTGGCTATTATGTAGGATACTCAACAGTGCGCTTCTGCGTTCCAGCTGACAAGCTGTTAATGAAATGATCTGGCGGATCAGGAGAAAGCAGGTGTGGAGAGAAAGCGGAATGTGCAATGATGTCACGGTGTCACAGTGAATGTGAACTGATTTCTGATTGGCATTCATCTTCTAGAACAGTGCGCGGCGGGGATGATGGCCTAGGTTACAGCATGCTCAATAAAGAAGGAGGTGTTACCCTGCGGCAGCAGCTGTAGAGGTGGTACTGGATAAGTATCTCTATGGTTTAAAATAACCATATT
The DNA here is from genome assembly GCA_900497675.1 of Arapaima gigas. NCBI lineage: Eukaryota > Metazoa > Chordata > Actinopteri > Osteoglossiformes > Osteoglossidae > Arapaima > Arapaima gigas. The sequence continues at coordinate 167,748 of UFQX01000026.1, read as the reverse complement.
GCCTCTGAATAGTTTTGTAATGACAGAATTATGCATAAGTACATGAACATTTTTGAGGAAAGAGGTGAATGAAACAATTGACAAATTGACAGTTGTTAAATTGACAGTTTAAATAGACCATCGCTGTGGAGATGCATATCGCATGATATTGTATATGTGAGGAAAGAAAGCCGCTTTTTTATTTTTTAACAAACATCTACATGAATGTAAACCTCTCCAGCCTCTGGACTGGGTGGACTAAGAAACCATTGTAAATCACGATTATAGATTTAAAAGTCATATATTTTCCCACTTCTCAAAAACTGTCACTGGGAGCCTCTTGAGCTCCTAATATTGAATTCAATTTTTAATAACCCCACAACAAACTGGCCTCATAGATTTCCTTCAGACATTGCAGCCAGAAAATTAATAAAGTACACAAGTACCAAGCTTATGAAATAAAAGCCTCAACTGCTGACATACTTTATTGCTAAGATACCAATATGCTACATTTAGAAGAGCAAAAATAAAACTTTTAATAGACGTGTTGCTATGGCTTGAATGAAATGAGCCAGTTACTGGTGAACATCTTAAAAGCCCGCACGATGTTAAGATACTGTCTGAGATTTTAAGCGAATTTTGTTTTATTCATCTCGTCTCAGTGGCTCAGTTCCAAACTATGATGATGCTTTCATATAAATTCTAGCCATCAATAGCGTGAACAAAATGATGTCCTAATGCAGTAGGTGGCAGTAGCCAAAGCAAGCACACCACTGTTTTTGACCTCTAGGGGAATATACTAGAAATTAAATTCAATTAGTTTAATTTTATACAGGGCTTTTCTTAATGACTTTCCGATTGGATGGCATTGTCTTAGGACACCAACAGCAAAAATGTCCAAAATACATTTTTAAAATAAAGAGCACGGACCAATGAATATTTTTTCTTGGGTTCACAGGCCTTGGCAAATTTCAAATTAAACTGGACTTAAAACTGAACATAAAATGTCATCATTAATATAATTTTGCACATCATTTTACATGTTTTCTTTACCCCACTCACCAAATAGCAAATTTATGTAGTCATGGTAAAATTTCTTCGATAAAGACTTCTATAAAATTATGTTATTTGTTGTGTCTCTCTTTAAACAATGTGTTACAGTAAATGTGATGTTTGTTCTCATTAACATTTAAAGGTTATTTATAGCTTTGCTGTATACTTGTTTTCTGTTCCATTATCCTAATCTATTGTTCAGTGCTCTGAGTCACTGTGTGAGAAGAAGCCTCTATATAAAAAAATAATAAATAAATTGAATATCACTAGAATTCACAGCAAATCAGTCAGATTTTGGGGTAGGTGCTTCTGTATTGTGGATTTGCACTGGAAGAAAAATAATTAAAATGCTTTATTTCTATGTTTCCTTGTCAAAATGTGTAACATCAGCATTTTAAAATGAACCTAGTGAATGCATTCTTATCAGCATGCTTTAGGTCAGAAATTTATACACCTGTTTAAAAGTTTTGCACAGCCAAATGTGTAACAAATGTGACCATCAAACACCTCTCTGTATAGATACACATTATGAAATTAAGCTTGCCAAATAACTTTTGGAACCCATAATAATTCGTACCTCACATCATAAACAAAGCTACCAGTCCACTATACATAATATAATCTACATGCTCCACTTCAGATAATCGTCTTCCTACAAATAAAAAAACGGTTTGCCAGTTTTAAAATCAGTGAATAATTAGTCATTTCTTGTGATTTCATTATTTTTTATTTTGAGGGAAAAAAATACACTAAATCCACTGCAGCATAAAGCAATTTTAGATGTGCATTTATTATAATTCATTTTGCCCTTGATAGCTCAGTCATGTTTACCTTTTTTCTTCAGCATTATTAACTACCTGTCAACAGTACAATTGAGTGATAAAGTTTTTTTTTCTTCAAGGGAAGAAAAGCCAGCTTAGTAACTGATGAATGATTGTACTTCAGAGGAACTGTATTTTCTGAAGAATAAAACCAGGAGAGTACTTATACAGACGAGGACTTTGGAGGTCAAAATGTATGAAACAGCTCCTATCTATTTCTAGGGCAACAAAAAAATATATATTTTTAAATAAGTATTTTTCGCATCTGCTATTGCATTGTATACTTTTTAATTACCCAATTAATATTTTCCTGGAAGAAAACAATAAAAGCAGAAAAATTTAAGAGTATTTACAATTGTGAGATATTCATATGGGTGAATTTAAATCTACTGAGGTTAAAATGCACAGAAGGCTCAGCACATTTACCATATTTAAACAAAGAAAAAAAAACAGTTTTCGATCACCCAGAGTAACTCAACAGTGCTGTTTCCAGGAATAATCTTTTAGGAGAACAACACTTGTTATTTCATCATTTATTTAACTAGCAAAGATTCTGATTTACAGAAAACATTATTATTTGAGGCTGAAGAGAGGTTTACACTCATCCACATTTGTTAAAAAACAAAAAAGTGTGCTTCTTTCCTCACATATGCAATATCATGCGATGTCCATCTGCACAGTGATGATATATTTAAACTGCATTTTTGTCAATTGTTTCATTCACCTTTTTCCTCAAAAATTTCAATGCACTTATGGACAGTTCTATCATTACAAACATGCACCAAGGATTTTTTTCAGAACCCTTACATGAAACCAGCTCAGGTTATTAAGAACAGAATGAAAGACATTTAGGTGGTGAATCTGTTAAATGCAAACAATAAACTGTTAACTAAGAGTTAGGGTTAAAGTTAGAATTCCCACCATCCTTTCCAACAGGCTAATCACTACAACCCCAACGTAACATGGAACAATGAGAATGATCACAGAAAATGTACAACCGTTATATGTGGTTAATACCTAGGATTCTACATACTTATTTCTGTCAAATTTACAATAGATGGCAAATCCTAGGATTTCTCACTCTTATTTTAACAAATTCTGTAACTGCAGTCTTATACTGAATGTTTCCAGAAAGCTAATTCAATCAATATACTTTGTAAGGTTTAATTTCCTTGTGATACTGCAAGATTACATGTCCTTTGTTGTGAGAAAAGAGGATATAGTCAAGCTATAAGCTAGACAGTAGTAGTGTAATTTCCACCCATTCATCCATTTTTAGTTACTACATATGTAATACATTTCACTGGGGTCTAGAGCGCAAACAAGGGAGGCATGAGACAAAACGTGCAGAAGACACTTTATAGAACATCAAACTATCATAGTCCATCTCATACACACAGTTCACTGAATGAAATAAATTTGTGTTGAGGGAAAAAAAAAAACACCCCAAGATGTTACAAAGTAATTTTGTTGGTTTATTTTCCATATTAACAGCTAAACTTTATTTAGGTTTATTAGCAGAATGTATGAATTATGCTGTCAAGTCTTACCAAACCAATTTGGTTTAAATATTTATAATTGTACATTTTGCTACCTAGATATAAATAATTTGCAAAGCAGGGTAAACAATCACTCCACTTTACACTTCACTCATGAGTGGAACTGTGCCTGAGCTGATGCTGGAGAAATGCATTCAAGAAGATTTCAAACTCACGGACAGAATTTTAATGGATTCTTACATACAGTAAAATACTGGCATAATGTAATGAGTGGGGTCATGCAAAATTCAATTGCATAAAATGCAGGATCGCCCTATTGTGAGGTTGATGAAAAATATATTTTTCAGTCACCCTTCCAATTTCTACTTGAAAAGAAAAAGAAAAAAAAATCATTTATTAGAAATGTAGGAAATAAACTGATGTTCATAAACAAAGCATACAAGTGACAAATATAATAATGTACTTATACCAATACAATAATAATACTGAAACAACCCACTTTGACTGTATTTTCAGCGCAGTTACAAAAGCAAGGTTCTGGAGACTGGACTGGGAACACAGGCATTATTCCTGTTCAAATGCTTTTTACGAAGAGGGACTGAGTCGACATATTTAGATATTGGTGCTCACTGTACAATAGCTCACCGGCCCCCTGAGCACAGGGAGGGTCAATAACTCCCTATAACTCCCCACAACAATTAGGTACAAATATTTACAAACTTGTAGCAGCAGTGCACTGTTGGGGCCACGGGTCCTCTCCCCACTGCTACGGTACTAAAAACAGAAAAATAAACTTTTACCCAAATGTATGTTAACTTATTTGCTCTTTGTTATATGAAGGAAAGACTGACGCATCATTCCTGCCAGAATACAGTAGTGCCCCATATTTTTTACCATTAAAGTACCACATTGATCATCAGTGATCTTGTGTACCAGCTAACCACACAAGCCCAGTTTGGCGATAGGATTTAGGCCTGTCAAAATAATGGATTAAAACATATTCTTTTTAAAGGATCGATGCAGCTGACACCTGACAAATCCTTGCACAGATATTATTTAAAACATGACACTAATTGGTTTAATTGATTTCCTCTGCCTCTTGCTGAGTCTATCACTACTTCATCTTGATTCACCGATAAAAAGAACATGTCAGATACCCTCTAGATGCATTGTCTATGTAATGATCATTAAGGTTTTAAAACTAATAACATTCACAATTATCTTTTCCTGTATTGACTTTGTGTTACTGCTGATTCTGAAACTTAATTTGGATTTTTTCACCTTAAAATGACGCATGCGTTATTCTTCATCATTCTGACGTCTTTGTGCAAACTGTTTTGTACACAAACCAGCTTATGATGATGTATCCATTAATACAGCAGCGTTGCGGGGAAATGGAAAGGAGACCTCGAGATTGTAAGGCAGCTCCCCTAACCAGTACGCCACTCGCTGAACATAATAACATAATAAAACAGCCCACAATTATATCTTTCGTAACACAGACATCACGATCATCAAACATCACTTATAAAAGTATAGTCAGAACACTGTTTGGGTTTTTCAGATTTTTCTTGGCTGCAGTTTTGAAATCAGTTCAGCAACACCTGTATCAGGGACTGTAAACAAGATTGTGGCAGGCAGAGCCTGAGGGTGATCAAGCTACTCTTGTCTGTAAATACCTAAGGGGTTGTTTCCCTCTGAAACTTTGAACAGCTTGAGTAAGAAATCAAGTACAGTCAAAGCATCTTTGCTGAAGGACGAATATAAATACCTTAATGATGACCACACCTTTGGTTTTCCTTGCCAAACTATCTGACTTTTTTTACACATTTAAAAGCCATTGGTAATTTTCAGATTGGGCTCATGTCCATTTAAATTGCTGCATATTTTGATTACAGAGCTAATATTTAGTATGATCTATGAAATGAAATGAGCACCAGGATGACTTTCAATGTGGTGAAAAGTGTGCCTCTGCATTTGTATGAATGTTTTATAAGCAGAGTAGACCTGCAGTGACAGAATCCATAAATCGAACAGCACTGCATATGGAAATCAAATGCATGTTCTTTTTCATTTGTAGTTGCGAGATATGGTAGTATGTATTATATGCTATACATTTTATTTAGGTTTATTTTTTCTAAGTGAAATTTACTTGGCATGTACTTGCAACATTGTGTGGTATATTAATCACAACTTTAAAAATCCTAAAAAATTAATAAAACTGCTAAAGAACTAACCCTACTAAGATGTATTTCAGGACCTTTACTCCATGGCTTTCCAGGATGACTGAGTTTAAGAATCTCATTCTAGTCACTTACAAATATCTGAAGCTCATGACCATAGATGAGGACAGGAATGTAGACTAAATGGTAAACTGAGAGCTTTGCCTAAAAACTGGGTCTCTTTCACCAGTAGAGATTAGTGCCACACCCACAAGACAGCCAATGCTGCACCAATCTGCCTTTCATTGCCCTCGTCATTCTTGAACAAGACTTTGAGATGCTTGAAGTCCTCTGTCAAAAGCAGCTACCCCCCCCTCACACAGAGCAAGCAAATCCATGCTTTTCTGAGAGGGAACCATGATCTCACACTTGGAAGTTCTGGATCAGGGTTACTGGGACCCATCACTAGAGTCATGACTGAGCTTGGTGTTTGATGATGAGTGCCTGGTGATAGGAGCACTTAGGGGTTCTGATTCCTAAGCCGGAAGAGGGGCTCCATCAGCTCCCAGGTATGATCTCAATACAGAAGAACGCAATTCTTGGAAGAGCAAAAATACTGTGCTGTATCCTTAAATTCCCATGGTCTCTAGTAAGAGATCTGAGTCTGAGGAAAGTTACCATCCACAGGTGAAAACTGCATGAAAAAATAATGATCTAATTAGCCAATCACGTGGCAGCAGCGAAATGCATAAAATCACACAGATTCGGGTCATGAGCTTCAGGTGAATGATCGCATCAGGCTTCAAAATGGGTCAAATGTGATCTAAGTGACGTTGACTGTGGCATGGCTGTTGGTGCCAGGTGGAGTGGTTTGAGTATTTCAGAAACTGCTGCTCTCCTCGGATATATAATGCAATTCCTTGGTATCCAAATGATACTTGCATGATAAAACACTGTAAACAACAGTTACCGAATAAGAAAATACTTTATGTTATCATTCAGTTGCATGTTTGTAATGTTTGCTACAGTACGTACAGTAAGGACATTTCACATGTTAATCTGCCCCAAAGTGTCACAGCGTTACACACAGGAGATGAGAGGGCACATGTGTGGGGTTTGCAGCAGGAGTTCAGTGTTGAAAAAAGGGACTAAAGACATGTGTCAAAGTAACCTGCTGTGTCCAGCTCTTTGTTCGACACAACAACCAGAATTTAACTACATGGGCTTTATTCTATGGATTCTGTGATATCTAATTCAAAAGAAATATGTGATAAATGTGGTGATGCCACACAAACGTGTTCAGACAAAACAAAACAGGAGAAACAGATGATAGCAACTGTGCATGCACACATCTATCTTTGGATAAATTCATAACAGTACACGATATAGTTTTTTATAATGCATACAATTTTATTAAAGTACACTGTATTGTACTGTACTGTATTTATGTGTAGATTTTTACTTTTATTTTGATTTTGATCCATGTTTTGATTTTTTGTTATGGAAAAATTTCAGAAAAAAAATTTGTTCTAGCAAAAGTTTCCATTCGGATACTGATATATAGGTTTTAATTTTCAGTAGCTGTTAAAAAAATTTGATATAGAGAGTTCTGATACTGAGAAATTGCTGAACATATATTTAACTACCTCAGTTCTCAGAGGGTAAGTAAAAATGATGTGGGCATACCTGCTTCCTTAACTGTGTTTTGCACTAAAACGTTTTTAACAAAACGGGAATAATTTAAGGATTCTTTTTGTTCTCTCTTTTTAAACTTTTTGCCTTAGTGTGACTTCACGGGACCAGATGCCTTAATGTTGTAGAAAGTGTTCAAATTTAATTTTAGATATGTTATAATTGCAACCACACTGTAAAGTTGTCACAGTAATTAGAATAAAATGGATTATAAAATTAGACAAGGTACAGTACACAAGGTGATGACTGCAGGTACACAGACTGCTCACAATCAGTTCAGTTAAGCAGCAGTTATTACCAATGACAGCTGCAGAAATGGAGATGTATCAAAGGGGACTCAGTGGTTATTTTGGGTACAAGAAGAGACATATATTTGTGCCCTCAGGCAAAGATCCAGAACTAGTGATTGTGTTGAAGTGGACAACCGGGGAGCAACTGATAAATGAGCTGACACATGCTGTTTGTGTTACATCACAATGGCTGGGATAAAACCATACAGTCCTCAGAGTGCAGGTAGGGAGTCTGGCACATGTCTCTGCAGCTTTAAAAAGACAAATATCCAGCCAGTAATCACTGGTATGTTTTTATGCCTTATTTAAATAAACTATATTAGGTTTACCTTGTGCATAGTGAAATAGTTTTATTGCAGGTTACTCCTGATTATTTTTGTTACACTATTGTCCATATTTGTCACCTGATCCCCGACATACAATGACTCTAAATGTTTAACTAAACATCATCACGTGTTTACTGTAAATTCCCATCTATCTATCTATCTATCTATCTATCTATCTGTTCAGGTCAGAAGACAGAGTGTTATATATTTATCCACTCATCACACTGTCTTTAATTATATACCATACTACGTAGGTAATTGTTTTTGACCTGTGCATGCTGTTCTGTGTTGTCATGTTGTCTGTTAGTGTTCTTATGTAACTTGGTCCAGGAGAAACTATATCTTGTTTTCTCTCACACATCTGTGCACATGCAGAATAACAATAAACTGAGAATTCGAACTTGATTTTTATAAATTAAATGCACAAAAATCACATTTATCATGAGATGAACATGGAGTAGCAGAACACAGACTCCACAGCTGAAAAGAGGGCGGTCATACAAGCAACAGTGTGCACTGTCTGTCACATGGGGAGCTATAGATATAAACCCTGGCAGTACAGTGGATACAAGGGGACATAGATTTCCCCCTCATGGCATTAAAGCAATTCCTTCGTGCAAATGAACGATATCTGCAGGCATGTCAAAGTGATATATAATTTGGGTGTCCATCAACTGCTGAACTGGACGTACATGTCAAACGGTTTGTAATGGTAGTGCGATCTGACTGATGTTAGACACTTTGACTGACAGTCTAGCAGACTGCATATTCCCTCTTCCTTCTTTGAACCTCCCAGCTCATTTGATCTAATGTCATATCAGGCCTTAATATCAACACCTGCTGTGACATGTCAGAAATATGTGATACTTTTGTTTTAAATTTCAATAGGACTTGATGATTTTCAGTAATTTTTTCACATTCCTAGCCGTAACTGGAACTTATAACTTTCAAAACACAGCTCGAACAACCATTAGAACTTAATCTTTTAAAAAAGAGAGAAACTTTCAAAAATATCCAGGGCAGCTACAGATGTAAGAATTTAAACATTTCTTATACCGGAAACATTAACCAACATTATATTTTGAATACTTTTTGAACAGGAAGGATATGAAACATGTACATCTGGAAAACCCAAGGTAACCTGGATGTCAGGAAAATATATCAGCCATTATAACTCTGTTGCCAGACCTACATAATGAACTTGGACGTAATGATACATTGCACTATATTATGCGTAGGGCGTAAGCTACAGTCATTTCAATGTATAACTGATTGTTTTTTCCCACCATCTAGCATATCCCACTGACTGCATTGCATAAACTCACCACTCTTACTCAGAAGTATGTTTTATCATCCCCTTCATGACACAAGACAGGTTTACTCTTCTGAAGAGAATTTTTTAAAAGACATCACCGGTAACATTAAAAAGGGCATTCCATACTAGCTTGTGTAAAAATTATTTGTACCACCACAGAATTTTTATATTTTGCACATCATATGCATTATGCCGGATACTTGGTGGAAAATGTATCAACTTTATTTGAAACTGAACAAACAGAAGACTCAGGGACATGTTTAGTGGCTGACTTGAACAGCAGAAAGGTATGGCTGTCTGGAGACTTGAAGAGCCGAGGACTTGAGAAACCAGGATGTACATAGAACGCGCTAGGAGAAAGGGACTGATGAAAGGAGGACACACAGAATAAACAAGGAGACAGAGCAAACTCAGCAGGAAGGCAGAGAGGAATGTGAGCACTATTTGACGTTCTGCAAAGGTCCTCTGTAAGTCTTCATTTTTTTAAAACCTGGTGTGACAAGCTGGGTAGAGACAGGTGTGCTCAATCCTGTTCAATATGAAGATCACTGCGGTCAACCAGGGGATTGTTCCTATGGGTTATGGCAGTGTCCCTCTAGGAGCAGCTCTAGTTGTTTGATGCTGACATGAAGGACAGACCCTAAGGTGAGGAGCTGGTCAGTCTGAATGTGTCCTATGGTATTTTTCTATGAGAGAATCTATCTAGAGATCTATGAATCTAATCTGGCAAATACCCAGGACTGTTCTTCTAGACCACATCTAGTCTACCAGGTAATACTGGGCAACCCTTTTGTGTTTTGAGTTCAGGAATGACCTGATAGCATATGCAGGAGAAAGGTCTACGGTGATGGGGTGTGATGGATTGACCATAGACTACTGACTCTGTAAAACAGAGATCCTGTAACAAGGTGGCAACTGTAGGTTGTATAAGACAGAAGATCAAGTTTAATTTTATGAGTGGATAACATCCTCTTTGCCCTGAATGATGACATATTGCTCACCCCTGTCAGTCAGCTTGAGCTTTGTGAGAGGCCATAGTCTCCTGGAGCCATGTAGGGTCAGATTTCTAGATCTCCTCACTCCTTTTGAACCAGCTGCTCTCTGCTGGTAGTTCACTGCCACATTTCATGGTCCATGGAAACAGCGGGGTTTGATACATTAAAACAAATTGGAGTAAGGTTGTATAAGTGGATAAAAGAGTTCTGAGAATATTTTGCCCATCGGACAAACTGACTCCAGTCAGTGTTGTATAAAAGGACAGAAGTTTTGCACTCCCTTTTAACAAGATTGGAAGAAGCCCCGGTGATGTTTAACGCACATATGGTTAAGACAATATACCTACTTTGTGGCTTTTATAACCTCTGTAAAGGCAACATTCTGAGTATGTATGGAATTAATAAAGAACAGAATACCTGAGGCCTCATTCAGTAGCATGCCTAGGGAGCACCACAGGAGTTACCTGGCACTACCCAGGTCAAACAGGTGTAGTGGTGGAATGTAAAGTGCTTGCATTTAGCACATAAGTATTCTCATTGTTGTCGAACGGGCTAACATCACAGAGACTAACATGCACTGGTTATAGTCAAATGAAAAAAAATGAAACAAAATATATATCAGCAAACTTTATCTCCCCTACATCCCTAATGTGTGCAGTGCCATGTGAGTCATGTGTAATTTCTTATTAATTTTTACATTTTCATTTGCTCAGATATGACATTGACTGGCTCTTTTGATCAAACAAGTAGATGGCACTGATAGCAATGCAGCCCGTCAGCAGTAGTCACGTGCTCACTGTAATAACTTCTATATCAGCATCTTTTTTACCTTTTAACTTGTATGTGTTTGAGTGAATAAGTACATCAGTATGGGTGTGGCAAGAAAATCTGCCATGTACATCTGTGTGTGTGTGTGTGTGTGTGTGTGTGTGTGTGTGTGTCACTCTAAATGTGACATCACCAATCCTATTTTTTCAAGCCTTGTCAAACTGAATTTAAAATATCCTAAATCTTAAGTAGCCTTTTTGGGTTTAATGAACTTTATGTAAAAACATTGCTCATAGTGAGAAGTATCTGGGTGCCAAATTTAAAGTCTTGAGGCTTGAAAAACAAAGCTGTGCGTAGAAACAGAGAGACAAACAGAGAAATTAAGCTTTATAGATTTATAAACAGAGAGGTTACACAGTACAGCCCAGTGTGACCATTTCTAGCGGTATCGTTGCACCAGACAGGCGTAAGAGGGCTGCAGTCAGGGGCAACTTGGTTGTCAGATGCTGTAAGGAGCAATGGATAAGGGAGATGTCATCCCTGTAGGAGTACAGCTTGATAGAAATAGAACCCTAAGGCGTGCCTCAGTGAGTATGAAGCAAATGAGGAGCAATGTGGTGCATAGTGAGTCTCAGCCTGCTGAGCTAAATGAGCTCCACAACATGAGCTTCCAGTGAACTATAGTGTGATTTTTCTTTTTCCGTTTAATTTATTAAGAAAAATTTAAGCCAAAGTGTGCATCATTATCATACCTAGATGTTGATCAAGAAGGCATTATTAAATTTTATTGCAATTTACATGTATAGTTGTGTTCACATCTGTTTTTTCTTTATATGTGAAAGATAATTTTTATTTTGTGGTACATATTATACATGAACAGCACTGTAGAGATTCAAATTATATACTTTATACTTGTATATATGGTAAATATTATGGATTATGCTCAAAATAATTTAGCAGATTGTATAAGCAAATTTTCACATATTATGTACATACATGGTGAGTCAAAAGTCTGGAAGCACCCAGATATTTATAAGATGCCTAACTTTGATCTATCAGTATTATTTTGCATCAGATGTATCTTTGAGGGATCTTTGAACATTTCTCCACCATCTTGAAGGAGGCCATCTCGAGTTGAACTCAATAATTCCAAATTGAAAGGGGGGGCATGTGACTACTCTAACATGTTTAATATTATAAAAAAAAACATTTAATGGTTTAGTAATTTTTTTTAAAAAAATTACTGGTTATGCAGTTTTGTCACAGGACATTAAACAATCATGCTGAGAGTAACACAGACATAGACTGACTCCATTTCAAAGAATGTGTGCAATATGCTATCCATTCTAAGCAAGAGGCAGCTGAAGATGTTATTTCCAGTCAGTCTGAATGCATTAAAAAGGTTTAGTTGGATAATAGCATAAGCCTTAATGAAGAGTTCCTTCAAATGGTCCATATTCTAGATCTTTGCAACCTCAACATGTTCTAGGAAACCATAATGTCTTCCTTGAGAAGAAGGGAAGGAGATTATAGATTATAGACTTCTTCCAATAAGATGGTGCAGTACCTCACTACGGTGTTGCGGTCTGTACTGGGCTGTATGTATAGTTCCCAGGGCTTTGGATTGGCTGTCATGGACCAACTGAGTGACTACCTGGGTTCCTCAATTTAACCCCCTTTAATTGCTATTTCTGGGGACATTTAAAGAGCAAAACGTCCACTAAATTTTGCAGGATATTGTATGCACTGGAGTTTATTAATTGTAGTTAATTTTAGAGCAACTTCAAGAACTTTTTTGGATTTCAATGACAGAGTTACTGTAGGTTAATGTAATTATTTGAGAATCATAATTCACCTTTGAAATTACACAGTTGCGCACACAGTGAATAGGTGAGAAAAGTAATTAAAAACGTTGCTTCAGAATAAAAACAGAAATATCCTGTAGGTCACAAAACGACTCAAAACTCTTTGCAGATCTCCAGTGTCCCTGCTTTAGCTCCTCTCTAAATTGTCTTACAGTGGCCACATGTCAGAATTACTGGGTTTTCAGGTTTACACTCAGGTGTAACAGACTGGAGGAAGAAGATTGACACAAACATTTGACATTTTGACATTTGAAAATTCCCTGTGTAACCTGTCATTTCACTGGCACAGAAATGGAAGCTCTTTGTCCGAAAGGAGGCCTACTGGAATTAAGTAAAGCACCAAAAATGCAGTATAGCCTTTCACAACACCAATTTCTTATCAAATGCACTGTCTTGTGGTAGCCAACAAGGTCAGGTGGATTCACAAAGCTGAAAAGTCCCAGTGCTTGGAAACACAATCCTAGGTGGGAAAATGCCAAATGTAGAATGTATTGTGCTCACTGCAGTCTGATGTTTTTCCACAGAGAACACACTCTGCTTGATTCTGCTGAAAGAGTAAGGTCATTTGCTCAGGCAATGGGGTGGATTGGAGGTGCTTGCAGGGGGTGTCACTTCAATTTAATTAAATAGTGGAAAGAGCAAGATGTCCTGTGCTCATCTCCATTGAAATTCAACTATGGTGGAATCTAAACTACCTGAACCTTGGTATAAACTTATTTTAGCTGCGTTAAATTTACTTAGTTGTCTAATAATTCCTTTTGAAGTCACTATTACTTACTATTATTTATCCATTGATACAGCAGAGTAATTTTATCCTGGAACAGTTTAGGATCAGCCCCTTGCTAAAGGGTAGTATAGTTGGAGGTAGAATTCCTCCTTGGATACTTTGCGTGCAATGCGGGAGCTTAACTACCCTACCTGCTGTTAACTTGCCAAGACCCTTGTTTGATATTGGAGCATTTAAATGTTTGCACCAGTGACTTTACAGTTAGAGCATGAATTTGGCGTTGCTGAAAGTGCTGAAAGTTTCCTTCTTGCATTGTCTTACTGACTTCGTTCTGCATTTCGTCCTGCCTATACTCCAAACTGTATTGATTTATCACTCCTTTTATTTTCCAAAGGGTCCCAGTCACATTTTAGACACTAAGGAATTGCATTTTCTATACAGTTTCTGAATATATTATTATATGTGTGTATATTTTACAGAAGTAACTGCTAATTGCATCTACAGAACTTTTCCAGTATGTTTTGAGGGAGACAAAACTGACTGCATTGCAGAATATACGTTCAACTGGATGGAGTGTGCAGGTTAACTGTAGATGGTCTTGGACAGGGAATGCATTAGTTCAAAACAGGTCAGAAGTAATGCTGTCCACCACCTATTATACAAAAGCAGATATTTCTAATACATATTAGAATTATAACATATATACCTACTTAACTGTCAGCTTTGCTTTATATTGTAAAACTACAAAGCCTCACGATTTGGTTCTCATCTTGTGAAAATATGACTGCAGGCTGCCATGAATGGGCTCCACAGTCGGTATGTGGTATGAAGCCTGCAAAACAGCAGATCGCTGTAAAAGCACTGCAGAAGAGGGACAAGGTTCACCATGGAAATGTGTAGATGGTGCTATTAAAAAAATACTAAAATCTGTGCCGTTGAATCAGTTATGCTAACAGAGCAGGTGGCTCTGGTTGCTAATTATTCAAACCTGTTACTTTCCCCTATCACTTTATCGCAGTTAAATATATCTCTTGTGGAGATTCAAATTGCTGTGTTGAGAATCACAGCCCCATTATCTATTGTTCTTGTTCATTAGGTAAATTTAATGTACATTTATATCTGCATTTATTCCATTACCAGATGCTTTTGTGTAGCATGCACATTTCCAAATGAGTGTGTTTGTTGTTTATTGTTCATGGGCTGATGCTGACAGACTAATTGTGCAGCTTTTTTTACCTTTCTCATTCCAGATAGTTTAATGTCTTGCGAAACATTAAACATGAACTAATGTACTGCCAGATAACTCCTTCACTTCAGACAAAAAATAAGTTGAGTATACGCTTTATTAATCAAATTATCAATCAAATGCCGTATGTGTAGGCGGTATTGCATAGAAGATGTGACAACACAGCGTTCCCTCAGTTTCCAAATCTAATTCGTTCCTGAAAACACGTTGGATACCAAATTTTTTGGATGGTGAGTGCCCATTTTACATTATTTTATACGTGTAAAAATAAATAAATAATGCGTTCTCAGCCAATCATAAAACACCTATATAACCAACAGCCCATGTCTTCAGCATGATAAACACTGTAAGCGCCAGTGACCTAAACAGAAAACACTTAATGCTGCCATTAACTCTCCATCAGTTTTTTTGTCTACTTAGACCCAAACATGATTTTACCTGGACTTGTTTCATCTATGAGGCTTTTTTCAGGTCTCCTGAGATCTGCTTGTGACCCTCACTGTCCTCTGTGCATGGCTGCTCAGGCAGTGTCACGTTTATAAGACGCAGTACAGTGTGTGTAATATAGGACATTTCACATGTTACTCACTGAGTTACACACGGGAGATGAGAGCGGGAATTCAGTGCTATGAGAAGTTGAAGAATGGGAATAAAGACGTGTGTCAAAGTAACCCACCCCCACCTTTGTTTGACACAATAACCAGAATTTAAATGTATAGGTTTCTTTCAAAAAATGAAATGTGCAATAAACGTGGTTACAAACTTGTTTAGACAAAATTAAACATTCAGTTTTATAAGCAGCTATAGGTGTAAAGTGCATCACCTAAACAAAGAAAAGCTCAAGCATGTCTAAGCATGTCTTAGAATTTTTGTGGCTGAAGGACACATTATCTATGTTTCCCTTAAAAATTGATGGGAGGCAAGAATTCTTTTTAAATTAATTCAGCTTGTGAGCATATTTAAAGGAACAACTTGTGCTTGTTATGCAAGGAAACGTTGTATATTGCTAAAACTATATTAATGTGTTTTAAGTTTTTTTTCTAGTATATACAATATACATCTAGTAATCTAATATATATATATACACACATTAAAAATCAACCAATAATGGAGTTTCTTAGCAGGACAGGAAATTTCTGCAGAGGAGATGTCATACAGCACTTATATGTGGTAATCTGCACTGTGTATTATCTATTTATTTTTAAAATGTATTATTTCCTTTATATAGAACTATACTTGAAGGCTCTGCAAAATGAATCTAGGCAAGTGCTAGAAGAACTGGCCAGAAATAGCTAACCACTAACTGAACACAAATGGCTGTTAGTTTCAGCCCTTGATTAGAATTAGTTGTTCTTCCTTTAGCTATAGAAAAATCCTTTTCATACTTTTTAAAAATTTTATACCTTCAGCATCTTTCACTGAACCTTCAGCCAGCAATGTGTAGTCCAATGCAAAACAGCGTAAAATAGCACAAAAGAGTACGACACACATAAAGTACTCCATATCTATATAATATGTCAACGCCTTTCTTAATGATAGCAAGTTAACTTTTAAAATATTTCACGCAAGCATGTGGCTTTTTTATAGACTTTATCTGAGCACAAAAAAAAATCAATGCATAAGCAAAAAACATTTAGAATAAATAGATTGATCTACAACTTAATAAATTAATAAGAACTGACAGTGCCTTACAGGCAAAGTTTTATGTGTTCAGCTCATTTCAATTAATGATGGAGATTATTAATTAAGATAATGGAATGGATTTTCTAAATGTAGAAACTGAACATAATGTGACATGACTTAAAATGTTCTTTAAAAAACTAAGTACAGCGAAAATAACTAAAATGCTCTCAACAAAAAGGCTGGATCTGTTCACAAATCTGAAAAGTTTCAGACAAAAGAAATGCTATATATGTTTGATATCAGGTCAGCAGTTTTCCAGGCACTGTACTGTTCTGTGGTAGTGAAGTGGGAGCTAAGCTTTTTGGACAAACTCGTAATCTTCAGCTCAACCTGCATCTACATCCTCACCTATTTTCATGTGCTTTGGCCGATGAAGAAAAGAATAAGACTGCAGACACAAGTGGCTGCAATTTCACTTCTTCACAGCGCCGGTTCATTCTTCAAGACAAAGTAAATCATATAGTGGTCAAAAAGAACTTGAACACAATTGCTGCTCCTCCAATAGCCAGCTGAGGTTGTTCAGGCAGGTTGCAAGAAAACTTGGCACCTCCTGGCATTATACCAGGGATGCGCCACTGGGGCAAGATGGAGAAACTGTCTCTCTCTGTTGGCCTGACAATGTCTCAGGATGTCCCCCAGAAGAGCTGGAGACTATGGCTGGGGAAAGGAAGGTCAGATCCTGGCTGTTCAGTTAGTTTTTTGACCTTCACCATTAAAAGTGGAAGGAAACTGACTGAGTGATTGACACTGTGTACAAAATATATATATGTTTTGGTTGTAAGAATGTAAGTGTATTATATGTACATTGCTGTGAAAAAAATATTTGTCCCCTTGCTGATTTTCCCCAATTATTGCATGTTTGTCACACAGAATGATTTTAGATTTTTAGACAAAATGTAATATCAGATAAATTAAATGAGTAAACACACAGCAGTTTTTATTTCACTTACTTAAGGATCAAACTTATCTCCCATATCGCCAATGTGAAAAAGTAATTACATGGGATTACTCAGGCAACCAGTGTGACAAATACGCAATAATAGGATAAATCAGAACGGGGCAAGTAGTTTTTCACAGTACTGTATATTAAATCCTTTCTGTCTTGCTCACCCCTTTACATTCCACACAGATACCCTGGCCATCATTGGTATATGATATCTTACCCGATTCAAATAATTCCAGTATAACACCCGTGTAAACCTAGACATCTTAGGAGGATTGTAACAGCATAATAGCTACATAATACCCATGTTGTGTTATATAACTAATGTGTACTACCAAAGTAAATGTGACCGTTTAATGACTAAATATGTGTTAATTTAGAGTTTCATGGTTGCATAAAAAATTTGCCATTGAAACAAATAGTAAGGTTATGAGAACTCACTTATGAAGGGTTTTTCAGAAATGAAAGAGCACTACTTTTAGAACTACAAAAAAAAATTCAAAGCTACATAGAGAAAATACACAGTTTTTACATGAAAAAAATTTGAATACCCAGGAAAGAAAAAAGCTGCAGCAAAACCCACATGACATACCAGATGGGTATTTTTTTGACATGCAATTCAACACCTGTGGCATGAAATAAAGTTGTAAATAAAAGTTTTTGTCATTTCTTCACTGAGGTATTGTATGCTCTACATGAAGAGACATTTCTGGTACTCCCAAGAAAATGTGCATTGTCTATGACATCAATTAAAGTAGAAACAAAAGGAGCTGTTTGAAATATACAGTGTAATAGATGCTACTCTGGCAAAGTATCTTTTTTCATCACCTGAACACTTTGCACCTGGCAGCCAGCTGACCTATGACATTCGTTGTTTGTGACACAGCTGTGTGGCAGCACTCTGCTGGGGATGATCAGCCACTGCTGAAATGCCTTAGAGGCAGCATCGGTTACATGCGAGTCAGCTGCCGTTGACACTGCCTGAGCAGCCATGCACAGAGGACAGTGAGGGTCACAAGCAGATCTCAGGAGACCTGAAAAAAGCCTCATAGATGAAACAAGTCCAGGTAAAATCATGTTTGGGTCTAAGTAGACAAAAAAACTGATGGAGATTCATTGTGGTCCAGCTTAAAGCAATATAGAGATACTAATAATATTTAATTTATTTTGGTTAATCATTGTATTGCTCACTCCAACTGTATATAATGAAGTGTAATATTTATTGATAATGGGTTCAAATATGCTTTGAATTTGCACCCCGTGCTGATGCGGACCGTTCAATGGTGCCACCAAATTCTGTGATCAACTGGCACCTGAAGCCTAGGTAAGTAAAATTGCAGCCATTTTCATATTGCTCCAAAGATGCCTGCTTTCATTTGTGGGTGGAAATGGACAAGTAGTACCGTCCTCTTGGAAAGATACATTTGAGGCTTTCAGTCTGGACAGAATAGAAAAAGCACTTGGTTGACTGTGAGTGGGTGTTGTGCTTCTGGTGGGAGAAATGACAACTTTCTAATTGAATGTGACTGGTTGGGGGAGCAAAGGTTGAAGTCTTGGTAAAGGATGATCAGAAATGGATGGTAGCCATTTTTTGTAGAACTTCAGCTCTCAAGGGCTGGACACAAAGTACTGGATCAGAAAGCTGGTTTTAAGTGGTCTTGACTCGTCCCACTAGAGAATATTCTCTCTTCTAGCTTGATGTCTAGGCTATGGGGGTGATATTTAAGCTCAAGGCCAGATAGCCCCAAGCAGGAGGCAGCAGAGCATGAGAAGAATTGGTTATGTTCTTTAATCTTCAACTAATGTGTAACTGAGAGCAATGCATAATACTTCCAATAGCCTTAGCTATGACACTATCATTAAAAAATATGATTCAGAAGATATACAGGGCATACCCAGTCATGGTCAAGCACAGCCAGAAATGTTGTGGTCATATGCAGGGGAAAGATAAATACTGACTGTTTGCCTGAAACAGCTCTATTCCAATCCTATTTATCTACCTATTGTGAGGTGGTTCTAAATAAGGTGATACTGGATTGCACTTTTCATAATCTTCCACAAAACAGAGAAATTTGGAAAGGAATTTTTTTTATTAGTGCTGTGTACTAGTTTCATGAGTGTAGATATTCTTTATTATTCTTTGTCAGGATGTTTATTATTGATTTCTTGCAAGTGTTTCCTAAAGAGAAAAGGGTGGATGTTTTCAAAATACAAGCAAAACTGTCATTTTGTCTGGACATAAAAATAGCACTCTGTCTTTGTCGGGTGCACAGTAAGTTCTACACCCAAAGCTGCCCTGTGGTACCGCTATAGTTCCACAGCGGCGGATCTTACAACATATTGACTGTACCATGTGTCTGCCTGTCTGTCCGCCTGACTGTTTATATTAGTCTTCCGCTCTTTTTTAAGAATGTAGTATTTCTTGGCATGTTTACAGATGCAGCACGGTTCCCCGTTCCAAATGTCCAAAAAGCTATTTTGACACTAATTACTGGAACCACACATATCCATATTTTTTTCCTGCTAAAGATGTGAGGAGGACCATATGGCCAAACTGAGATGGCAGCTCATTTGTGACCAAACCATGAAAACACATTTGAACCCTGGCTTAGCCACCATCCGTTATCACTACCTGGGGATTCACACTTATAAGGTTCTTTTGACTGTTGTTCAAATGACTGTAGTCAGAGATGAGTACCATTTTTTTGAAAAATTAATCTTCAAGGTCATAAGGATTACACCAATAATAAATGTGTGCATGACATAAGTTCCATTGCTGTCCTCAAAGTGCATTACGAGGTCCTTTTGTAGGAACTCCATTTCACTACAGTCATCTGGTGTATGAAGTATTAATAGAAAATGCTTGATATGAAGAGAAACAAACTAAATATTTTAACACATCAAAAACTGTTACATCAAGTGTTTACCCTTTGAGAAGATATATTTGAGTTCAGTAAACGATGAAAAAAAATCAGCAGTTACATAACATTTTTCTAAGCCAAATATTTGTAAATTATACACATAATTCCAATTTGTTTTAATGGTAGTATGCTTACGGGGTCCAACAATCCATTTTAACTGTGTTACACAACCTTTACTTCTACATAGCATGTCTGATACAGCAGTGCCCATTGAGCACAATGACACACCCATCCCCAAAGCTCATGAAAATGCTGAACACCCTCAAGGCCAACAACTCTTCTGTAAGTGCTTTGATATATTGTGCTGTCTCTGCTATGTTAATTACAGTTTAGTAACTGGGCTGGTCTGTTGTCTTTTTTTGCATTTGGTGTCCTCTGTATTTTTGTGTGTTCACAGGGTAGGGTTTGTGTCTGTGCTCCATTTGCATCTGAGAAGTATCCATATATGTGTTCTGCGCATTTACACTCCTGTGGAGGTCGAGTCTCACATTACTTTGTTAGAGGAGTTGGTCCCTTACTGTGCAACAGATACACACTTCATTGTATGAGAGGACATGAACATTTTTCATATAGGCGAGGTGGATACTAATGTTAGGCATTTTATTTGCAATTTTAGTCATACTGATGGTTTTAACAAGTGTAACATCAATGATCCGGGCATTTCTGAGAACAGTCGCAGCACTTGTAGTCACCTAGATTACATTTTAGCATCTTACATTGTTTTTAAAGAAATACACTTGTGCCCACAGTCCACAATGGTGGCTACTGGAAACTTAACTTGGAGGTACTCCAAGATAAGGAGTACGGAGACATGTTTTATGACCGCTTTCCTTTGTGGCAGGAGTCAGTGGATTTTTATCCGTTATTGGCTGAGTGGTAGGAGGAGGTCAAGGCAAAGGCTAAGTCCCTCACTGTTAATTATTGTATCTGTAAGGCTGCTTTGCATCGCCAGAGCCTCGTGGAGCTCAAGGAGGAACAAAAATATGCGACTGCATGAGCAGGAGGCGAGAGCTATTTGTTTAGGACCAGAGTTGGCAAGGTAGAGGAGAACAAAATGTGTATTTTTTTCTTTTTTAACAAACCGAAAGACTTGAAACATGAGAGCTTTTCCTTTTCTATAGAATGCGCAAAAGGGGAATCTTTCACTGATACATTGTCTTGTTTTCACAAAAACCTTTTTAAAGTTAGGGCAATCGACCTGGTAGCAGAAAGGAGTTTTTTAGAAAAGGTAACATCTCGCATTTCCCAGAGGACTTTTGGCAGCTTAGAGAGCTTCATGACTTTAAGTGAGCAGGGAGAAGTACTTGGTAAAATGAACTGACAGAAGATTCCCAGCTTTGACAGACTTCCGATGGAATTTTACTTTATTTTCCGGGACTTCCTAGAGCTGGCCTTTTTGTGTGTAAATGAGGTGGTGCTTAGTTGAGGCATGCTTACTAGAAGCATAAGGAGAGGGGTCCTCTTGTTGTATAAGAAAGGCTACAAAGCTGATCTTGCGTAAATGTAAAGCTCATCACTAAACTACTCACTTAGTCCCTGAAATGGGTGATGGCTGATCTAGTTCAATAGAACCAAACTTGTGAGGTTTCTGGGTGATTGCTGATCTCATTTACCTCCTCTTTCTGTTTAACCCTAACCTTAACTCACAATGGGCTTTGTTCCTAAGATCTTGTGGTGTTTGCATGGACTATACATCAATATAGGTAGCCTAGTTAGTATCAACAGCTCTCATGGGAAGTTGGGGCCCCAGCTTAGCATTTTGAGACAGGGCTGTCTGCTCTCGTGGCTTCTCTACACTATTTACATTGAGCCACTGGTGGCCACCATTTGTGCTCATCCTGGAAATGACAATTTTTCTCTCGCTGAGAAGTTTTGGAGAAGGCATAAAGCTCACATGGATGACACCACACTGTTTATGTGCTTGGACAAGTCCCTCATTCTGGAGCTGGACCTAGTCAAGACATTTGGACACATCTGTGGTGCGGCACTGAAATCCAGGAGGTTGCTTATCAAGTAATCGGGGAGCTGGAAAAATAGGGAGATTGGGAGTATTGGAAGCTTCGCTTGATGCAATGGCCCTGTCACAGTGCTTGAGGTCAACTTTCCAACACATAGCCGAACACATAGACCTGGCCAGCTCATTACAAGCATGCTGTCAGGAGGTGTAAAACACCACAACGGTTGTCGAGGCACAGCACAGGAATCTGTACAAGGCCCTGTTGAAGAGGAGGGTGACTCGGGTTCTGCTGGGTAAATTGCCAGCGAAGGAGACAGGCACCATCTGTCCGATCACTCACATTCTCCACTGACCCACTGTGATGAGAGGGAAACCCTCACATACACCTTTTGGGACAGTGGGCATATGCAGGAAGTGTGGCTCTTGGTCAGTCACCTGTGCAGGAAGATTGATCTGCAGATGGTTTTGGTTTACGATAAAGTCTTGAGGGGATGACTCCTTAGAAGGCAAAAGCTGCCCAGATGTGGCTGTTGATCAGCATTACCAAGCATGTTCTGTGGATTGCAAGATGCCAGCTGGTCCAAACAGGGGCAGACTTGAGCATCCCGGGTGTCTTCTACAAAATCCAACCTCATTTTTAGGATGGAGCAGAATGTCATGCAGTAGGGCTACTTGGGAGCCAAAGAGAGGTGGAAAGGCCTCTTTTGGCTATAGTTTTACCAGGTTTGTGGCATTCCCTCCATCCTAGTAACACATCAATGCATGGGAGGGACCCTTATTTTTGGTTTGTGTATTTGTTGTTTTATATAAGGTGTAGGGTTTTAAATACTTATTTATTTTTTTACCTTTTTACTCACTTTTCTAAAATGGTCTATTCATTCTTATATTTTGCCATTTATTTGTTATACATTAATTAATTTACTCATAGCTATATATATATATGTTGGCTCCTAGTGTTTTTTTTATATATTTTTCATTTTTAGTTAACTATAATATAATTGGGGAAGACATTTTTACATTCACAAAGGTAAATTAGAGGTACAGCACCACCCTGGGAACAAGATCAGGGACTGCTCATCTTCTGCAGTGGAGATGCCAGGTAACTTTTCTTTTACTTTTCACTTTGAACCTTTGGGTATGTTTTTAGGGTTATAGTTGTATCCTTCATGCAACATATATATTTGTCGGATTTAATTTTTTAAGTTTAACTAGGTTTTACTGATGCATGATGATTTTTGTCTATTTACTGTGGTGTTTTAAATAAAAAAAGATCACAATGATGAGTAGTGATTTTATAATTGTTGCATTGGCTCTGCCAAAAAAAAAATGGTTATGTTACGAGTTGATATTGAGGGTGATATAAACTGAAATGGCCGCACGGAACGAGACTGTTCTTTATAGTGACTCTGTGTTCATTTGCAAATTGATGATTACTGTATAAAATGAGTTACCAATTTATTAGGTACACTCCAACTTCACACACACTGTACATCACAACAATTCATACATACATGACTGCAGTGTGGGGTTTCAACCAGGCAGCTGAGCATTTCTAAAGTGAGTTAGTCTCCAACTGAAGTATGCCAGTTCTAGCGTCTCCCATATGGGTGTCATCTTGAGGCAAACATTTCAAGAGTTTACAGAGAATGGCAAACAAAACAGTACCAGTGACTGGCACACACATAGACACTCTCTGGCCACTTTATTAGGAACACCATTCTAACACTTGGTAGGACCCTCTTTTCCTCTCAGAACAGCATGAATTCTTCCTGGCATGGATTCAGCATAGTTTTGGAAACATTCCTTACACATTCTGGTCCATGTTGACATGACTCCATCGGGTAATTGCTGCAGATTTGTCACCTGCACATTCATGCTGCCAATCTGCCCTCTCTACCCATTCGACCTTTCCATCAATGTGTTGCAGCAGAAATCAAGATTCTTCAGACCAGGTGATATTTTTCTAGTCTTCAACTGTCCAGTTTTTGTGAGCCAGTGCCCACTGTAGCCTCACCTTCCTGTTCTTGGCTGACAGGAGTAGAATCCAATACGATCTTCTGCTGTTGTAACCCATCTGACTCAAGGTTTGATGTGTTGTGCATTAAAAGTTGATTTTTCTGCCCACTACTGTTGTAAAGAACTGCCGCTTACTAGATGCTTTTTTGTTTTTCACCCCATTCTGTGTAAACTTTGAAAACAACTCTGCATGACAATCCCAGAAGAACAGCAGTTTCTGAAATACTCAAACCACCCCACCTGGCACCAGCAACCATACCACAGTCAAAGTCACTGAGATCACTTTTTTTTCCCCCATTCTGAAGACTGACGTGAACATTCACTGACGTTCATGACCCTTGGCCGTGTGATTCTATGTACTGTGTTGCTGTCACATGATGGGCTGGATTAGATAATTGTATGAAAGAGCAGGTGCACATGTGTTCCTAATAAAGAGGCTGGTGAGTGTATGTTATACATTATTACATTAAAAATATCATTCAAAATCTGTATTAAATTCTTATCACAATACTTTTAATTCAAAACACACTGTTTCTAGCTAGTTGAAATACACAACATTATTTACATTTGCAGTGGTATGTAAATGGCCTGATAGAATGTCACGTAGTTGCTGTTAGCTAATGGTTGTCAGTGTAAACAGATTGTTTTCTGTGAAACTGTATATTTATTGAAGCAAAAAATCTCTGTATTTAATTGTATTTCCACACTTTCTTGAACTTGTAGCCTTGGCATAATTAGGATAATGTGGAGGGAGCAGGTAATTTGTTTAAAAATAAGCTGCTTTAGGGTACGTAAGACACCTTTACATTGCGCAGAGGTCACCTCCCCATATTGGCCTGTTTGGTTCGCATAAGCACTTTCTTTTTTTAACTGATATTCTATTTACACAATGTGTTATACGATTTCACTTACTTGAAGACAGTTAGTAAAAGAAAGCAGACAAAAAAGTCAGCTGTAATATTTAATATGTTATATATGAGGAGCTATAACATGATCGTGTTTATTTTCATACGGCAGCTTTTTTATGATGTCTAAACTCCACATGTGCATGCTTCTGCTCATCACTGATATTAGCTTATTTCAGTAGAAAATGTTTATGTTGTCCTTTTTAAAATATTGCTTGTGGTTTCCAGCAACAAACAGTAAATATGATAAATCACCATGCATTTTATTATATGACCATGAATGCTTTAACCTAGTGGACCTGCGTTCTGCTGAAAATTGCTGTGTTCACATTTTGGTTATGTGGACAAATTCAATTATTTTTTGTTTGATATTAGGGAAGCACAATCACAATGGAGAGTATAAATTAAGCAAATTAATTTCATAATCTTTGCACTTGCTGAGTCAGGTGGCACAGACACGTTGACAGATGATTTCTTTTAATTGTATAACTTTTTGTTTACTTAACACATTAAACTATCCAGACATTAGTTGAAAAAATGAGTAACATATTTAACTGTGTCAGTCAGTAATCATGTCCCCTATTAAAGCCATGCTGTCTGCAGTTTTTATTCTATTTCAGGTCTCATTTGATTTATTAAATGATTTTTTGCATATAAAAATATCAGCTGTTTTTTGCAGGTGCGTATCATTTGCTGATTTGGTACCTTTGCAGTCATGGGATAAATTTTATCTAGAAAAACCTCTACTAAACGATCTGTTGAGCACTAAGGTACAATAAAACCTTGCCGTCCTGTTGTCCTTGTAGGGCATGATTCAACATCCCTGTTATGAGGCAGATTTATGACTATGTGATGAATTAATTGAAGGCTTTGGTGTTAAACTCTAGATTTTTGTACTTAGAGCTTTCCTTCTTGGCTAAAATGGACTGAATATTTACCGTGGCTCACTACTAAGGGTGGCCCTAAATTGCACAATGTGTAATATAAAGATTCATTCATTATTATTTAACACTTTTCCAATTCAGGACTGTGTTGAACCAGGGTGAATCCCCATCGTTCACTGTAGGACAAACATACACAAGTAGATGCACTGATGGAAAATTAGTGTTACCAGTTTGCCTGCAACACATGTATTTGGACTGTGGGAGAAAACTGCTGCATCAGGAGGGCAAAACCACATGAACATGGGGAGAACATACAAACTCCAAACAGAACAACCAAGATTTCAGACTATGTCCAACCCTACAATCCGGGAGCTGTGATGCACTAACCTTGATCCACCGTGTCACATGTTAACATAAAGACAGTTAAAACAAGTGAAAATCTGGGGAAACAGGCATAGATAGAGAACATAGTGTATTTATTTTATGAAGATAAAGCAACACATGTACAGAAGCCTGTCGATGGGAATCCTTTCTCTGATTCATTCACCTCATCAGCAAACCAAGATAAATAAATATCATTCAAGTTTAAAAGTGAAATTAAAAGGACGAAATTAAAGTGAAATTACAGTACGACCCCACAACCTACATAATTACTACTTTGGAATCAGCTCGCGTAGTTCATGATGTAAGTCATACTTGATGAACCATAACTTGTGTCATCAACAGGAAAGTAAACACACTAGAACAGAAACCTCTAGTTATTCCACTGCTCTTAGGCTGAACTTTTCTTTCCGACCCCAGAGCTCATTGATTCTGATGGAGGTCACGTATAACAGCAATCTGGATTATCTTACAAAATCACAAAATTTCACTTCTATAGCAGACAAAACCTTCATTACTAACCAGACTGGTGAAATAAACAACATTCAACAAGCTGGAGCTTGGATCTTTTTTAACTCATCATCGGTTATTTAGATCTAATTACTTTTAGCAACAAGTAGAGCATTCAGATATGACTGTTTTCCCATAGGTATCAAATTTACCTTTTTTTCTTTTAATATAGACAAGGGATTGAGACAAAATCAGGTATATACTCAGTTTTTCCTGCTTCATATGTGAAGAATGGCAGTATTTCAGTATAACTGTAGTTATTCATTAAAATGTTGTGATGCCCTACTTTTAAATACTAGCCGGTCAGGGAGGCACCAGAAAGCATGTAGGAACAAGTGTACATTTTGCAAAAAAAAAAAAATTGTTTGTACAGTAACCAAACGTACATAAAATTAGAATGTTTCAGTGGGTGTTCCATTTAATTTTACCCTACATTGGTTTCTCTCTCATATACGGTGTACAGTTGTTTATTTAAGGGCTTGGGGAATGGAATTGTATTCCAATGAGCCTTCTTCAGTTTTTTATTACACAATTTAACACAATACAAGTTTTTAGAATTGCATTTGCTGCTTTTTAATATTTACTTTAAAATTTTTTACTTTTCCTTAAATCACAATTTTTTATGTGCCTTTTTATTTAGCTGGTTGTACAGTAGGTTTTCACTCAGACAGTGATGAATAACAACAGTAGAATTATAATCTTTGCAGAGGTCTAAAATGGCAGTTCCATTCCCTGCGCTGTCCATGGGCAGTGAGTGTTTAGAGTTATTTTATAATTACATGCTGTATATGATGCAAAGCTGCAAAAAAGTAAATGTAACCCAATGTCATAAGCGGAAAAAAAATGAAGAAAAACTCACAAAAGTTTCCTTCTGCTTAACTTTCACTAGTAACTTTGCAACGGGACTCAGGTAGCTGTCCTCAGCTGGCTTTTATACGTTGTTATTACTGCACTCATAAACAGAAACACTTCTTCTGAGACATGGTAGATGAGAACTGCAAATGCATCTTTAATGTTTCTAGAGTGCCATTAAGTATTACTAGTCAGAGTTGTGGGAATTGTCACACAGTGCAGGGGAAAGTCGGAGTCTCACTTCCAGGAGACCAGCTCTGCGGACCATATGGCCTCCTCTGGCTGCTGTTCAAATGGTTGCAGCAAAAAATGTAAGACCCCCCCCCATCTAAAGTGTTTGCTGCAGTTCCACAAGCCCAGGCACATACAGCTGTAATAAACTAATTTGTGCGACATGCTGCGGCAGAGTAATATCACAGCTGCGGGGTAACAACATAATCAATATCACAAGCTGAATAAACGGCGCAACGCACTGGCAACTCAGCTGACAACGGGGAAGTCTTCTCCAGCAATCATTGCCCTAGGAGTCAATAGCTGGCAACTAAGAGGAGACCTTTTTTTCCCTTTTAACCAATTATAATGCAATATTGTGCGAAGCTGTGTTGTGACCACCTGTAAATAACAAAGTAAACAACGTTGAAACAACAGTCTGCAAGCAGCTAATGACACTGCAAGGGATGCAAGGTGCGTGTGCAAATAAAAAGTAAATCTAAATAATGGCAAATATACATACATACATACATACGTATATATATATATATATATATATATATATATATATATATATATATAATGAATATACAGGATAAGTTGACAGATATCCTGTGCTTACCCACTGGGATGACGCATAGAGCCCTACCATACCCATCTAACAACCTACCCACCTACTCCCCTCCAACCCTAACACACCACCTTGTAAGCTCTTCACCGGGGTCATCAGGTAGGCACCATCCTTCATCGGTGTTTCGCTGACTTAGGCCCATAACGCCTCCGGATGGCTCAGCAGTGAGGCCTGGCGTCCCAGACGCATCCCCCTCCAAGCCTACAAGATCAAAGGTCCATGTAGCCCCCACTAACTCTACTGCAGCCCTATCCCACTTATCCCACCTTCCCCCACTCTAGTTGAGCTCTCCTCAACCACAGCCACTGACTAGCCCTCTCAGCTACTTGCGACAATTCCTTCACCGCTTCCCTTAACCTACGTCCTCTAACTCCAAACCCACTCAACAGAGAAGTAATAGTTCCTGCCACAAAGACCTCTGGCACCTACCTCTACCGGCTTATATATATACACACAAACACACACACACACACACACACACACACACACATATATATATATAAAATTGAAAGAAAAAATGTGTAATTAAAACGACATTGTTTTTGTTGATTTTGTGTTTAATTTTTTAAAGTTATGCATTAATTTTTAATACATTTGTTTGCATATTTAATCTGTTAAAATGCATATTATTTTCTTTGGTGCCCTTACCATTGAGAGCTTGAACTGTCTTCTGCCATTCTTAGCTTCACACTGTGGTTTTTAAACGGCTAAAAAAATTTTAAGTTAATCAAGGCTTACAAGCTTGTAAGGGTACGTCATTTTCCTTCCAAATAGCTTTTGCATATGCAACTTGTATAACCTTCATAGGTACAATTTACTGTATATGGCGCTGTATAAATGAAATGCTCAAGTTTCAAACTCTGTCAACCACATTCTCATCTCGCTAAACTGGAGTACTGAATGTGCGCCAGTGCACACACTACTCATTATAAATGAAAGCATACAGATCTGCCTATTCCAAAACTCTCCCAGATAAATGGGCTCTCATGTCAACTGGATGTCTACGAAAGCTGACACCATTCTTTCATAATGGATGTTATCTGCCTTGATTGATGAACTAAATTTGTCTTGGGGCTTGTATGGATAATTCAGAACCCCGGTTATCTGCTACTGCCGTTCATCTTGCATACTGTGCATTTGTGGAGGAGTGATTACACTCAGTGTTGTATAAGGAGTTATTCTGTTGACTGCTATTGTCTTAAATCTGAATAGATAGATAGATAGATAGATAGATAGATAGATAGATAGATAGATAGATAGATAGATAGATATGCAGTACAGGAATGTTAAGCATCTGATGTTTTTTCTTTCAGTATCTAAGATAACCTTATAAAGCTAAGAGCTATAATTGATTTAATTGAAATCACTGCAGCTTTTAACCACTTGCTCTTAGAACTGCATTTATTTAACTTTTCACCAATAAAGGTGATTACAGCTTGGTTTTTTCCTTGAGTCCAACCTTGCAACAGAGCATGAAAAGGCATGCTGATGGTCATGTTTTTAGGGAGACCAATGCATCTCGCAGTTTCTGTTACAGCTGAACTTGTGCTTTGCTGTGTTTCAGTTGATGGTTGACTGGATCTTAAATTTCAGAGCACACTAAAGTAAACACATTAAGAGATAACTGTCTTTTTTTAGTGCACGCTGCAAAACCAAAGTTCAAAAAAGTGTGAAATTTTTAGCCGCATGAACACTGCGGTGCATTTGCATCAGCCAACGCAAGCGGTTTAATGTTATTTGAACTGCACTATGTATTAAACCAACAGTTCCATCAAGGTTCATTAATCATGAGCTCAGCTGGAACAAAAACCAGCGAATACAGGTGTCCTCCAAGACCCAGGTTGAAAAATAATTTTATAGATTGATGAAAATTTGTATGACTTATTTCTTTCTTCAAATGTCATGCTATGAACATGGGTGCAGCAGGATCCACAGTAAAGAAAAGGCCATGTTTCCACATCCAGTTGGTTTGTTCAGCACCAGGACCTGCCCTGAGGGCAGCGAGTGGCAATTCTCTTATGTCTTGTGGGAATTGTTGTCAGTTGTGAGGGGGATTGCAATCTACCTCTCTGTATGGCTTTGCATATGGGATTGCAGATTGAACAGTGGAGGAGGTACCCTACTGCCCTGGTGCAAATGCCAGCTGGCTCAGAACAAAAAACTAAATCGACTTCAGGCTCAGGCCAACAAAAAAATGAACTTAGGAAATTTAATCCTACACTGTGATGGACTGGCATTGCATCCAGGGGTAGTTTCTTAACCCTAAGCACCCTATGACTCTGGTGTAGGATGCAGAAAACAAAGACACTGCTCAGCATTAAAGAGGTAACAGTAATGGATAGATAGATGGATAATTTGATCCTCTGTCTCTCGGTTTGTCCATCCACATGCCAAAAGCTATTTCTGAGGACAACTTGGTTATTTCATCCATACCATTAGTCAAAAGACTGAGAGCAACTATTGACTCAATTTTCTGCTTCTTTCAGCACATTACATCTGCAACATGATCTTGTACACATATCCTCTCACGTGCATTACTGCACATCTTTCTTTGTCTGGTCCTCTGGCCTCTGCTAATTTCCTTTTTGACTGTTACCAAACAATGCAGCACAAAATGTCTTCAACATGCCAAAGCATTCTCTCGCATCACTCCTTGTCTTTCTCTTTTGGCTTCCTGTAGCTACCAGGGAAAAGTTCAAAACTTTTTACAACTGGCTGCTTGCTCATCTACCTCATAAGAGTCTCAGAATTTAAAGCCAATTGTTTTTCTGTCTTATATAGTGGAATGAACTCCCTCTGTCCCCCAGAATTGCTGAATCTCTTCTAACACTCAAGAAAGCTCTGAGAACTTTGCTACTTTGTGGAAAAGCTTCCAATAAATGCATAGATTTAAATTCAAATTTGGTTCTCATTTATCTGATGTTATTGTGTCTTTCTGTTGTTATCTTGAAAGTCTTTTTTCATTGATATGTATAATAAAGACAACATAAACCCTAAGTCTTTTTTGCGAATATGGTCTGTGCCACTCCCTCAATCCACAGACTGACAAATACTTTCAAACACATGCAGGACCTGACTTGTCTTATACAAAAATGTTTCAGTTAACTAGAGCTATTGTGCTTATTTATAATTCAGTTTAATTCCTCTAGTGGTATATTAATTCAGTAGTTGAAACAGTTCAATAAAATCAATTTATGTTTGGGCAACTTTTCAGTTAACTAACAAATTTTGGCTCAAAGAACAGTTCAAGTCTAAGATGTCATGTGCTCTTCTTTGGTATTACAGTTCAGCTGTGCCTGGACAGCAGTTGGTCTAAACCAAGGTTCAAATTTTGTTAAATTTCTCATCAGCTCCATGATACTATAATATCCAAATTAAAACGAAATTATATGTCAAAATATAAAAATTAGGGAAAGTTAAAACTGGAACAGTTCCAGGCAATCATGTTACATCAGAACAGAACAACAGAACAGACAATATCCAACTAATTCCAGTACAGACCAAATGAAACTGCTGTATTTACATAAATTCTGAAATACAAAATTCTTCATGTAAGAACAATGCAAGACTAAACTAGGTTGCTCATAGTGCTGCAGTGATCATGACATTCAGGATCTTTAAATATTTTTTGTATACCAGTGATCCAAATAAAAAACTTAAATGTGGCAAAATGGGTATTCTGCATATACACTCACTGGCCACTTTATTAAAAAACACCATTCTAAGGCTGGGTAAGACCTCTCTTTAAAGAAATCAAAAAACAGTCCGAATTTATCATTCAGTTTTCTTAGGACCCTCCTTTGCTCTCAGAACAGCTTGAATTTGTCAAGGCCTAGATTCAACAATTTGCTTGAAATTCTGGTTCATGTTGATGTGATTCCATCACGTAAGTGCTACAGATTTATAAACTGGATATTTGTGCTGCCAATCTGCCATTCTACCACATCCCAAAGGTGCTCTATTGAATTCAGAGCTGGTGACTGAGGAGGCCAGTTCACTGCACTCATTGTCATGTTCATGGAACCAGTTTGAGATCACTTAATTCCTGTATGGGTATGTTAATTCAGTGGGCAAAAAAAGTTTAGTAAATTATCATATTGGAAGTAGTCATTCGAAGATGGGTAAATTGTGGCCATAAAAGGATGCACATGGTCAGCAACAAAACAAAAGTATTAGAGGCCCAGTGTATGCCAAGAAAACATTCCGCACATCATGACACTACCACCACCACCAACACCACCAGCCTGAACTGTTGACACAAGGCAGGCTGGGTCAATGGCTTCATGTTGTTTATGCAAATTCCTGACCTGAGCATTGCAGCAGAAATTGAGATTCATCAGACCAGATGATATCTTTCCACTTTTCAACTGGAAAGATATCACCAGTTTTGGTGAGTCAGTGTCCACTGTAGCCTAACCCTCTTCTTCTTGGGTGACAGAAGTGGAACCCAATGCCGACTTCTGCTGTTGTAGCCCATCTGAGCCAAGCTCTGATGTGTCATGCATTCAGAGATGCTTTTTTGAATATCAGGAGACACACATTCAGAATATATTCAGACATGCTGAGGATCAGATGAGGTAGAGAATTGTGACTGAACTTCACTGAACTTGCAGCACACGAATGGACTTCAGCACACACAAATTTGGTCTGCCTTTTTCAAGCAAAATTGTAATGCAGTAAAATGTTAATGTAAAAATCCTAAAGCAATAATGCATCTGCGCACGTGTTAATAATGTTGGGCACAAGTGTAGTAATCCATTGATTAAAATATGACATTAGAATTTTCCTCTGAAAATGTTAAAACAAAAACCATATAAAAGTGAGTTGTCTTTTCATTATCACAGGTAAGACCTTAGACAAAGCTTCCAACATTATCATTAATGAGGATTCTTGACGTAATACCTGCTGTAATTAAAATATCTCCATGTAGTGTTCAGCAAGTGCATGATTTTAATGTCTTCCTTTGAAGCAGTAGAACAATGGACCCCCCCCCCCCACACACACACACACACACATTTGTCTCTTTAGAGTGGGGCTCAGAAAAACAGGCTGTCTGTGACTTAGTCCATCAGTTTCACTGCTAAAAAACTGATGTTAGTCCACAGTAGAGCATTCTTTGGTTATATACAAAGTTTTTCTTCTAAATGCACATTGAAAAAAAAGAACTGAATTAATATACAGCATGTCTGCATGCGTCTCTTTTTTTTCATGCATAAAAAAATTTGTACCAATTACATGAGTCATCATAGTGGACAAGGACACAAACATGAAACCTGTCTACCCTAATTTATTAGCTTTCATGTTTCACTTAAACAACAACACTAGTTAACCATGACATTATGCATGCATGCAATGTATAGTGTCATATACTTTTGGCCATAATATTATGTATTTATGGTGTGTTTTGCTGTGTTTCTGTGTTTGTTTTTAATTTACATTTGAAATATGCTGGATTTATGCATAGAAAATATGGGCTGGAAGAAAGTCACACAACTGAAGAATAAAAGCTCAGAAATAAAAACAAGGTGTGACTTTTTGGCTTACTGCTATATTTGACTTTCCTCAAGAAAACATGTATGCTACAACATGATTTATTTGAGACTTTTAAAACTTTGTGACTGGAGTATTCAATATAACGTTATGCTCCCAATAGTGTTCTTAGTTCAAATGAAATACTGAAAAGCACTGGTGATGATGCAGTTCAGATGACTGTTGGCAGCTGGGCCCAAAGCTTAAGAGCCAAGGAAGAAAAAGTGTGTAGATGGGCAGCAGGAGTCTGTATAGCATTTCTGAGTCAGTGAGCATATTCTGGGCTCTGACGGAGAGAGGGAGTAGGGTACAAGGGAGACAGGTGCTTCATGTGTGGCAGGGGGGCAGAGAACAGCGGGTAGGCAGCAGAGCTCTGAATAAGGTGCACTAGTTAGGTAGATGATTCACGGAAACTTGCCAGCAAAGAGCCGAACTCATCTGTAGAGGAACAGGGCCTGGTTAAGGACCTCGATGTTAGTGATGGCCAGGAAAGACCTCTTGTGTGGTTGCATTAGGGGTATAAGGGTTTCACAGATAACAGTTAGCAACTATTCTTCTGTTGAACCCTGTCCACCTGTTTATCAGTAACATTCCAAGATATTGAACTTAACACTGATGCAGTTCAAGAACCTTTGCATGTTAACATTGTTCCAAATCCATATTCTAATATATTCACCTCTTTTGATTGAGAACCTATCTAGATAGTTTATTAATTGTTTTGGTATTTAAATAAAATTCTTCTGCTACCTTAATTATTAAACCTGTTCACATGCTATAGCCTTATGAATCATAGCAAGCCCCATAGACAAGTGTTGTTTGATAACTGGGTAGTAATGCTAATGTACAAATGCTTTGCTACAGGGCAGTCCAGCGGTAATTTGCATGCCTTACATCCACTTACTCAGTGTTATCCGAACTACACTTTATTTTCTTTATACCTTTATCCTGACTGTACAATTTGTATAGGCTTTGCAGTAATTTATGAAAACTCAGTATTGCTTTCACAATATCTTCCTTTTGCACGTGACAGGAAGTATTTCTTTCACTAGTCAAGAGTTGCATGTTAGCTTTGATTTAAGCTAATCTTGTCCCAGGGAATGAAAATACATGCATCTTTTTCACAGTTTGGCACAGGCTGGACACAGCAGAGCTACAAAGGACTTTAAGGATACATAAAGAAATCAGAATTTCTGCTTGAGCAGAAGCACACCTATTTCTTCCTGAGAAATAAATGTAAAGATTAAACACCCAGATCACTGTAAACTTGGATGAGGTAACACCTTTCTAATAACACGGGATATGAGGAGGTTTCTTTGAACCTTACAGGTGAGAGGGTGGGAAGTGAGTTGACTGTACGCACAGCCTCTTCCTTCCTCAGTGTCACGGACATTGCATATTGACTCAAAATAGTGACCCAGAAATATTTCCCGAATTCCAAAGCAGAAAAAGGGACATGAAAAGAAGGATTTTCAAAAGGCCAAGAAGATATTTTTTAAGCAAAACCTTATTGACAGTCTGAGAGCATCAGCAACAAGCCACACTTTGTCTTCACAACCAACAGATTAAACATCAAAAGCTATTTAAAATAGAGTATATCAGAACATATGCATAACTGCACTTGCCGGTGATTACAAAAAAACTTTAAAATCAAACCTCATAATCTAACAAATCAGTACAGCACACATTAATAACAATTTTCATTCTGACACGTGCATATATTTGACTGTTTCAAGGTTTCAAATCAATAGCAATTTAATGTTTAATGTTATACTCTTTGTAAAGCCCTATTAGATTAAAACGAAAAACCAACGGAAAAAGTGGGTCATTTTCCGTTCGAGACCAATCAAAACACATCAGAAAAACAGGCCAGTGTTGCGCTGTGGGTTCAGAGATGAAATGTTGCATTGAAGACACTGCAGTTATGTGCTGATAAATCAATAACCGCACTAATAAGAACATCAGTGACCAAAACAGCCGCAGTGAGCGGCACGCGCCAGGCAAACGGTCGCGGTGGTGTGTGCTGGTAATTGGAATGCAGCAGGCAGCGGCACTGCTGATGATTAGGATGCTATGGTTCAGGGAGATTCAAAGCTGGAGCTTGAGCAATTTATTTGATGATCAGAATTCAGAGATTTAAGGAAGGCTGGGATGTTTGAATTTTTAAGCTCTCTGTAAGAAAGTATCAGAAAAACAAAACACTTCTTCAAGTGTAGCTTCACCCCAACCCTACAGCTCCCATGGAATCAACTCTTGTTTTGTATTTCTGTGTTTTTTTCCTCCGGACTTGACCTTCAGGTCCTGGAGTGATATTGAATAAATGTATAGTAACGTTGTAAAAGTCAAAAGGGCACAAACTCTGCAAGATATCAACAGTGTCTTTCATTTGAGAAGTCTAGTCCCCTTGCCCTAATAAGTAAGGCTTTGCAGTTTGATGCGTTTTGTAATACCGCTTTTACACTACAGTTTATTAGGTACACATATCAAGTAGTGTCTTGCATGTATTTAGGCCTTCAGAATACCATGAATTCCCTCGAGTATGGATTCTTTCAATTCCTGGATGTACTGTGGTGGAATGTTATACCATAAGAAAATTATTGTGTTGAGCACTTGTTCCAGAATGGATGGCAACACAGTCTTGCCATGAACAGCCTTTTCCACCACATCCCACAGATGCTTGTTAGGGTTGAGTTTTGGAAACTTTGCATACCTCTAAGGCAATGAAAATTTGCTGTCAGGTCCCAAGCCTTGCAACATGCTGCATTATCCTGCCGGAAGTGTCCATCTGAGCGTGGATAATCTGTAGCCATTAAGGAACGAATTTGGTCGGCAAAGATGTTCAGATATGTTGTGCCATTCAGACATTCTTCACTGGGTGTCAGTGGCATTAATGTGGTTCAGGAAAACATTCCCTCCACCATCACACTGCCAGCACCAATCTGTACTGATGACACCAAAAAGGACGGCTTTAAGGACTCACGTCATGCTCAAAATTCTAATTCTTCCATCTGCATGATATAAAATGAACCTAGAATCTTTGAACCATGCAACTCTTTTACCCCTCCTCAACAGTCTGCTTCTGATACACCTGGAGGCAATGGAGACACTTTCTCATTCATGCTCATGGCATCAGCAACCAATGTGGTTTTCACCCGTTGTAGCCCATTTAAGACAAAGTCCATACCAATGTTGAATTTGGATGTGATTTGCCTGGTTGTGGCCCAGCTGTTTGCTTGCACAATTTTCACCATTCTCCTGTGACCCCTCTGATCAACAAGCTCTTTTCCACAGAATCACTGATCACTGGCACTTTTTTGCTTTTCACACCACTCTCTATAAAGCCTTAAAATGGTTGTGTGTGAAAAGCCTGGGACAACAACTGTTTAGAAGAAATAGCACGCTTAGGACCAACTATATTGCCACGTTAGCAAAGTCCAGTTGAACACTGCTTGATTTATACCACACACTGCAGTCACGTGATTTGTTGGCATGTTTAATTTTTGTAAAGGTGGAGCATGTATGTAATAAGGTGGCAACTCAGTGCCATCTTAGTTTAAAGGTTATAACCTGTGGTTTTTATTGTTTTTTGTCCTAAAGTGAATTTGCAATTACATGCACTCTATTGACATTTTAAAATATACATATAAACACCGATGTCTTTGAACTTTATCGAGAATCAAGAATCCTTTATTGCGAAACACAATTATGCAGCAGGTATACGAGCGAGCATGAAATAAAGATCTTTGGGTCCCTGGTGTGCAGAAAAGGGCGAAAGAAAATTCACAGAAAGAACAAAAAAGGGTAATACAAATAGATAATATATAAAAATATTTCAGAATAATATATACATATATAAATAGATTAAAGGTAAAAAATCTGTATGTATGAAAGATGAATACGATATATAGTTAAATAATAAAAAATAAATACAAAGTGCCCATACGTGTATACACACGAACATATACATGTGTATACATATACATGCACACAATTACATAAACATAAACAAAACGTAGAGATTCATACGCATATGGTGGATGTCAGGGGTAACAGGCAGTGGTGGGGGTGGTGATCAGAT
The DNA here is from genome assembly GCA_900497675.1 of Arapaima gigas. NCBI lineage: Eukaryota > Metazoa > Chordata > Actinopteri > Osteoglossiformes > Osteoglossidae > Arapaima > Arapaima gigas. The sequence goes on along the minus strand of UFQX01000026.1, from coordinate 129,513 downwards.
CTGAGATGACGGCATTCAGCAGCCCGATAGTCTGCAGTAGACAGCTGTTTCTGATCATGGTGGGTTTGCCTGCCAGATGGCAGCGGTGTAAACAGACAATGCAGTTCCCATACCAGACCAAGATGCAGGAGGTCAGGATGCGTTCTATGGCACTTTTTTAGAAGCTGGTAGGGATGAGGGACAGGAGTCCAGCTCTTCTCACTCTCCTCAGTAAGTGGAAACGTTGTTGTGTCTTTTTCACCAGATAGGTTGTGTTGTGGGTCCAGGAGAGGTCCTGCGCACTCAAAGGAAGTTGAAGCTATACACCAGCTGCACTGCTGAACCACCAAAACACAGAGGAGTGTGAGCAGCTTGAGTCCTTCTGAAGTCAGCAATCGTCTTTGTAGTCTTAATGATGCTGAGAGACAGATTGTTGCCCTTGCACCAGGATACAAGCTGCTGCACTTCCCCTTTGTAGGCTGACTCATCGTAGTTGGTGATGAAGTCCACAACTGTGGTGTCATTAGCCATGGGTTAATCATAGGTTACGAGGGTATACAGCAGTGGGCTGAGCACACAGCCTTGCAGAGCACCAGTGTTCAAGATGGTGGTGGGGAAGGTATTGCACTGGAGAGCTCCTGGGAGATGATGGCACTTAATGCTCATCTGCAGCCAGTGAGCACCATTCTGACATAGTAGTCTTGATTCTTGATTATTGATTCTTGTTGTCAACATTATGCACATAGCTTATTTGTTTTGAGTTTTTTGTTACACTCTACACACAACTGTCCATTTGCAAATTATTAACTGTGCTATATACACGTACACTTACTGCTTGAACTGAAATTAACCCTAACTGACCTTTCTGACTAACTGACCCTTTTTCTTGTATAATTTCCAGATCTAAGTGGGATTTACTTTTGCTGAAATATTAAATAGATTCAACAATATAACAATATTTGTGGATTTTTAGGTTACAGGTTTTATTAAAGCACATTTGTATTTTGAATTTCTCTTCTATTTTGCTGACCTTGCTGCAATATAAAGAAGCATAAACAGTTATGTTTATCCCTTCATTCCCCATCATCATCATTAACCACCTGTCAAACGTAGAGTTGCAGAGGTTCACAGCCCAGAAGTCCAAGGCATGAGGCAGGACAACAAATAGAATCGTATTAAAATGTTAGAACTGACATCCCAGGAGCTGTGAGATACTAGTTCCCACTGCTATGCCAATATGCATCTTAACAAGTTCTGTTTAATATTATTTATATTTTTATATTACTTGGCTCTAAATGAATCTATTTATAATGAATATATGATATATGAAAAGGTTCTTTTTTCACATATCTCCTTAGCACCTTATTTACTGTCCTTTAATTTAAATTAATATGCCCTGTATTCATTGAGCTAGAATTAATGGGAGAAGCAAAAGCTGTTTTATTTTTTCTTTTTAAATACACCTATGTAGAATTTTAGTGACAAGTTAAGTAGGAATATGTTAAAAGATTTTATGCTCCACTTATTTTCTGGATGCAATATTTACATTGTTAAAAAAAGGCTTAGGCAAATGAAAAAAAAAGCAAGAAACCAAAATTGCGGGGAAGCGGAAAACGGACTTGAAGCAAGATTTCAAAGACTGAATTAACAAGTATAGCATTTGTTGGCATTGTAAGTACTTAGAAGGGCAAAACCATTGTAAGAGCAGAGATTTCTTAACAGAACACTAACAATACTGGGGCAGCTTAACCAAAACAATGTTGGTTCAGCATAACTGGAAATCACACATTTTTAAATGTCTATAGAATATAGCATTTACATGTTAGACAGGGAATCAATGCGGCAGATGCACATGCCAGTGATGTATGACCATGTTCTATGCTCAATGACTTTCAACTGCTTTTCATGGAAAATTAACTTATGTATAGTTACATATCTAAAAACCATGTTACAAGGACTGCAGAAAGACAAATTCCTTTGAGAGAGATCAAAATACAGTTTGACACGTGTGTAACTCACTGGTTACATAACATGTGCTATGCTGAGAAATGCAGTGCAAAGACAAAGCTATAACTAAAAGTACAGCAATTTAAAGAGCGGATTATTTTGTCATTAACCTCAGTCAGATATTTCAGCTGGTTCTTGATGAATTCAGATGTCAACAGGAGACCAAAGAAAATCATCCAAGCACTTTGATTGTGTGTGGCTCCTATTAGGGGATTATTCTGACAGAAAAAGAAAAACTGAAGGAGCGTCTCTATATTATTATTCTTATTATTATTATAATTATAATTATAATTATTATGATTGAGACACAGCTGATTAAAATGGTCAATTTGTATAGTAAGATTTTAGTTTTTACTATTGTTCACAGTTGGGTAATTTATAAGGAAGCAATTAGGTGTTTTGTGCCTTATTCGAAAATGAAGCGAAGGCAGAAATTCACACTCGAGTCCTTTGGTTTTGAAAGTGACGACTTTGACCCGACTACTGTTCTGCCAGCTTTGCAACTGATGTTTTAAACATTTCTTGAATGACCTTTGATTATGCTGTTTTCATATGGCCATTTGCCAACATCTAATTCAGAAAGGAAGAAACAGAAGTCATATGTGAAACTTAAATTCCAGATTGAAAATCAGTCTCTTTGTACTCGACACTGAAGAGCTTTCCTGATTAGCATGACAACTCACACTTGATTAGTGAATTCTGTTTGTTTCTTCTCCATCTTCACCATAACCATGTCTCTCTTGATGAGGCCTAATCACTGTGTTTCACTCAATCAGAGTGCAAAAACAAAGGAATGAAGGCTTTCTGCACAAATGTTGTATCTGGGAAGTTCTTCCAGTTCAATCTGGGAATTACAATTTATTCAGATTGAGCTAATTTTATGTTGCAAAAGTTTATTTTAACTCTGCAGGTTTAAGACAATCCCATTCAGAGCTCTGATTATTTCAAATCATGATTTAAGTGTGTAATTTCAAGCATTTTGTCACATTTATGGAAAGATAACATCATAAATGAAATGTTTGTGAGCTCTTAAAATCAAGATTATAGTTTTGTATTAATTTAATTTCTGGAAATATTTTTATTTCTGGAGTGGCATAGTGGCATAGTGGTTAGTGCTGGTGCTTCATAGCTCCATGGGCTTGAATCTAATTCTGCATCTATCTATCTATCTATCTATCTATCTATCTATCTATCTATCTATCTATCTATCTATCTGTCTGTCTGTCTGTCTGTCTGTCCATCAGTCCGTCCGTCTTTTATTTGTTGCCTAAACTGTAACATAAATTATTTTGACAGTCAAAGATGAAGCTACTGACAAGTGATCAACATAGCTGTAGTTATTGTGAGCAGGTTAAGCTTATGTCTCACAGCTCCTAGGCTGCTTTTGAGGTGTAGGGTAATGAGTCGAGCTCAGGGTGTGTGGAGTGTAGATGTTCTCCCTGTGTTTGCACCTCTCAAACACGTGTGGAAGCAAACCACTTCCATTTCTCCCCTTGCCTTGGAAACCACACCATCAGCCAGTATGAATCCTATAAGACATGAGGGGCAGCAATATATGTTCAGTGAACACAACACTTGGGGCTGGAGACGACCCCATTCTGAACAGTGACAAACTCTGAAAATATATGCGGTCAGATTTGAATAAGCAGCGTTGAAGGTACAAAAGTTGAACGTCACCATCCATAATAAAGCATTGAAATTAAAAAGGAAACCTTCAGAACTTCCTCAGAAGATGCATAATAAATAATACATTACAGAACCAGTAAAAATATAAGAAGTAGCAGGATGATGGAGCACCTCAACTAAATGATCAGAAAGAAATATTTTTAGTTATGTCACCCTTACAGACACAAATTATACTTGGAAAACATGATGTCATGCAGAATCTTAAGGCTTTGTAAAGACACCAAACTTTGCCTAAAACAGAGGCAGTAAAGGTATAAATTAGGGAAACACTCAAAAAAAAATTTAACCATGAAATTTGTAGTGCACAATTTCCACTCCTACATATCATGTGCACATTGATTTTTATTTACTTGTCGGAGCATCTGAGTTAAGGTACTGATCAGTAAGGTAACGTTTCATATTGTACTTTAAATATGTGCACTGTAGATGTTGATAACATATCTTTAGACTATGAATTTTCATCTTCAACTTATTAATGGCCTAACAACACAATGAAGAGAAAGGACAAGATATCATTTCAAGTGTTGTAGCATCTGAATGTTAAACTGAAACCACAAGTCTACTAGGCAGCTAGTAGTTTAGTGGTTAGAACTGCTGATTTACACTTGCAGGAGTAAGTTACCTTGAGCAAACTCCTGAATTCCTCCAGTAAAAATTACTCCGCTATATAAAAAGGTAAATCATTGCAAGCAGCTTAACATTGTAAGATACTTTGAAGGAAAGTATCAGTTAAATTATGCAAATAAAATCTAATGTAGCACTGATTTCCGGTAGCCTTCCTAAAATTAGGGTTGTATCATTATTTTGGTGTAAAAAAACATTAGTCACATTTATTGCCTTTTCACTGCATAATAATCCAACTACACTGACACATTTTTTTTGTTTTCATTTATAGAATCGTGCTTTGGCACAATAGTTTGTTGTAGGGTATTTAGAAAAAAAAACTGATTTGTTACTTATATTACATTTAGTCCAAAGGAATAGCTGGTATGAGAAAAAGAGGAAGCTGGCTACAAATAGGACCCCAAAAATATTCTCATTTCATTTCAAAGCAATGGCTGCTGACTCTCATAGGACGAAAGGAAGCAGTTTAATGAAGCAGAACAAAAGCCCTGTGAGCAAATGAAAGGCAGTCTTCAAGTACCTCAAAGGATGGTATTTGATGTGATCTGCAGAGAGGAAGAGTTAAGAAAGAAGAGAAAGGGACGCGTTAGCTTACTCAGTCATTTTTCTTAACATAATTCTGAGAATTCCCACCCTATGTATTCTCATTACAGGATGTGTGCCTTTGTGGTTGACCTTTCCTCTTCTTCCATCTGCTAGAGACTTTCATTCTTTTCTGGATTCTGCTCAACAACACACTGTGCACAAAATATAGATTTATCACTATGTTTGCATTGATGTGCATGCATTGCTGTATTCTATATCACCTTTTCTATATGTATCTATCTTTTTTTATATGTATTTATATTTATCTTTTATATTTATACGGTCTGTATTTTTTGTATTTATTGGTCTATATTTCCTTTTTTCTCTATATTAAGCGTACTGCCTACCATGGACCAGAGGAATTTCATTTTGTTCTCCCTTCTACACCTGTTGTATAAGGCAGTTTGATAATGATCTTGATCCTGATAATGACAAAAGACCTTCACCATAGATTCACAAAAAGTTATTCCATGAAACATGTTGGGCTGGAGATTTATGTTCATGCATTCAAGTGTAATCTCATTTGCAAATTTCAGACAGGCTTTGAAAAGGTAATTCTGTTATTTAATTATGAAATATTGCTTTTTAAATCACTGCTTCAGTAACAGATTGGAAGCAATGTGCTTGGACTGCAGTATTGCATGCAACATTTCAGAAAGAATTGAAATATCATGACTAGCTTGCAATTTTTTTTACGTTTACATTTGTCATCTTTTTTGCTAAATCCGAGAACCTATTTAAACACAGCATATGCTGTTTCTACCTTCAGAAATCCATTTAGTTTGCTGTATTACCAGCCTTTACTGTTGGGATTATCATGTTTGCCTTGTTAAAATGTTTTGTTTACTCAGTAAATTCCAGATGAACATCCTTTATAGCCATAGATGTAATGGTAACACTTAAGCCTTGTTAAGAATTCAGGAACTATGGTCTTTGAATGATGGTTTAGAGCGAGGACTGGAAGGCACTGCTCTACAACTACCACAACAAAAGGATGTAACTTTTTATTCATTTGATAGTGTGAAGTTCTTTATTGCATAATGCATTGTAACACTTCAGTATCGCATGCTATATGTGTCTTTCTTGTAATTCTAAAAGGACTGTTGTTTACATGACATGTATGCAGTAAATTGAGACACAACTGATATATCCAGGCATTTTCCTGGCTACTGTTTCAGGAAATTATTACTTTTTCCCCACATTCACTATTTTAACATAGCTGCAAGGGAGCAGAACTTTGCAAATGTCGCCTTGGTTTTGAAAAAGTGAACATTCTGCTCTGCCTCCATATCTTTGAACCAATGAAATAAACGTTATCTCAAGGCTCTACGTGCCACTTAAATTCTGAATGAACACGGCTTAGGGGTTTAGGCTAATCTGTCTTGTGCCTTCTCTATAGTGTCATGAGAAGCTGGAGCATTCATGACCTCTGCATTGGCGATGATGACTGGCTCCGTTTCTAATAAACGAGTGATGGTACAGTGAGTGTATGGAGCAATAATAGCTAAAGCAAATGCAGTTAGGCAGACAAGCATTGTACAACCCACTGAAATGCAAATTCAGGCTATTGTGATTAGCAGTGGGGGTGGAAATGTAGTGGAAAGACTTGAGTGCATGGGGGCTCCTTGAAGGACATTATGGGGTGAGGCAGGAGGCTGCACATGAAGGGAACTCATTAGACACATTGCAATTCTGCATCCTGATCGAAAAGGGATGCTGCTTGTGGCACGTTTGATTACGGATGAAACAGGCAGTATGCGATGAGACAATTTATTGTTTTTTCTTTTTTTAAAGGTCGTTTATATATATAAACTACATTCTTTATGTTTCAACTGATTTATAAAGATGAAGAAAGAGGAGATTACTGGAAGGGGTGCCATTGCATCACAGGGTAGCCATAAACATTCACATAATATCAGCAATTTACAGTGACTAAATTGGATACCTTTGAAAAATTAAAAATGAGAGGAAACCCACACAGACAGACTATACAAACTCCACACAGACTAAACTGGAATCGAGTTTACACTCAAACAGCTTGGACAGCGTTAGGTAGCAGCGGTACTGTGCCACCAATTGCCGCCTATTATCAAATTTTATTCAGTTGAATTTTATCCAAGGCCACTTAGAAAGTTACATTTGTGCAACAATAAACTGCTAACATTTATGCACCTATTTGTCAAGTAGAATGTTCAGAAAATGTTCATACCTTGCCCATGGATACAACAGGAGGAGGGGATACTGGGAAAAAAAAACACCAGTTTGCAAAAAGATGACCCTTATTACACCTCTTAAATAATAACCCTGAACCTAAGTTTTTAAAGTCATCTTTTAATTGTACACATTTTGGGCATACTACATAGAGTTGTAAGGGGGTTTAGCTTGGTTGAGTTATAAATGTTTTAGTTGTGATGCTTCCTTCTGGAATGCCTTCCCACTCTTCATGGCCACTGAGCACTTCTATTGATAAAGAATGTAATATCTGCAGTCCCCATATTAGTTCCACACTTAGCTTGACTGCATGAATTATACATGTCTTTGCTTCATTATATAAGATATTTTCATATGTAAAGAAAGTACCACTTTTTTTAAACATTTTTGCTTTTTTTATGGGGGGGAATATATACATTTCAGTAGTCTGAAGTCTATAGAGTTCTCTACTCTACTCTCTATGCTCTACTCTCTCTACTCTAGAGTACTCTATAGAGTAAGGTACGTTAAGAGTTTGCAATGGCAATCTGTTAATAATGTACATAGCCATCTATAATAATTAATATTTCTCAATCTAACCATAAATAAGTGTAACTAGTTATTTAATTTAATAATTATTTTTTCAGATGTATTTTGCTCTGTGCTGTAGAACCGTAATGAGAGTCCATGTTCTTGACAAATTAACTGATACAACAGGCACAAGAACAAGCAATTATTTGTTTTCCTGAAAAGACTTTCAGCTCCTTTCATGATGATTCAAGTGTTGCTTCAAATTTAAACAAAATCAATTAGCAGTTTATTGAAATGTGGTGGAATTTTACATGAGATGGCTTTTTAAATATATGAATGAATAGTTAATTACAAGCCTCTACAAGATTAGCTAGACCTCTGTAATAGCTTTTATAAAATCACTGTCCATTAAACTATACAAGCCTAATATTTAATAGATACCACAACTAAGAGGCAATTGATACGCTTTTGCATGTCACTGTGTCCATTTATCGCAATCTTGACACACTTCATCAGTTTTAGCCTAAGCTTAAAAAACAAGTACTATTTCTACATTTTAATACTTTTCCAAATTAGGTATTTTGAGATGATATGCATGTTGTACTTTGAAACTGAAAATTTCCCTAAATACACTAAAATATGTTAGTAGCTATTAATTATGTGAACAGATTATTTGAAGAAGTGCTACCACATCTGGGTGCACAGCAGGCGAGCGGGTAGTGATGGTCTGCAGCAGTGCCAGTGACTAAATGTAGGTTCAGTCCCTGTACAGACTGAATAATGTTTAGATTTTCTATGATGCTATATTTCTTGACTTGCAGCTAAATTGATAGGAGATGCCATTCCTTTCATTATATGTACTTTCATTATATTCAAATATCATTTATATCCTGCTCATCACCACAGATCATATGTCGAAGGACTTCCTGTCAGTTTGCTGAAACCATCAGCCTACTACTTACAGCAGCATGTAGTGTAAATGGTGAATTCTGACTTGGATGAATTTTGAATTTTTTTTAATATTCAAAAAGGTTGGGATCTTTTTCCTCATGGCAAATGCTCCCATGTTCATGGGTTCACCAGATTTTACCAGTCTGCTCCTTTCTTGTCCTCACTTAGAAGACCTAGGCTGCATGTGTGTATCTATCTTCAAGTGCAACACAGAATTAGTCAGCATTAAATGTATTTTTTTGTATTGGATTGGTCTGTAGTCCAGGTAAACAGCTGAATGACAGAGGAATTCCCTCTGGTCCCATTCCAAAGTTGTGTAGTTGAGCTAAAGTCTAATTCATGGAAATTAACTCATCAATTACTGGAAACCCTACTGGAGGTGACCTGAAGTACTGAAGTCAAACTTGCAGTGACCCTCTTCTTTCATCCAAGACAATAGCAGAGTAAACAAAAATGAAAATTTTTAGATGATCTTAGTGAATCCTTAACATTCCACACACTTTTTCCTTTTCTTCTGGTCATTATTTCACTGACAGTTTTAACCTAGGGTGACCCCAGGGTGAGCTGATGTACATTTTCACATTGGTATATTCAATGCTGGGTGAGATTTCAGCCTGCAGTGTGTCAAACCTGTCTGGCTGAGATATGGTTCAGCTTCTGGTTCTAGGGAGAAAACCAACGTGTGAAACAAACTGGGTCAGATTCACCCCAGGGTTTCTCACCTGCAATAACTAGAGAGTTGCACAACAACCTCTTTCTGTGGCCATAGATTCTAACAATGCCAAAAAGTTTTGTTGATTTCTGCAATATAAACACTTAATGAACTTCTGTCTTTGGATAAATTCTCACAGGAATTTACAATTTTTCTTTTACGAATTAAGAATCATTTATTGTCACAGATTCAAAGGAATACGGAATCTAGGGTCCACAATGTGCAGAACAGGGGAACAGAAAATTAGAGAATGAGCGATAAAAACAAAACATGGATATAGATAGATTAAGAAATAAAACTCAGTATAAAAGATAAATAAAATGTATATGAATAATAAATACAAAAATCTGCAAAGGTACAAAATAAACAAAATGTACAAATGTACAAATGTAACAAATATTCAGGTATACACCTGCATACCTGCTCATTCATGTAATTATCTAATGAACTAATCATGTGACAACAGCAAAATGCATAAAATCACAGACACAGGTCATGAGCTTCAGTGAATATTCACATCAAACTTCAGATTGGGGAAAAAATCTAGGGTTGTAAACTGGTTGTAAACCAATGTAAACTGAATAGATCTTAGGGTTAGGGGATCAAAAACCTTGTACACACCTACAAACAAACAACCATGAGGAGTTGGAAAAAATAAACCCAGCAAAAGAGCCATCTATTGCAGAAATTATCAAACTTAAAGATGCCAGTGCAGTGTTACCATATGATGCAAAGAAGGCTGCAAAAGTAGTCACAAGAAAACTCATGCATGGAGGGAATAAATTGTACCTGGAAGATCAATTCTTGTATAGGTGGGCTGGTCAAAGACCATCTGCAGCAGATGATACATGCATACACCTGACATGAATCCACAGGATACTCACCCTTCTACATTTTTTATGGGCAACATCCCTATTTCCCTATGGATTTGTTGTTTGGTCTCATGGAGGACGAAGAGGCAGTGTCATACAAGGGCTAAAAAATATGCTGAAAAATGGGCCAAGAGGATAACAGAGGCTTACTTGACATCCAGTGAAAACAGTAAGCAATCAAGCACAAAAGTCAAATCTGATGATCAGAAACTGAGGGGAGTAGTCTTACTGCCAGGGGATAGAGTCATGGTTTGGAATCTCAGTGAGCAAGGAGAATTTGGCAAGCTGGGGTCATACTGGGAACCAGATATCAATGCAGTTAAGGAACAGGTGGGAGAAAACCCAGTGCATGTGATTTATTCAGAAGTGGGCGGACAAGCGAAAGACCTGCATAAAGCCTGCATCGGCACCTGCTGCTACTAGTGAACAACTTGCTGGCAGGGATACCTAAGGAACCAGTCAAGTCAACAAATGTAAGACAAGCTGAGCAAAAAGTCAGACAATCCAGTGCTGAAAATGTGTCACTACACTAAAGTTAGGAAGTCTACTAGAAACAGAAGACCAAGAACAAATTTTACATCAGACACTTGGTTACCTCTCATTAAAGTGTTACATTCCTGTGTGTTTTTCTTTGCATTTTGTCTCTCTCACAATATTTTCAGGAATATCATTGTTGCTCATGAGACCAATCAAGAGATGAGTAACAGGATTGGAGCTACAGTGTGAACCCAGGGAACCAATCCGTGTTGGAGTAGGAGGGGCCTGGTTTATATAAGGACATTTTGGGAGAGGCTTAAAGCTTTTGATGTTGGCTTCCGTTGGTTCTGTATACTCAAACAACCCTTTGTATAAGAATTTGCCTTATGTCAAATCTTATGTATGTCTTGTTTTTCCCATGTCCTCTCCCTACCCTGTGAATACTTGGTGCATGTATAAGGAAATGTAGCAGGTACAAAGGTGCGCATACATACACTTTCCACAGGTAGAAGAACTACTGTTAGACACACTAGGTAAGAGGGCGGGTGCCAACCCCTGTCATTTTGATTTTGGTAGGTTAGCTTAATGTAGTCAGGGTTTTCTTTTTGTGTGGTTCATTTACGCAGTAAGATGAATATCACTAGCTTAGGGAGGGTGTGTTATGTTTTGTTTAGTTCACTTCTTTAGTGCCGTCCAGTCTTGTTTCTTTAATAGCACTTCTTTTTGTGTCATCTCATTGTCTGTTTTTGTGCTCCATACTGTTTGGTGTAGAAGCAATAAAAACTTGCTATTAATTAACGTCATATCCAGTCTGGTGGGTTTTTGTTTCATTGGTGGTTTGCTGTGCATTAACAGCATACACTCAAACCTTTATTGCAATTTATGTTACTGACCCAAACCTTATCCCCTAGACTTGAGCCAGGGTTGTAACATACAGCCATACCAGATAGTCAGAACAATTGCAACATAAACTCAACCAGGTCTACTTCGGTATAACAATATCATCACCATACCCAGCCACATCTTATATATCGTATTCCCGCATGCCTCTTACCTACAATGTGCCTGTTTATTGAATAAGAGTTTTATATTAATGTTTTTGTTGTGAAATTTGGGAATATTTCTGAGGAATATCGGAATTTAGTCTGCCAGGGGGCATGTGATGTACACAAAGTGTGGTCACATTTGTGTTAATATTTTGTTTTGCCTTTATATACAATACTGTGTAAAAGTCTTAGGCACCTGTGGGAAAAATGCTATGAAGCGAGGATGCTTCCAAAGATAATGCCATGAATACTTATTAATCAATAAACCTTCTAAAAAGTGCAGTAGACAAAAAACCTGAATCAAATCAATATTTGGTGTGACCACACTTTGCCTTTAAAACAGCATCAATTCTCTTATGCAAACTTGCATGCAGTTTAAGGTAGAGGTTGGTAGGTTCTTCCAAACATTTTGAGGAACTGACCACAGTTCCTCTGCAGACTTTGACTGTCTCTGCATGTCCTCCCAGACCGACTTGATCATGTTGAGATCAGGGCTCTGTGGGGACCATACCATCTGTTGCAGGATTCCTTCTTTTTGCTGAAGATAGTTCTGCATGACTGAGATTGGGTGTTTGAGGTCATTCTCAGGCTGCAGAATGAATTTGGGACCAATCAGAAACGTCCCTGATGGTAGATAAGAATCTACCTGTACTTCTCAACACACATTGAAGTTGCATGCCTAACACTTTTGCACAGTACTGTATTTTGTCATGTTATCTTGTTTGCGATTTGGTCCTCCAAAGACTGCCATTTACTTTGTGCATGAAAGCACTGCTGCTAGGGGGTGGGACACATGATGCTGGTTGGTGCCAAATGCCATATAAAACCATAGAAGAAGTGGGGTTTCTCTGAGAGGAAACCTGGGACAAAAAGCAATCATTTTATGTCTCACCTTTTAAACTTGGCTTTACAGGATAGCAACTGTTACCCGGGCCCTTCCACAGAGGCATGTAACACTAGCAGTAGTTCATTACTGTACTTAATTTTGTGCAAAACAGTCAAAAATTCATACAACTTTGAATTTAGTAACAGGCAGTCAACTATAAGCATCCCTCTTTGTCCAAATCTGATCAGTTCCTAAAAACGTGACTGATAGGAAATGTTCAGACAGCAGAAGCCGACATTACGTTGTTTTAAAATGGGAAAAATAATAATGTATTGCCATCCCTTTGCAAAATGCCTAATGGATTTCATCATATATAACTGAAACATTGTATAACAGTCTACCAAGGAATTCTGCTTTATATGAAACATTAAAAGACCTTAGTGGGTATGTTTGTGTGCAGTATGCAACAATATCTGATACAAACTGCATTTTCTTTGTACACTACAATGAAATTGTACTGTAATGTAAGTGAAAAATGAAACAACATTGTTACATGTACAGGAATCTGGGCACATCGAGATCCACTTGAGCATGTTTATTTTGAGCAACTTTATAAATGTGCCATTTCTGCTGTATGGAAACACGCATTCTGCATACATTAATATCAGTTAAGTAACACACCCAAAATGGCTGACAGACTTCTCTGGAACAGCATTCACTTCCACTCTCCACTCCACTCTCTCAGTGGAATACTTTTGCTTTCCCAACACACTACATTCTCTAACTTGAAATCACATGCACCTTAAACTTTTTCTGCTGGCACTTGTTTTAAAACGCTTTTTGGATACAGATTAATTATAGCAAGTTTTTTATATAGTCAATTTAGATCATGGATTTCTGCAATTTATTTTAGTAATTCAAATACTGATGGATTGTTATTATTTCTTCTTGTGCTTGTGGCACATAGGACATATGTGCACAGCTTCAATGCTGGTGGGCTATACTTGTTGCCTCAGCCCATGTGGACCTCTTTAAGATCACTTTTACTTGTTTGGAGCCATTATTGCATTGGTCATCCTCATCATGACCTGCCCTCTAGATGCCAGTAAACTGACTGTCACATTATTCTGTTTTCTTGCATGTGTCCCAGCTATCTCAATATTCTCTGCTGGAGTAACACATTCATTTCTGGCTGCTGGAGTTTGTAAAAAAAATGAAAATTATTTTTATTTTCCTTTCGTATTATATGAAATCCCTGGTCACATTCAATTATCCATCATGTACTGTACATATAAATGCCAACTAAACTCCGCAGTGTGCTGTAAAACCCAAACCCACTACCAGCAAACCTTCAGCCCTCTTTTGTCCAAGTGCTCAACAGGGAGGCTAAACCACCTCACTCAGCAGAAGATGCAAAGCTCTCCAGTAGAGTCTAAACTCACATGAAAACTAAACTAAACATTCTACCAAACTTGTGATCATAGGCTAATTGAAACATTACTATTTGAGAAGATCTTGTCTAATCTTCAGGTTGACTTCAGCTCTGAAATATTCAGACTCATGGAGAGTAATGTGAGGTAAATGTTGGGTTGAATGATGTGAAAACTGTCCAATGTGAAAACATTTTTGCTTATTAGAAATAAACAAGGTTAATCTATTTATAGGTCTAGAGCAAATTACTATAATGCAGTAAGTCAAAACACATCAGCTGAAACGATATGGGAAAAAAATGAACAAATTGCTTCTGTTCAGCCGAAACTCCACAAACCACATTCATAGTAAATCAGTGTTATTAACCAATAAAGCTTTAAATGGGTTTTCAATGGGTCATTTAACTGTATGCCCAGCCCTAACCCCAATCCTTACAAATCATACAGATATTAAGTTCATAAGACACAAAGAAATTAATATTGCAAGGAGTTAAAGAGGAAGCAGAGCTGCCTTTAAGAATGTTCTTCTGTTATGGAGAAGCCAAGCTGGATTTATGTATAGGACAAGTCAGTCTTGAAATATTTGTGAAAAAACTACGTATCTATTTATCTTTTTTTAAAAAAATAACATACTTTGAGCTCTAAAGCCATGTGGTTGGGGGGTATTTTGATCTCTGGACAGTCTGTTTTGAATTAATCTAGCAATTTCAAATATACCTTTGAGCCTTGTGACTAGCAGCTCAGATAGCTGTTATACTGGTTTAGTTTATCTCTACCAGCAGCATTACCAGTCTCATTTATCTGCTACATATCTGCTCTAATTTTATTCACCTCATTATTCTAAATTGCCATTCCCCCTCTCATTCAATTCTGGTATTTTGTCCTTTGTTTAATGCAACCATAGGCAAAAACAGAAACAAAATGTTTCAGATTTACTTGGAGGGTTGGAGCCACAGAGAATATTTGATTTGCATGTACTATATATGAGAAACATCCAGGACCTATTCACCACAGAGGAGAGCAACACAGTTCCCATAGAGCACAGTCCAGCTGCACGTGTTTCTACACCAGTACAATTACATTATGATTCTATTAATTGCCGAATTGGAGCGTTTTCTGATATTTTGCTGCAGTATTAATTCAACAATATTTTGTGTTATTGAACTTGAACTCCTTGAATTGTGTTACTCTTCCAACTAAATTTTCCCCAATTTTTTTGACTTGATTTTGACAATAATGAAAGATAATCTCTATATGTATAAAGCTCAATCTCTATTTGTTTGTTTGTTTGCTCTTTATGCACAGCTTTATTTTTCTTTCTTTTTTATTGGTCCCAAAAGTACATACAGGCAGGGACAGCACAGCAAGATGCTGCACCTCCATCTACATTCAGTGAGGGTTGAGGGTCAGATAGAATGTTACAGGGCCATACAACATAATCTAATACATTCCAGAACAGTGTCCAAACATTCCAAAATTTTTTTGAATTTTTTTGTAAGTAAAGTGTTTATTTTTCAAGTGGGAGGAAGTTAAACACTTCACACATGCACATATCAAAGTTCCAGGAGCTGCTTTACACTTAAAACACATCTGTGGTATCCCTTGAAATTTGGCATAGAAGTACTTCTTACCCTAACTAAGGGTTTTGCGTAGGCAGGTTCAATAAACTCCAAAAAAGGTTACTTACTATATAAAAAAACCTCAGTCTCTAACAAGGCTTGGAGAAGCAGGAGTAGTAACACCACATGTAGCAGGTAGGAAGGGCACAGGCAGGTTTTCTCGCTCCACCTCCCTCCCCAACCCCCGACTGCACACACCGAGGTATCTCACACGTACAGCGACAGCCACCTCACACACTCTGCAAACACAGTGAAATAATTTGTCACTCCAAAAGTAATAAAGTTTGGTGTTATATCATTTTTATTACTGTTTGCACATCAGTCCACACACAGTGCACGCGCTACCAAAACACACTGGCATTGGCGCACTTAACAAAGGTTAAGTTCTGCTTCATTAATGTCCTACAGAGTATAATCATATAATTATGAATATATTCCTATGTTTCTTAGGTAATTTGCAGTGGAAAAACCTCATTATTTGATGGCACAATAATTAATGAAGATGTATGTAGAATGGCTGGTTAGTTAAACACATATTTCTGCCTGGAGTTCTGTGTGATATATAATTTCCAAATGACATTTCTCAACAGCACACAAAAATGCAGCATTTAATTTCCCCTTTCATTTTGACTCTTTTTGACAACTCGAGCAGTTTTTCATGTTGATGTTTTTAACACGTTCCTACTCTTTTTCAGGTTTTTTTGCAAGCATTATTTACACAAAGATATCGAGCTGAGCAGATTAGTTGTACAACGATCTCTCTGACTGGAGCCGTTTAATTTTTGTAGATGTCAATTTAAAGGGCTCATTAGATGTTTGATAAATTCTATCTTTACATCACAGAGACTCCGCTCGTGGTCCTGCCACACTGAAACTGTCCTCAGTGAAATCAAATGTCATGACAAGACACATGAGCTGACCGTCACAGGGTCAATATGTGGCCATACTAGTGGCAAAAACACTGCTATATTTTCCTGTTTAAAAGTGCAAAACTCGTAAATCTCTTTAAAGTGTTACCTGTGTCTTTCAAAGGAAGGCCATTCATAAAGGCTGAATAAATAATTGCTTTTCAACAGTGTTGCTATGTCTATGTTCCTCTTGATGGATGTCTTTGGGTATGCATTATTGTTTACTTTACTTCAGCAGCTATGAATAAAATTATAGCTTAATCACATTTCTTGCTAATTAAAGACCGATCAACAATTAACAGTGTTAGCTGCAGATTAATAGCCAGCCCAGCCACACCTTTAGAAATCTGAATTTCATTTAGATCCTTAAACAGTAATTATGCTTTATTTACTATTCTTTAACACTTACTTTGCTAGAGCTTAATACCTATTTGCATTTAACTATTTAACTGGCTTAGGGCACCTATATACTGAAGTTTTCTGAATAACACCAGGAACTAAAATGATGGAAAGGGGTGGGGGGGGACTTTGTTAAAAGCTGAGTTTCAGTTCTCTTGTCTGCATCTTCTGAAGCAGTAATTGAAATTTGAAGAAATGATAAATCTCTACAGAACTGATTTCTTTTATTAGATAATTCAATCAAAAACATGTAAGTATAAACAAAGAGGCTGTTTACAATATGAAGCAGAAGAGACACTGTATAAATATACAATGTTAATATAAAGCAACAGTGACACACAAACACACACCTTGATACAGATGGTATCGATGATCACTTGTCATCGGTAGTGGCAGCATTTAGAGTTTTGTCCTTGAGCAAGAAGCAGATAGCTGTGTTATTTGCCAGTAGCCTTGAATGAAAATGTCTGATGGCATATAAAGTAATGAAATATTTCTCCACTGGAACGTCACAATATGTGCATTTTATATTAAAGCAAAATAATAACTAGACAGTTCTTGTTAAAAACTGAAAATGTGATTTCTTGAATAAACAGAAACCTAATCTGTTCATATTTTACCATTGATTTTCTGAGTGAAATAGGCCTTTTTTGCTGAAGTGGTTTTAAAAGCAATATATTACAAAATGCTGAAAGTGTAATGCCTTTAAAACATGTAGTGGAATAGAATAGACATTGCCAGGAGCGAGGAGGGATATCACTTATACTGTGGTGACATGCAAAAAAGGAAATCTATGACCTTTTGTGAAATTCTGATTTTAATGGCATCAATTGCACTTCCCCGGGATCTGTGGGAATGAGAGGTCTGAATGTGGCATTCCACATTGTAAAAGCTATTCAGTGCTGCATTACACCTCGCCAGAAGGCAGGCCACAAAAGGTGAGTGGATCAGAATGTTATGGCTCACTTTGGCCAAGGGACCCAATGAGTTGCCATACTAATGTCGGAGTGAGTTACAGTGCCCACAGGCGAACAGGTGTCCATTCCGGGAGTAATGTTACACAGGCAAGGTGGGTGCACAGTACAATGATGAGCTCTGGTGTGACTTGTCAAAGGTGGCATCACTGATCTGACCTTGGAAATGTCAGGCCACAAGCTCATCAAAAGTGCTGCACCAATTGGCTGCACTTTTAATAGCTTTTCTTTTGTGTGATATTGTTCTGCACCCGGATTTTTAAGGGCTGTAAAATTTGGATATGGTTTTAAAGGCAGTTTCAGCAGAAGTATGTTAGATAGTACCGAAATAGTATCAATGTGCTGCACATGGTTCTTTTTCCACTAGCAGATACTACATCAGTGTCTTTTTCTAAATTTAGTATTGACTTAGATTTTCAGCTGTGTTGCTGTCACCTAATAAACACAAGGTAAGCTCTAGCACGCATCAAGTGTGTATCTTTCCTAAATGCATTATTGATTTGACCAAAGACAAAAATATGGCAGTTTCAGGTGAAAACATAATTAAAAGCTACATTTTGTTAAACTAAACATTCCCCTATTGCAGTGTGGACAAATGTACAGCAAAAATAGTCCAGTGCAGCTGAATGCATATTTAAATAGGTATTACATGAGAATGACTATAGAAATGTGTCTTTCTGCAGACAGGTATGTCACTCTTATTTTGCAATGCTGAAGTTTATGGTCTCTGTCCCAAAGGTAAGTGTTACCCTCCGCAGTTTGCCCAGAAAAATCCTGAATTCTTTGACTTTACAGTGCAGCTGTTATCTGATCTGTCCTTCATTTAATCCGCAGATTATTGAATGGTTCACACATTTGCTGTGAATAGTCTGTCCCTGGCAAAAGGTCTCAGCTAATGACACCTCACACTAACTACAAACCCTATTTAACAAAAACACATTTTCCTTATTGTTTTTCTTTTGGAAGTCTACTTATGCTATCACACTGCTTAACATTGTTGAAGAAAAGGTAAGAATGGCTGCTGTCTGTCTCATTTCCCACAGTAAACTTGTATTACAATAGAAATTCTACAAATTTTACCCTGATATTTAGTGTTTCTGTGACGTGTTTATGAACGCAAATTGTTACTGAAATTTTGTTGTGAAATACTGGATGTTTGAGCAGTTGACTGAGCTTCCTCTGTGTGCTTTAGGGTCTGCCATTAATATAAAGCAGTGCTGCTGAGATGCAGGTGTTAGTGTGCTGTTCCCTTCAGAATATAAACCCCCCATCTTACACTTCTCCAAATAAACAGCCATAATAAATAATGTGTTAGTGGGAATGGAAGGATGGATGCGGAGTTACAAAAGACTGAACTCTGCAGCTATCACTGGTAAAAGTATGTGGTTAAACCAGGTATGTGTAAGCATAAATCATTGTTTTAGACTGTGATCATATAGGATGGCGAAAACAATCAAAATGTCTCCAAACTCATTTTACATTCAAAACAGGCTATTTATGAAAAAAAGGTTTTAGCAAAATGCAAACTATGATTCTTCAAAGACAAGTTGACCTTTCTCTTTTATGGAAGCATCTTGATTGAAATCTTTTTGATTGCAGGGGAAATTGCCATAAATGTCACAGATAATAAAAAATGCTGGAAAAGCAATGCAAAAGCTGAAAAAGATTATTTTTGTTTATATATTTACCTTTTTGAAAAATAAGCTTTGAAGTGAGGACACAGAAGACAGTCCATCAACTTATTTTATTCATTTAGGTGGCCCTCTTACTCATAGTTGTGAACATTGTGAACTTGGCTAAAACACAGCAGCTGTTACTGGTGAACAAACACAGACTTCCTTGCAGTTATTAATCTTCTGATCTGCTCTAAAAATTGTTTAATCTTTGAAACATACATTTTTGTGTTTTATATTTCCTGCATTAGTTTGCTTTGGCTGTAATGTGTACAGATTTACTGACTGCTGCTTCAACTGCCACAGCCAAAGTCTTACAGTGCAAGTTAAAAGGTAACTGCTATTAAAAAAATAAAATAAATAAAATAAAGAAAACCCTTCGTTTTGAATAACTGAGCCACTGGGAAGTTTGTGTATAAAGAAGGTCACTTTCAGTTCAACGTGTGGCTAAATGTGGAGATGAATTTTGCATGGAGTGCAACAGCAAAGTCTTATGTAGGCTCTCATGGTATCTAAAAGGGTCAAACAAGCCCTGTGATGGACTGGAGTCTTGTTCAGGGTGTACGCTGCCTTCATTTGGCTTTGGGTACAAACTGTAGGCTGCCACAACCCCAAATGGAGACCATCATTGATGGTGAATGAATGAATAAATGAAAGCATTTGATAACAGAAGAAGATAAAGACAAATGGACTTTGTAAGACAACCCACAACTCAGTTAAATTGCATTCCTCCAGTTCCCTTTCCAAGGCATGGAGCAATGGAAGAATAGGTACATGATTTGACGTAATACTATGTGAAGGTGGGGCCTTCCCAGTATTAATAGATCACCGCAGTAAAAAATAGAACACTACCGTTCTGCAAGTCTATTACAATCAATCAGTCCCCCATTTCAGAATATATTAAACTTCAGATATATGAAACTAATTTGAACTCAGTAGCTCCCGACCAAGGACAGTTTCATATTTCATAATTTGCATCATAGTAGAAGGTCAGGAAATTTTGGGTATAAGTTTGGGTAAGTTCAGAATTTTCCAGCTCTAATCTTAATTATGAACATGTAAATATTTGCAATAAATATTTGTAATTTTCTTCATCATTCTGTAAACCATATTTTTGTATCATTACAGTCATGACCAACTTAATTCTATAAATTACACCATGCCTGCCAAGCAAAAGAAAAATATTGTCTTAGAATAGATACAATTGTGGACCAACAACTAGGCCATGGTCAAAATCACTTAGATCACATTTTCCCCATTCTGAAGCTTGATGTGAACATTGAATGAAGCTCATGACCTATGTCTGCATGATTCTATGCATTGCACTGCTGCCACATGATTGGCCGATTAGATAAATTGCGTGGACGAGCAAGTGTAAATGTGTTCCTAATAAAGTGGCCGGCGAGTGTATATACCAGAGTTTTTTTCAAAGATACCATGCACCTTTTTCACTTCTAGCTGATGAATAATCATTACCACTTTCTTCAATATCAAAATTCCTTTTCAGCATTTTTTTCCAGAAAGTCCAACTTGGGATCTCCTTCACTGCATTCCCTAATTCAGTTTCGCTCTGTGTTTTTGGGGTACTTAAACATGCATCACATCTTTTTTTTCTCGAAAAAGCCCAAACTCCCTTTCAATCACTTTCACTACATATGTCAAATGTCTGTGACATATTCTAGAGTTTAAAAAAAAAACTGACCTTAGCGATCTGTTTCCTGTTACACGCAACCTAAGAATTAAAAAAATGCAGGACTCCACTCTGTGTTTTCTATCCATCCATCATCCTCTTCACCATGGTCAGAGTTGTCCAGAGCCATTGGGCACTAGGTTATGATGCAACCACTGTGTGGGATGGCAGTCCATCATAGGGTGGACGCGGTATGGACAATGTAGAGTGGGAAAAAATCAAAGTACTCAGGAAACCTACATAGACACGAGGAGAACATACAGCTCAACACAGACTCCAACCCACAGAGCCCAGGTGCTGCAAGGCAGCAACACTACTCACTGCACCACCATGACACACAGTCTGTGTCTTACTAGCTGTTATTGTAATATCAGAATGTATTGACTACCATAAACAACAATTCAATGTCACAATAATAACCGCAGAAGTAGGAAAAGGAGCATTTGTAGCAGAACAAAAGAAATCTCAGCTATATATATATATATGGTCTGAACTACGACAAAATAAGCAAAGTAGGTTTTACTTTTGGTTGTGTGTGTGTGTGTGTGTGTGTGTGTGTGTGTGTGTGTGTGTATATATATATATATATATACACACACACATACATACATACATACATACATACATACATACACTGAGGTCTTTGCAGAAGTAAAACATGATCAAAATATAACCATCACATACTCAGCAAAATTAGTGTTAAGCAAAAATTCTTAAAAATAATATTTAATACATATGGTACATAGATGATTTGTTGCATGAAATGCAAAATTCAAAGGACAAAACTGATCAACTAACTTTTTTGATTTTGACAATCCTCAATGAACCAGCGGTTTCACATATTATGTAAAAGTTTAAGTATGTAGCTATGATATGTGATATATGTTGATGGTCCTTAGCTTTATGCAAAATCTTAGATGTGATTTATCTTTATTTTTTACATGGTTAATTATATGTGGAGATACAGATATGTTTATACTGTAAATCAGTAATGATGTTTAAAAAAAAAACTTGTTTGGGTTTAATTGAGAAAAAAATACTCAAGAGTTAATCTACTGAAACTGTGTCATGAAGTCACCGGAACGTGCAAGCAAAAATATGAAAACAGCATTTTGTATACACTTAGACAGAGAGAATTTATACAGCGTGCTCACACACACACACACACACACACACACACACACACACAGACACAGTATATGATGGTAAGCTAAACAAATATCTGCCTTTTTTGGTTTTAGCACCTGTCTGTTATGCCTGGCATTTAACACCATATTTGTGGGAGGATGAATTTATTTATTTGCTTTCTAGGCAACATTTGCTTGTTCATTTCATTTAATCCAAACAACACTGCAAAAACAGTGGCAGTAAATATTAGTTAATGTTATGGTGATATTGCTTCTGGTCCTTGTATATTATGTTGATTACGATAACCTTCTCCTATAACTATAAAGGTTTTACAAATGATAATTTATTTGCAGTTTTAGTGTTTATTTACAGTTTATTAAATACTAGCTACCCAGTAATATGTGTCAGACATTGCTGATTGGTGAGTGTGCACATGGTGTGAGAAAATCTGCCGATATCTTTACGTATATGCTTTGTGCGTAACGTTACTACACGCTGTGTGTTATGTCAGTACTCCGCTTCTCCAAGCCTTGTCAGAGGCTGAGTTTTAAATTTTAAAATAGTACGTTGTCTTTTTGGAATTTTATGAACATGACTATGCAAAAAACCTTGTTTAGGGTGAGAAGTACACGTGTGCCAAATTTCAAATCTATTGACCTGAAAAGCAAAGTCGTGCATAAAGAACAAATAAACAAACAAGCAGATGAAAAGTCTGAGCTTTTAAAAGCATTGAGTCTTATACATATAGAGTTTGTAATACTCTTATACTTCAATATTTCCATATACTTATACTTCAAATATTATTAGACCCTACTTGCATGCACAAAATTCCAGTCATTTTCATGTAACTGTAATTGTCAGAGTACAAAGAAAATGGATATTTGTTTCCATTATTTCTGCACAAATTCTTCAAGTTAGAACAGGACCCATGTGTTTCCATATTTAGCAGAATTCATGGCAACATTTGAGTTCCATGTCTAAATTTAAAAAGCATTTCACGTTATTTTATCTACACTTCAATTGCATTTTTTAACTCAATAAGATGAAAAAAATCACTAGGATACTATTCAGTGGGCTATACGATAATAGATTTTTTTTTCATGAAGTGGTTTTCAGCTATTAACATTCTTCACTGGATTCATTTCCACTATCAAAATGAGATTGGTTATGGCTGCCAAGTGTGAAATGCAGCATTACTCTTTCACTATTTCTTTTTTAAAGTCACAGTCTCCTACTGATGCTCTGCATTGAATGCAAACAGTAAAATGCTATAAACATTGGTTATAGTTAGTTGCCATCCTTCCTCAGGAACCTAAATACAAGTACAATTATTTATAACTGCATGTGATTTTACAAAGAAAATTTACGTACTTCATTGCTTTGCAAGTTGCGTTTTGTCAGAACATTTTATACCTTTGCTACTTAAAATCAGAATCCCTGTTATTTATCTATTGTGTGCATACTGCTTTGGCAGTACCTCAGGAGCTGCAAATGTTCAAATTATTGGTGGGGATACATTTATATAGGGAATTAAGCCATGTCAGCAAGTCATGCACTCGACTAAGTTACACATGAATGAGATTAATGAATTATTCTCTGATAAGGTAGCGGGTAGCATTGTGTTTAGGGTTGTTGTCTTACATTCTTTGATAGTTCTTTGAGCAAATTGCCAGATTGCTGGTATAAGAATACCTAATTGCATAAATGGGTTCATCACTATAAGATGCTTTTTGAACAAACCTAATTTTGCAAGATGCTTCAGCAAAATGTTTAAAAACAAACAAGCAGACAAACATTTTGATTTATGTGAGAGGTAGTATCAAAACCAGTCATGAGGCAATGAATTTGAACAGCTTATATGAACAGGAGAGGAGAAGCACAGTGCTGTTTTGCCCTTCTCACCCTACGTGATTTTCAGTACTGTACTGTAAGAGGTTTTCTTACAGTAAAAAAAAAACAACTATAAAGTAAATAATAATTTACATTTAATGTTTGATTGCAACGTCTGGTACTGGAGTAGACAAAACATGACCCACCCACATCTTCATCAACCAACGGTACTGTGAAAAAGTATTAAGGCACCTATGAAACTTACAGTTAAAACAGTTTATTAGGACAGTGTTTATTTGGATGTGAAAACACTAAATAAACTTAGAATAAACACAAATCAACATTGTGTTGATGACCAGATCTATTTATATTGAACCAGTCATCATTCCATTAATTTTGATAGATAACCTGTTAGGAGAAATGCACCCCCAGACCATGACAGAGCTGCCTCTGTGCTTCACAGAAGACTGTAGGTAGGCATCGGTGTACCTCTCACTACCGCTTCTTCTGACACACTGGCCTTTTAACAAAAAAAAAAAAAAGATTTCAAATGCAATACTCCATGGCACTGTCACTGGTGGTCGCTCCATGCTTCATAGTATTTCATCTGCTGAAATCTCTACTGTTTGTTACATTTCTTTAAAAAATGTTTTTTTTTAGCTGCAGTATGCCCTAAAACACCACTTTTAACTTTTGACTTCTTGGAACAGTAAAAGTCAGATATTAGGTACCATGTAACTTTACCAGATGCTATATGAGCATTTCACTGGATTCTCTTCTGTTCTTTATTAAGGAACTGACCTTTAAGTACTGTTTAGATGCTAACAGTTTTCCAGTTTCCCAGTAATATCTTTATGACAACTTATTCCAAAACTGTGTACTTCTATCCATCTCACAAAATATCAATAGGTTTTTAGAAAACAAAATAATTTTTTCTTATTTTTATTGCATCAGTGTTTATTTGTGTTTATTGTTATGTTACAGTGTTTTCACCGGTTTACAAGCGTTTATTTTGCAAGCAAATAAATAATAGCCTTAAACACACACTTTTGAGTGGTCTAAAACTTTTGCACACTAAAGTTTCAACTTTAAAGTAATCTTTGTTTTGTTCAGGAGTTCACCAAAATGAACAAAAAAGTGTTTATAACCATAAATTGTATGAATGTTTTTGCACCTTTTGAAAAAACACAGTTGTTAGGGTTTTTACTTAATATAATGTACAGTAAGGCTGGGCTTTAGGGCTCAGTTTAGATCAGACCAGGACCCCACTTGTATTTGCCTGCCAGAGGAATCCTCACATGGTTCACAGGGGAGCACCAGTGTCAGCACATGTCGGGGTGGTTGGATCTATGTGAAGTGGAAAGTGGAGTCCAAATGAGAGACTGTAATTGTGTAGCTAAGGCACATATTCCTTTTGCACTTCAGTGTCTTGAGAGAACTGAAGGAAACATAAGAGAACCTGAGTGATTCTAACTTTATTATTCTATCTTTATTTCTTAGAAGGCTTTCTTGTTGGGGTACTATTATTCTAACAAAAAGAAATAACAAAATATGCTGAATTTGTTCATAGCAAGAACATGGACCCAAAGAAAGAAAAAAAAAGTTTGACACGTACCTTTAGAGCAATGCTGTCAATGCTATTGGAGATGAGAGATAAAAGAACATGTATTTGTGGAGGGAGGGATGAGTGGGGGATAAATTGTCTTCCATTCACCAGATGTGTGTCCTTGAAATTCTGAAACAGAATGGATTCACCCATAAGAACCTAGTCTCAGCACTGTTTTGTCACTCGTTCCTTCAGGACAGGGTCCCAGTGACAAAGCAATTTGTGCTTTCTTTTACATTATAATGGAGAAAAAAATGTAAACCGGTGACACTGAATACAGATTACCTGCAAAGTGCGGTTTCAAACAAAAAGAGGAATCACTGAAGTGCTGACAAGTTACAGATCCAGCTGCTTATTTCTTTTCTTCTCCTTTCCAGTGTATTCATACTAACTGGTTGGCATACATACTGATTTAAAATTACTGAACTATTTTTAAATGCACAATTATAAGAGAAACTGCCCCAATCGTGGCGTTTCATAACCCTATGGCACAGTTGCAGGCATTCCAGATCAACTAGTTTAGGAATTGTAGACAAAATATATGTCTAATAAACCAAAAACCAAGATCCAAATTTACAGGTAGTCCTGGGGTGTACAATTTTTTTAAAGCATTGCTCTTTTATGTAAATGTTCAGGTGTCCCTTTCCAAGCTATTTCATTGACTCTCTAAGAAAGAAAAAATGTACACCTCTGTCTACAAAATTAAACTCAACATCTTGTTTTCCAAATTATACTCTCTCACCCCTTAATAGACCCAGGATGTGTTCTTAATAATCTTGGCCTTGCAATGAGACAACCGGTTATCGATAACAAATGAATGACGGTTGTTATTTATTTTCCTATTGAAACTAATGTATGTTTAATCTAAACTTGTGCAGCTTTCCAGTTTATTAGTTGTTATTGATGAAAAACTCTAAACTTTACAGTCTTTTTTGCCTTAGCTCAAGTGAAGACTGTGACAAACAGAAGCTGTCTGACCTTTTCAACCTCTCACAGAGGGATTGCTACTCTGCTTAGTTTCAGTAACCATGTGCTCCTCTAAGTAGTTGTCTAAGGACTTGAAAACAAAGATAATTCACTCTAACTACACTGGTGAAGGCTATAAAATGGTTTCTAAATGCTTACAGCTTGCAATTTCAACTGTCAGAAGCATCATAAGAAATGGAAGTCAAAGGGTACTGCTGAAAAACAAAATCTGCACGATCTAGAAAATCCGTAAAAAAACTGCCTGAAGATTAGTTGGATCAACCAAATACCATCCACAGATCACTGCAAAGAGCTTGTAGAAAACTTTGGATCCATAGTACAGAATTGCTTGCACCGAGCAATGATCCGCCTGTAAGAACTGTTGGGAGACAGTGTTTCTTGGGATCTCAACGTGAACGTCAGTATCTAAAATATTGTGACGACCCACATCGATGGTGTTTCTGATACAGGGCCTTGAAGACAGAGTTGTGGAAACACAAACTTTATTATTGCATGGTACGACTGACAGCAGAGCTAAACAAGCACCGCAACATGCCGCCCACAAAACTATCGCACGTCGAACACAGTATCAGGGTCACTGCTAGCCCTAGACTTCCCACCACGGTTGCACACATTAACTATGTACGCACAGCAAAGCATGATGGGAGCCACCTGTTGTTAGACTCATCAACTGTGAAGTAGTTAAAATTTAAGTTCTTGAACTAGCCTGCATAGTCCCCAGACTTAGCTCAAAAAAGTAGCACAAGCAAGATGGCCTATAAATTTTTCTGAGCCTGAACCGCTGTAAAATAAAGAATAGGAAGACTGCAAAAACAACAGCACAGAGATGCCTAGCTGGTTATGAGAAATGTTCAGAAGCTGTGATTTCTGCCAAAGAGATGTTGTACTTGACTTGGGTTGTAAATAATTTTGTACATGCCAGCTTTATTTTTCTTTTAAAGCTACAAAGATGGAAATATACAATCAACCTGTCATTAAGTTTTTATTGATTTTTTTCTACAAAAACTTAAAACATAAATCAGAACTCAAAAATAGCTCAGAAGCAATATTCTAAACAAATGCAGACACATGCGTATCTCAAATGTGAAGTAACATTTACATTATTAAATCCTCTCATCAGAGTGGTTGACAAATCAGAACCAATGTGTGCTGCGAACATTTTTCGCACTTTGTAAAACAGATCAAGTTTAAATGTTAAACACAGGTTAAATAACCTAGGGGTACATACTCCAGTGTAATCCTTTTCCACCTTTCTATAGCAGGTAACTTAGGTAAGATCCATAACAAAATAATATTCTTTCTTGCCTAAAATGTTTATAAATTATAAAGTGTTTTTTGACGTTGTTGATAACATACTTGTTTTAGAAGACCAAGTAAAAAAGAAACAGGGTCCACATCCACACTGACTCCCAAAATTTTCTTGAATACACCTGGGCGGCAGAATTTACTTTGATGACTGGGAGATATGTGAGCCCTATGTAATATTTTGAGCTGAATAGCTCTTGGTCTGTTACAGACCTGTTACTATTCTCCCATTTCTTCTCACTTCTCTTCAGTTATCTCTACAATTAACTCCATTTCCCAGATTCTCCTCAGGCCCCAACAGCTAGTATTAGTGTACTCTTGGAGTATGTTGTAGAATACACAGATATAATTTTTTTCACTTTTGTGAGGGAGAGCCATCTCTTTATGGGTGAGGCTCAGAAAATCTGTGAAAAAAGTTTTGCTTTTTTCTTTGTACAATTGCATATGTGCATGCAGTGAAAGAAATCTTGCCTGGGATTTTCTCTGAAAGCTGACTAAAGGACATAAATGTGGAGTTCCCAAACAAATCATTAAGATTAACAGTCCTTCTTTCCCCATTCTGTAAAACCAGAGTCCAGAAAATGCGGCAGGAATTCAAGGTTATCATTTATGAGGATGGATTCAGAATCTAATCCCCGTCTCCCCTCAATGCATTGAATGGTTTGTGACACCTGGACTGCATGTTGTTGTGTTATCATAATTTTCATTAACTGAAACAGCAAATTCTGTAAAGGACAATTTGACAGTATTGATCCAAACTGAGGAGGGATCATTATGTATCCGGTCTGCTATGACTTGTAGGTGAGCACTCACCTGATTTTTTTAATATCTGGGAAATCTAAGCTTCCCCTGGAGACTGGTTCATACAGTACGGGTACTTTGGGCCTAGGTTTCCTTTTACACCATATAAAGGAACTGAACCAGATGTTCAGATTGTTTATTATTTTGTGAGAGAATATAACAGGGACCATTTCCAGTAAGGTACAGCAGATACATAAGCACATTTATCTTCAACAGCTGGATGCAATACAATCAGGATATGGGCAGTTAGTTCTGTTGTTCGAGGTCCTGTCTAATTTGGTCAAACAGTGAGATGAATTTGGTTTAAAATATCTGGTTAAATTTAGGTGTGGCAAATATATCTAAAAAAATAAAGCCTGAAGGCAGCCAAGTGAATGGAAACGGAGATGGACTGACAGGTATTTGTAGCAAGTGATGTAATGGCATTGCTACAGATTTAGAGAATTTTATCTTATATCCAGAGAAAGCACTAAACAACAAGATTGTTCATTTTGGAATTGAAAGGTCAGGTTTATTGAGAAATAAAAAATACCATTGATGTACAATGTAATTTTGTGTTGTTTACCATGTATATCTAGATGGAATATGGTCAAATCCAACTTGGGTGCTTCAGCTAGTTGTTCTATAGTGCAAAGAGGAGAGGTGGTAAAAATTGTCTGCTCAAAGGCCTTTAGTAAGAACTGATGCAAGAGACTTATTATACAAGAAAGTTGTCACCCAAACCAAATTTGTGATTAGTATAAAAAAGGTACAATCACTCAACACGCAAGAGCCCATTTATGGCTTACTGCTGAAACACCTGGAAAATATTAAGAAACTATTGCACAGTTTTGGAAGAGTTGTGACCTTTAATAAAACCAATCTGGTCATCCTCAAGATGTGTTGCAAGTATTTTTCATAGAAGTTTGAGCTCTACAGCTAAAGTGCAACTGGCCTATAAGAAGCACAATCTTCTAGACACTTCTATGTTTGAGAATTAAAGAATATTTAGCCCCTCTGAGAGATATAACATATGTAAAAAAGGTTTGACCAAGAAACCCTGAAATTCTTTATAGAACTCACTACTGAGCCCAACTGGGCCGGGTGTCTTTCTAGACTGCTTCCATTTAAAAGAATCGTGTAATTAAGGTTTTGAAATCTGTACATTGTTTCTGATGATCTAATATTGTAGGGAAGTTGGGAAAATGACTGCATGAGGAAAACGACTGCATACAAAAGTCTTTTTTTAAAAAATTACTACATCAACTGAGAAATTATTAGTTTCAGATTTATGCAAATATGGAAAAAAATGCCTTAAATATTTCACCAATAATTTTTGTTGCACAACTCTGTTCTTTTTCTTGTCAATAACTCAAGTAACGGTATGTGAATCTGCACTCCTTTTGATTAGATATGTTTGGTCTTTCCTAGATATGTTCCCATGTTTGTTCATCATCTGTCTAGCACATCTCATCTTTCTTTTTGCATTTTGTGGTAAAATATAATCTCCTGCTGACCACAGTTTAGATTCTAAGATCCCTTGTTGTTCAAGGTTTTTCCTTTCTTTACTGACCACATAAGGTACAATCAGTCCTCTTGCAAAGGCCTTAGAGGTCTCACAAAATAATGATGAGTTATCTGAGGAGGATGTACTGATGGATAAAAATAGCTTCATTTTGTTCTGTCTTGTACATATCTGTTATATGAGGCAGTGTAGCAATAAAGGATTCTTCATTCTTGATTGACTTAAATTCTGAGGAGAAGTAAGGAATAAAATTATGATTTTAAGTTTAGAGTGGTTAAGTCCCCAGTGTCTAGACTTTGATGAAAGGCTCTGAAGTTCTTTGTTGAAATATACAATATATAACTGCTTCCGGTGGAGCTAGAGACAGCAGTGTGCAAAAGTATCTTTTTAGCACAGCAAAGTAACCACTCCTTGTGAGACATTTGTGAATGTTGGAAAAGAAAATATACTCTTTATCTGCTGGATGTAGGGCTGTCCCCACATTAGTGTAATCAATGCATGTGATACTTTTGGGTTTCACTAAGTGTAAATTACAGTTAAACAAATAGTTTGTTATGTAATTATTTTTTTAAATCCAGTATGACTCAATTGTGTTTTTTATATATACACTGCAGATAAAATTACATGATTCAGAGCCAGTTGTGCTGGTTAGTGCAACCATTTAGTCACTGTTTCAGACAGCCCATTACGCAGTGTGGTCTGTTTGTTGTCCCTGCTGTCTTGTGACACACAGACAACTCAAAGGTGGCATAAAGCTCAAATAATCATTTGTATTAGGGTTAAAAAAAAAAATAAATAAATAAATATATGTGTGATTGCAGAGCAGACTGTTTATTTATGAAAAAGCACTGAAATGAAAAGATGTCATCTATACATATATTTTGCAATAGAACAAAAGAAAAAAAGCTGTGAAAAATCTTGCTTATTCTACAAAAAGATTCTAAAATTGCCTAGACATTATCGGTACCTTTTAGAAGTTATAATAAATAATTGTATTGTATTGATCCTTCAAGCAGACTATTCTCCTTTAATTAGTACCACAGGTCTCACTGTGTGTATCACACTAAACATAGAAAAACGGAGGAAAAGCAGAGTTGTCTGAGGAGGTTAGAAAGAAGGTAACAGCCAAACATGGTCAATGTAAAGGCTTCAAGATAATCTCCAAAGACCTTGATGCTCCTGTGACCACTGTTGCCAATATTATCAAGAAGTTTAAGATAGGCCTATGGGACTGTAGACAACATCCCTGAAGACGGCTGCAAGAAGTCAATTAAGCTAAGATTTAAGAGAAAAACTGTTTGAATTGTGGGGCCAAGGAAAACACCAAAATAGCTCAAGTCAACCTTCAAGCTCAAGGTTCAACAGTTTCAAGTCACACTTTCGTATTGCTGTCTGATTGAAAATGGGCAAAAACATGGAAGAAGATCCAGGAAGACCACAAAAATGCCTGGCTGGAGGTTGCTAAAATGCATGTTGACAAGTTAAAGGCATTCTGGAAGAATGTCCTTTGGAAAGACAACAAAAAATTGCAACTTTTTGGGAAATCACACCAATTCTTTGTTCACAAAAAAAAAATCTTTTAAAAAAAGGAATGTCATCCCTACCATGAAACATGGAGGAGGCTCACTGATGTTCTGAGGTTGCATTGCTGCATCTGGGACTCAGGGCCTGGAATCTGCAGGAAATTATGAAATCATAAGACTATAAAAGCATTTTGAAGTGAAAAATACAGCCAGGTGTCAGAAACCTGTGTCTCAATTGCAGGTCATAGGTTCTCCAGCAGGATAATAACCTGAAGGATACCTCAAAAAGCACCCAGAATGGATGAGTAGAAAACACAACTCAGTTCTGAAGGGACCTGCTGTGAGTCCTATCTGAATCCCATAGAACATCTGTGGAAAGAGCTGAAACTCATAGATGGGAGAAGCACCCATCAAACCTGAGAGAACTGGAACAGTTTGCTGAAGATCAGTGGGCCAAACCACCAATGGAGAAGTGTAGAAACCTCATTCAAAGTTACAGAAAGTGCTAGATTGCAGTTATTGTCTCCAATGGCTCTGCTCTGAAGTATTAGGTTAAAAGTCCTGCAACAGTGAAGAAGCTGACATCCAGCTGGTGTTGAAAGCTCAGTAAGATTTGTACTAGCAGTAGACTCTTCTAAATTTGTGATAGTAAAATTGTCTCTGCAAATATTTACTAACCACTTATTTTGTAGTTTCCATATCTTTAGGGAATATAAGGAAACAAAGCTCAATGTCACAGAGATGATACACTGTGGGACACAACAATGCTCCCAATGCTCCCCTTTGTGCTTTAATTTGTGATATAAATAATGAATAAAAAATAGTAACTAGAAATGACAAAATATTAAAAATGAATTGAAAACTACTCACTAAGAGTAACTTGCTGGGTGCAGATTGTCTGCTGGAATGAAAGCTTAGGATCCAGTTGAGATTTCACAGGAACTACATAGAATGCTGCTGTGCATATGTCCTGTACAGATTGCTGTACACACCTTCTAGTTTTCATTATTTCATGGTCTCCAAGGTGTGCAAAACTATTTGGACAATGCAATCATCTTTGGGAGAAATGCCCAGGAACATGGTTTCAACTGACAAGCAGTTCTTAAAAAAAAATACAACCTTACAACTGGCTTACATCTCAATAAGGACAAATACCAATTTCACTTGTCCAACCTTCTTGGGCCGTGGTTAGGCCAAAACAGTACCTACAAGAACTATACCCTTAACCTAACATGGACTCAGCACAAATCATCATGGCAACCTGTGCCAGATGCGTGACAAGACTAAAACATACTCCTGTTACCTGCTGCAATTCCTGCATTGCTGAAATTGCAGAAATTGAGTGTACACATTGTTGTTCCATTTGAAACTGGACCTGGGGACTGCTGACATGCAATTACCCTGGTTGATTACTATAGCAAATGCCCAGAGATTTTGTTCACTTCATTGGTCACAACTAATGCTGTAATGTCTTTCCTTGCTACAGTTTTCAGTCGACCAGAAATCCTGTAGAAGTTGTAATGGTCAACAGTGCACTCAAACAAAATTGGTCAAGTTCCTAAAGGAAATGGACATCACACATCACAAAACTATTATCTACAAGCCAGTGGTGTCGTTGAGCACCAGACTGGTGCTTTAAGACTGCATCCCAATGGCGGCACTGGAAGGCAAGCTAAGGAGAAAGTATGTTTAGAACTTCCTCTTTCACTACAGTCACATCACATGCTACTACAAGTAAACCAACCCTTTTGCTGTTCAGCAAGAGAATGCTTTGCAGAAACTTAAATGTCCTTCTTATCCATTAATGCTCTAGTGAAAAGAGTTCTCTTCAAAAAGGTGCACATAAAATATTGCATGGCTGAGAAAAGACTGCAATTAAGAAAGGTAGCCCTCAAAGGCTCATGGAACTGAAAGGCTTTAACACCTTCTTTTTGGACAATGGAGGAATGTGGAATATGTCCACAACCTGTTGAATCTGAAAGTCCTACCTCACTAACTGAAGCAGATAACACGTCTTGATAACCACTTGCCCAGACAAGCCAGGATGACAAAAACTACAGTCTGGTTAAAATATTTTGTTCATTGAGATAATAAATTGCTAGGCATGTTTTGTTGTCTTTATGCTTGTTCTTTGTACACTTCTACCAAAAACTGCTAAAGATAGATGACTTTAGATGGAACGTAAAACCTTAACGCAGTCTTCATTAGCTCTTCTCCATAACTTAACCGGGGGATTACTTTCATGCTGAATATCTCCTTCATAGCCTCATGTCTTGTACTATTGATTATTAACCCAACAGAAAACAAAGCGCAGACATGATCATCCAAAACCACCATTTCAAACAAAGCACCAACCAATGTAAGTCAAATTCAAATAAATTTCCTGTAAATTTAAATAGAATCTGCAATTATTTAAGTCTGCAGTAACTGCCAAGTTTAAGCAGACCTGGGCAGGACAGGGATCAAAGTCCAGTAATTAAGCTAGGCAGGGTGATGAATTTGGGTTCTTGGATTGCTTGGAAAAAATATGGGATCAGTTGTCTTTGGGGTTATCTGCACCAATTCTGTAAAACCATCTGATTCTGATTTGTTTGTGCTTCTTTGCAGTATTGAGTTTTTCCATAAGAAATCTTTACACATTCATAGCTATGTGGTTGATACTGTAAATGAGTTTAGAGCATTTTATGTGTTAATAGATATTTTTGGAAAAAAATGAATGAGGCAGTACAAAACCTCTGCTAAAATCAAATGTCGCCATCTTGAGCTGCTGTCATTAGAGATTCAGATCCACTCCCCTGTTATAGTGCCCTTAAGCAAGGTACTTACTTACCATGAATTGCTCTATTAAAAATTGGCAAAACCACAAAAGATGTGAGAGCGCACGCAGGCTTAGTGAGACAAGATGTGTATTTTAATTACCAAAGTACAATTCCATTTCCATAACTGTGTGTTTACAAATCTAGTATTATGATTGTTTACAGATGTTCTTTGATGTCACAACCAGTCACACGAACGAGTGAAAGCATTTACGTCATACAAAAGGTAATGTACTTGTCTCATCACATTAAGTTTGTGTGTGCTCGCCCACCTCTTGTGTTTTAAACTAATATTCTTAGGGAAGTTAGCACCCAAGCCACTTCAGAATTGTGCATCTGCATATCGTCTACTGAAAAATGCCCAAGAACATAATCCAGACTACAGTCAGACTTCTGGAGTTTAGTGTAGAAATGGATAGTGTCAGAATGGACCATGAAGATGAAGTTAGCATGATACTCATAAATGTGCAAAGAAGTAAGCACTGCAAAAAAATATACACGTAACCTTGCTGCCTGGGGTAAAAGAAAAAATATATATATATATAAATTATATGTGTGTAGTCTGTGTATATGTATAATTTTTTGTGTCCTTTCAGAATAGTCTGAAGTCTCAGAACAACAGAGATTTGCTAAAATAGCAAGATGTCCAGAAGTTCTCTGCTGTGTGTGAGTCAATAAAGCAGCTAGGTTTGCTTTTAGTGACTCTCACACTAACTGAGTAGGGATTGTGCATTAGTCTTCAAGTGTGCTGGGGGATGCTACACAGGTCATATGTGCTCCAGTGGACTCCAGCTATTCCAGATAATTTAGGGCACTGATCCCTGATAATGTCCCTTAACCCTGAAACACATCACACTCCCTTTACAACAATGTTGACTATGTCACTGAAGATAAGAGATAAAAGATCAGAAGCTAAAACTCAAGATAAAATAAGATCCGGGGAGGGCTGAACGGGGGATAAATCCTAATTTAAAATTGTACAAAAAATTTTAAGTTGCAAAAAAAGTAAGTTTTTTAATTTGTGGATTGTGTAGAAGGTATTCTTTGGGGTTCCTTCTAATAGATTAGAAGAGGACAGAGGATAGAGGATAGAACAGGAAGAGGTGTTAGATGGAGGTGGACTCTGTTAGATGAATTTGACAGCATTTTACTACATCTAGGTAGGTAAAAAAGCCTGTGCTCCAGCACCAACTCAGGTCTCAGGAAGCTTAAACTGTCCTCCACTTTATTATAATTTTCAGTCTGATAGATGTCATTAAAGTCCTTGGAGTGTGATCAACTTTCAAAGGCCGTTTTTTTTTTTTAGATTAAAAAACCTCACCACACAGCACTTTGCTTTGTTTGTGAGCTAAGGATCTTGTCTGCTTCCAGGGTGACATAATCCCTACAGAGCTTCACTTTCAAAGTTCTGGTCCATAATGAAGAGAAAGTACCATTTACATTTGGTGCATTGTGGTGGTTTGAATATGATGCTGTATGCTTAGACTGTTTATCAGCAAGCCAAATGTTGCAAGTATGACACATATTAGTCTAGTCCCAAAATAAAGATGAAAACTTAGAAAAAAGCGTTTCAATAACAAAAAGTGTTTATAATATATCCATTTTTATTTGCATTAGTTTAATGTTACCTACTACCAGCGACAAAGGTTTTGTTTTTTATGTTTTTTTAATAGTTACATTTATCGATTTAAATATATCTATATTTACATACTCTGATTAAACAGATGTGTTTCCCTAAAATGCAGTATATTATTATTAGTATAATATATAATATAATATTATAATTAGTATATTAATGCAGTTATTAGTAAAAATTAGCTCAATTATTTTATCCAGTATAGAATGTTTGCATAGTAATGTTTAAATAGTATGTTAAAACCCCTGTTTGCTAAGTATACACATCTTAGTTTATTTTGACTCTGTAAGGAAAAAATAGCTACAATATGCCAAATGGATTCTTTTAAAGCTGTTTTAATGATTGACAGTAGAAGGCTCTGTTTTGTTTGCGCTTCTTTTTGATGTATGCCATTGAGAATTTGTAATAAACTTTCATGGAAAAAAGTAAAGTCAAATATTAATACAGTTGTATAACAACAAATAACATTTAACAAATTAAATGTAGTTCTTCTAGACTTTAAACTTTTTGGAAATCTCAGCAACCTATAAATACAGTCTTATATGTGTTTTGGTTGTCTGTCGATGGCTGACCTACAGACTCTTACAGATCTAAGGGTCTTCACTCCAACAACTACAGGGCGCAATTGCTGCACCACCACAAGACTGCTACAGTACTCTACATCTGTCTGCTTTGGAATTCCACACAAGAGAAGTCCAGAATCAAAAGTCCTTATGTTCTTGGGTTTGGCTCCAATGGTGAAATGAGTCCCCTCTCTCCCTCAGAATTACTGCATCCCTTTCAGCTGTCAAGAAGTGCTTTAAACAGGTTTTTTTCAAAGTCATTTTTTTCCTGATCTTCCAGCTGCTCTATAAATCTGCATCACATCATCTGTCACCTTTGTCAAACATTTTTATAAACAAGCTTCTTGTGTGACATGTGTCAGCAAAAATGATGGAAATAGTCTATTGACACACTGATCTTGCATAATATTCTTGCATCTGCAACTTAAAGTCTTCATCTGTTGTGAAATGCACTTTGGTCATTGTGAGCTGTACACTGTTTAAAAAAACCATCTGATAAATAAATAAATGTAGAAGTAAATGTATGTCTAAATGTAACATGATAGCATTATTTCCATGGGCAAATATTTTTTGTGTCATCACTGTAATTTGTACTTTTGGTTGGTTGCTGTCTACACTTAAATAATGCATATTTTGCTGGATTCAGAAACTAAGACAATGATAAAATGATATTTTATCAGAATTGCCTTTTGAAAGGCCCTGTGAGAATCTCTCGATAACTCTACGTGGTATCAGTTTTCCTGCAGAAAAACAATTGATTCTATGTCTAAGGTGAAGCCACTGAAACACCTTTCAAACATTCACTTTTTTAAATTTGAAAAGTAGAATAATTGCGTTGTTTTTTCATTAAATTATAACATTGAGAAATGTTCCCACTTAACGTAGAATTTCTTGTATACCAGAATAGATTAGATGTTTTATTTAGAAAGTGTTGCATTCAGGTTGACTGTATGCTTTCAAAGTGCTTATTTCATTTGTCTCTGAAACAAAGAAAAGGGCACGTTACCCAAAAGCATCACTGTGGAATGTAACAGATGCATATATTTTAGAAACTCACTTTAAAGAATACAAACTCTCCCTCATCACTCAAAAACTAACAAATATAACTGGTCAATAAAAACAGACACTAAAAGGGTAGGCTGTGACAGTTTATATCTGCTACTATTTGGGGTTGGAAAAAAAAGCTATTTTTGTAGTTTGTTTATTGCTAGCTCAGAAATTAACACGTTTTCCCCCAGCACCTTTCTTAGAGACCTTTTGGTAGGCCAAAAACTTGCTTTATAGGAAGTTTGAGCAAATAATTCCTTGCTTACTCTGCCTGCAGCTGCTAACAAGAGAATCAAAGGAAACGGGGCCAATGGACTCCCAGTTATGACTTCCTGCCGAAGGCCCAAATACAACAGGTGAATCCCATAAAGGGATAGTAAGGAACAAGCAAATATACTAGGACTATATGAAAAAGAGAAGACAGAAACAAGGAATCAACCCTGGAACTCCAGAACCTGACCCTGCGTCCAGTTCTAGGGAAGCATAATAAGACTGTATCATGAAGAAGGTTGAAAATGAAAAACAGCGAAGATAAAATTGAAGTGGTTTACATGGCACTTGTAATGGCCACTCTTGGATGCAGTGCAGTAACTCTGGATGTTAACATATCTTGAAACCTGAAGGCAGCAGGATTTAAACAAACTTCCAACACCTTGAAGTAAGAATATTCTGCAACCTATAAATGGTAAATGACTATAAAATGCTCAGGAACTCATTTGATATCAGTAGTCATTTCTCTGGTAGTGGGGTTGCAGCAGGCCTGAACCTTTTAATGGGACCCTTCATGAAAATGTGTAAAAATTAATATATAAAATGAACAACATGTATGGGCTTAAACATATGGAGAAGCCATATCCAGCAATCCCTCCGTATCCAAAGTCTCTAAATCCAAATTTTCACTATAATGGCTCTTAATTAATACCTATATAATGGTATCCATACTGAAACTTTTTGCTTTAACAAATTTTAATCCAAAACATATCCATAAATAAAAAAAAATTAAAATGAGAATAAAATCAATTGGTACTGTGATTGCGGGTTGGAGTCCGCTTGAGGGTTCGCTTCTGCTTTAGAACAGCACTGTTGAGCCCCCCATTTGGGACTCCATGAATATGATAGAGGTGACAATGGGTTTACAAAAAGGTTTACGCTGTAGTGAGGTGTGCTTATACGCGTATGTGTGTGATTGATAGCTGGGTATGGCCAGGTGTTTGGTCTTATCCTTTTCTCCCTAAATTCATATTTTACAAAACTCCGAATTGTATTGTATGAATTGTATGTTGCAAATTCATTGCGTTCCAGACACATGCACTGGTGTGCCCAATGCTGATCTCTTTATCAGTTGTTTCCATGTTTCCTTGGCCTTCTCATGGGCACAGTGTCTCACCACGTTTGCACCGCACCACATTATTGTGATTTACGATGGATATTTCAGCCCCTGCTGCTCGCTGGTCCTCAGCAGAAAAGGAGAAAGGAAATCGTTCCCATACAGGACAAGAAGTTTTGGAGCATGTAAACTCAATAGTCTCACTGATTATTGAACATAATAGTGACACTTGAACAACATAGCTGAAGATGGCGTCACAGGTTATACGGAGATACTGCATGACAGTAAACAAAGTTCCATCTTGACAGTTTTTTTGTCCCATATCCACCACTCCTCCATGCCTCCCACAGGCACACACAAAACCTTACAAGCCTCTATTCTTCACATTATTCCATGAGTACCCAATAAACGTTGTTAGCCTTGTTTTTTTAAAAAAATCTGCACTGTTTTTACCTAAATTTCATTTTTTTAAATAAATCTATTTAAACACAGATGACAGCACTAACATGTGGAATATCCTGCACTGCACACACTGTACCGCACGTTATCAACATGTAAATGAATGAGATCATTAAGGCTTTTGTCATCAGGTAACTCGTGTTTGCAGTGTTTTATCATGCTGAAATCATGGGTTCATAGTTATGTAGGTTTTTTCTGACTGGTTAGGAGCTCATAATTATTTTTGCACCCTTAAAAATAATAGGAAATAGGCACTCGGTTTCCAAAACACACTTCAATGTTCAATGCGTTTTCAGGAGAGGATTAGATTTGATTATCGAGGGATTACTGTACTTTATTTTAACACAACATTTTTTCCTAACATAAATAGTTTTCTTGAGCAGTGCATTTTTTTTCTACAAAACATAAAATTGTTGACACCCCCGTAATTAATATTTGGTGATGTCTCCTGGAGAAAATAACAGCACTAGGTCTCTCCTGTAATGTCTGGCAAGGACATGGAGAACAACTGTGGATTGACCATGGACTGCTCCTCCATACAGAATATTTCAAGATCTTTTACATTCTTAGGGGTGCAGTTGTGTACTGCCCTCTTCAATTCGGACCGCACGTTTTCAACAGAGTTCAAGCCCTGAGACTGAGGTGGCTAGTGCAAAACTTTGGTTTTGTGTTTCTGCAACCATTTCTGTCTTGATTTTGATCTATGTTTGTGGTCATTAACTTGTTGAAAGGTCCATTAAAGGCCATGTCTCAACTTCCTAACAGAGGCAACCAGGTTTTGGTCTAAAATGTCCTGGTCCTGACATGAATTCATAATGCCATCAATCTTAACAAGAACCCCTGACGCACTAGCAGCAAAACAGCCTCAAAGCATCAATGACACACCATTGTATTTTACTGTGGGTATAAACACTTTTCTGTGTATGCAGTCTTCTTTCATTGCCAAAGATGCTGATGGCCGAAAACAATTTGCGTCTTATCTGATCATAACAGACAATATTCACATGGGTCTTTTTTTTGGCAAATTTGCAAGTCTTTTGCAGTACGTTTGGCTTTTTATGTTATTTTTTCAAATATTCGCTCCCTGATGTGAGCAGGTCAACAGTCATCTGTCTCTTTTGAGCTAAAACCTCTTTGGTTTTACTTGTGGTAATGGGTGACAGAGGGATTTTACGTGCATGTGACCTCATATTTATACCCTAGAGAAACAAGAAGTGGTGAAAGGCAGCATTACAGCTCCTGGAGACTGAGACCACCGAAAAAGCACGGAATGTAGCAAAAGGCACGACCATGTTTACTATTTTAAATATTCATCAGGGGAGCCAATCATTAACAAAAAAACAATGTTTTTACAGAAAAAAAAAGTTTCCACTCAATAAAATGTTTTATATTTCAGAAATTGTTGTATTAAAGTAAAACTATATGGCTTCCTGATGTGTCTGAGCCGAAAATATGACTTTTTGCTGGTATTATTTATTTTATATTTTTTTTAGTTTATTTTCATGCAGGGTTCCAGTAATTTTGGAGTTACTGTAGTTCCAGGCAGGGCAGGGAACCCCCTGGGCAGGATACAACTCTATCTGCAGTTCAGAATCATCAGCACCTGTGTTTGGACACTAACATGCACTTTGGAAAATATACAAACTCCACACAGACTGGATGGGCATCCAAACTTCACACGATCATACAGTCTTTGTCCTGGTGGGCACTCAGACTACCCTCAGTGCCACCATGCTACCACTGTGGATGAATGTGTAAGTTAAATAACAATTGCTCACTCACTAACTCTTTGTATCCACTTACCCTTAGTCAGGGTCACAACTTATCCCAGAAGTACCACACAAAAGACTAGCTAAGGATACATCCTGGATTTGACACCAGGCCTTGTGTGGTAAATAATAACTGTATGTATAATATGCTCATATGGAGTCTAATAAAATGAGACAGAATTGTGAACCATTTTAATAATTTATGTTGAAATATAGGCTGGTTTTTCTAGCCTTAGGGCAATTTTTCATGTCTGTCAGTTTTCACACAAATAACTGTTAAGGTTTTGCCTCAGTACTTCATAAACATTCCAAAAAATATGAAATTTGTGTTTCTTATGATTTCTAGTTTCCAAAAGAATTTCATTTTGAACAGAACATAGTGACTGACAAATAATATATAGGAAAAAGGGAAGTCCTAGTACATGTACCTACAGTGTTTCTTTTTTATTTAGTACACTGGCTCCTGTTATAACTCAGTTTGTATGCAACTCCAAAGTTCTATTCATCCTTTGTCAATAACTTGAATAAATATGCCTCGCACTTATTCACTAGTTTGGTTTTGTAAAAACCTTAAATAAAGAAGTAATAAAGAAAATAACAGTTCCATTCATTGATTAATCTGTTCATTGCAAGCTTGTGAGATTTGAAATTCTGTCTCAGAAGCATAACGCAGTGTAATTTAAAATACAGAACCAGCATACAGTCAGGTTTGGCTTATATAAACTAAAAAACCTAAGCAGGTATCTCATGTCAAAGTATTAGTTTCATTTGAGTGTGACTGGAAGTACTTCTGAGATTCTTTTTGAGATGCGATAAACAGTGTTTTGTGAACTGGTGGGCAGTGACTGGCATGGATCGGAAGGAACATGACAAACAGCTGTCTACTAGTTGCTCCTGCCAAACCAAATTAATAACTGCCATCTTCTAAAAGACCTCTTCTAAGGACCAGTCAATGTGGACATATTAGAAGGTAGTCTTTGGAGAAATCACAGTGAGAGTAGGAGACTTTCCTATAGCTGGACAGGGAATGGAGTTTTGCTTGAAGAACGACAATTTTTGTGTTGCTGTTTCTCTGATTTATTTAGCCTTTTTGACTCTACCTGAAAGGGGCCATCCCCACATTTTGCCTGTATTAAATGTGCAATTTAAATCATTTTTCACTGGGACACCTACTGTCCTGTTGAATCTGCCCTGATCATTTGGCCACCACTGTCCCACAGTAAGTTATATTTCATATACTGAGGTGATAGTGTAGCTGAAATTAATTTAAAATGCCTATAATCACAATTTTTTAAAAATACATTTAAGTGGTAATAAGAATAGTCTGGGTATATTGTGTGGTGAATTTTGCACAGAAAAAGTATTGTTCTATTCAACTTTCTGTTCTGAAAATGCCCATAGCAGCTTGGACACACCAAGAATTCAGTTCAACGTAGTTTAAAGTATTTAGATTTTTCAATAACTTTATAAAATCAGCTACAAAGTCCCGGGAGTATTATGGAAGAATTGTGTAAGAATTTGCTTCAAAAGTTGACTAAATATTGAGCAAAATGATTTTAATAGTTATTACTTCAGTGTAATTAATTTTTTGGTCTATTACCAATTTCATATTTGACAGGCCACTTCTAGAAGAATGTGCCCGATTTTATAACTTGCTTTACTTCTCAGTGTTTTCTCCGAAATGAAAGTCCTCTGGTGCTGAACAATGAAGTGTGCCACATTCAGATCTGTCAAAGCTTTTGTCAAATGAATAATAAATAACTCAATCTTATGAATTCAATTTTGATTCGAAGTACAACTTCTGCATTTTTTTAAGTACGGCACAGGTGTGTGGCGTCAAAGATGCCTTTGGATAAGGGTTTTACTGCACTGAAGGTCATTCATGTTTCTCAAAGAGATTACTGCTGCTGGCTAAGCCTAGGGCTGGGATGCCTTCCATCTTCCAACTGATTTTTACTTTGAGATATTTGTGTTTGCTGTTCAGAGGCAGCTCAGTTGTTTCCTCACTGCAACCTAAACTAAACTCCTTTTCTCATCATTTCAAAGTAACATTTGTGAGACATCCAGAAGAAGTTTCATAATGTGAGGAAAATTAATCTCATACGTATATGTTAGGATGCCAGACACCTGAAACCAGAAAGATATATAACTGTATGCATTCAAATGAAAGTAACACCACTCAAAGTTCTCTGGTCAGGGATGCTCCTGGATTTGCACTTCAGAAGTCAAGTGCTAAAAATCATTAACTACATAATGATTCTCAAGATATCTGACAGCCACTCCAAGATTCTTCTCAGTGACTAGTGACAACTGAAATAAATGTAGTACATTATTTATATTCTGAAAAACTCTCTTCAAACAAATCTTATACAAAGTTTACATAAGTTGTCTATTTTATGTGAAATATATAAAATACATACAGATACACACCCATTCTCAAACAAATTGCATTGTCTGTTGCTAAGGATCTGAGTTGTTTTCATGTTCTGTT
The DNA here is from genome assembly GCA_900497675.1 of Arapaima gigas. NCBI lineage: Eukaryota > Metazoa > Chordata > Actinopteri > Osteoglossiformes > Osteoglossidae > Arapaima > Arapaima gigas. The sequence continues at coordinate 85,542 of UFQX01000026.1, read as the reverse complement.
AGGACTGTAATTTGTATTTTGTCTGTTGCTCCATAATCACTTCACTTCAGCAATTTCACAAAAAAAAAACTAATTTTAATATGCAGTTCTAGCCACAGTGATGTAAATGAATGTAAATGTCAATATCTGGAATGAGCTCCAACGGGACTTTCTTGATTATAGACATCGGCCATTACTACCTAATACTATGTTTTAAAAACCCTGAAAGAGTAGGACCTAGATTTAAAAAAGTCACATTACAAAAGCTCTAATGTTAGATACATGCTAATACAATGTGTCACCCTATTGTTAATACGTATATATTTTTAAAGACTAAAATGGGATGTCCACATGTGTATTTACTGTAAGAAAACATGAAAAAGCAGGTTTGTACAGGGGGTAACATGGTTGTTCAGTGAGACACAAAAAGACTAATGTGGTGGGCACAAGTCAGAATCTTTATGGATGTTCTTTATATACATAAATTTTATGTTCACTGATACTTTGCAGACTGGAATCTCTACAGGTTCAGCTGTGTGACCATCTTAGATTTCAATTTTGGAGTTGTGTTCCATTCCTCTATCCAAATTTGCTTCAGAGCTGCAAAATTAGTTGGAGTGCATCAATGGCTAAGTCGTACTGCAAATATTGAGTAGGATTCAAGCCTGGGCTTCATCGCTAACCTTGTATTTAAGCCACTTTTTTATGCTTTTGCCATGTGTTTTGGGGTACATAAATAAAAAACACACATTGTATTGCCTGTTGAAACAGATTCTCCTGCAGGACATGCTTTTTCTCTGGCTCCAAACACTGTGGCTTTGATGGCAACAAGCATCTCCATCTTTCCTGTTGGAAAACAGTCACATAATATGGCACTGTCTGAGAGTAGGCATCTGCTACCTGGGTGATGGCCTGAGATTTTGGTCAAATGGTTTAAATTTAGTCTCAGGTAATAAAATCTTCTTCAGTGACAACTGACCTTCTCTTTCTTGCTCAGGTTCTTAAGAAGAGCTTAGTGAATCTGGTTTGTTTTCCTTTTTGCTATAACAAACTTAATTGTGCTCCTGCAAAGGTTCAAAGCATTGTCCATTGTATAAACTTATTTCCTTAGTTTGATTTCAAACTTCTATGATCACACAGCTGAGCTGATCTGACTATTCAGTTGCAAGAGCTCACAGTGGCAGTAATATTTATAGTCCTCTCATACAGCTGAATACAGGTAGACATCATTTACATTTTAGTTCAGTTTTTCTTAGAAGACCCCTGTTCCTCACCCTACCTCACGTGTTGTCAGATAGACTTGGAGAGGAAATAAGTACAAGGGTGGCCAGTATGTCCCTATATAAGAAAACTGACTGCAGGTAAAGTGAGCAAAATAAATAAACTGGACTGTGGAAGCAGCCCAGTTTTGTTGTATAGAATGATTTATATTTCTGTGGAAAAGATTTCTTTTAATTGTGGTTTGCTGCACTGGCTGTACTCTGCGATGGACTGGTGTCACATCCATGGTGTAGTTTCATAGCCTAGCACCCTATGATTCTAGGAGAGGCTCCGGACCACATAGTTAACTGAAATTTTCTGGTTTATTTATCACAATTAACACTTTCACAATATAATTTAAACTTTTAAAAACATATAAACATTAAGCAAACAATACATAATGTACATAAAATGATCAACAAAGTATGAGTTAGGCTATTTATCCTCCACATCCAGCTAACAGAAGTTCTGTTTGTTTCCCAGTTGCTGTTTTCTTACAAGGTAATAGTACAATTTATAGGACTACAGATGTACAAAAATTTCATCAGGCATCTATGTCATGTTCATAATTTCCACATGCATCCACATATTGTGCCTATGTCACAATTACTTTGTAGGACTGCTAAAAGGAACTTTCCCTTACTTTTAAATTGGTGCTATCCATGATTATCTGCAGTGCAAACATATTACAGCAATATGTATCTAGGATATTGAAGATTATTAATGCAAATGTGAGAATTCTTACATCCATCTCATGTATGACATCTGACAAACTGTATACAGCATGTACATAACAAGCTGTAATTATATTTGTATAGAAATAGACCAGTTCCTTCTACAGAACAGTTCCTTCTACAGAACATTCCTTATGACTTCACTGCATGTGTGTGTATTTGTGTGCATGTGTGTACCTCTGTGTGTGTCTGCCTATATTCCTGTCTCATCCATGAACCTAGTTTGTAAAATAAGCAGTTCAGTACTCCACTGGAGATAGAGCATTTCTCTGACAGTCTGTGAATACTTTGTGTTGCACTATTCATACCAGGAGCTGGTTTGCCATTCATTTGGATCTTGAAAGACAAATAAATAAATATTAGATAAATATAAGACCCCGAAGTGTACATAATACATGATGACAAGGGAAGCCCAAAGCTGTTGGAACAGAGATGCTTGCTAGCACAGCAACTGATGTGTAATATGACACAATGTAGGCAGAACTTCAAAGCAACGGTGGGTTTAGATTTTGTACACAAGAAGATCAGGTGCTGTAAGGAATGTCATGTAATTGAAAAAAAAATCACTTTTACAGCTTTCCACACTGCTGAAATGTTGAGATGTCTGGCATATACTGTATAACAGTATTATTGTTGTATTCCTGCAGTTCTCAGCATTAGACTCATTGATCACAGGAGCTCTCATGAAAATGTGAACCCTACTAGCTTTTAATTGTAAGTTGTCCATCAGTTATTAGCTAGTACAAAGCAAAACTGGCAGTGTTAAATCAACACTCTGAGAGTTACAGCAAATCAATATAGAACTGGCTGATTTAACTCTCCTAAGTTGATTTAATACTGCCATTGTTGCTGTACCAGCTGGTTGCACCAAACACCTGGCTTGGATTATCACAGTTAAAAGGGAAAGTTTTTTTTCCATCTAAGTTTATGAGAGTATTTAGGTCAAAGTGATCTCCGTGCATTCTACTCATCCCCGATAATATTTGAAATACAAATATGAAAATATTTGTATGAGCTATAAGTAACTTAAACATTAATGTACTGTACCAACCACATCTATTCATTTATTGTAAAAAACAGCAGTAAATTAACTGCTCCACTAATTGCTAATTGATAAACTAACTGTGGCTGTTTTTTTAACAATGATGTAAAAAACTTTAAAAAGGTCTGTGTTCCAGAAATTTTCATCCTGGTGACTATTGCAAAACAGACCATTGTGCCGCACCAAAGCATGCCTCCTGCAGTTGGTAGTACTGAAATCTTTTCCAGTCTAAACCAGTTTACAACTAAGTGTAGCATATGTGTAGTTTACAATGACTCGGTTGTCAGATAAAATTAAAGAAACTTAAGAAAATTAAACACAGTTAAAAGAATTTATATATATATATATATATAAACTGCTCACAACCTAAAAATAACTGTTTGTTAAGATGCTAATTTTCAGCATCATTGCCTTGAAGAGAATCTATGAAATTTGATGGGTTAATTGCTAAACATTCTTCAAATGTTTAGCACAACACATGAAAGTTCAGATTTCCAAAGCTTTAAAATGAATCATTTTGCAGTCTGCAAGGTTAAATGACACAGATCAAACTTGAGCTGCATAAGATATGTATCTTCAAGCAGTACAGGCGAGGGACTGGGGTCTATCGATTGATAACCCCTTTAAAAGGAGGACCAAGTAATTGGTGGAAGCAAACTAGGAACAAGGTGGGTCGGGGATGTATAAGGGCAGCCTGTAATTCTGGAAGTTTAAGCAATGTATGTCTAAATTAGTTGGCTAGTGTTAATTCATACTGATGATTTATGGCAGTACTGACAAATTTTATGTTTAAAATTTTTACTACTAAGTAAAATTATTCATTTGTATTGGCATCGTATATGTGTGTATGTCTGCATTCATGTAAGTCATTCTCATTTGGCAATTAATGTGACCATGTCCTTGAAGAGGGGTAAAGACAAATCTTCCTTTTCACCCTCACAAGGTACCATATGCCTTTATGACTAGGAGACTTTTAAGGGCAAATATGCTAATCATATTCGTGCAGTTTTGATGAAAAGGGTAGAAGCAGTTGAGCAGATTGACAGGCATAATAAGTTATTTCATTAATGTTTTAAAAAAATCAAGATAGAAATTCTGGTGTAAAACGATAAATCTGACACTGGTGTGTAAGATGTGGAAAATTCTGAAACTTAGAAAAGCACAAAACACCATTATGTGAGTGCATTTCTGCATGTGCTACACAGCAGTTGTTGCTTATTGTATATTGGAAATCAGCTGGAACCTTGACAATACATACTTAAAATGTAGATGACGGCTTGATGATTTCAAGGTTTTGAAATCCCAGAGCTGGTGAGTTTAATTACTACATTTGAAAGGCTAAATATAAACTTTCTTTTGACTCTTTTGAAGCCAAAACTTCAATTATGTAACAACCTACTGATTAAGAATAAACGATTTCAAAAATAGCAGTGTGTAACACATTTTCATAAAAATGCGTTATGTTTTTTTTCCAGACAAAAATATGTTTTTAAAAAGAGAGAAAAGTATTTAATGTATACACCTTTTTAAATTGTATTCACAAAAGCCACCTGCCCTCACTATTTTGAGGAAAGATCCTGTTTCAGGTGTTTCTTTTTTGTCATTCACCAGATGACATCACTGTGTTTGTGGTGGAGACGTGCACTGAGGCAGCACCCAGTGAGCTTTTTCCTCTGAAGAGACAGATCACGGCCACGTGAAAGTCACTGCCAGACAAGGTTAAAAGGGAACAAAATCCTGGTATTTTCTAGTGTTGCAAAACATCTGTCAGCATTTCATTAATGTTTCAGAAGGAGTGCGGTATAATTTGTTAACACACAGTCATCATTGCTGGCCTTGTCTATCTTCATGCCAACTTGTCTCTTTCAGCAATTCCAGCTGGTGCCCTTAATGCCCCTGTTCTTCTCTTCTGTAACTTCCAGCAGAGTGTGTATGTGTTCTGCAGTTTGAGAAAGTTCTGAATGATTTGCAGTCATTACCTGGCCTGCGGAGCCTGTTATCTGAGTAAGGGCAGAAATGGATGCTGAGTCAAGGTTAACAGAACTCATGGAAGCTGAACATAATTATAATTGCCGCACCATCATCAATCTTGAAAATATGTAATTACGTTTATTAGCTGTTTTTCCACTCAAAAGGCCACAAATTATGCGAGGTAAATTTTTAACAGCCTGAAACCTTTACCATATACTTTTTTAGTGAATAGCCCAGTAACTTTTCTTTCTGTCCCTCTTCTGGGAATTGTAATAGTGTTTAAACAAATTAATATAAAAGCCTGAGTAAGATTAACTCCATATCAATGACAAACTAAAAAAAGAAGTTGTGCATCTGATTGCATCCTTCCTTTGGGTGCCATCTAAATGTTTGTAGGTACCTTTCTGACAGTATAAAAGTGTTATGTTTCAGTTAACTCTACCTCTTATTGCTCTATTTTGTAATGGCCTTCCTTTATTTATTCCTTTTAATAACTTGTATAATAACCTATGATCTTTCAAAATAATTTTAAATATTTTGAAACAAATTTTTAGAGTGTTGTGTTTGTTGTCCATAAAATACCATAAACATGTTTGTTTATCTATTTTGTGTTATGTTATATGTGCCTAGTTTTTGAGTTCTATTTATGCATGATGTATAGTGGGTATTAATATATACTGTATTGATGATCTCTTGTAACACTGTTTCATTAAGTGCTCCATTTGTCAAGAACTGTAGAGCAAGGTATTATTGTACTTACATATGATGGATAAACAAATAAATAAGGGAGCAACTGAAAGTAGCTTTATGTTTAAACATGCATATTCCTAGTCATCTTGGAAAAAGCAGTTAGGTAAATGAAGAGCGTTAATAACATTATTATTATTATTATTATTATTATTATTATCTACTAAGGTTGATTGACTGATGGATTGTGCATGTCAAGAATAAAAACAGTAGAGATGTGGAGATTGATTTAATGTATTGCTTTCTGTATTGATCGGATTACAGAGTCTAAACTGTGAAAAGGGTAAATTTGGCTGCTGAAATGTTGTTTGCAGTGATGCAACAGGGGAACAGCAGTGTTGATGCCAAGACCAGCTCCCACTGGAAGCTGTAGATGTGGCCTGCTTAGGGCACCCACGCTCCAGCATTAGAGGTGCCATTATACAGAAAATGCTAGCTACACAAGAGTGAATGATAAGAGTGAATATTATGTATGGCTCCATCTGTCACCTGTGCTATTCTTGCACCACATTGTTGTATTATTTGACTCACTCATATTTTTTATTTGCATCTTCATCTTCAATGAAGTCATATGTAATCAGTCCAAGAGTGCCACCATGTTAAACACAGATGTCAAAAGCAAGCTGCTCCAGTTTTCAGCAAAGCCCACATCTTCAGGAATACATCATCAAAATAGTTTCTCTCAACCCCCATTACATCAAGCGCATGTACCACACTCGTCCTCTGAGCGATGGGAAATGCGAGTAGGCGAATTCTGCACATCTGGTAGCTTCTGTCCGCGTTACTGCTTAGAAGAGCACACAATAGAAGCCTCTAAAGGCACCCCCCCCAAAACCTCATTTTACCCAGCTGATCTCATATTTGTTTCCCCATGGTAAAGTAATGCTGGCTTGCTGGCAAGGTAATACTGGTTCACTGGGGTTATTATTTTAAAACGTGTTCCTTCTCTCAAGTTAATAGTGTATTTGGAAGGGCCCTGTCCAAGACCTTGTCGTGCGCACCCTAACGACTCGTGGGGGGTACTGCAAATATACAATTGCAAGATTCTGTTGCCAGAATATAAAATATTTCAACAGGATAATCAAGATTCTTACCTTGTGTCTTCAGAATGTTGCTGACACGTTTTGTGTGGTTCTCTGTTACGTAGCAACGTTATAAGAATGAACTGATGTCATTTCTCCTTATAACCCTCTATCAGAAAACAGCGTCAGATCTATGGACAGAGACTCAAAGTGGGCTCGAACCCTCAACTCTCCCTGCTCTCCAGCGGGGCAGCGTGGCCCGTCTCCGGCCGAGAGCGTAAAGAACGCAATAGGGGGGCTGCACACTGACGTCTCACCCCCGGCGAACAAAAAGGAACCGCGGAAGCGGCGCCTCTTACTACTTCCTCGAGCACCTCGAGCGCGCGCGGCTAGCTGGCGAAACTTTGCGAGGCACGCGCGCTGCCCTCTGCCTTCCAGCATGTTCGGCATCTGGCGCGTGCTCACACCGCACATCTGCCACGCGTCCTCGGTTTAGTCGCCTCCGCTGTCGCCGGAAGAGCCTTTTAATTCCGCTAATGCGATATTGGCCACCCTTTCCGTGGAATGATGTGGACCTTTCAGGACTGTGTTGGAATTGTTCTCTTTTCCAGTGTTTGTATCCACCTCGGGGCCGCTTTCACTGGTAAGTTGAGCCGTTATTACTAACATTATCCCGAGTGTGTATGTAAAACTGTGTTTGGTATGTTGCCTGGTTATTAAAAGACTGACATGTACAGATTTGTCCGCGCGCTTAAAATGACGCGGATGAAACGGTATCGGCGCTCAGGGGTCACTGGCAACTGTTGAGCGTTAGAGCTGCGAGAACTGTGAAATATTTGCGGCTGCGTTGTCCATCTCTACTTTCCGCGGCGCTTCTCGCCGTGTCCTTTCGCCTGAAAAAAAGGGAACTTTGAATAAACACCGATCGCGACTTGCATTCAAAGTAGCCCTTCCTGCCCCCTGTGTGGGTTGTGGGTGTCCGTGGACTGCAGTTATTTTTCAGCACCGCGGATAGCTCTTCTGCTCCAATACTGTACATCCATTTGCACCTGCTGTCCAGAAGCACCCCGAGAGTATAAACAATTATTCATATGCATCATATGTATCGTGTATACACAGTATATAAGATATGCATGATATATATCTGTCGCTAAACTTTATGTTAGCTGTCATCTTTGAAGTGATGGTTGTCTTCAGGAAAACATTTTTGAGGTACACATTTTTGAACGTCGCTTGTGATCTGTGATTCTTCTTTTACTTTTTTTATACACGGTGCTTCTTGATTTTGCTGTGCCTTACAAGACTGTAGAGACTCCACACTGAGCCGTGTAAATGCTTTGGTATGAAGCGCATTTCAGAACGTGTGACTTGCTGATTTGTTTAAATCTTTACTTTTTTCTTAATTCAAAGGTTATTTTTAATTAAATAGAGACCCACCGAGCCCCCTGCCCTCAATTTATTATAGGTTCTGTACCACTAAGAAGCCAACTTGTGATGTCAGTTGAAAAAATAATAATTAAAAAAAAACTGAAATAATAATTAAAAACCGTTTGTAGTCATTCAGACAAAAGTAAATATTAAAAAAGAAGAATCATAGATTTTATTTTTACAAAGATCTTGATGTGAAAAATCAGTTTGCAGATCACTGGAGTTCCCAAAAAGGCACATGGGTTTTTTTTTTACGTTTTCAGTCTCCGGAGCAGGAGTTGCTTACATACAAATATTTTTCTTCTGGATTACAGGAAAGTTCACTGAACTGCCGTCGAATATAACGGCCAAGGAAGGTCAGAACATCGAGATGGCGTGTGCGTTTCAAAGCGGGACCGCCTCGGTATATTTGGAGATTCAGTGGTGGTTCGTCAGAGCTCCCGAGGAGCGCAACACGAGCGGAGAAGACACGGACGCGCAGGTACTCCGCTGCTGCCTCATGTCACTGGCTTGAAAATGGAAGAGAGCCTCTTTCTCCCGAATGTCGCCCGTGTTTCCCGCTGCAGCGGTTAAGACGTTTGCATGCATCAGTCATTGCAGTATCACAAGACGTCCCCAAATACTGCGGTGTTGATGCTCGACCTTTTCTGGAGATGTACTCGTGCGTGAGATCTCGACACCTTGTTTAGGGTGGATGTTTGAGGAATTTGAACCAAATCTACTCATCATATTTACCCAGGATCAGGTCTCCATCCGTTTAGTTCTCCACGATGTACAGTTAATGATACTTTGTAAAAGACAAAATGACAATAAAGTCAAATGTTGTGGAAACAAATGTTAAACGCAGCTTTAAATAAGGCTTATTTTCATGAAATACATTGAGTGTAACATATCATAAACATGGTTACAATTGATCTATGAATTGCCTATCAAAACATGCATGTGATAAAAATCATGAATTTTGTTCTCTTGCAAATTTGTGGTTGGTCAGTTCCAGGGTAAACTATTTTCCCCTATTTATTACTGGAACTAAAAAGATTTTTCCACAGAACAATTTATTTCCATATATTATTGTCACTTCTGTGGAGCTTATAGCTTTTTACACTGATGAAAAAAATGGTACTGAATGCATTGCCAGTCTTCACTTCACTTGAAAAACACATTAATAATGAACTGCTGGCTTCGTGTCATTGCTGAAATGAATAGGTCACAAAAATACATAACAGAAAATGCTGATAAAATATTATTTTTGAATGTTGTTAAAAGATGCATAATTCAAAAGGCATACTAGAGGAAAAAAGAAAATGAAGCAGAAAAAGCATTGCTAACTTCCAAACTGTATATTTGATTTCTACCATCTACTGACATACAGGAAGTTCAAAGTATATCTTTGACAATCTGTCATCATCCATTCATTTTCCATTTGCAATTAGTCATTTTATGCCTTTGCTCATTTGTCATTGTGTTCATTCAGTATATATTCAAGTATAGTTTGAGGGGGTGTCATGCTCTTGATGAAACATCCAGTAGGCATATGTCTTTTAATAAATGTTTACCTCACGAGAAAATCTCATGCTGAGGACAAATCTTTTGTGTATTTCAGCCTTTATCACTTACGATGCTAGTTTTAGACCTTGTGTTTGGAATGATAGTAGTAGCGTATGCCTATAAAGAATTTCACCTATGCATAATTCTTAGCACTTGCTACATGTATGGTCCCATTATGCAACACAGACTGCAGATAAAAGCGAAGGAGAGGAGAGTATTTTTTTGGAGGAGGGGGAATGGTGTATATATATTTTATGATATTTTATGGCCCATAATTAAGAATAATTGATGCAGGCTTTGTGGGCTTGTGAATTTGATAATTAACTCTGTGAATATTAGCTTTATATGACGAGAATAAGGATTATGAAATGTGCTGTGAGAATAAAGGAACGTCTAAGCAAGAAAATCAAAATATGAGCAGACTGATAGATTCACGGCTGTAGATTTCTTAGTTCTTTCAGTGTTTAAATGATTTTGTGAATCATTTATAGCTTTCTTTTTTCTTCTTAAATTGCATTTGCATTGGATTCAGGACCATGAGAATTTACCTGGTTCCTGCATTTCTCACAGGTTAACACGGGGAGGGTTAATACTGCCTCATATGCTGGTTTAAACTGCAAGAGATTTATAGCTGTTTTTTATCTGTCATTTCTGCTGGTCTGCAGTTTGGAGAAGTACATTTTAAACTTTGTAATTCTCCTTGTTGATGATGAACTGTAAAAATTGCAGTTTTGTATATATTTATATATACAAACCTCACAGCATTCATATGAAGCTTAAAATGTGTTCCTAGGATTAATAATGTCCATATTTAATTTAAACATCAATGTGTTATGTGTTTTACAAACCAGTGGAAAATTTGTGATGCATGAGCAAGCACTGCCGCAATGCTTATGAATGCATAGCTAGATGTCCTCGTGAGGAGGGCACTGATCTGTTCTGTTTGGCTAGGTAACATGATGATCATTCTTCCAAGTCTCAAACCTAAGAGGTAATTTAGTTCTGCCTGAAATAGGATTCTTGTGCAATCGAGTTAATCCTTAAAGAAGATCTTTGGTATTGCTTCAGTAATGGAACAAAATCTTCAGAATCAAATTCACTCGTAATTCTCTTTGGCATGGGATGGTATGTACTGATTATCTCATATAGTAAGAAAGAAAATTTAGAGGAAACTATGAAACAAACAGAAAGAATGATTTATTTACGGCTAACCATGAAAATCAAATATTACATAGAAGGACATTGTAAGAATAACCATGCATGAAACCTGAACATATGTGTGCTGGTATTGAAGTTGACTTCAGCAAACTGGTGAATGTTGATATTTGAATATATTGAGGTTTATGAGTACAATAATGCAATGTAAAAGCATTTGGTTAGTAATATATCCTAAATTCCCTGAAGAGGTGATGAAATGTCGGATAAATTATAGAGTTCAACTGTTTATTGTTACCCAAGGCTGCTTATATCTAAAGGAGAATATAGAAGAATAGTTTCTGATGACTGCAACCCACAGTTAAATCATTCGCGCAAAGCTTTATTATTACCCTGTGCTTGGAATGACAGACTTTTTAACCACTGATTGCTAGCCACTTTCAAAATTCTTATGCTTCTAAACAAGAATATCAGCATTGCATTCAAGTCCATTGTTAGACTTAGGAACAATGTGCGTTGCTATGACACGACACACGTGGTTGATGACCATTCCCTAGGTTCAGCAGGCAGAAGTCGGCCATTTAGTTACAATTCGAATTTCTACCTGCTGCAGTAGAGTGGGCTTGGGTCAGTTGCAAAGCCGTCAGAGAGGATGTAGTGCTCACAAGGAGGACACAATTTTTAATTAAACTGATAATAATATGGATAGCTCAGGTCAACCCCCTGCCTGTTAAGGCAATGATGCTATTACAGGCTCTAGATATGAGTGTTTTTTTTTCCCTTTGTGGATACTCTACCCTTGCTAAAGAGTGATGTCATTTTGTGTGAAGGGCAGAAGGCACATCTCAAACAGATGGAGACCTGTTCTTGCCAATTAAACAAATGCTTACAAATGCTTGCACACAGAGCCCCAATACATTCCAACATTTTGCTCATGAATGTGCTGTTTTGATCAGGAGTGAAACTTAGATGTGAAAACAACCGAACTTGCTGTTGGAAGACATCATGTAGCAAACCAGTATTGTTTTCACTTACCCCGTGATTTGAACCCTGGTTCTAGTAGCAGTGCACTGAACATCCACAGTGTTTTGTATGTGGATGCAACACTTTTACACACAGAGGCCACTCGAGTGCATTTGTGGAATGTGGAATCACAATAATTTGACATTCAGTATCTGCAGAATTGTTGTCGACCATCTCTATACCTTACAATACCATTTTCCCACTCCTCTTGGCGAGGCCAATTACAGTGTTTGCTAAGCACTCCTCCAGCACTGAGATTTGAGACAGCAGGTGACGCAGAGACTGGCCAGTAGTGTTGTTTGCTTGGACATGTCAGTATACACCCTTTCACTTACCTGCCACATCCTGATGAGTTCACCAGATACTCACGTCGGGCAAGTTTTTCCAGCCCTAAGCAGACATTGTATCTGGCATGTCTATTATCCCTTGGGAGACTTTTTTTGCCGATAGCATGATGCTGAAATTCTGCAGACATCTCAAGCAAAACTGGTGTCAGCATTCATGCTAAATTATTGATTATCGGATGCACATGCAGGAATAGTGAATGTGAGTCCAAAACACCAATTGGCAACCTGTGTCATATACACCACCATAAACATCATATAAATCCCCTGTGCCATTACACTATGTTTATATGTATGTATAGTGACCAGATTATGTGAATAATCTAAATGCTTCTCGTAGAACTAATGTAAGCAGAAACAGACATGTCTTATACAGTGTATATAAATGTACTGCGAAACAACTTAAGAAAACATCTCTTCATCTGTGCCTGAGGTGTCTGTGGTTATTTTATCATTATTATTATTGTTGTTGTTGTTGTTGTTGTTATTTATTTATTTATTTTTGGGGCCACGAATGGCAGCAGTACTAGCACATTGATCATTGTCAGATGTTTGCTATACTGCCATGTTATAGCACTGCTGAGAGACAGGGGTGAAGGAAACACCATCAGGGCATGTGCTGCTGGAGTACAGGGATCAGTAGGACAATACTGTCTTGTAGGTATGGTAACCCAGTAGCATTTGGCAGGTTTGACATGCAACCCTCAACTGCTCAGAATCCTGAGGCAAGATGATTAGAAGCCTTGAAAGTCAAAGTGAAAAAGGAAATCAAATCAGGAGTAGGCAAAATGGAAACAACTGCTTAAAAGAAACAATTTTTTTTTCTTGACACGATTTGCTTGTTAAAAAAATACATTTAGTGTCTGTACATAAACAGGTTTTTGCGTATGGTCAGACCCATTCACTCCTGTCTTAAAAATTATTCAAAAAGTACAATATGTTCCTAAACACAGAAATTTTTTAATGCTTTTGTGAGTTTTTTTGACTTTAGTGTAATTGCACTCAGTGGCAATGAGACAAATCATGCTGCAGATATAATTTGAAGAATGGTTGACATTATTTGCACTGACTGACATCCAGAGCAAAGGAAAATAAACTGATTACATTGTGGTGTGACAAGCAGAGAAATGTCTGTCTTTCCTCACTTCTTTTTCTCAATCACGACTACTACACTTTTCTGTACATATGTGCAGATACTTATGCTTAGTGTCAGTAACTGCGAATTGCTACTGATATTTGTCTCGTGAAGTAATGCACAGGTGAAATCAGCGCAATGTCACTGAAGTTGTATTTCCGAGCTGTTTTTGTATCTTACCATTCTTTTTTTCATTTTTATTAGCTTGTTTTTACTCAGAGCATTTTGGTTGAATAGTGTGTGGTTCTCAGAATGAATGTTGATTCAGTTTTATAGAGAATGTCATAGTTCAGAAAGGTTCTGAACACCTATTATGTACAATTTATATTATACAACTCTAAGCCTAATAGAGAAATTTGTATATACATTGGTGGTCAGGGCTTAGTTTTAATGCATTTGCTTGAATACGTGTGATTAAATATAAATATGTAGATCAGTAAGAAAAAAACTTAAAGGAAAAAGGAAAAAAGAATTTCAAAGAATAGTACCTGAGACCAGAATTTTCCATGACACCTTTTTTGTAGTCCCAGTGTCCATTTTAATTGCATGGACCACGTCATGAGCTTTAGAAAATGGTGATTAATAAAATTCAAATTAATAAACTTAATAGCAGAGCTTTATCTGTATGCAGGTAGTAGGCAGACTTACATGCAGTTTAATCAAACAGTGACATTTACATCTGATTGATGCAAACGTTAGCATGAAAAACACTTCTGTTATGACAAAAAGATAAGTAATTATTGGACATTATTATACTGTTACTTAATTAACCTTATGATATTACAGCTTTGTTTGTTGTTTGTTATGTGTTATGTCATTATGTCGGCATAATGTGTTTCATGCCCTGAAGTTATTTCCAGCAAGTTAAGTGCAATAAAATATTTATTTAATTGTTTTTTCCCCCAACATTTTCAATAATTTTTAGGAGCACCAGTGTAGTTTCTTGTTTTGCAGAAAACTTTGCAGTTTTTGTGACTTAAAAACTGGAAAAAAAATTGCATTCCATGAAATGTGACAAGAACCAAATTTTGAACATTGGTTTAACATGAATTGTTAAAATTAGAAAATAATAAATACTATAAATAAAATGTGCCCTGGAAAGGGCACAGATGATATTAATCATGTTGTTTACTCAAACAATCCCATGATAATATTAAGCAGCACAGTTGTTATTCAGTTATATTAAAATAGGCTTTCAAAAGCCCGGCAGTATGGTGCTATAGCAGGTAGCATTGCTGTTTCACAGTACCTGGGCTGTTTCGGTGTGGGTTTGAATCTGGCTTAGTCACTGTGGGATGTGCTTGTTGTCCCTGTATTTGCTTTTGTTTATTCCAGGTGCTCTGATTTCCTCCCACAGTCTGAAGACATGTATTTCATGTGAATTTGTAACACTAGATAGCTTGTATTCTGTGTATGTATGAGTAAATGAGTACATATGTAGCTACCGTGGAAAGGATAGTCAACCCATCTGGAGGGCACCACTCCTTGCCTAGTGCCCAGTGATGCTGAAATAAATTCTGAACCACCACATCCCTGACTTGGGCAAGTGGTTAATGAAAGTGAGTGAAAGTATTGTATACTCATGCATATAAAAAATTATTTTCCAGTACTGGGTATCTGTATTATCTAAATATGGAATCATTTAATTGAGTTACTTTTGTATTGTCCTTGTTTCCTTGTATTCTTCTATATATATTTCTATATAATCACACCTTTAGTCTCTGGGGACCACGTTGCCTTGTCCCAGGATAGTGAACTAATGAGTTAAAAAATAAAGCTGTGACAGAATAAGAAGACTCAGAAAATATAATCCAGGTGACAGAAGACAATGGGCCTTTAGTGTGTTGCAGGAGGCTCTTAGTTCTGTAATTGATTGCCAGTCATTATGGCTTTAAAGTGTCATCCCCTTAGGATGTTTGTTAAGACTACGGCAGCCTGAAGACATGTGCAACTGCGAACCATCAGGGGAAGACCAGCATGCAAATTTCTTCTCAAGAGCTGGTGGGCCATTGATTAGATTTTGGATTGAGGGGTCTTGGAATCGATTTGTTTACTGAGAGGAGGCTGTAGAGATCCAACGCTTGATCAGTTCAGACTGAAGTGATAGCCTTTAGCTTTTCTCCATCTTTTGTTATCATTAAATATTTCAAATATTCAATACATACGTGTATGATGATCATTGAAAGTTTATTTTCACTGTCATTGTGGATATTTAATACTGACTGTTGTTTATCCCTGGTGGTGTCTTCAGGTTTTGTAATGCCTTTAAAATGCTACATTAGACTTCAGTTTATAGAGTTTTCACTCATAGTTTATAAAAAAATAATTAAATATTTGCTAAAATTGGAGTGATATAGTTTTTTAGAATGTTCCTAAAAGTCACTATATTTGCAAGTATGCTCAGGAGATAGCTAGAGCGGCAACTGCTACAGGAATAAACATGACCTCATGATCGTCCTTGCTGTTAATTTTCTTTGATGAGATATTTTAGTAGATATTAGAGCAATTGCTCTACTTTCCTAATAGACAGATTTAGCACTGTATTAATATGCTGGCTCCCCGTATCCCCAGTGCCCTGGTAGATACTGTTAGGAGACCTAATATAGCATCCATATCTTTCAAAATCAAGCCTATCATTATTTCATAGACAAACATTGCACCAAGTAAAGCAGTTTGTCGATGTGATAGCTGTGGCCTGTTGATTAAAATATTTTCATTAAACCCTGCAGACACTTAAGGAACTGAAGAAGTGATGATTGACTACTTCTTTCTGCAGGGCTTATAGCTGACATTTTGGTATGGAATTAAATGAAATTTTAGACATCCACTGTATTTTTTTTTTAGTAAATGATATGGGTGCGCTGTTTTGTTTCTTTAGTGCTAATAATGTAACGCTTTTATACGATATATGTGATATATTTCCATATAATCAAAGTGAACATGTCCACACAAATAATTGCATGTTTTGGGTTGCTGCTCAAGTGAAATCACTGTATTTTAACAAGGGCAAATAATAGCTTCTCCAAAACTCTGTTCTGGTTTACACAGGCATACTTTTTAAGCCCAATGTATACTTCAGGGTGGACTGACATTAAGTCTATGATGTAGTCCAGTTTATGCGCTATATGTCACATGAATATTTCTGTGATAAACACCTAATGATAGTGGTTGTTATAAGGAGAAAAAAAATGAAAAAGTTTTGTGCTGAGCATATGGAATGGTATCATCTTAGGGTACATTTTTTATGTAACACATACAGTAGTTGCTCAAAGAAACACACAGTTTAAGAAAGGTTAGTAGACACCTATGGGATTTATATACGTTCAGAAGTCGTCCAGTAGCCCAACAGCTCTGTGTCTGGGTGCATTAGGAACCCAAAGGAATCACATGCAAATTGTGTGTTAAACTTATATAAGTGAGCATCCATTGATAACACTCACAGATTCATTTAAAAAATGTGTGATCTGCACAAAGTGCCCCACAAGCTGGCTTTACAGATTCATCTCCCTGGTTCCTGAAGGACTATTGTATATTCATTTGTCAAATTGTGCAGTTTTGACTGAAAATTAAGTTTATTATTACTGTTGATTTGAATGCTTTAACCAAAGCTGGTAGTACAGTCTCAATTAAGGGGCAGTATTATCCAAGTGTACAGTTCCTCTGTTCTGCACATTGCCTTTCTGAATCAGAGGCCTAAGAAAGCTTTGGCATTTTTGACATTATTATCAGTATTACAAGTTTGGCCATTGCTAAGAAGCAATATCTGAGGATAGAAGAAATAATTAAACTGATAAAGTAAATTTCTATCAATTTGTACTCATATGTACATATTATTAATACTATGAATTTAGTTGATTTTTTTTTTCCTAAAATCACTTACAATGCTCGGTTTGCACAATAAGGTACTTAACCATTTATCCGTTTATACATCTGGGTAATTTTTGCTGGAACATTTCAGGGTTAATACCTGGGTCAAAGATTTAACAGTAGGAGGAGGGGCTTGAGACCCGGGTGATTTTAATGCAAGAAAATGGATCTACCCATTGAACTGGGCAAGATAATGAAAATTTATTTTAGTTTTCTTTATCAGCTCAATTACTTTAGAGAAAAATGAGAATATGGAGACATGAGTCTGGGTTTTAAAACAGGTTGTTTACACGTTGGAGTATATACAGTGTTTATTTTCCTGAGGCTGATTACATCCATTTGTCCTTTAATTGTTCAACTGTGCATAATGGCCACTTAATGTTTAGATTAAGGTCTTAGCAGATCAGTATCTCTGAAAAATCAATTTTGCAATAAAAAGGATGCCTATCAAAAGGGATGCCTGACATAATAAGCTAACTTAAATAATTAAACCATGTCTCAGATAATGAAATTAAATGTGTGTTTGTATTAATACAACTAGACTGGAACAATCAATAGTTTGTAACTGATTATAAGTTGACATCATGTTCATTTGTTATACTGGCAGATATAGGATTCAAGGTAAGAAAAACACAAACTGAGACTTGATCACTGAATCCAAAAGTTATCACCTAGCAGTTACATTTACATACGGTAAGCAGAAAGACAGAATACCTACATGTAAATCCCTATGAAGTCAGTTTATGTTCTATATATTCATTTTCATCAATTTACCACCCTTTAATCATAGAATCATTCCAGATTTACTGTCCGCCACCATCATTTCGCTGGGAGCTAACTTTTTTCTGAATGAAAAAGTGCAATAAAATTATTGGTGCATAGCACTTTATTATACATTTTTCAATGCAAAAGCCAGCTGCAGAGTTATTCAAGATACATGGCAGATAAAATGGTATTTATCCAAAAGCACCTACAGTCTGACCCATCTGTCTGGCTTGATATATAACTGGTACAGTTCTTGTGAAGTACCTTGTTTAAGGGTACTACAACAGAGCCCCTCTTAGTACTTAAACAGGCAACAAAGCTCTGTCTTTTTTCACCTGGCTGTCTCTTCTGTTATGATACTTGATCACCTCAATAAAAATTCAGCCTGAATAATTGAGCTTGTTAGTGATATCAAATTAAAACAAGATTTAAATGTGTATAGGCTGGCTGTTTGGGCAATGAAATGCAGAATAGTTAACAATAATGAGATGTAAAAAAGTTAGCAGCTAATTAATTGTAGTCTTCAAAAGCCTGTTAATGGTGCAGGTTCTTACTTAAAATCCACACTAGCCCCATCACCATTCTAGATACATCTGTGTTTTGACCCAAAAACAGTTTAACATCAAATAGGAGATCTGTTGAATAACATTATAGTGGGCTAAATAGTTGATATAGCTTTATGCATGTACTGCATTTACACGTAGGAGTGCTGGCTGACTGGTATCCATATATTTATCAAGCAGACAGAGATTTGACTGCCAGACACTTGCTCTGAACCTTATGGCCTAAAATAATGGGGGAAGAATATATTGGAAAAACCTCCACTGCTCAAATCCTTTTGGCTCCTGACAGCAGCTGCTTTTCCTGGCTTCAAGTAATTTGAAGCTGTCAGTCATGGATGGAGGCCAACATTTGTGACCAGATATCCAGTGGAGGTTGGAGACATCAATCAACAGCATGTTCCTGCTGACTCTTTGGTATTAGATAAACCGCTTCCATTTTTTGCACACTTCTGTGTTCCACCTCAAGGTGTTGGTCATGTATGGAGTCAGTGAACGCATAACTGCAATGCAGAAAATGACAGTTATCAGTGGAAAGACATGCGTATCATAGGTATGACCAGGTGTGACCAACTTGTGGTCTGTGTGGTGGTCAGAGTTTTGGTTCACTTCTTCTCCATCACAACTTTCCACCGTGGCTTGTCCAAGATGTATGATTTCTCATCCTGCGGCACAAGAGAGACTAGATATGACACAGTAAAACTCAGGGGAACCAACACTTTATTATGGGAGTCCAGGCACATCCAGGCAGCTCGCTCACACGCCCACACTATCTGTTATCGTCTTCCACTCCACTCTCCTCTGTTCATACACTCCTCTGTTCACACACACTCAATTCTGTTACTCTGCACCTCCTATACAACACAGCACCCCCCTCCCTTTTTGCAGCATTGCACAGGTGTTACAGTTGAGTTAGACAAAAATTGTTCATATTTATTTACAGATATAAAAATAATGTTAAAGTTTAGAATATCTTCTGCACATGCAGAAAACACACATGCATAGAGTAAAAACTGCAACATAGGTTGTATTTCAAAGCTAGATACTCATGGAATGTTCCAAAAGCAATCTAAGACAAAGGAGAAAAAAAAAGATATTTTAGATGGAAGTTTTTAATGAGCTTTGTTTCCAGCCAAAACTGCTGATTCCATTCTGATTACAAACATTCATTTTTAACAAATAGCTTTATAGTTTATTAAATTAATCATTTCAGTGACAGACACATCTTCATTTAAAAAAGATAATTTTCTTCATTTTCACAGTTTTTATGATGTTTTTTAGAAGTGTTATCTCTCTCACAAAATGTCATTGATAATGCATTGTCCCAAGTTTTATGTGTTCAGAGCAGTAGCACTAAAGAAAAGATTGACCTGACAGTAACCTGGTACCATAGTGATACTAAAGTGATAACAATGACAGAATGACAGAAAACTTTATCCTTCAAGAACATTGCTTTTTAAAGATCCTGCACTGTTATCTAACATGTGACAAAAATATTAATGGCATTTTGATAAGAAATTAAATTCGTCCATCAAGGAACTGCTTCACCATAACATCTCAGTGCACCCAGTGACGATCTGGAGCGTAAAAACGTATTACCAGAACTGCTGAAAATACAGGCCCAAAGTCATCTGTGAAGTTCTTCTACAATTTGTCATGCATCTTAGGCTGAGGACTTTATTACATTTCTTGCCAGAAAAGTAACTCACTATACTTTGGAGAATCTAAAAGGCACTTAGCTGATTGTTTGATGGGACACCTCCACACTATCAGTGTCTAACGCTTTTTCTGTTCGGTGGCCAGTAATGGACATGCCAGGGAGGGCATATCTGTGTGCACTGATGCCGCACAGTGAAAAGCAGCTCACCTTCAAGCTTAACATTTTAGAATTAAGTTATGCTAAATGAATTTTAAGCACCTTTTAGAAACATTTTTTTTCTATTTACATTCAAAATGCATTTTGTGTCAACATCCATGCATGTATCTTCTCACGCAGTTACTGCTTATCAGAGCTGAAAAAATCAAAGTGATACAGAGGAATGTGAAGGGAAACATGATAAATTAGCTATAACAGCCATTTAAGAAAAAAGTTATAGCAGTTCCTATATTGACATGTACATGTAACCATTTACTGTACAGCATCCATGTATAATGCATTATGGTTTCATAAGAAACCCATTTCCAGAATATTTAATTTTCTGTAGGCCTGCTGGTGTGATGAGACAGTGACACACATATTCACTGTTTAGCAAGCAGGAGGACATCTTTCTCCTTTATTCTGAGGTCACGGGGACCCATATTGAGTTTTGAAGACCTAAACCCGGTATTTTTACTGTTTAGCACTGATCACAATGTGCTAAGTAGTGCCTTTAAGCAAGTTGGTTTAGCTGTTCCCATTGCAACTGTAATAATAGTGCTTTGGATGGATAGATGAGAGATGGAGTGCTTAATGAAACACCTCTGTAAGAGGTTGTTATAAGTTTATTGTATAAATGGTTACTTGTATTAGTTTTATTATTAGTTGGTAATATTAATGCTAAATACTTGAAAACAGTCTGATTTATAGGTAACAAATAAAAATTCCCAAGACAAGTGTTTTAAATCGATATGACTCAATTGGCTAAAATGAGTGCTATCATGAAACGGAGCTGTACAAGATGTAGTGCTGATTGAGGTTGTCCTATTCGCTACAAACATTTCTGAAAACGAGTATATTTCTGCAACATTTCTTTCTTGGCTTTATTAAAACTAACACAGGGGAGAGGTACAGGCATTGTAAGTATGGAAAATTGTATTTCAGATTGTAAAAACAGAAACCTTTTTTTGTGATACAGAACAGTAGCAGTCCTTTTTAATGTAATTATTACAAAACAAAAACAAATGAATGGGCTTTAACCAGAAGTACGTTTGTGGTGTGTTTTCCCTAAGGATTTCTTGTCAAGCAATGGATCCTAAATATTTCCCCTGTACTTTGGTTCGGTACCAGCATAGTAAATGCAGAGTACATCTTAATCCAAGATTTTTAATTCTAGGCACCTCCCCTATTGTTTTAATATTGCACTGTGAACCACCCTCGATGGAGCGCAGATTTTCATTCTGTAACAGCTTTGCAACACTGCATTGTATCAGTGAATATGAAACAATGTAATTTGCAGACCATTCAGCTTTAAGAGGATGTTCTGTGAAAAACAATAAAGGTGGTCTTGCAGCAACTGGCTCATCAGCATCTACTCAGACACCCGAGCAAGTAAGCCTTTGATAACAGGAAAGCTACCTAGAGAAGATGAAAAGGGCTTTGCTCCATATGGCTGAAAGAAAATATTTCTTCTTTTTAGTACAGTTTTCTGTAATCTTTTCGTTTGTGAGAAATGCTCTTTACCTTTAGACTCCCGTGACTTACCCCTCTTTTATTTCAAGAGAAAATTCTATTTCTTGTTCACTTTTATGTTTTTTTATGAACAAGAAATTAATTTATAAGTTGAATGATTTAACAATTAAAATACATTTACATTGACTAGTGTTCTGTGTCCCCAGAGTTCGTTTGTTTCTATCAATCATGTTTAAAAAATAATGCTCATGAATTTTATCAACTGTACCTTTCACCCATTAAGATACATAAAAAAAATAAAAAGGACAGGTATGTTTAATAAGAAGGAAGCATGATTAAAATTTATATCTGGAGGATTTAGGAAGGGTATTTCATGTTCATCAGTCTAATGGTTCAACATAATGGAATGTGCCTCTGCAATAATAAGCTCTCCATGTAGGTATAGCAATATTTCAGTATAAATGGTGTCTTTCTTCTCATTTGACATTGTCTAATAGCTGAGACCCAAGAGTTCCATGCATTATGCACTTTAATTGCCGGACACATCTCACAGGAACTCAATTTGGGGCTAAAAGAATAATGACAGCTTAACATGGTAGGCCATTTTGTAAAAATGAGCCTAGGGATTACAACTTTAGCTGTGTAAGGAAATTATTGATTTACTCATATTATAGGGGAAAGTCACGTTTAATTTTATAATGTATTTTTTTTTAATATATTTATTTTTGTCCAATAGAGGCATACAGCAGATAATTGCTATTATACAACGAAAGACTTTTTTAAAAGATCAGCTTGTGTGGAGTTTGCATATTCTCCCTGTGTTCTGGTAGATTACATCTGGGTGCCCCAGTTTCTACCACCAGTCCAAAGACATGTGACTGAGGTGAACCTGTAACTCTAAATTACCTTTAGTATATGTGTGAATGAATAATTGTGTTTTTGGTCTGCATCCTATTTTGAAACAGGCTCTAGACCACCACATCCCTGCATTAGACAAGGATACACAAACTACTGGCCATTGTACTCCAAAATAATGTGAAATGCGTGACATTTTTGGAGTTGTGGTTGGAGCAGGAATTTTTATGCTCTTCCTGACATCAACTCACACCATTTACCCAGGCTATGGATTGACACTAAGGAATCAGTGACTGGCTATACACAGTTTAGTGGAACCAATTAACCTGGAGCACAAATCTTTTGACTGTGGAAGGAAACGGGATCACCCAGAGGAAACCCACACAGATACTGGGACAAAATGCAAAGAATGACAAAACTCCATACAAGCTGAGTTGGACTCAAACCAGCACACGAACAGCCCAGACACTGTAAGGCACCAGTGTTACTTGTTGTGCCACCATGCCACCACCCGCTGTAGACATCACGGATGGATGGATGGATGGATGTGCCGGATGGATGGATGTGCCGGCATAAAATTCTTCATTCTTCATTTGGACAAGTATAAAGAGTTCTCCAAGAACCTTTAACTACAGCAGAGAATACAAACTTGCTGCTAATGGTTTTTTCACAGATATTTTTGCAAATCCACTTTCAGTCATAAATGTAATTATTTTCCAGCATCAAATGTTGTGATAATCTTTTGGAGCAAGCCAACAACTTATTATTTGCTTTTCCAACTTGATTGTGGGCAAAAATGAATGCCTGAATTCATAATTGAAAATAGGAAATTTATTGCAATATAATTGTTTAGCACAATTGTAAAAGGCTGAAAGGCTAATGCAGTTTCTAGATTTAATGCGTGGTTCTGCTGGCAGCTAAGCACCTGTACATGTAATGCAATAAACTGAGATGAAGCATTCCAAAGAAGTTTGGGGTGCAGCAGGAAGAACCCAGATGATGTTTCATTACAGTCTTTTATAACTTTATCATGGTTGTATTGCACCTGTTTGGATGCTTAAAAAAAGCTTTTGTCCTTCTTTCCATGTAAATGTTCCTCGCTGACATAAATCATCCATCATGTCCAAAACCATCAGTCTTGAAACAGAGGTGCACATTTTTCATTTTTAATTCATTCATCCATCCATCCATTATCCTGGCGAGGATTGCAGCTGTACAGAACTTATATCAGAATCACTAGGTACTAGGCTAGGATGCCAGTCCGCAGTCAAACACTATTGGCAATTTAAAGTGATCAATTATTGTGAAACATGTCATTGGACTGTGGGAGGAAATCTATAGAGGCACAAGGAAATCATGGAAACTCCAAACAGATTGGACAGGAATGAAACCCACACTAAAACAGCCCAGGAGCAGTGAGGAGGAAGTGCAGTGATGCTGCCCTCTTCATTATACAATTTTAGTAAAATTGGTTAAACACTTTAGTCAATCTATAGCATTTTATTTTTTTCCAGTTTCCCACAGTGATACATTCTATGTTTTTAAGTATATAACAGAGGATAAAATACTAAACCATTAAACTGCACAGTCATCACATGCAAAAACCTGCACTTATGCTGCAGTCTTACAGGTTCGTGCTTCATAAATTGAATATGTTTGAAATTTACACTAAATATGTTTGAGATGGACCTCAGAAATAAAACATTTCTTTAGAACTAAAGGTTTGACTCTTCAATGGATTAAAGCAGATTTGGCAAACTTTTAACTATGTCCTGGAGTACAAGAGGTGGACAACGTGAATAATCTCTTTGTAGAACTGTGGATTATAAACTGTTCTTTGCTTTATGGCAATTCCAATTCTACCAAAACCCAAAAATACAACCATAAAAGGTACCTGGTGCTATATAATTTAAAATAAAACTGCAGTCAATGGATACAATAGCTCTGACTCTTAATGCAGTGATTTCCCAACATTGACTTTCAGCAGAAGTGTCCTTCACTGCACTGGAGCAGGAGGAAAGGCTCTGTTGCTTGTTAAGGATACACTTACACATACAGTGACTTAAGGAAAGGGGAAGATACAAAAGCATTTTGCAGGTGATGGGTTTATTCTCAGTGTCTCTCAAAGTGTAAGCCCCCTAGGGACAATAAAAATTGGATTTTACATTCCTGTGGCGAGTGGATTTGACTGATTACTTTCTACACATACACCTAGAGGCGTGACTGGCTCTTAGGTTTCATACCTATTAGGTTTTGTCTTCACAAGAAGTGATTCCTTAGAAGGAATGGAAGGCAATTTTTTATCCCCCCATGATTTATTAGTGTAATGATATTGTTGCCATCATTAATGAAGGTAATGAAAGAATATTGCATCTATCAAATATGACTTTAAAACAGACATTTTTTCTGTAAATATATTTAGACCTTTCTGCCTCTGATTTTTTAGTGATCTCTTATGCTTACCTTAAAAAAGACATTATAAACACTTCATTTGTAGCAGCTCCTGGAGGCAAAAAACTATGCACCCAAAGGAGTTTAAGAGTTTTTCCAGTAGCAGAAAATTGATTGAAGGAAAGAAAGCTGCACTGCTCAGTCCTGTAGTCAGCAAAATAGTTTTCTGGGCATAAGTCCACTTGGCATTGTTTTTAGAATGAATAAATTACACCTCTCTAAGATAAATGTTCAGTCAACAGTGTGAGCTGCTTTGAGCTGAAGCCACACACAACATCACTAGTGCTGGAGAAGATGAGAATGTGTTCTCAGCAAGGCTATACCCTTTAGTTGCCTCCCAGCAGTCACATCTGAATATGGTTTCATTACATTTAAGTCACTCAGGTAAAGGCAATTAAAATGGTACATTTGTGATCTACTATGGCTTTGAAACCCAAAGAACCAAACTCCACATAACCAGCGTATCAGTACATCCTTTGTATGAGCATCATATTGCAATTTTATTTTGCTCTTGAATGCAAACTTTCCCAAGTAGATTTAATAAGCAAACAAAAAAAGCAGTTTAATCCCAATGTTTCTCAGTTAGTTCTTTTAACATAAAAAGAATAAAACCTGGCAAATGATAAATGTTACACATGAAACTTGGCTAATGATAATATATTTCAGGTGTCTCCAACCAAGCCAAAGGAAGGTTTTTCCATGGGCTATTCTTCCTCAGTGTTGGATAATTCCTAGTGACTAAGTAACATCATTAGTTGTTGCTAGTTTGTGGTAAATGTCCTTCTTGAAATGAGTGGTTCCCTGGTTTTAAAGGAAGTAATTTCCCATTATGAAATTGTAGGAAATTATATTGAAGAAAACATTTCTAAGGTTATCTATAAAATTGTTAAGATTCTCTACAACCTCTACAACACAGACATGATTGATTATTGTGAAGCTGAAAACAGTGTAGCACAACAGGGAGCAAACATGCAGCTTTTAGACCGTGTTATTCTTAAAGTTGTATGGTACAACACATATAAAAGTCTATACACCTTTAATGAAATTGTAGGTTTTTGTTCTGTAAACCTAGAAATCAACGTAAATCACGTCACAAATTTTTCCATGTTTAATGTGATGTTGCAGCCAATAAATATAAAGATAGGTAGATAGATAGATAGCTAGATAAAATTATTTGGACAAATAAACAACTAATTGAAATACAACAAAATAAAACACACTGGTTGCACAACAGTGTACCCACCTATACTTTTTGGAAGCACCTTTTTGCATTTATTACAGCAATAAGTCTTTGTGAATAAGTCCCATCAACTTTGCACATATGCAGTTTGTAATTTTATCTCACTCTTCCTTACAAAAAAGTTCAAGCTCCTTCAAATTGTCAGGGCATCTCCTGTGCACAGTCCTCTTTTGGTCATTCCATATGTTTTCAATGAGATCGAGGACTGGGCCATTTCAAAACGTTTATCTTCCTTATCTGAAGCCATTCCTTGGTCGACTTGGATGTGTGCTTTAGGTTATTATCATGTTAGAAGGTCAAATGCTTCTTCATGTTCAGCTTTCTGACAGAGGCCAGCAAGTTTCATGCCAAAAGATTTTGATATTTGGAGCCAATCCGTATCCAATCTGTCTTGACCAGACCCCCGTCCCAGCTGAAGAGAAGCGGCCCTAATGCATTATGTTGCTACCACCATGCTTCGCAGTAGGTGTGGTGTTCTTTGGACGATGAGCTGTGTTGTCCTTGCGCCAATTGTATCTCTTAGAATTAAGGCCCAAAATTTCAACCTTTGTCTCATCAAACCGTAAGACATTTCCCCACATGGTTTGGGGTGATAATGAATTTTTTTGCTAAATTGTGACAAGCTGGGATGTTCTTTTTGGAGGAATGGCTTCTGCCTTGCTACTTTACCCCATTGCCCAGACATGTGCATAATACTATACAAGAGACTGTTGTCACATGCCAGGACTGGCCAGTCCTTGACAGAAATTCCTCCAGCTCCTCCTGAAGATGCTGCTGACCTCTTAGAAGCCTTCCTGCTAAGTTTTCTCCTTGTCCTGTCATCAGCTTCAGAGGGTCATCCTGATCCTGGTAATGTTCCACTTACTGCTGATCATTTTCACAGTGCTTTTGATATTTTTTATACCCCTCTACTGATTGGTACCTGTCAACAATATGGTTACATAGATGTCCTGTCAGCTCCTTGCTAACTATAGCCATTCTAATTAGTGTTTCAAGTAAATCCTACAGGAATATATATTTTTTTCCAGGTTAACAACAGCTTTGACCCAATCAAAATCACCTTTATTGATGACAGGCTACTTACCTTTGGGTATGAATTTGAATGTGTTTGGATACCTCTGACCATAGCTACAATCCCCCATTATGAAAGGGGGGTTATTTTTCCCAATAATTTTCTGTTTGTTTTTCTCTTGAATTTTGTTGCAAAGTTGCACTGAAGATGGAAAACTATTTGAAATGATTTATCCTGGTTTCTGGCTTTATATCACAAAAAACTGCAGTTTCAATAAGGGCTCAATAAGGATGTGTAGACTTTATATAGCCACAGTGCACGTTCTTTATTTATTCTGTTTTTAAGCCACTTTTACTTTTTGTGTGCTTAAAATGTGCCAAAACTGTAATTCTGTGTAAAAGGTGATTTTTATATCTTCAGTGCACTGCCAGATCTTTTGAGTATAACCACTTAATCTGAAATATGTATCCATTTCTACTCATCATCTAAGCATCTCAGTAGAAATACTGTGTATAGAGAAAGGAATGTATATTAGAATCAGACAGAAAAAGACAGTACTGAGTTATGTAAATAATTTAGTAGCTCCTACATTTTATAATCATTGCATCATTTTCTTTTACGTGAATTGTACTGTAGTACTCCTTAATTCTTAGATTAATAATGAATAAATACTCTATGTTTTGGTATTTTGTGTTTGTAGAAAAACAAGACATCAATGCTAGAGTGAAAAAAAATGCGTTTGCAAATAATTTAAAATGATTTTAGAGTTTTGAAACCTTATGGATTCCCATTGTTTCAACGTATTAACTATTATTAATATTGTATTACAAACGTATTTATATAACACATAACAGCTGGAAATCTTAATACTTGATTCTAGATTTCCTTGTCAAGTTTCAGCAAAAAACTGAAAACTGTTCAATTTATTGACAATAAATAAAAGGCGAGCATTTAGTCCAGTAAGTACACACATCAGATCTGACACAGTCTTGTAACATGTGCTCACATAAATAATTTTAATCATTAGCCCTTAGAAGAAAGCGATAAAGGCCTGGTTTTTTGAAGCTCTTCTTGAAGTGCATGGGTTTGCATATGATCGAACATGAAAAACATCCTGCCTGTAATAATTACTTAAACAATCTAACATCTGCATGCCAGTGCTGTTCCAGAGCACCCACGCTGCTGCCTACATGCCTTTTCCTTTAGCTGTCACCTCACTCATAATTTGAATTGATTTTGTTGCGGTAATGAAATTGCAGTGACTCCCGAAGGAGTCTTGTAGGCTGGAGGTATGGACAGAGCAGACATGTTCAGTTTAAACAGGACACCAAAAAGCAAGCGTCAGAATCAGCGTTGTTTTATGGCTATCATTTGCAGTAGTCTACTTATGCATCGCTTAGTTTATATAACTGCTGTACATAGAATGGTGGTAGCCTTGTATGCTAAACTTCTTTATGTTCATAGTTCAACATTGCTTTGGAGAAAGTTGTCTGTTAAATAAGTAACTGCAAATATCAGCATAAATAAAATGTATTTTCTCTAAATATAGATTATAAACATATTTACTTTTATATAAAGAGAAATATTCCCCCAGCCTTAAAATACTTAAAGCAACAATTCCTGTTAAAATGTTCATGATTACTGTTTTATAGAATGTGGTTTGCATCTATTTGAATTATTTTGTGTATCCATTTGCATTAGTATTCTCCAAATTTTTCTGCATGATTTGTAAACATGGTACAGTATATGAGAATTTGATCTGTATCATCTGTACTGGTTATTATTACCTGAACCCTATCTTATGTTCACCACCCTTGAAATTTATTTTAGTCCCTGTTCAGCATGGAATGACTAGCTTTTGTTGACTATAATCAATAAAATAACCAATATGCATTAAAGCTATACACACAAGGCACTTTCTAACAGATGAGTTTTGGAGATAGTGCTCTACTTTTTTCTAGCCACACTTTTGCTCTTATAAGCAGTGTGAGTGCCTAGTTGCCGTCTCTCCCTCAAGCAGGTCCTTGATACGTCCATAAAACATTTATAGACACTGATGAAACTGCATTATCCCACAAAATATATATTTAAGGCCATTGCTCTTGTGGCCATTGAGACCAAAGATTTATGACTCTGTCTTAGTATCTGCCAGAGTCTCGTAATATTCTTACTGTTTCTATATTTGCCGAGGCACGTGCAAGGAAAGCCCAACTACGCATGTGTATTTACTTATGTGCTTTCCAGTCAGTTTGCAGTTCAATGTGTGTGCATGTGTGCATGCGTGTGTGTGCGTGTGTGTGTGTGTGTGTGTGTGTGTGCGCGCGCGCGCGCACTCATACGCCTGTGTCTGTATGTATCAATATTACCAGGTTGCATTTGCTATGATATGCAGGGTATTCATATAATTATTAATCATCTCTTACTGTTTCTCTTTTAGATGGAACTGTTGCCGACTGATCCTGATGACGAAGGGACTAAAATAAGTGTAAGCTGTGCCCTAATTTTATGCATCTGTAAATATTCAATAGCAAAATTGCAACATAGCTTCTGGAGCATGACTCAATCATTTTACAGATTAAAATATACCATATAAGTGATCAAAATGGTGAAAAAAATATTAATATATATAAGCGACACCCAGACATTTACATATTATTTTGATATGGTTGACCTTATTAATGCTGAAAGAGTTACAGTGACTGACTTAAGATCTTATTGCTATAAGTTTTGATGTTGTAGTAATACTGACAGGAGAACTGCACTGATGTCATTTCAGACTGTGAGGGTACAAGGAACCGACATTTCCCACAAGTTGCAAATTTCTAAAGTTGAGAAAAGCGATGAAGGTTTGTATGAGTGTCGAGTCACGGACGCCAATTACGGAGAGCTGCGGGAATACAAGGTGCAGGCCTACTTGCAGGTGAACAGCACCACACGGTTGTGGAACAAAGCTGTCAAGAAGACGTCACCATTGCACCTTACGGATAAAAAGCCACGGAAAACAAACATGCCCTCGGCACGAGATGGGGGCCTGAGCTCGGACCAGAGAATCCACTCTACCTCCAGCTCTCAGACAAAGTCAACCAAAACAGTAAAACACAGTCACGGTTCAGGTAGGGCATTTCCTCTCCAAATGTCTCTGATTTGAAATGTTGGCAAGCGTTATCTCTCAGACTGAGAATTATCAGATATGAAGCTTTTAAATACATTGAAAACTATCAGCAGCTTTTTGGTTTAAATAGCGTAGTTTTAACACGGACAGAAAAACTGAATATGCTCTATAGTCCACTTTATTAAGAGAACTGTAAAGAGCATAAGAGGCCTCAATTAACATAGACGATTCAAACTAGCAACTTTATACAAACTGACTAAAAATTGTCTTGTTGTGTTTTTTAAATTGATATAAAGTCTATCTTCAATTTTCCAGACACCCCCCCAAAGTATAGTGTGTCTATATATATATATATATATATATATATATATAGAGAGAGAGAGAGAGACCCACCGGGAGTCATAATATATATATAATGCCATTGGTAATGAGTGTATAAAGTGTCTAATAAAATAAAGTCAATACTGAAACATACATGCATACATACAGTACAGCAAATTTTCTGCTGAAAGTGGTGAAAAAGGCACAATTGTTTCTTGATCAGAATTAATGGAACTAAGGGGCACTTTGCCACCTTCATTAAACTAACAGTGGAGCAGGTTGGATGGTTTTATTCTGACACAACATTAAGCATTGTTTTATGCATTGATGGTGTTATTTATTCCATTAAGATTACATTAACAATTGGTTAAATATTTTTTAAAAAATGTATAAACAGGCACAGACACAGATGTGGGTGAAAGTATCAGTGTCCTTGCATTTTATTTAAATAATAGACCATTCATTTTAAGACCCTGGAAGAAACCAGAGTACCTTAAGGAAACCAGTACAAAAACTTTTTCTACTGCACTATAGAAGTGGCCAAAATGATTGGTATCTTTGCATTGCTTTCATATACAGTAATACACCGTTGTTCCTGAAATGTGTTGAAATTAAAAGATATTTTTTGATCTATACATGCATTTCTTTGGTTTGCAGTGGAACAAAAGAAAAAAATTCTTGCTTACTCTACAAAGACATTATAAAATGGCCTGGACAATATTATTTTGACCCTTTAGAAGTTATATAAAAATTAATTTATTTTAGTGATACTTCAAGCAGACTGTTGTCTTTTGATTAGAGCCACAAGTGATTATAACCACTCGTTCAGCAGTTAACATGGAGAAAAGTTGTCTCTCTACTGTTTTGTGTCGCTGTGTTTATCACACTAAACGTGAAAACATAAAGAAAAGCAGAGAGTTGTCTAAGGAGGTTAGAAAGAACGCAATGGCCAAACATGGTGAATGTAAAGTCTACAAGACCATTTGCAAAGAATTTGATGTTCTTGTGACCACTGTTGCCAATATTATCAAGAAGTTAAAGGTCCATGAGACTGTAGCCAACATCCCTGGATGTGGCTGCAAGAGTTAAATTAACCCAAGATTGAAGAGAATGATTGTTTAAATGGTGGAGAAAGAACCAAGGTAAACACAAAAAAATCCATGTTGAACTTCAAGCTTCCAGTGCAAAAGTTTTAAGTCGCACCATTTGCTGCTGGTGATGAATGAAAATGGTAAGAGCCAGAAACACAAAAAAGCCTGACTGGAGTTTGCCAAAATGCATGTTGACAAGCCACAGACTTTCTTGGAGGACTCCTTTTTGGTAAATCACACCAACTCTATGCTTACAGAAAAGAAAATGAAGCTTTCAAAGAAAATAACACCTTCCCTACCATGAAATATTGCTATTTATTTATTTATTGGGGGAGTTGCTTTTCTGCATCTGTTTATCTGTGAATTGGAGCCAAACACAGAGCCCAGTGTCTGTAGGTCATGGGTCCTCCAACAAGATAATGACTTGAAACATACCTCACGAAGCACCCAGAATGGATGAGAAGAAAACACTGGAGCATTCTGAAGTGACAAGCTATAAGTCCTGATCTGAATACCATAGATAATATATGGAAAGAGCTGAAACCTGAAAGCACCTGTCAAACTTGAGAGAAATGAAGCAGTTTGCTCAAGAAGAGTGGGCCAGATCACCAGTGCAGAAGTGTAGAAACCTTATTCAGAGTTACAGAAAGTGCTAAATTGCAGTTATTGTTTCCAATGGTTACACTATGAAGGATTAGGTTAAGGGTCCTAATGTTTTTGTTCATCCGATTTTCTTTTTTTCATTATTTAAAATGATAATGTTAAGTCATATTTATATTGAGAATTTTTTTGGAAAAAGTGCAAGGGTACCAATAATTTCAGCCACATCCTATATCTATACAGGTTTAAATATTATATGTGCAGGGTATTCAAATGTTCAGTTAAAGAACAGTTATTATAAATAGTAATGACACATTAAATATCACTAAACTGTACAATATTATACACTCCCTTCACTCTCCCTGTTGCATGTTCCAGTCCACATTATTTCTGGGCATAGAACAAAAAAGAGTTTGAAGTGTTTGTCATCTTATATATTAGCAAACTTTATTATCTTTAAAGTTGTCCCATTTAGTATAGCATTGTATGTGTGTGTGTGTGTGTTAAAAATATATGTATGACAACACATTACCTTCCAATCTGTATGTTTCTGAGTGAGAAAGCGATTCAGCACGTTTGGCAAGAACATTCATCAGCAACACAGCCTTTACTGACGCTCTGCTTCTGATATTGTGCACAGGGTTTGATGTCAGCACTCCGTATTTCCAAGCTTGTCAGAGACAAAACTTTACATTTTTGAATAAGCAGACTTTTTGGATTTTAATGAACCTGACTATGCAAATACCTCACTTAGTGTCAGAAGTACCTGTGTGCCAAATTTTAATATATTATATAACTGAAACCTCTGTATTATATAGTATTTTTTTACTAGTGAGATGCACTGTGGCTCAGCCAGTCAATGGACTGGACGATCCAGGGATAGTTGCACAGTCTTGCACCCTATGGTTCTGGATTAGACTCTGGGCCGCCATGGCCCTCACCAGGACAAAGTGTTTAACAATAATGGATGGATTTTTTTTAAATCATATTTAAACAAAGATGATTGTTATTGACTTGCAAAGTATGACAACTAGTTACAGGTACATAATGAATGTAACAATACAAAGTTTTTTCCAGTGTTGTGAACATTAAAACTGGCCATGCCTCATTAAGTACATGTTCACATCATATTGATGTTACAAATAAGGTTTGTAAACTTCAATGCTTGCAAAATTTATTATTATATTTTTTGTAGAAATAAGTCATGATTTGCTTAGTGCAGCTTTTTTATTTGTGTCTCATATCAGATTAAGTATATATACAAAATTTGCTTTGAAGGGGCTCAGAAAAAAGACCAAGTATTAAAGCTGCAAATATATAGTCAATTAAAAGAAACAGGAAGTCTTCAAATATGTGTTTCTGTGCAATATAGCTGTATTGTTAACACCAAGACATTTTACCCTAACCAAACAATTTTTGAAGCCTTTGAATAACAATAACATGTATTTAATTATCTGCCTTCATGAAATACCAATATTAAGTATTTATATAATTAAATAATTATATTACAAACAGTTTGATAGTTTATTGTTACTATATCATCCTGTAGCTGTTGAAAAAAAAAACTGCTGAGCTCATTGGCAGACTTTAAACCCATTCCAATACTTAACTATGTTCGTCCCCAGCTTTCACACATTTCTTTCATAAAAATTAAGAAAGTAGACCAGTATTCAGGATGCTCTTTTCTGTCTCTAGGTAGAAACGCAGTACAAATAGTAACAAGGTCTTTTATTAAACACCAGAACAAACAACCACCTAAACTGTACTAGAAACAGGCAGGCTGTGATGCAGGTTGACTGGGTCTATTGGCCACAGAGCTAGAATTCTTCACTCCTAAAGAATATCTTTTCTCAGTGTGGAAGTGAACATTTTATTTGGGAGCATGTAGAATATATGATATCGTAGATGAGGAAAAACGTAACTGTAATGACACTGTTAGAAGAAAAGCAGGAAGCTTGGGCTGAACAAGCTACTGATGTTCAGTTTCAGTTAAATACAGTTGTGTTTGATTCACGTCTTAGGAACGCCTGACTATCCCACACAATAGCGGCCATGTCTTATAATAAGTGGAATGTTTGTTTTTGATGGCAACATTACCAATAACTAAGAAATGAACTTTCAGCAAGTCCTACATTTAACGTATATAGGTGCCACACTGCTATTTAAAGACAGCAGGTAGTACAGTGGTTGGAGAAATGATTTTCCAACCAAACAACCTGGGTTGTTTGTTACCATTGCTGTTGTAATGCTTTGTTCCAGCAGCTTGTGATAAAATGCTCCAGCTGTATAAATGGGAAACAATTTTATTTAGCATAGTACACAAACATAAAATTGTGATTTGCACTGGAGTAAAGAATAAAAGAGTAAATAATATAATTATCCTCAACCAAATTTTTATAACTACGTGAAATGTACCATACAGTGGCATCCCATTAGTAGTCTGCCCTCTTCCTTTGCCCCGACATCTAAAAGGTGTCACGAACCCTTTTTGATTGAAATTTTCAAGAACCTCCCTGTGCCATAATTTCCATTTAATTATGAGTGCAGTGCAGCAGATTTCATTTTATGTAAACTCTTGTCCTTTGACCTGTAGTTTAGCACGAGTTCATTTAACTACAATAATTAAGAACTCGCTGTGGCACAAGATGTACAAAGTGAATCCCTACAAAGTAAACATTATGTATTACTGCTGTTTAATATTTTACTTTAATTCACTTAAATTTAACTGCGAACGAGCTGGCGTGAACAAACCAGCATATGTCAAACACTTTTTTGCTCAGTGAAGTTGTGAGTTTGTTTTCGTTCGCCTTGGAGCACTGAGTGTACTAAATAATTTATTTTTTGAAGGCTAATGGTAGCAAAAGAACATTTTTCAAAGCTAAGGAAAGTCCTTTTTTTCCATTGCTGCTGTCGAGGCCTTCCTCGGTAGTAATTATCGGCCGTGATGATGATGTTGTGGCCTGGTCCCCAACCTCTCGTCCCTTTATTGCGGCCTGTCTGCAGTGTTCCTGTTCACTAGATCACCCAAAGCCAAATTAAGCCGCACCCAGAGGAACACCAGGTCACACATACCTGTTTTTTTCGATATTGAGGCCCACCAAATGGAAGTGTTCCCTAACATTTCTCCTTGGAGAACATTACTCTGCTTATTCTGATGGAAAATCCAGTAAATGTCACCACGTTTTAGCAAATATAACATTTTATTCTGTCTTGATGCATACTGCTTTTTTAGCTTACTGTCTCTGGATACAAAAACTAGCTCATGGATTCTAGGTTTATTTTCAGTATATAAAGCTCTGTAATCCATTCGGATGTGGTGTGTACACAAAGATTTTTTTTTAAATTACTCCTACATAGAAGTGTTATTAAAATTGCACAGCAATGCTGATCATTCTATTTATGCTAAATATTACTTAGATTTGAATATAAATTTACTTTGAAATTCATCCTCATTGAAGGGTTGAATTGAACCCATTTATTCACATTTCCTCATATTGTTGTTTTTCCCATTAAATGGAACTGGTTTATAAATCATGACACAGATTGTTAGAAGAGCCATACAGATTTTCAAGGACATCCCTGTTAAGATTTTATAGGTTTTCTGTAAGTTTCCTTAGAAAGGTTGTCTTCCCAACATTTGCTTTCTATTAACAGAAAAGTAATTATGAAGGGATAAAAGAATTCCAAATATGTTTTTTTTAAGAAATCCTCTACATTAGGGTTATCTTCAGTTCATACTTTGTTATTGTACATTTCTGTTTCTGCAGTTCCAACTCTATATTTCATTTAGTGAACAAGTTACTGATATTTAGTTTTGGTTAAATACAGTTGTGTGTAAAAGATTTCTTCTTCTTCTTCTTCTTCTTCTTCGTCTTCTTCTTCTTTTTATTCTTGTTATATCAGTATAAAGCAAGTTTTACACTGGACTTGATTCATCACTAATATTAAATGACAATTTTCTATTAGTCTTTAGCAATGCATGCTGATATGGTTAGTGTTGCAACCCTAGGAACAGCCTTTTATTAAAGTTTGACCAAATCTATATGTCTTGTAACTTCTTCCCCAGGTACAAGGACAACTACCAGCTACGGACTTGCTGTCTTGCTTCTTCTCTGTTGTTTTGTGAGGGAAACATCGTTGTAGCTTCAAGCACAGATTCTGTGTAATGCCCCTTTCTCTTGCTTAAGCGAAGAAAAAAGTTCCCTGCTTTTTGGTGGACCAGAGCACAGTTTGGGCACTCTCCAGTTCCACTCTGCACCCACTGCATTTTAATCCCTTTCATAAGAAGAAACTCTTTTCAACACCTGTCAGGATTTTTGTTTTAACTGCACAACAACCTGAATAAACCAACTTCACGAGTCATACATGCAACCATGTCTATTTGATCTGAAATGTGTTAACTATAAAAGCAATGTTTGATCTTTTCTCTAAACCCCAAAAGAAAAAAAAGAATAAAAGGAACTAAATTGCATCAGCCTAGTGTTGCTTAAAGTTAAATTATATTTAATTGCTCCATCACATAATATGCCACATTATATGCAAATATACATTATTTAAAGCTACTTTTGCAGATCTGTTTGATTTCTTTCCGCTGTTCTGGTAAATTAATAAACATGTTTTTTTTTTAAAATCTCATTTCTTTTTAATGTGCCTGCAAGGTTGTGAGAATGAAAACAAAGCAAAAATGGATCTACAGGTCAATAAAAGTATTAACATGGTGTCTGTGGAAATCTGTTTCGAGGCAGCAGTAATGGATGATGTTAGGACTCATTCTGTCGCAGAGGAGACAGTAGACTGGATTACAAAGTAGCTATTTCTCTTTCATAATGTGAAGACCTTCTTCTTTAAGCAAGGCTACACAATCTAGTGCTATACAAGCGGGGAGAGTTTCATGTCCCTTGGAAAGTGACATTGATGACTTTTAATCTGTGTAGTAAATTCAATCTGTTTTCTTATTGAGTAGAACGGTACCCCTCTGCTTTGTGACATCCTGAAGAATTAAATTCCATCCAGGTGATCTGCCTGCTGATTTGACAATCTGGTAACCTCATTCAAAGGAAAATATTGTACTTATATTCAGAACGTATAAAAATATACATACATACATTTAAAAGTGTTTTTTCTTCCTTTTTATTCTTCTTTTTCTGTATTTGCAAGTAGATCAAAAGGTTGTACTGTGAATAACTGAAACATCTTCATAGCGGAACCCTTGTTTGATTGATGGTTTAGCGGTGTCATTTTGAATTTGGCTGCAGTGCACTGGGAGTTTGAACAAGACATCTCAATGTATAAATCTGGCTGTACATAAATGATATATAATGTACATAAATTTTTTAATGTATAATATGTACATTATGTAAACAATGCCGATTGAGCCTGTACATAGACATATGGACATGCTGTGTTAGCATAACAGGTGATCACAATAATGAGCTCATTACTGCACCAACACGTTTCCGTACTTTTGATCTTGTCAGGAATTTCCCACGTACGCACCCAGTGGCTTTTCTTCATGCTCCAAGTACACTTGATGGGAATATTGCAACCCTCTTTCTCATTTCAACATCACACATTTCTATCATTCTTTGAACGTGTAAACCTATGTCTACAATATAACTGATAATGAATGAACTTCTGTATAACTGTATCACCCATGTGAATGAAGAATCTTTGACTATATGCTAATATATGTAGATATATTTGTCATTCAATATCAGATGTAATTCAAATATAACCATGTGGAAATTGTGAATAGGCCAAAGTAAGGGAATAAGGAAAAGGTGTTGGATACATGTGAACATGTATGCACATTTTGAGTCCAAAATACATCCTTGAAACTATTTTTTTTAACTCTACAAAGACAATAAATGCAGCAATAAGCTATAGACCATTAAGTGATATAACATTTGCATATGCATTTAACAGTTTGAAAAATGTGTCACCTGTAAGTTTAGTGGTTAAATGCTTTAAGTTCCACAACCATACAAGTACAAGGGAAAGGGGTAAGAAATACTGTCACAATTATATATGCAGTAAAAAAGAAAAGGATGTGTCTTCATTTTTTAACAGTAGTTGCTATGGCAATGATTTCATGAACAGCCTGGTATCACAAGGAAGATGGAAACTATTTATAATTTTCATGTATGTTACGTGCATGTCAGTGTTAAAGGTGTACATAAAAACAGCTGGTGATCATTAATAGCTTACAACATTGGATCAGAAGCCATATGTCTGTAAAAAAGGGGGTTTTTTTTGCTGAAAAAATTGGCTTTTTTTTGTAAGCTCTTGAGGCTATTGAATATCACACGCATAAAAGTCGTGAAAAGCTATTAAAAAAATGTACTGTAACAAAATCAGGTTTACATGAGTACAAAATGCATAAATTGATGCTGAGAAAAGTTCTGAAGTTTTTCTGAGGACCCATACTGCATATTGTTTTTGTTTTCCCACACATTTGTAAATACAACTGTAAATTTGTAAAGGGTATATAAAGCATGTATTTTGTATAGAGGAAAAAAAAAAGTCTGAAAATGAAGTATAGCCCAGTATGTGTTTTTTCTGTATGTTCCTTTTCTGTATGTTTTGCATTATCACAGAATGCCAAGGAATATTCTTGCATTCGGTAATTTGTTGAAATTAAAGTTGTATTTTATTTCTTTACTTCTAGAAGCTTTCATTCTTTCCCAGCACTAGTACAGCAGGTCACAAAAGGTCACCTTCATGTTTCCATTGTCAGTCAAAACATTTACTCAGTATATGCGTGATCTCGAGATGTGACTTCACCAAAGTGATTATCAAAGCACATTTGAGATTGACCTTTAAGCTATTTTTGTGTCAACTGGATCATTAGTTTTACGGTCTGTTTGGCAACAAGGGACAAAAGCTCATCCTTCATAACAATGGTACAGTAGTAGTATAGCACGCACATTCTCCTCACTCTGCCCTACTCTTCATGAACTTCTTTTGAAAAACATAAAAATCAAATCCTACAAAATCTGTCAATACTTTGGGAAAAAAATGAAACCCAAATACACACGGAATGTATATATCTGGGCACTATCTGTTATAACTTGTACAACTTTTTTTTTCTTTTTGAGTATATTGTGAGAAGAATATTGTGACTCTTTGGGTTAAAGTACGAATCAAAATATTCAGTTTTCAATTAAAAAAAATCTGTCAAGTATCAAAAGCTTTTTTTTCTGTGTACAGTACTTGGCATATCATTGAACTTCTGCATGATGCTTCTACATGACACATAAGTGAAAGTGGTTTTACCTTGTGAATAAATCATAACGCTGAGGAAATGCTGTGCAAACCCCATGGATGAAAAGTGTGCAAATGTGTAAAATTTACACACTGGAGCACATAAAACATTAATGATTTCTGTTCATGTTTTCATACACAAGAAAAGGCTAACTAAACCATACAGCAATAAATGAATAAATAAATGAATAAATAAATAAATAAACAAAAGAAGTTTGTGGAAATTGGCAATATGTATGAGAACCCAGAAGCGTGACCTGGAATATAGTGAATTTTCAATTTCACCTCCAATCATTTTGTGTTGTTGGATTATGAAAAGAAAACATTAACTCCCAAAGATAATTGAGGTGTATGAATAAAAGTTTGCTGGATCCTGCTAAAAGTGTTACAGCCATTTGGGTGCAGAAAAGTGTGTTTAATTATAGTGGGCTGTAATTATTGGGACTGTAAATGAGTTTGCTAACTGAAATGCACTTACACAATATCCCCAAATTCTTGCCTTTATTTTATTTTTTTATTTTATTGAGACCGCTACACTTTGTTGTAGAGGTACTGTTCATTATATATGTGATGACACAGTAATTCTCCAAGTAATCTTTGCAACTGACTTAAACTACTTAGTCATTTGCGCTGATAAATTCATTAGGTTGTATCTTTATTCTTTTAAAAAGAAAACATGGTAATGTCTACATTTCAATATCCCAATTCACAATCATTAAGGTAGGAACAAAAGAGTACTAAAAAACACAGAAATTTTAAAAAATGATTGAATACCTGCCTCACAGAGTAACATTATTACTTAAAGATCCACTTTCTTTTAACACCATTTCTGTACCTTTCCCCTGTATTTTCAAGGATAGTCACTAGCCTTTGTTTTTATGAGACAAAAGTGTCTTCAAAGCCTTAAAGTGATTTCGTTTTTCACAAGTACTTGACAGAACAGTTTGGTGTTGCCTGATATTTCTAATACTGACTCTGATGTTACCTTAAAAATTAAAAGTATTTACTATTTGTATTCACAAGTTGTTGTGTATCACTTTCAAAGCTTCAGTTATGAGGAAAGTTCAAGAACATTTGCATTTCAAATGTACAGTTTTTATGAAATCTGCCATTTGGGCTGTGTATGCTGCTGATAAAACATTCTTGAGAAAGTTATTTTTCTTAAAGACTCATAAAGTCCTAAAAAAGCCAATAACACAGTTCAGATTTCATAAGCAAAATAAATATGACTAAAGTAGGATGTGGAAACTGAAGAAATGTGAATTACTCTGTGCAGTAATATCAACAGCTTCATTACACATTTTATAATGTATATCACATTTGCTGTATCATTGTTGGTTGACACTAGGATTCACTTTCCTGTTATTTATATTGAAAACAATACATGGGATAAATTAAATCAGAGGACAGGAGGTAGAGAAGGACATATGTGGAAGATGTGTGGGAAGTCAGGAAAGTAAAAGGAATATTTTAAGCATGATATTTACTCTTCATAGTGCAGTATACAGCATCATAGTAAAAAAGTTTTATAACCTAATGTAATATGTAATGAACATGCAATTGAAACATAAATACATTTATACACACAGCACAGTCAATTATGTGCAAAAAGCAGTGAATATGATTTCCAGCACGGTTCGATCGGAACATCATTACAAGGGGACTAGCTGGCACTTCCCGTATCTTCATTATTTCACCTATTAATTAACTTATTTTCTCCAAAATGCTAAAAAGCTGGTAAGCATTTATGTTTATATTTCCCTTGGACATTAAGGTCCACTACATCAAGGATGCACTGTATTATATATAACACAGTTATATTATTAACATTGTATAAAGTTGTTCCTGTAAACAATATACATCATTGTGCTTTTAAGTTACATTTGCTTCCTTAAATCTCACATTTAATTTACTATGTCAGTGCTTCTATTCATACTGGCAGCTTTGCATGAACAAATCCCTTTCTGGGAACAGCACTTGCCACGGTAAACAGGTAGTTATGCACTATGATAATGATCACTGTAAGAAAAAGAAAAAATGCTGTACAAGTACAAATGTCTCATATTCCAGTATGTAACCCAGTTGTATATAGGTAAATCCATTAATAGTGATGACTTTAATACACACGAGCTTTATTCATTCATGTTTTAAAAAGGCAAAAGATAAATATTTGCTGTAGAATACACGTAATATAGTGTTAGTTTTTTTTTTCACAAAAATAAGTTTGAAATTAATTATGGTAAATGGAGTTTGGATTAATTTTAATGGATCCTTAATTGAAATCCAGTTCAGGATTAAATACTTCTTTACAAAGGAAGTGCAATAAAGTCTCTAATCCAATATATAAATTGCAAGAAATGCTTGACATTTCTATATGTAAACGTTAAATCTGCAGTCAGAGGCCCACACTACTAATTCACATGTGCATAAATGATTAAGCTCTTTTCAGATTGTGGTGCTGGAATTGCAGAGCTGTGAGGTTTAACATGTTCTCCAAAATCATTAATGCCAGAAATGTGCTGTTGTCAAAGAGGTATAACAAAAAGACAAATTGTAAATGTCACACGAAAAACATTCTCTTCTTGGAAATGTTTTTAAATGTTAAGTTATTAGTTAAAAGTTAAATCGTGCTGGACCTTGCAGTCAAAATTACCATGTAATTAAATCCAAGTCATCAAACTTAACAGATGCTGTGAAGTAATTTGAGGTTTTTAGAACTTACAGCATTTACTGAGTTTCAGCTGCAACTATGTGTGTGAGGGAGATAGCGAGGGAAAGGGGGGAGAAAGGGAGGAGAGGAGAGAGAGAGAGAGGAGAAGGAGAGAGAGATGGGCGGTGGAGAGAAAGAGCTTTAAAACAGCAAATTGGGAATACAAACAGCCAGCTCATCCTGAATGATGCACTATGGATTCACAAATGTTCCTTTCCCTGGGGAGAAGAAAGACATTAATCTCATTATTTTCACAGGTTTAATCATTTTAATTAACAAGTTTTACAACTGTGTAGTTTTAAAGATGGGCAGCCTGCAGACATACCATACTAACACTGCACTGCTATGATGTGGTGAGAACCAGTCATTTTTCATGTGAACATACAATATGTGGGGATGCAAAATGGTTGTTAAATTTCTCCTCTTGGTGAAAGGCTCCTCTTCAACTCCATCGACACCAAGCACCTAAGAGAAATGTCACAAATTGGGAAGGAGGTGAAAAACATATGTACCGATGCTATAAGAAACAGCATTTTAGCAGAATAAAAAACTCACCAAAGCTATTGTTCGCTCAGTGTCCGTAACAACTTGGGGCCGCAGTGGCTCTGAGCCCATCCCAAAAGCATAGGGATCCAGGCTTGCCAGCCTAGCTAATGGTTCCAGTTAATGTTTCCGTGATTACAAGAAGTTCAGAAAACAGTACAGAAATCAGATTTTGCCTATGTGTCCTCCCATTTTCTGATGAAACTGTCTGAAACCTCCTAGATATTGGGTGTTTAGGCAAGAAAACTATACTTTGGATGGGAAGCTTTGCCATTCACAGGGTGGCCACACAAAGAGTCACACATGTACACACACTGTGGGAAATTTACAGTGGCCAGTT
Source organism: Arapaima gigas (assembly GCA_900497675.1). Lineage (NCBI taxonomy): Eukaryota > Metazoa > Chordata > Actinopteri > Osteoglossiformes > Osteoglossidae > Arapaima > Arapaima gigas. The sequence goes on along the minus strand of UFQX01000026.1, from coordinate 42,096 downwards.
AGCCTGACATACTTGGTTTTGGACTGTGGGAGGAAACCAGAGCACATGCAAAATCTGGCACAGACATATGAAGAACACGCAAATTCCACAAATACCAAGTTACAGTGGAACTCATGCCCAAGCACCTCAGGTGCTGTGACTTGGTAACTTAATTTAACTAAGTTAGTATCCTATGAACATAAGTATAATCTAAAGCAATGTCCAAAGCAACTGTCACAGTTTTTTCTTAATCATACAAAAGTTCAATATACTGACTGTTCACATGATACTTAGTTGCTGAGTAGCACATTTTTGAAAGTTTTCTTTCTTTTTGAATCACCCTGCATACATGAATGAATACTGGAATGACATTTTATTCAAATATTTTATACACTCATGTACTGCATGAAGTGTTTTCTTTATTTTTAAAATTTCACTTTCTCCCTCCCTCCTGTCTCTGCTGAAATGCAACCCTCCAGATTTTAACCAGCGTGAAGGAAAGCACAGAGCATCATCAGTAAGGTGAAAGAAATGCATCTCTGTGCTTTACTCTGGAGGTGTCAGGTTATGACATTTGCCATAAAAGATTGATCACTTGGACAGGATTGTTCAGTATGTCGGATAACTTTATTACTTGCCAAAATCTGGCTTCAGGCATAAGAGACTTTGTAATTAAAATGACTTTTCATTCTAGGTAAAACTTGGAATGGACTCAACAGTCCTAATGCTATAAAGACATCAAAGGAATAGTAACTTATCTCAAGGGATTTTATTAAAGGTAGTGTTAAGGTAGTGTTATAAAATGCAATTGCATGTGACAATGTTTTGGAAAAAAGATTATATATTTTGTAAGTTTGAATATTTTGTATGTTCAAAGGAAAAAAATCCCCCATTATTAACCCAGAAATGTCTTTTGGATCCTTTTTTAACCTTTCCACTCTCTATTTTATTTCTTTATTAAATGTATCCCCATTATTGTTTCTCTTGATACAGTATGACCAAATAAAGTGAGTATTTCATTTCTTTTGATTGTGGAATTGAAGTGAATTGAATTACTGTGACTTAACACAATATGGTGTGACCAGTTGTAACTAAGCAGTGAGTAGAAATTAGGGCCTTTATTGTTTGCTTACACCCCCCCCCAAAAAAACTAATCTAATACCCAAACCCTTTTAGGTTACTAATTTTCTTACAGAATTTCCCCCATTTCAGAATAATAATGACTTTTTTTTGTCAGTGAATGCTTTACTGCTCCATCTCTTATTTTACCATAGCAGGAACTAAAATCTAATTTCATAGAATATTTTCCCCACTTTTGTAATCCCTATACTACCTTGCACATCTTTAACTTCCATGGGTTGTAGGATGAAATCTAGCTCCTGCTGTGTCCCACCTTGCATGTTCTCTATGGGTTCCTGCAGGCACCATGGTTTTATCACAGAGACATGTAATTTAGACTCTAAATTGCCTTTGGAATGTATGTATAAGTCTGTGCATAGGAAAGAACTGCTTTGGAGCAGCCGGGGTACCCACAACCCTGTTGTCAATAATCAGATTGTCTAAAAGAATGAAGAAATGGATGTAATTATACATCTTCAAAGATTAGTGCACACACATTACTGTTTCCTACGATTTACTTATGGATTAAAGAGGTTAACTCATTTCCCCACCTACCTCTATATTTACCCAGCAGGTAAATCAATGTAATTGATTGTATAACCACAGAAAAGGTGTGTATTTGTTGTGATTGTTTCTCAGCAACAAAGTACAGCTTTCTCTCACTGTTTCAAGAGTTTTGTTTTACAGAGGAAAACATTTATTATTGTGACAGGTTTCTGCAGGTCCCGTTAAAGATGCTTACATCAATGCCATCTTAAATTAATTGTATTTAATGAGTAAAAATAAATAATGCAGGTTCCTTGTCTCCTGATGTATCCATTATAGCCGTTCCAGTTCCGGAAAGAAATGTCTTTTTACAATTTCAGAGGCCATGTTAAGAGGCCTTGACGTATTAGTGATGCAGTCAGGGTCAGTGTCTGGCATGGGAGTTTGATTCTCATCATAGTATCAAATAGTTGCTGGACAGGTGTCAGAAAAGGGATACAAACCCATCTTGAAAAATCTAATGGTGACTGATAAGACCAATAGGAAATCCTACAGTATACACCTAGCCTACAGGGAGATTTTAGACTATTCATAACACATTCCATTTCCACCATGGACTATGCCCAGTGGACTTGCTGCAGTCTTTTATATCCTATTTCATCAAAATTCTTTTTTGTATTTATGTGCTTTTTTTGCTTAGCAAAACACTTGACCCAACTTCCATGTATACCATGTGATGCACGCTAAGTTGGTGGGATTGAATCTGAGGATTTCCCCTATGCTAGCATTTTCTCTGCCCCTTTCCTTTGTCAGGTTAGGTTACAAAAGGTTGCACAGCACATTAGTTTCAGTCCTGCTCTACTATTCTCTCCTCCCAGGTTGTCTTTTTACTTCTCCATGTATTCCTTTTTTCTGCCTCACTCTCACTCTCCTACTTGGCTACTCTGGTTTTGTTTTCCTTTCTGCTTTACACCACAGTAGTAAATTCACAAACCCCAGACAGTCATACAAAGCTTTTGAAAACCATTTTGAATCACTCAGTCTTCCCAGCAATCTGCCAGTCACTCACATTATTAAACCTATCAGTGAAAACCTTTCGGGTAACCTGGGTACTATTTGGAGTGATCAGGAAAATGTTTCTTATATGTGCACATTTGATACTGAATTTGCTTTGAACCTGTGCATAGAAAAATCTCCATGCCAACAAACTTGAACTCATTTATTAATTGACTAACTGTTTTATTTGTTAAACAGAAAATGGAGATAATTTGATTGATTGACATTCATTATCATTATTATTATTGTTGTTGTTGTTGCTGTTGTTATAAGGTTGTTGAAGACCACAGTCTACCTCCTTGCTGTACCAACCAGGCAACGCCCATCAGGTCCTGCATCGCTGACTAAAAATGAGGATAACTGCCATGACTGAAGTGATGTGAATCTCTAGACTTATGGACACCCACAGAGTAAAGGGCACTTGACTTATAAGCAGGAGCAACAAAATATAGAAACATGGAGCAAAATTACCAAGCTCAACAGTGTAAATGCGGTTGTCCAGATGGACAAGCTGCCTACCCCTCTGCATTGCACATATAAAAATAGATGAGTATTATTTTAACTTCTTAGGCTTTTGGCTCTTTATGTGCTAGAAGAGGAAGGGGCTGCACATAAACAGGAAAAATGAAGCTGGTGGACATATGGAACATCCGGGTATTGTCTGAGGAAACAAATCAAGCAATTGTCAGGAAGTATTTAGTGAAACATTGCAAATATACATATATATGTAAGTAAGTTGGAGCTTGAAAACCCGTGTATTTAAATTCCCCAAAAAACGTACAAAAGCCACAAATTTTTCATAGCCTGACTAACTACTTTGATTAAAACTAACAGAAACAGCAATGGGGCATCACTTACAATATACCAAACATATGCGAACACACACCCCAAAACCAAGGGTTCTAAAGAAAGCCAAGCAAGAAACAACCTGCAGGAGCACAAGAAGGGAGAGAACACCACCAGCCTCCTCACATGTATAGGTATTTATCCGTATAGGAAGCAGACCTGCAAACTCTGTGTTCTGTTCACCCAGCAAATAATGTGCAAATGATTTTAGCGCCTATCCTAAGTAGAGTGGAGATGGAAAGAAAAAAAACAAGCAAACACTGCCAGCCCAGAGCCATGACATGAGATATCTATCCTTTATGCATCTGTGGTTTTTATTATTATAACGTCTAAAACAACTGTGTAACTGTGTGGGAGTAAATAGGATGACTAACCCATTGAAAAGAGAAACATTATCGGATGATGGAAATTAACTTAATGGGGAGGTTATTTTGTGGTTGAAATTACACCTGATATTATAGGGAAAAGAAAGCATTCACAAACGAACTGTCAGAATGATAAAAAACCATGACATCTTGGTGAAAGACAAGATCAAGAAAGAGTACTACTATTAACTCAGGCCAGTTCTCAATACAGAGCTGAGTTAAGAAGATAACACCTATGCACAGCCTTGCAGTACAGGTCCCAGCTTATCCCTTTGGAATAGTGGGTTGGCTATGAACTAAGATACAAAAGATGGATCGTAGGACAAGAAAACTTATGGTAGGAATCTATCCAAAGGGGCATGGTCAAAGAATATATACCAAGAGATGGATTGGCAAGTGTGAACTTACTGAACTTACTGAGCCAAAATTATTTTACCCTTCCACTTCAGCTCCCAATTTTCTCTGAAATTAGTTGAAACTGACAAAATTATTTGATATCCACTATTTTTTATTTCCCATTTAACAAATATAAACTTTGGTTTATGACATTATTTTACATATTAAAACAAATGAAAATGACATGGACAAAAACATTGTTACCCTTAGCCTAATCATAGCAGAGCCCTGGAGACAATAACTCCAACTGAATGAGAATACTACACTTTTCCACAGGTACTTTGACCCACTCTTCTTGAGAGTTTCAGTTCTTTCCACAGATGTTCTATGGAATTCACATCAAAACTCAGAGCAGATCCTTTAAAATGGTCCAATGTTTCCTTCTCATCCGTTCTGGGTGCTTTTTGAGGTATGTATTGGGTAATAATCCTGCTGAAGGACCCATGACCTGCAACTAAAACACAGCTTCTGACACTGGGCTGTATGTTTTGCTCCAGATGCCTCTGATTTCATTGTGCCCCCCACAAATTCAAGGCACTGTGGAAAGAAAGCCAAAAACATCCTCCTCCATGATTCGCAGTAGGGATAACATTCTTTTCTTTGAAGGCTTTGTTTCATTTTTCTTCATAGAATTGGTGTGATTTAACAAAAAGCGATATTTTTGTTTTTTCTATATAACGGACTTTCTCTCAGAATGACTGTCCCTTGTCAGCATTCATTTTGGCAAAATTCAGTCGGCACAATTGGCACAATTCATTCTTTGTATTTCTACACCTCCCTAGGTCTTCTGCCATGGAGCCAATTTTCATTCAGACAGCGATGAATGGTGCATCTTGGAAACAGTAGTCACAGTTTAACATCAAGCTCTTTTGAGATGGTCTTGTAGACTTTACAATGACCAAGCTTGGTAATTACTTTCTTTCTAACCACCTTAGATAACTCTTTGCTGTTTCTTTACTTTTTCATGTTTAGTGTGATACATACAGTGACACAAAACAGTAGAGACAACTTTTCTGCATTTAAACTGGCTGAAAGAGTGGTTATAAGATTGAAGACACCTGTGGTACTAATTAAAAGAGAATAGTCCGCTTGAAGTATCAGTATAATACAATTCTTATAATTCTTATAACTTCTGAAGGTTACTGATAATATTGTCCAGGCCGTTTTAGAATGTCTTTGTAGAAAAAGCAAGAATTCAGTTCTTTTCGCAGCTTTTTTGTTTCGTTCCACTGAAAACCAAAGAAATGTATGGATGACAAAACATCTTTTAATTTCAACACTTTTTAAGAAGAATGGTGTATTATTTGAATAAAATGCAATGGTATCAATAATTTCGGCCACATCTATAGTGCAGTAGAATAAGTTTTTGCATCGGTTTCTTTAAGGTGCTCTGGTTTCTTCTGGGGACTTAGTGGTTACTCATAATTGGAAAATGCAGAAAAGCTCCATGATTTTAGCATTGCATCTAAATTCCTCAATGAAACTCTTTATCTTTTTGTATGAACATTTATAATAATTTCCAAAATTTGTTCCCTGTCTAGGGTTTTGGTAAAACCTTTTTAAGGTCTAAACTATCTTGCTGCAATATACCTTAATCATTATTCCATTCTGCCATCTCTGCCTCCTTTGAAGTTAACATTTACTATTCACGCAAGCAGTTTTACCCAGATGCAGTATTTTGATCAACTGCCCCCATACGGATCACTGTCTTTATAAAGAAAGTGTATGATTGTTACGTGTCTGTGTTGCTCCTGCTGTTCGGCGGTTGTTTTTCTGTTTTTCCCCTGTCTCTCTTCTGTTCTGTGTCACAGGTGGTTTGCTCCATCCGTCAGTCATCATCAATCAACCTATCAGAATGTGCCAACCGATGACCTGGGGGCGGGCTTTCCTCTTGATAAGCAGCACCGCGACACCCCCCCCCAAAGCTAGCTTTTTGGCTCACTCGTTTGTTTGCTGTTTGCTACGTGTATTTGGCTTTGTTATATTGTTACGTGTGACTTCTGGTTTGACTTTGTTTTGGCTTGAGGATTCTGGTTTTGGATAGTGGATTTTGGTCTAGTCAACGGTGTAAATAGTCACGCACTTGATGTTACGTTGTTCACTGGGTTGTTGGCTTGGATTGAGAACAGGCTAGTATGTGCGCGCACCTACATTGAACTTCACGTAGGGTTGTACGTACTGTTATACACATTAGGTAAGCGGGCGGGTGCCAACCCCTGTATTTTCTGTGTTAGTTTAGACTAGCATAGTTAGGTAGATATATTTTTTGTTCACTACGTTAGGAATAGGTAAGACACTGAAAATACAGATCAGGTTAGTGGCAACTTTTGTTTCTTTCTTTGCTTAGGCACCGTCCAAGTTCTCTATCCAGGTTAGCACCTTTGTTTGTATTTACTTGTATATTGTATCATACACTGAACGAATTATAAACCACCTATTTCACCATTTTTGTGTGGGCTGCTTGTTGTTTATGCTCCCACTCCACCGCCCTAGACAGGAGTCAGTAGTGAGGGCGTAACAATATATAAGGAGGTATAGTGACAGATTTTATTAGTTGTTGATAGATCTTTCAATGATTTGCATTTTATTATTTGAAGAAGTACATTCCGTTGTTCAGTCCTCGTCCATGATATGATGAGAAACGTCTATCACCTCGTATACATGTACAGAGATGTCAGCATGAACAGATATTATAGCAGTTATGCAGGCTCTCAATGTTAGGGCTGTGCACTGGAAGACTTATGTAGTTTTTATGGAGCTTTAAAATGATTCTGAGTTGGATTCCAGCTTCAGGAACACTGACTAATTAAAGTATTAATTAACACAATGTAATGCTTCACCGTGGGCTGTTCTCCTTACTTCATCTTATAAGGGGGGCATAGATCCTCTCTCTTGGCATAAAATTACTGCATTTTTTAAACATATGCAGCTCCCATGCTGAGATAACAAGACGTTCCAGAACTTATTGATGTCCAGCACACAGCACAGCACAAAGTCTTTCCTTATTTATGCATTACAGAAAAGCTGCACTTAACATAATGACTATTTTAGGTCAAGTTAACAGTACATAATACATTTCTTGAAATTCATTTCTTACTCACTATAATATATTTAGTATTATATATAATACAATGTCTGTATATAATATTTGAGCTCTCTTTCTTGCACAGCAAACAGTATTTCTGTACAAGAATTAGAGATTTTATTTATATGAACTTCAGCTTTCTTTGCAGTGCTTAAGGGTATTCGTTCCAATAAGTTAACATGCATAGGATTTATTATATAATTGGCACATACTAACACATATTTTTATAATTCCAACTAGAACCTCAAACATAAAAAATAAGGGGGAAAATGAGAACTAATGTCAGAGGAGATTAGAATGATTTATCAAAAGGCTGGTTATATATATACGAACTGGAGAGAATGTGGAAAGTGAAAACCAAGGCAGTTGGTGATAGGAGCACTTGGAAGCTGGAAGAGTGGCTCCATAAGATCCTGGGTACAGCAACATCAGGCTCAGTCCTGAAGAGCATGATTTTAGGAACCACAAAACTACTGCCATACCATCAAACTCCTAGGCCAAATATATATAGTGCGTTCACGAACTTCATCTCCAGGCCACTGGGAGATTCAGCCTTAAAATTATGGAAAATAAGCATGAAAATGTATAATAAAATTACAGATTTTATGATATTCTATATAAGCAAAACAACTTTTATAACTGTCATGTCCTTGTTTTATGCATTATAGAGAAGTGGTACATACAAATGCTCACTACACTATTTTTATTGGATACAAATGGAGCTCTGCTTCATTTATTTAGTTTTCATCCTTCAGAATTTTTTAATCCCCAGCTACATGTCTGAAATCATTTCATGTTCTTGTGGAAGGGAAAAAAAAGTACTTTTTGATTTCCTCTGTGCAAACATGGTGATATGCCAAAAAATCTGTCAAATGTTTTTTTTTTTAATTTTACTCTCACATTTCAAAGGTCTGAGGTATCCTGATTGTATGCACACCAAATTTTCTAACTTAATATTTTAATTAAATTTATTAATATATTTATTTTCCATCATTCCTTGCACCATAGCATTTTGTCTTTGAAAATTCTTGTAGAGATTGGTTGCCACAGTTGCAAAACCAACCATAAAAAGTTTTACATACTTTTTAACATAAGTTATGGAAATATTAAGCATATTTTTTAGCTGAGATATTCATGCTTTATGCATGTGTGGTTTTTTTTTATTGCTACAACTTCTAAAGCAACTGTGAAACATGACTTAGAGTGAAAAGTATGACTAACCCATTAAAAAGAGAAATGGGATCATGGGAATTAACTTATTGGGGTTGTTATTTTGTTGGTGAACTCACCTGATATCCTGGGGAAAGAAAAGCATTTGCAAATGAACTCTCAGAGTGATAAAAATCCATGACACAGCTTTGCTGTTCAAAAGCCACTGTGTGTTTTGCTTTTCAAACCAGCGTGTGCTGCTGACACCTATGTGAGTTTGGAATTTCTTGAACAAAAATTTGCACAAGACAATTCCTTAAGTATGTGCTAGTAGGTGGTGTACCGGTTAGAGCTGCCACAACAACTTGCCCTCAACAGCTGAGGGTTTAAATGTCACTGTCTGCTGAACTACTCGAGTAAGGTACTTACTTAACCATTGGAAAAACACCCCCAGGTTTGATGAATCTTGATTTCTGCTGTAACACCCAGATGGTTGGATCAGAATTTGAAGTAAACAGCATGAATTCATGGACCCAACCTGCCTTGTGTGAACAGTTAAGGCTGGTGGCGGTGGTGTAATGGTGTGGGGAATGTTTGTTGTGTTTGCTGGTGGTGGTGGTGGTGGTGTAATGGTGTGGGGAATGTCTTAGCACAAATTGGGCCTTTAATACCAGTCGAACATCATTTGAATGCCACAGCCACAAATTTCCCACACTTGGCCACCTTCAGTATGACAATGTACCATGTCACTAAGCACAAGTCTTCAAAAACTGGCTCCATGAATGTGACAATGTATTGTCTGTGTACCTGTTTATTAAATCTAATGTAGCATTACTAAAACCCAGCAGTTACAAAAATTCTAAGGAAATTTTCATGATTTTTTGTAAAAAGGTGTTCACATAAATATTGGGGTACAACACATTCTTCAAAAAGTAAGAGTAAAAGTGCAAGCTTTTTAAATGAGACAACTCCACCACCAAGATCCTGTTACCAAATTTAATTTAAGCAAGAAGAGGATGTTTACAGAAATGTCAGCACCCGGCAGTGCTGTTGCTCTACTTGTCAATGGTTTTCACAATCTTGTTTTGCACTCTCAGCAACTTTCTGGGTAACCTCTTATTCATTGTGTGCCTCACCTGATGTATTGTGCTTCTCCAGCAGATGCTCTGGATCCCTCTAAAACATGAGTAAATTTTACCCTATACAGGAACACAAAGTTGTAGCAATTTTTCACTTTAATTTTGAGCACATAGATAATAAACAAGACTTTTGAGATGATGAATGCTAATACCCTGCAACTAAAAACAAACTGCACTAAGAGGATCAAATTAGGTGGAGAATTATACTCCCTTATACACCCTAAATATGTCACTGAGGCAGTAGATGTCTTGAGGAAACATTTATACACAAATTTGAATGTTACAATTTTATTGTAAAATCCTAAAATTATACTGTTTTAAGGTGACACTAAGATTCCTCTACATGCTTGGGCAGCATATAGTCCCATAGCTTAGTTTAGACATTTTCAAAAGTGAACTTAAACCAATATATATGTGTTTCATCTGTCAATGTCCCTTTACCAGCAATTTGTCCCCTCTTCACTCATCACTTACTAACTTTTGCCTCCTGTGTTGATCCGGCAAAGGTCAAACGCTAGCCCTTCCAAAAACCACAGCTAATTCTAATCCTCTTGCTCCATCCCCTTTGTGACACAGCTTGTTGGATCAGGCCCTAGTTGCCCTCCAGTGACGTTCTACTGTTCCACCAGGTCACTTAAGGAATGGGGCTCATCTCATCTCACACAGTCGCATGACACCACTGAGAATTCTTCTTTCCTTCTTGGGCACAGGGTGGCTCTTTGATGCCTCAGGTCCCTTGCTGGAAGTCCAAGGTTAGTGCCAGATTCCCAGTCTCACTCTCCCAAACCTCACAACTCCAGTTTTATTTCACTGTGTTTGTGCATATCCCGCAAAGTGTCATCTCACTCTTCAGATATATAAGGATTTTTTTAACTCTACTACATTTTGTGTCAATAAAAACTTAAATACGTTCTCAGTTGTGTATCCACTAATGATGAAACATTTCTTTTATAATTGTTTTTGTCGCTATGCCCAATATGTACACAACATGTTTGCAGTACTGGTCCCCACTTTCCACATTCACCAAATATGGGTGAGCCGCTAAGGGGTTTGACAAGTATAAATAAATGCCCTAAATATGTCAAAAATTGCTCTGAGTTTGCACGTAAACTGGTTTACATTTTAATCCTTAGTAATACATATGTAAAGTAGCTTGTATTAATTTTTGCAAATTACATTTTGTGATAGCAGTTTGTAGTGGTAGTTGCTGGGGAAACCTTACCTTCACTCAAATTTCATGCAACTGATTCAAGTTGTTTAAATAAATAAATATAGCTTAAACCCATCATGTTTTTTTTTTCTAAGACCTTTACTTTTTCCGCACATCAGCTCAGTCTCACTTTCTTCTCTCGGTCGAGGGATGTGTGTTGTGTAAGAGAGACACTGCAGGGATGGGTTTGGTTCTCATCCTGCTTCTCTCAAGTGCTAAGTAGACACAAAGGCAAAGTGTCTGGCATTTTCTATGGATAACCTTTTGCTACATATTCCGTATTTGTCTAAGCAAAATGACCATTTTGTTCAAAATATATTCTGGTATACCATATACAAACACATTTTGAAAACTATAAGCAGATGTATTAAGTTATGCCATACTCTGTTTTAGTTTTTGATTATTGGGTGGTGTTACATTCATTTAACAGATAGCATTACAATATTTAAATAAACTATCTTTGTGAAAGGTTGCCTCCTAAATATATCGCGGTATTATAATAGTCTAAACTAAGGTTTTATTCAGCTTAATAATCTTAACATTTCTGCACTCGTATTGCATTATCCTTTGCAAAAGAGGAACGAAACGTTTTAGCATTTCATGTACCAGCTTACCGGTACAATCAGGATGAAGTATGTCAAAAAAATTAGTCTTACTTACTTGCAAAGCCACTAAAGAGAGAGAAAAATAATGCTGAGAATTTGTTTAAAAGACCCTTCAAAAGATTCATAAATGTATACCGCTTTTTTGCAAATGCACAAATCAAAGAAATAGCAATGTCTAGACTGTTGAATGAAGCATTAAAGTCGAACCTCAGGTTTAGAGTAGGGAGCACAAAAGGAACATCTTATTGTTAATGTACCTAGACAAAAATACTGCCTAATTCATATTATGTAGAAGATGTTGGCATTCAAAGAAAATCGTTGCAAAAATAATATTCCACATATTTTAAATTCTGTCATGTCTTCTTATCAGCTCATTGAGTGAACTGTGTAGCAGAGAAAATAACACATTGTTTTCCATATTTTCTATTAATTTAAATAAATATTACATAAAATGTTTTATCTCTAATATTTATATACTGTTGTATATTTATATACAGAGAAACTGACTGAGATGCCAAGGCAGAAAGACATGAATAAAACTGTGCAAATTTCCAGTGTGGATTGGCTTAGGAAAAACACTATTCCTACATAAATAAAGTGACATAAATCTTGAATAAATAAACCAAACTGTAATATCTTGACTCTACATTTGGAACAACTCAAGATTTGCAGTGCAGAAATTTTTTGGCATTTGAATTAAATTTTTCCCTGACAACATGTCGCATACAAAATTTTTCACATAATAAGTGCTTATTTCCCATTACTTTTTAAATGGGAAAGTAAATAAATAAATAATGTCCTCCTAGCTCATCAGAAAACACTTATATAACTATCAACCCATGATTTCAGCATGATAAACACTGTAAGCACCAGTTACTTTATTAGAAAACACTTAATGTAGGCATTCATTTGCATGCTTATACCATGCATGTTTATACCATGTGGTACAGTGTGTACAGTGCAGGACATTTCACATGTTAGTGACCCCCCCCCACCCCAGTGTCTCTGCTGTAATGTTGTAGTAAGGGCGCAGACGCATGCAGGCATAAGTTGACAGAAGACGTTTATTGTTAAAGGACGTTCCAAGGTCGTAGTCAAGAAACAGGCAGGGGTCGAACCCAGAAGTCGGTGCAGCACAAGGAAGGGTCGGGCAAAAGCGGTGGTCAAAGGAAAGCGAGAGTCAGAAATGTGTCAGACTAAACGGAGAGTTGCTCAATACACTCAGTAATAACATGGGCAATACTTCGCACCAGCTGCTGGGAGACAGAGGTAGATATACCGGCATGGGAAACAAGGAACAGGTGCGAGTGATTAGTCCTCAGGAAGGGTGGGGACCGGAACAGGGGGCGTGACATCTGCATTGCAGAGATAAAAGGGAGATGAGAGGGTGCTTGCGCAGGGTTCACAGCGCGAGTTCAGGGAATAAAGATGTCTATCAAAGTAACCTGCGGTCTGCCTCTTTGTTTGACTCAGCAACCTGCATTTACATAAATAGGTTTATTTTGTACAAATTAAATCTGCAAAAAATATGGCATGTTCAGATGTGGTGTAGGCAAAGCAAAACATGCAGAAACAGCTGATAACACTCATGCACCTGGCTTTGGATAAACCGATAACAGTAAACAATAGAGTTTATTAAAATACAGTATTTTTTTTATTACAGTACACTGTCCACTACTGTAAAGTATATATTTGCATATGTTTTTAAACTTATTTTGAATTTTATTCTCATTTTGACTTTTTTCTTATGGATAAGATTCAAATAATTTGTTTTAAGAAAAGTTTCCTTTTCAATACTAATATATATATTAATGTTATTAATGTATTAATGTTGAAGAGTTATAGTGAAATTCAGGTACAGAGAGTCAGGATACCAGGGAACTGCAGTACTTCAACAAATGCATTATGTTCAGTCACATTCTTAATTTCGGTTATTAATTTTTTTTTTTTGAATATCAGTGGGGGAATAAAACTATTAGCAAGCCATTCTGTTCATGTTGAGTATGTAGGTGTGATTTATTAAAATCTGATTTGAAAAAGAATGTGAGATGTAGTGTATTTGAGGGTATACATAAAACGCTATATTACAATGATTACTCAAGGACACACGAAGGACACAGAGTACTGAACGTAGACTCGACAACACACAAACACGCATGGCATCATTAGTCAGTTACTAAACATCAACCCATCTGCAGACAGAAGCAAAATAACTGGCGTCTGGCATGGGTACTGCACTAGTACACAACATCAGTGATAAAGTGCTTCAACTCTATTGCAAAGATTGTTCAGATCTTCTATGCATTTTAACCCGAGCTTTTCAGTTTTTTTTTTAATTTCATTTTTAAGGCTCTTGGTGTCTGTTATTTGCCTAATTTGCTTTTAAAAACCAAAGGTTGTGACTTTGAGCTGAAACCTTAGCAAACATAGCACTGGTAGCTCTATTCTTACCTGGAAATTTTTTGTGTAGAGATGGTTGCACCTGCTTTTACTAGGTCATAAAATCCCTGCTCTGTGTGCTCTATACAAAAAAGCTAACTCCCTTGTATTGGGAACATGGACTTGTCATGACCTCTGTAACACACATTAGCATTCAAGCCAGAGGAGAAGAAGTGTGAATGTGTGCTGTTCACAAAAGCCTTGAGAGGTTGACCTCACTGCTCACTGCAGGGGCACAAGGATGGATGATCATTGGCATCCATCTGTTCTTTGCTCTAGAGGTTCATAGGTGACAGCAGCGGTGCACTGGAAAAAGCTTTTTGTAATGTTAGTGCCTGTCTCTCATGTTTCAAGCTGTGTGCCCATTTATCTGCAAAGGGAGCGCAAGCGGTTTCACAAATGTTTGACTTTAGTAGCTGTAAAACACACTACATCCATCTGCTTACAACAACTTTCTTAAGTTGTTGAGGAGTTAAAAAAATAAATGGGGGGGCAGTAAGAGGGGAGTCAGATATCAGTTCCCCTCCTGTGGACAATATTTTAAAAAGATACATCACAAAAACTATTTGTTTGTTTTGAGCTGGTTTCAAACCCACATCCACAGCGCAGGAGTTGTAAGGCACCAGTGTCACCCGCAGTGCCACCATGCAGTCGATAGAGTATGATCAGCCACATTTCATTCTAGATTATGCAAAAGACAGCTAAGCAATCTGCTTTCCTTTTAAAATTTGAAAACCTTTTTTCCACTTTTAGAAACAGAGTTGTCACTGTGAATGCATCTAGAGTCGAAAACGCATTTAGCAATAAGCAAATGTAATGAGTTGACACATTGTAATTATAAATTCTATTACTTTAGAAACGGCATCAAACATATGAGTTCAATTATTTTATGTAGCTGTGATGGTTTTACCACCATAAAATCATTAATTAGAAAAATAACAGTAGAGAAGAGCTGAAGTCAGTTACACTGGTGTTTCTGGAAGAGCTTGAGGACTTCTAAGAGATTCAACAGATCTATGGAAATTCACTGTTTCCAAATTAATTCAGTGTTTTTTATGACCCTCCGAACATCTAACAAAGCAAAATGGGGATCTTAAATTCTGGATATGATTACAGAGGAGAGCTCCGAAGTGGGTTTGAAATATCAGGTTTCAATCTTGTTCTGGGGGAAAATATTGGCAGTTTTCACACTGTTTTTTTTTTAATACCACTGTTGGACCCAGGAGAAAAGTATTTTAATGAAGTCATTCTAGTAAATATCATGTTTCCCTTCATCAGTGGATTCTTACCAAGTGTGGCACATTTCATGCTTCATTCACCACACCTTTGGCTGGAAGTAAGATGTTGCTGCTGACTCAGACTGTACAGTCTGCTATCTATTTTATGCTTGTTTGTCTCCGACAGGAGATGAAATACAGTTGAGGGTGTTTTAAAAACAGATAAACAGATATGCTCCTCTTTTCAAGGCCATGTGCTTATACATGTACATTTAAATATTAGTTAAGCGTGAACATATGCTGCATTACTTCAAAAATACCTGTTAGCCTTTGTAACTGTGTACTCAGTACATTAAGAAATGATGGTACTAGATCAGCAAATCGACTTATTTAGAAGATTATTATAAGAGCTATGAAAACAAATAGGGTGGGATAAAAACAGTTTCTCCAAGAACAGGTCATAATCAGAAACACAGTAATAACTTTTTTGGTTAAATAGTAAAATCAGAGCAAGCAGTTACATTTGTCAGTTATTAATTTCCAAAATCCCTAACTTTTGGCTGATGTGATACAAACAGACTAAGAATGGCAGACTTTACAAACAATGTTTTCATGCATTTATTGACAGATTTGTTAAAAAATACACAGAATTCAAGCATGTAAATAGGACAGTTAGTTATTCAGTATCAGTGCTGAATTAATTCATTTACTTGTAATTTTTGCCACTCAATCTAAGTTCAAGTAAAAAACCAGGAGCAGAGGTAGCAGGAGCTGACATTCCCGCTGGAGCAGGAGCACATGGAGCACCTCTGTGCTCGCTGTACTTTACATCATGAAACTTATTCTGTCGAAATTCATCTTTTATAGAAAACAATTTTCTAAAAAGATTATTGGTTATTTTGGTAATCTAGTTTATGGCTCAGTTCACATTCATGCTATACTATTTTTTTAAAGCACTCATTGAATATTGAAGTCACATTACCGGCACTGGTGGTCTGAAGTAAGAAAGTGAAGTTTACATGTTCTCTCAGTGGTGCCGCTGAAACTTGGATCTATTTTTAAACTGGGCTCCCTTTACCAAAATAAATCATTGAAGCAGGGGCATCAAACAAGCTCAAAACAACAAAGTCCAGGAAGTCTCTATTCCCTGGGGAAGAGGAGGACTTGCACCCATGAGACTTTCTGCATGTACCTTTTTGGAAATAATAAAACATAAGTCAGTGACCACAGTGAAAATAAAGAAAATTTGATGCCCTGGATATGAACAGGACTGTATTATCTATCTATCTATCTATCTATGTATCTAGCTGTCTGGCTGCCTTCCATCATCTATCTATTTTTGGATAAGAGACATTTATTCAGGAAATGTACTTTGTTTATTATTTAGTGAACAAATGGGTATCCTTTAGTCACAAATACAGACAGCAGAAACATTTTTAAACAGAAGTAACATTTCCATTATTACTATGTCATGATTTTACAGCACAGACACATGATTGATCCTGTCTGTATGAAACTGCATTCAGCAAACTGTACATATGAAACACTTATGTACCAATGTTTTAAAAAATGAAGAAATAAAAAATATTTTTCTATGGGCAAATCAGACTGGGCTATGGTAAAGCTCAAAAACTGACCCTTATGCTAGGCGAAGGTTTTGGCCCACTGTCAATTCATTAAACGTTCTAGATTTTTTCACATCCTGAAACATTTTCATTCAGTTGGATAGGTGTTTATCTCTTGCGTCCATTCTTACCACCTGATGAGAATACTGAGGCCCAACTAGCAGCAACCTGATGTGGACGGCACACCTAGTTTATGATGCTGAGTGAAGAAATGATGCGTTTGTGCTGCAAGGTCACAATTAAGGTGAGAAAAAAAAGAAACACTGTTCTGTTAAGACCACACTGGACAGAGATCTCTAAGCAATATACAGGAGGAATGATCAGGCTGAGCTACTAACTGGGCTGATAATTTCTCATACCTCTGTTTTTAAATCAAATGCAATGGTTCCTGATCAGAAGCACGAGGCCTTCTTTGGTGTCCTTAAATAACATTGCTCAGCTGATCTGTGTCAGTTCAATAAATGACCACCTAAATGGTTCATTTTAAAAATTTTAGGTTATATTTTTGTTAGTGTTTATGCAACAAAGCTGTGGAATGAATGTGAACAAATCATATTTTGCTGGCATGATGGTAGGATTCTAGGACCGTTACCAGCTAAAACTGACAATTTTTTATCTTATTTTTTATTTTACGTTAGTCTTTCCTGGCAAACTTGAAGGTAGAGGGTCCACAATGTCCTTGAATGATGCCATGTTACTATTAATACCTGAATTTGTGGTACATCTTGTACCACTGTTTTGCAATAACACTCGTTTGTTGTATTGAATTGTATGTATTTATCATAAAAATTTGCCATGTTTTCATTTTTGTTAATTTTACATTTCTTGTCCATAAAATAGTCTGTTAGCTGTGTTTATTTGCTGTTATTAATGGTATAACAAATCTATCTTGCATTATGTTGCGCAAGTGAAGTTTTATTTATGTAATATACCATATTAGTGACCTCTTATAGCTCTGTTTCATTGAGCACTCCATTTCTGAACAACACATCTGATGTTAATCAACATATTACTATATTTAAATGTTTTTTTATTTCATTTTCTCTCTCAAAATGTCTGCGACATTTTTATGTACATGCAAATTTTATACACCCTCTAGCTCACTATCAACAGCAGCTTATTCTAACACCAGGTTGGAGGTCAGGAACCTATGTGAGAAGCACAGGGTGCTGGTTTAGGCAGAGTACACCCCAGACAGTCTTGCACACCATACTCATATTCACACCCTAACAGCAGTTTACAGTGACTAATTCACCACAAGCATGTGCTATTGGAGTGTAGGAAGGCACCAAAACACCCATAGAAAACCAGCTCAACAATTATATTCATGACATAGAATTTTTTACTCCTAGGTTGATGTGGACTTAAAGGATGTGAAGAATGTTAGAAAATATTTCTAAACAGCAGAAGTTATTATAGACAGTTGACATGCAGAGACTAAATTCATACTGAAGCTAACAAATCTGAGTAAGGTGAAAATTTCATTTACATTCGAAATGAGAAGAGAGCTATATAAAAATGAACTAAAGAGAAAATTGAACTGAATTTAGATATTCACTTTTAAATTGAATACGTAATGTTGCCAGTGAGCATTATTTCAACATGCATTAAACAAGTGTGATATTTATTCTAACCAGGGATCCTAATGCCCCAGAATTCAACAAGTGTAAATATCTGGATAAACGGCAGTGACAGGAAGAAATTGGTTATGCGTGTCACACTCTAAAGGACACTTCTGTTTTGCTCCTACATGGTGAATCCCATGGGCCCACTTAGCAGTCAGCTGCCTGCAAGAGGACAGAAAAACCCAGAATAATCAGCAGTAAATTACGCCAATTGTGACTGTGGTTTTTATCAGCTTGCAAAATGAAATGTGAAGACAGACTGTTTTCTTTTTTTTTTTTTTTTTAATGGATTTAGAACTAAGCGGCAACAAGAAAAGTCGACTGTGGAGAATGTGCTTTTATAAATGACTGCTGAATGACCAGCGCTCTGGAAATGGGTCAGCATGATTCTGATTGGAAGAGGATTTCATTTTAACATAATGGAAGAGGGAAAACGTGCAAAGGCATAACAGCATAACAAATTACTAAACACCTTAAATGTCTCACGTGCATCTGAAGCTTAAACATCTTCCTGCGGTTGTTCCTTTTATGTGTCTGCCTTCCAATGTTGCACCTCATTTACATAAAGTAATGCCTAGTTTTTTAGTAAAAATATATGATAAAAATAAAATAAACTGAAAAGAATAACACTTTTTTTTTTTTTTTTTTTACTGGAACACAGCAGTAATAAACAAATCACAAAAAAGTTCAGAACAGGCTCTTACAGTTCTTTATAGGCCTAAAAAGCATTTACAAAGTTATGGAATCAGTCCCAAATGTTTTACTCCTTGAGGAGAAAAAATCTCATTTTGTATGTATAACTTTGAAAAGGTCAGGCACAGACCAGAGGAGCTGCGGCTGAACTCCTGCGAACAGTCGGGAGGCAGGAGAGCAGCAGAGGGGGGGTTTATGAAAAAGAAGATGAGGCTGTTTTTTTTCCCCCTAAGGCCACTGGCGGATGTGAGCTCTGGGACAGAATTAAATTAAGAACATGACTGGAGGTGGGGTGGGGAGAAGGGGGCTGGTTATTTGAATGTGGACATCCCACCGCGGTCTGCTGGAGAGATCACTCCACTGCACACTGCACTCGCAGCTCATCACAAGTCAGGGTGCACCAGCTGTAAATTTTGATCAAGCACCCACCAAAGCCACTTCTATTTTCGCATTCTGTGGGCCTTGTGTGGATCATTCTATTTTCTAAATTTTGCAGAGATTCCTGTTTGAAATGAGAATTGACATTAAAGTTGGAAAATAGTCACCATGTGGAAAACGCGTTTTCTTTGGATAATCCCCGTAAAGATTTCAGGGCAGTCCTTCCATTTGATGAGCTGAGAAGTGAAAAGATTTAAATAACAATAAAAATGATAATGCTATTTGCAGAGTCAGCACCAGAAAAAAAAGGATGTTTTCAACTATAGGATCTTTCCAAAGGCTCATTCTCAGCATCCAGGTAACATCTGAAGCAACTGATGTGTTTTTTTTTTTTCCATTTTTTTCATTATGTTTAACAAAGCACTGCCAGTGCAGCTTGACTGCAGTGTGACTTTGGAGTTGATATAAGATCTATGGCCATATATCACACTCCTGGAATGAATTTTGTTTTTTACAACAGTCGTAAAAAATTATTTCTGTCACACTGGTGATCTCTGCTGCCAGATAAACGAAAGTTAACAGAAGCAGAGTTGAAAGTAAGGCATATCAGCCTATTATAAACTGAAATAGAACCGAAGAGAGAAGTCTGCTTCCCGGATGCAGGACAATCACAGGTTCTGGGTAGAGACCTCATCATTCTTTTAAATGAACCCAACATTTGGACAGCATTTTTAAAGAGATGTTTTTTAAGAAGTGTGTAAATGGAGCCATACGATATATCTGTGCACACTGTGCAGGATTTCACCTAATTGCATTATTTCTGTTTTTCCCACGTCACATTTGTTATATACCAGTTCCTTCTTGTCTGACTTCTCTTTACTCACAGGAAATTATACTTGCTGGTTGAAGTTACTAGTTAAAATTGATTATTTAGAGCTGGTTTCTAAAGAGGGCTCTTCCCAAGGCCTTCATTAGGACGACCAAAAAGCTGAAGGTGACCCTTCACCTGATGGATAATGGACTGTGTTTTTATATCTATGTCAAACACGATCGCCAGTCTCATGTCAGAGTAAAGTAAGTAGTAGGCTGTGTGACAAAGGACTGATGTAATAAAAAACAGTGGTTCAACTGCACATAAATTTAATACTACAAAGTAGGAGTTACGATAGTAATTTACAGCATTTCAAGCGGCAACGTAAAAGTAAAACATTTTGAAGGTAGAAAGTTATGTTTTGCGCAAACCCGGTGTGATCCCACTTGCCTCGATTGCTTTACCTCCATTTTAATTAATCTGTACATTTCAAAAAAGAATATTTTGATAGAATCCGTGTCTGAATTTCTGTAGGCAGTTTAAGTGGATCAGCTCATTACTATAATAGCTTTAATTTGGCAGTCCTTTGGCATTTACTTATTTATTGCATCTATTTTGAAAAGGCAGCTTATGAATTCACTTTCCATGGATCCAAGCAGTTAAGAGTTCAAAGCTGTTGCTAATTTGCATTACCGTCCAGATATTACTGGAACCATTTTATGTTAAAAACCCAGTGGGATCCTAAAACGGTATCAGTTGTAGGTTATTACTTTGAAAATTAGTTCTTTATTCATTTTTAACCCAATGAATTGTACTATAGGTGCAACCCTTCATTATCAAATTCAAGTGCTGTTTTCTTGACACTCCAGCGATATCTTAATAAATCAGTGGTGTCTTATTGAAGCATGACAGAGATTAGGTCTATAACTCTTTTCTGAGTGATGAAAGGAGGGGAAGGGGACGTAGACAAGTGCTATGACTCAAGTCAAGATGCTGATAAGAATCAAGCACCTCAAAGCTTTTCATAATCTAGAAACAGTACGACTGAATTGAAATTTGCAGTATGACTGAATTTAAATTAATTGAAATTGAAAATCTGCGTGTGTTTTTTGCTGCAGCGTCTTTTGAACAAACATGTTTAATTCACATTTTAGTTTGCTGACTTGTTTTATTAAGTGGACTTATGGCAACAATGGAGAAATTAGAGTTTAAGAGTTACTTGTTAGCTAAGTTGTTATCATCTAAATTGACCAAATGTGTGGTACTAGATACAGTACTGAGCTCCTTTGAAAGTGTTAGACATTTGTTAGTATAAAATTTTCACTTCTATCCTTTTCCAAATGACATGTAAATGCAGACTCATAAATTTACTTATTTTCAATTCAATTCAAATACATCAGTTTATCAACTTAATTCAAACACTTCATTATTATATATAAGAAAAAATGCAAAATAATTTGAATACATATATAAATGTTTCAGTATTCGGAAATTTTTGTCTTTCAGAAAAACGCTTCATTTTCAAGCCTGAAAAACTGAAAAAAAAACATACGATGCATTTGGTCATACCACAATTCAGTCTTTCATGATTTTAGGTTTTTTCTTAATAGTAACCAGAAAGTGAATGTTGTCTTAAAGCGGTCTATTTCAGTCTTACTGAGTCGAGTTATGTATGACATTATTAATAATAATAATAATAATAATAATAATAATAATATTTCCCATTCCATCTTTCCTGGAGATGGTATCTTTCCTCAGACTTCGGCCTCCTACAATGAGCTACTGAGGGTGTATTATTTTTGCTGTTCCTAGGATTGTAATTTTCTAGACATATACATAGGTATCCCATACTTATGAGGATATAATGTAAAACCTCTGAAGTCAGAGACATAATTACTATTAATTTCAGTTGAAAATGCTTTAAATTTTCCTGGGTTCACAAATTCACTCTGATATTTGCTGAAATAACACAAAATCAAAATTGAGATAACATTTGTACTAAAAAAACAGACATTTCCTTCTATTAATATTCTGCAATGTCAAAAAAAAAATAATAACAATAAGAGCCAACATTGAAAATTCCCTCTGACTCATCTATTTTTACTCATAAATGTAAAAATCAGGCTCATGTGTATCATAACTCTGTAAAGCGCATAAAATAATTTCACTCATAAGTGAAAGCTTGCTACTTTATTTTATTTTAAAGGTGTCTCAAATTCATCTGATAACCCCAGTCCAACTTCCCCAACAATCGGTAAAACACTGCAAACCAGGTTGAAGCACATACAGCATTATGCTACACAGGATACACAGACTGGGCATCTCATCACGTGGCATTGGATAATGCTGCACATACAGGGCACTGCACAGCATACATGGGGATCACAGTCAGGAGATCAGATTTGTCCAGACATATGAACAACAGACAAAGTTGGACCAAGGACTTCACGTTCCAGAGCTGTTCATTCAATGGAAAAAAAATAATTGCAGACAATTTAAAATGAATAAATAAGGCAACTTATTGTAATGAACTGTTACTGTACTTGAATGAAAAACAGCTGATTGTGGATTGTGGTCAATTAATTCCATCTGCACTTTTATTATATACACACTATTACCTACTTTTTAATTTTTTTTTCCACAAGCTTTTCTTAAGTTTGTCAGCCCCATTTTGCTGGATCACACTTTATTAATAAGATTAAAATGGATCATAAAAAACAGAAACATAGTGAACATGAAACATGAAACTATAAGGATATTAGCAAAGTATGTCCCTTACAGCTTGCTGTACTCAAGAACATTACAATGCAGTATGGTATGGGAACAAGGTTTCTTGCAGACCACTTTTCTCATGCTGTGTTATGACTCTGCATTATAATGGGGCATCTATTGCACAAAATTGGGAACTGGTATTAGGTTTAGCTGTGTTATAGCAAAATTGTGCATACCTAGGCTCTGTATACCCAGGTTTAAATGAACACTATGAACACTGAGCTGGACAGAAATGTTGCCTAACTAATATGACATTGACACTGTACAACCTATACATATAAAAAAATTTATATTTTTTCTCAAGGTCAGAAAAGAACACCTGCCCAGTCATTTCAGGCAATTATCTTCATTTTTGATCTTCACTGTCACACTCGGTAAACAAAGCGAATGGACTACACCTCTGCTGCCCATTAGTTGTGCATGATTTTATATCCCATTCCCAAAATAGTTTGTAGAGCAAGCGTTATATGGCAGCAACCTGCTGTGGGATTCATAACAAACGCAGGACACAAATTAAACTGTTGTTCAAACTCCCTAGCCGCTGCCAAGGCCCACAGGCCTGTTGCTCATGGCACATACATAAAGGCGACAAATCGCTTGACAACAGGCAAAAGCATTACACGCAGAGGTTCTCCTGTAATATCTTCATTTGTCTGGGAGGTCTCAAAGGTACTTAAAGAAGATGAGTGTATCTCAGGAGAAAATGACACCTGCAGGTGAGTAATGAAATATGACACGCTCTGCATGACCAGTAGATCACACCAGGAGCTCCTGTTTCAAAAAGAATATACAGTAAATGTAATCCTGTGCTGAGAGGAAACAGGACCAAAGCAGGAGTTAAGGCTGTAGGGTCCAGGAGGTGCCCTGCTGTTGTGCTTTTAAAGAGGTTACACTGCAATAGACCCATGGAGTTTGTTAATTGTCTATGAAATTCAGATGAATTAAGTACTGTTTTGATTTCCAAACAGAAAATAAAATGGAATGATGATGAATAGGGATTGCTTCTGTTTCAGTCATCTGGGGTTTTTTGCAAAATGCAACAGGACTAGAACAGAATGATGACTTACTTACTAGGAATTCCTAAAGATACGTTGCATTATTGGAGATGCTGTTGCTTAAGTGTGAATGGAGTTTAGCTGGTTGGCTTCAACCTTGATCATTTAGAGCACCACACTGGCTCTGGAGATGGCAAAGAAGTTTTTAACTCTGCACTGAAATCGTAACTGGGAAATTCATAGGGAAGATATGGTAATTCAATTGCACTGCTGGTTTAGTCCAAAACTGTACTCACTGAATTGACAAATACCCTGGAAACATCTGAAAAAAATTAAACATTACTCATCTAACCTGTGAGTAACTTAGGCAAGTTTTTTCCCCCTTTTTCAACATGAAAACCTTGTAGACTCATAGATTCCATGTCATCCCATGAGACACTTTTTCAGTACATTGAATATAAAATAATTTTGTTATGCTCTTCTTAAGGTTCAAGATCAAAAGCAAGATTTTCTTTGCTCAGGAATTTTCCTCAGTCACATCCAGAAAGTGATGCTAGTACCTACACACGGAGGAAATATAACCTATGAAAAACCATTGTTTCTATTTTTAGAGACAGTAGCATAAGTGCTGGAAAAAATACTGATGTCACTATTATGTAAAAAAAATTTGTTGAACTTTAACTTCTGGGTTTCAGTCATATTGTTAGCAAGTCTGAAATCTGTAACTGTAATATTTTTGCAGGTATTGGACTACGGTATACTACCATATTTTCAAACAATATTCTGGGCATGAGTAAAATATTGAAAATGCTGTATATTTAGTTTTTGAACATTTGCAACTTTTTTTACCTTACTGTATCAAGTCCAGTGAATTCTTTGCGAAACTGCTTATGTGGCATGTGCTGTTTCTCAGGACTGTTCATCTTCATCATAGCATGTATGAACAGAGGTAATGTTACATGTTACAGTACAATACACGTATACATATTAAAAAATGAGTCAAAAGTATCCACAGCCATTGCTGAAGCCAAGAACATTAAACAATTGTGAATACTTCTTACATTATCCTCATATTTCTACCTATGTATACACTCGCTAGGTTATGAGAACATTTGTAAGTAAAATTTGATTTATATAGGCTTCTACTCATGTGAGACATTATGTGCTTTGACAGTATTATTTCTATATTGCACACATAAATGTAGTGATATATTGCCCTTTGAAAATAATTTATTTCAATGACATTCCATGATTTTACTTGACAGATAATCACTTCTATCCTCAACCACATTTAGTGATGTGCTGCAGCAAGCATCCTCCACTTTGGTAATGCCGTGAGACATTTACATGCCTGAGTGCCAAACTTCAAACTGTGATGTTTGTGTGGCTCTGTACATGTATGAATCTGTACTTGTTTATATGTACATAATCTTTGATCGACAGTTACAGGGTTTACTTATGGCCAACATTTTTATTTGCCATGGTATACAACATTTAGACGCTAATCTTTATATGACAGCAAATTACAGCCTGTAAAATATAGTCACCTACATTCTTAAAAAATGAATAGATTTAGTATCAGTAAAATAGTTACAGAATTTCTGGCCACTTGTGAGTTGTATTTGTACTCACCTGTGCCTCAGTAAGTCCAGAATCCCTCGGTGTTCTGTATTGGTTCTCTGATTCTCTAAATGTCAGAGCAAAATGAATGGTTTTGTTTGGCATAAGCTCCCCCAGTAATGGTAACAGGACACAGCTTGAAGGTGTGCGGTATTTTGAAAACGAAATTAAATTTGAATTGCAACAATCATGCCTTTGCAATAATGCTATTCTGTCATCAGTATAAACTGATACAATGAAAATGCATTAAGGCAGTAAAAAAAAACTTTAAGAATTTTTTTAATAACCTGTGTTTATTCCCTACTGCAAAATTAAACTTGGCATTTTGATCAATATTCAAGGTCTATTGATTTAAAGTAGTTTCAGAGAGAACCATCTTTTCATAGGGAAAACATTCCAGATTCCCATACTTTGTATAAAAGCCAAACTTCAAGCTATCATTAGTAACTTTGGAAGTAATAACTGTTTTGGGATGTGCAACCTGTCTGTTTGACTTGGTTTCAATAGCATTTGACATTGCATTAGACACAAATAGAATAATACATAAATGCTTCAGGTCCCAATGAGGATAATTAGTTTTGAAAGCCCAAAGTTTTATTGAAAGAATTTATTTTTACAGCTCTATAATCAATATGACATTCAAGTCAAAAATTAATTAGGCTTTCTTTTATTCTGTATGAACAATCATTTCAAATGAAGTGCAGTGAAGACCATGTGCTTTAAAGTAATGACCCATATCAGAACATTAATGTTTTACATATTTAATATATAGTTCTGCTTATTTAAAACCATTTTCTTTCATTTTTGTACAATAATATGTTGATTTTCTGCAAGCAAAGCTGCTCCAGTGTATTTTAAATAATTTTTTTTTTCCATTATGATATGTCAGATTCTAGACACTTCACAGGCCTTCATGAAAAGCATTGATTATGAATGGTAATCACTGGTGATAAAGGGGAGAAAACAGCAATTTTGTGTGTGTAGAAACATGTCACTGAATACAGTCATAAAAATGAATTCCTAAAAATTATTTACATAGACTGAAATTTAGGAAATTTACTCGTAACACCCTTCAGGATAAGTGGTTAATGGTAATAGATGGATGGGAAATTATAAGAAACAGACCAAAATTCAGTATAAATCCGAAGGGGTCGACTCATTTCTTAAGACACTGTATACATCAGGTAACAGGCTGGTTGAAAAGGACTGCAAAGTTTAATAGCAGTTTAGTCATTTTCCCATGTGTCAGGGCAGAATATCTAATTGTGGGCTGACATGACTGTCAGTTATGATAGGTTCATCTTCCAGATGTATACTTTCCAGATGATTTGTACAGGATTTACTTCCGACTACAATTCTGCTGGCACAATTATTTAACAGGCTTGTTGAAAGCAACAAGTGCATTAAGAGAGTACAAACATATATATATATATATATATATATATATACACACACACACACACACACACACACACACACACACACACACACACACACTATTATCAAGGTGATCTAAGGTGGTCAAGTTTTTCCTGGAAGCTCATATAGCAAGAAATTGACTTTCACACTTTGGAGACAGAATATTAGGAAAAGACACCATGCTCGGCAAGGCTGAACATCATCACAAAGAAGAAAGACCTGCAATGCGATGGATCAATGTAATAAGAATAGCTATGGATGCCAGTTTATCAACAATTAACTTTCTGACTGCACATTAGAAGTAGTTCAGGACAATTATTTATAGGGTCAGGTGGTGGTGCTCAAGGTGGTACTCAACAACAATAAATCCTTCCATTTCAACCTCACAATTTTACACAGGCAAATGTATGTTGTCTCTTTTACAACTTTTATTCAAAAGTCTTTTATACATTGTCTAAGCTCCATAGGTGTGCACCCATTGAAACACAGTTGATTAACCTTAAGGCACATCTTTTCACCTTGTAAAAAACAGGCTAAAAGTGATAGAAATCTAAGCACTGAAATGATGATCAAATGAATCAAATTGTGTCTCAGCCAAGTCAAGTCTGTCTAAAGTCTAGAGTCCCAATTATAACATAAACATACTTTATAGGTGATTACATAACTAGAAAAAATGTTTTTCCCCCCAGTTCTACACAAAAAATCGTCTATACATCTTATTTCTATTATGATATACTGGTGTCCCATCCAGGGTGAAGTTTCATAGCGTGGCAACCGTATGATTCCAGTATGGGCTCCAGAGCACTGTGACCTTGACTGGGTTTAAGTGGTTACTAGTAATGGATGGGTGGATGGATAGATCTCATTTCTACGATGTACACTTATACAGTTGAAAATGCCATTAAAATTCATTTTAAAAACATATTCTCTTTTTATCCATAGTTTTTACATATTGTATCAGAGTATGTTTATACATGGGTTATATTTACATATTCTTTGATACTGCAATTATTATAATTTCATAATTTTTTTCCACTAATACAACTGTTCTCTTTCAAGACAATACTGGTGGTGGCGGCAATGGGCAACGTTACAGTGGGTGGTGGTCAAATGATAATTGTGGGGGTGGTGGTATTGATCAGACCCTTTGCTCTCCAGAATTGAGAAGTCTGACAGAAAGCAGGAAAAATCTGTTCCTGAGCACGCTGTTGTATTTGTTAACAAGCTGTGAAAGTGACTTCCAGAGAGCATTAGTGTGACTAGATGGTGGAAAAAGTAAGAATCATCTGTGGTGATGGTATGAGGTTTCTTGACACACCTCTTGGTACTACTTGGCAATTTTTTGAAGAATCCACACCTCCAGGGGTCTGGATGTTGAGTACTGAGGTTCTGATGATGGACTGGGCTGTCTTCATGACCTGTTGCAGATTTCAACATTCAGAAGCAGTGCAATTCCCATACCAAACTGTGATGCAGGAGGTCAGGATAGCGGCACATCTGTAGAAGCTGGTGAAGATGAAGATGTTGGAAATCCAGCTATTTTCAGTCTCCTCAGGAAGTGGAGACACTGTTGTGCCTTTTTTGCCAGATGGGTTGTATTGTGGGTCCAGGACAGGTGATGTGCACTGCCAGAAACATGAAACTGTGCACCAGCTGCACTGTGGAACTACAAAAACACAGAGGGGTGTGAGCAGCTAGAGTCCTTCTGATGTCAAAAATCATTTCCTTGGTCTTACCGGCATTGAGGATGTCAAAAATAATTTCCTTGATCTTACCGGCAATGACAGACAGAATGTTGTCCTTGTACCAGGATACATTTCACTCTACTTCCTCTCTGTAGGCTGAATCATCATTGTTGGTGATGAGACTCTCAATTATGGTGTTGTCAGCATATTTGATGATGTGATTGCTGAACACAACCATGGTTCATGGACATGTTTTTGGACAGTAAACATCAGTGGGCTGAACACATAACCTTGCAAAATGCCTATGTTCATGATGGTGATGTGGGAGGTGTTGCCATGGATCTACATAGTCCATTACCTATTGGTCAGGAAGTCCAGCATCCAGTTGCACAGAAGTGTTCGGTACTAGTGAAGGCAGTTTACTGACTAGCTGAATGGAAGTCGCTGCTGAATCCTGAGCTCAAATCAATGTACAGCATTATGACATAGAAGTCTTTACACTTCATAAAGTTCAGGACCAGATCTACTGCAGCAGTAATGCATTATCAGTGGATTTATTGTAGTGGTAGGCATACTGGTGAAGGTATAGTTTGGAGAGTGGGATGCAGGCATTGATGTGTGACATACCTAGTGTTTTGAAGTAGTTTGTGATGACCGGGGAAGTGCAACGGGGTAGTAGTCATTGAAGCAGGATTTCGGTGATTTCCATGGCGATGATAATTAGTGACCATAAAAACCAGAGACAGGGAAGTGTTAAAGATGTCAGTGAAGACCTCTACCAATTCACTAGTGCATTCTTTTAGCTGGCACCTGGGAATACTATCTGGACCTTCAGCTGTCCTTGTTTTTAACTCTCGCCAGAAGGCAAAGAAGGGCAGGGATATATTTCCATCCTCAACATTTTTGTTCTTTCACTTGTATTCCTTGATTTTCTGCATGCCTTACCACGTCCTCAGGTCACTGTCCACGAAGTGCGCCTGGAACCACTGGGTGTAGGCTGCCTTGGCTTTCCTGATGCCACTGGTGAGACTAGCCCTTGGCTGCTTTCATTGCCAGGTTTAAATGCAATCTAGCACATCCTCAACAGTGAGCAGATCCCAGAATTCAGCTAAGATTTCTGGTTAGGTTGGACATTAACAGTGTCAGCGATCATATATCCACACACTTGTTGATCAGCTTTAAACATGTTCCAGCCTACATGGTCAAAACAGTCCTGTAGCATGGAAATCTCGCTTTCTAGCCACAAATTTATTTGTCTGTTGACTGGTTAAGCTGTTATCAGGAGTGGCTTGTGTGCTTTTTTCAACAGCAGGAAGATGTGATCTGATTGTTCCAGGTATTGGCAGGCATCAAGCTTGTACCCATCTTGGATGTTCCTGTATACAAGGTCAAATGCGTTTAGTCCCTCTAGTGGAATGGATGTGGAGATAGAATTTGGGCAGAACTGTTCTGCAATTACTCTGGTTGAAATTGCCTACACCAATTTGAGGGTTATATAAAACTTAGTATTGGGAGGGAAGTATTAGACCAAACCCCTGGCTGCAGCTAGCCATCAGTCACATGCACATGACTAAGCACCCACTTATTTCTGCCCTATGATCACTGTTTTTGTTAACAAGTCCATGCTGTGGGCAATGCTGTTCCTGCTTCCTCTGATTAGTTTCATCTGGCACCTCCTCCACCCTACCCTCTACCACTAACCCTGCCTCCACCTTACTTCCCATTCTCCTGGTGCCCCCATCACCAATGTGCCCACATATCCTCAGCACCTCAGCTTTGCAGTCCCCTTGTAACCATTTTCCAATTAGCCAGAGCCAGTGTCTTCATGCATGGATTTCAGAAGGTGTGGCCATCGATTTGGCCCCCCTTTTATGTCCTGCCAACGCTGTTGCTTTCTATCACATCATCTACATCGCCCTTACCATCCAAGTCCATCTTCTACCTATGCTGACTTTGTTACTCTTGCCTTCCAAGTTCCAGGTAGTCTTCTGTTGCCACACTGATGTGATTTGCTCCATTCATGTGTACCATTCCCATGGGTTACAGCTTACCTTGCCTCCATGGGGGTCCTGGTGCTTTGCTTTGAAGGACCCAGTTCTACTGAAACCATAACTCATTCTCTGCATAAACCATAGCTGGTATATATCAAAATGTATCTATTCAGTTGCCATTAATAGATACCATTGCTTTTTTGACTTTTGAAAAGCCTCTATCTGCAGCTTGTTCACACACCCTCCTGATTTTTCCCTGCTCTCTCTTAGCTCCCAGTCCTTCTCACAACCATACTCCTTTGATCATGTGATGATTCTCCTGTACGGTCCCCTCATGTCTTCCATCACCTGTCTCAGCCAAGCCAGGTCTGTTGATTCTTGTGGTTGGCCTCTGCTTTTACCACTGGAGGTTAAATATGCAATGTTTGCACCTTCTGCACTGGTTCTTATTTGAGAAACAGCAGTTTTGTCCCCACTCATGACAATTTCACAAACTCCCAACTAGATTGCCTTCTTTCAGCATTCTTAATCATTCGTGTGCTGACACGGAATCTTGCCCACCAACCCGATTGCTACCTTTTTCCCTGTCTCCCACAGAGTTTAAATTACGACTTTCGCAACAACATCATGCCAACCACAGTTAGCCCTGATTCACCACAGTCATTCGATCTGAGCTTTTGCGTTCCATCAGTTTCGTGCCACCCATCATGTCTGAGGGGCTCCTAATTGTTTACTGCTTTGATGCCAACTTGTGCTGTTTACTCAGACCCCCAGTCATTCAATACATCCACATCAACAATGCCTGCCCAACACTGGCACTGGCAGTTTGTGCCCATTACCCAGGGTTCCAGTCAACTCCTGTGCCCATGCCAATCCATTTTGCTTTCAGTATTTTACTGTGTCCATGATGCCACTCATACCTGTTACCATAAAAGTGGAAATAAAAAAGATCAAAATTAAGTTTCTTCAGGGCTTTCGATATCCACTACGCAGCGCTCCATATCACTCTGGCAAAAGGTGTCAATTTAAACCAAGTATACCTGGTCACATCATAATTTCCCATATGCATTTAAATGTGTTCTTCCTCTAGATACGCAATCCACCCCATCGTCTTTTCTCTGCTGCAATGTTACGGTTTGTGCAGAATATGAAAGGTTTGACCAGTTTGATTGCCAAGCCTCTCTCTGAATGAGAACACAAAAATCTCTAAAATAATTTTTTAGCGCAACTTAGCCTGAGCATTTCCATTTTAATGTGTAGTGGGCAGATGTCAGCTTGCCCCCTCACTCACTATTTGTGGTGCCTCTTTGATCAGATTTTACTCTCAGGAGACATGATGGTCTTAGAGTGTGTGAAACTGTGCTTGAAGAGTTATAGTGCAAGCAGCCTGCTGAGACCAAGGTTTCCACTTCTGCAGTGAATAATCAGAAAATCTTCCCACATGTAAGACATCCTTCAATGTATGTCATTGGTGTAGAGAAAAATAACAAAAAATAAAATACAAAAAACGAACAAGTAAAGTGTACCATTAGAACCTTTAGAAGCTGCTTTATGTTAATGAGCCACTATATTGCTCATGATGTCATTCAAAGTGTATTAAGTAAGGTTTTTTTGTTGTTTTGCTTAGTTACTGATGGCTAACTAATGGAAACACCTCTACATTTTCACACCTATAATCTGTCACAGAAATCTAGAGTTTTTTAACAGCACCTTTTAAATGCCTTTGTCTGGTTGTGTAGAAAGCTTGTTGATATAAATAGTTGATATTCCTTGATTATATGTGTAATTGCCAGCTTGGAAAGTCAAATTTCAGATAATCCGTATGTAAGCACCTCATCCGGTATAGTATTCCATACTGACTGCAAATGGGAAGCTGTAAAAACTGTTCCAGCTCTGCTGCTATGGGCAATGGTATATGGCATTGGCAATGGGATTTCACCTTTTGTGTAAATGCAGCAGTCCTTGCAGACTCAAAAGAGCATCTCAATCTTCCAGTTCTGATTAGCCTTATTTTTTATTTGTCTTCACTTCTAGATTTCCCTGACAGAAGCAGCTGATCACATAAGAACTGAAATGACACTTTTTTTTATAAAATCAAACTTTATTTGTAAATAAATCTAAATGTACCTTCACTAACTAATGCATAAGTGCTGAAATTGACAGAGCAATATTTCATTTTTATCGCTCTTAACTTTGATCAGTTGTAATTAATAAATTCTTTTGGTCCACAGTCTCCCTTTATTTCGGCACATTCAGTGGGATTTACCTAGTGTAATGACAGCACGAAAATGTGAAGCACTTGGGGAATTCAAAAAACAGTGTAATGCAAGCATTAAAATTTACTCTTCGACCTTTTATATTCCAGTGGAAAAAGAGTCTTTCATATTTGACATTTATCAGTTTCTCTACTTGCACATCTTTAGAGCACAGTCTAATTGCAGAGAATTTATTTTCTGTATATAAATGTGCTTTGAAATCAAATTGCTATGCTTTCAACTGATATAAAAGGCTTCGTTTCATTATTCCAATGGTGAGTCACGTTTAAAAGGGGTTTCTGTACTGCAGAAAATTGCTTGGCCACAGACATCAGAGAATGGATCAAATCTAGCTGAGTGTCCTCTGGTGGGGTCTTATCCACATAATATATTGGGTTGTGCAGTCTTCAGTACACATCAGAGAAAAGCCGCATACACCAGCTGAACAGTCAAAACCAAACAAAAACAACTGTTTGCTATTTGGTGTTCAGCTGAAACAAACTTCCATAGTGAATGGTATAAACAACTTGCCAACACAACGTGTTATGCAGTCAAGTATATAATAACTTCCACAGGAAATATTCTACTTCATTGTATTACTACAGACAAATTCTTCTGAATGCACTTACTGTGAAATTGTGGAACTTAATTTGCATTCTTGTGCACATACACAACAATGTGTTTTTAAGCTCTGACAATATTTTTATTTACAAGCAGACTGCTTTTGGTCCACATTTGTTCACAGAAAAATTAATACTACATATTTTCTTACAAAAGAAAGAACAGTAAGTGATAACATTTCTCATATGTACTTAGAAAGTTTGGATTTAAACAAACAGTAGTCTAAATAATGCACACATACAGAAATTTATTGATGCAATTTTAATAAAGTATAACACTGTTCTGAAAAACAAGTTTGTTGAGGTGGGTTAAAGCAACTGTGTTTTGGCATGTCAGCATATTAACTAGAATTTAGCTGAAACCATTGTCCAAGACAACTAATATGGACACATACACTCACCGGTCACTTTTTTAGGAACACCTGTATTCCTGCTCATTTATGCAGTTATCTAATAAGCCAGTCATCTGGCATCAAAACACAATGTATAAATCACATAGACACAGATCATGAGCTTCAGTGAATGTTCACATTACATTTCTGAATTAGGAACAAATGTGATCTAACTGACCTTGACCGTGGTTGTTGGTGTCAGACAGGGTGGTTTAAGTATTTTAGAAACTGCTACTCTCCTGGGATGTTCGCACATAATAGTCTCTAGAGTCAACACAGAATGGTGCAAAAAGCAAAAAAAAATCCAATGAGCAGTAGTTCCGTGGATGGAAACAGCTTGATGATGAGAGAGGTCAGAGCAGAATGCCCAGACTAGGTCTAAGCTGACAGGAATGCTACAGTAACTCAAATAACCACTTTTTACAACAGTGGTGGGCAAAAAAAGCATCTCTGAATGCATGACACATTGAACCTTCAGTCAGATTGGTTACAACAGCAGAAGACCACATTGGATTCTAGTCTTGTCAGCCAAGAACAGAGAGCTGAGACTACAGTGGGCACTGGCTCACCAAAACTGAACAGTTAATGACTGGAAAATCGCTGCTAGTATGATAATACACTGTGTCGCAAATCACAAGTCATATCACCCTGGTTCTATGAACATGACAGTAAGTTCAGTGAAGTTCAGTGACCTCCCCAGTCACCCAATCTGAATTCAATAGAGCACCTTTGAGATGTGGCAACAAATCTGCAGCAGTTATGCAATGCAATCATGTCAAGATGGACCAGAATCTCCAAGGAACATGTCCAGCACCTTGTTGAATTCATGCCATGAAGAATTCAGGCTGTTCTGAGAGTAAATGAGGGCCCTATGAAACCTAAATGATAAATGCAGACTATTTCTTAATTTCTTTTCAGAACAATACCTGAAGAGGATAGATGTTTATATACCTATAACTGACCTGTGGAGCCTGTTCTAGTTAATATGTCTCTGAGTAAGCCTCAGCATTCCACAAATCACTGAAAGAAGTCAGACATTAGTCTTCAGAATATTACAACTGGAACTGTTACATGGATAAATTGGAAATGCATTATCCTGGAATTAGTGGGTACCACGCTATGAATCTTCTCCTGGATGGGATGCCAGTCCATCACAGTGTGACCACAAACATACACATACATACATTACGGTCAATTTTGAATGACCAAATAACCCATAAAATGTCACTGGACTGTGGAAAGTAAACCAAAGCACCGGGTGCAATCCCACACAGACAAAGCAAGAACTCAGCCCAGGTGTGTAAAGCAATAGCACTACTGGCAGAGACACCGTGCCACTCCAGAAATATATTTTTTCAAGGGGCATTTATTTTAAGCTTCAGGTGTGCCAAAATTAATTTGTATTTGATTCATTTAAT
Source organism: Arapaima gigas (assembly GCA_900497675.1). Classification (NCBI taxonomy): domain Eukaryota; kingdom Metazoa; phylum Chordata; class Actinopteri; order Osteoglossiformes; family Osteoglossidae; genus Arapaima; species Arapaima gigas. Next base: position 6,706 of record UFQX01000026.1, on the reverse strand, counting down.
GTTTAAATGTCATTTGGGTAAGAGCAGAAGAAATATGGCCTTGAAGTGTGGAAATATTGACATCTAAGTAGCACTGTAAATACTACGTACACGTATTTGGCAACTCGGATAATATTTATTTTAGCATTAAACAGCAAGACAATTTGGCTTTTTTAATTTTTGGCAGAAGAAAATTGAATACTTATTTATTCAGTTTATTCATCTCAAAATTGGTTCCAAAAACTTGTTCTGTGAGGTTGTTCTGTGAAACAGTACACAGTATAGCCTACATTAATTTAGTGATTCATGTCTTTCTACAAGAGTCATGTGTATTAGTGCTTAAAGCACTAATTCAGCAAGAATCCAATTAGATATTTGTTTCATTTGTTGCTTTTACTCCTTGTAGTTGTTTTGAAAACAATTCATAGTCATTTGGAGCGATTTTCACAGTTCTGCCTGATTTGCATGATATACATACCATAGCAGTGATAAAATTCAGATTTTTTTTCCTTGCGGAAGTTCTTGGAGCTTTTGTATCTGTAGTTTAGATCTTGTTTCCAATTTACATAGTTGTTTAGACCTACAGTAAGAGTAAGAGTGGACATAATTCTTAACCTGCAACATATTGATTGTATAAGATTTAGCAGCAGTGGAACCACATAGATGGAAGCTGACACAAGGTGTGGAAAAAGTTGGCAGTGAATACTTCAACACTATCCAGAGGAGGACAATGTACTGTATGAGAGGTAATCTTTCCTAATTTAACAATCTGGCACCACACACACACACACAATGAGCAAACAGGGCTTTTTGTATTCTTACAGCTAATGCAACTGAGGCACAAAAAAATCAATAAAACTTTAAACCTATACTCTATTTTTCCCTTAGCTAGTGATGCAGCAGCTGATTCAGATACTGATTTGTTGATACCTGATTTTTAATTTTAGAAGTTCATTGAAGTATCGCTTAATGAAAGCATCATAATACATGTACATTTGTTTGAGCTGCGAACAAGCACCCTTTCTAAGAATGTGGCTAAAATATATTTTCACTTCTTTCATCAGTGATATATGCTGCTGCTACTGCTCCAAATATGTAGCATTGTTCACTATTAATGTAGTTCTATAAAGTGTTATAATTAGACAATCTGGTATACAATTGGTAAAATGAAAAACGTTTGTGAAAACTTTCTTTACAAAAAAGTGAACATTTTGAAAATGCGTTGTACGTTCACGTTCACATGTTTCTGAAACTAGAGTTCTTTTGCTGCAACGAATGCGGTTACTTTTTTTAGTCTATGCAAATACGTTATAGTTTTGTATGGTTGTTAATTATGTTTATGAAGCTGTATCAATATTTATGCATATTGTCACTGGTCACAGCCTTACATGAAACGGTTAGTATCTGTCCCAGATCACATGAGAAATATTTCATGCTTTTCATATCACTTAACTATTCTCTCCTCGTCACTCAAGACTGTGTTCCATCCAGTATTCTGGAAACACACAGTTGCACCTTGCCCAACACCCCTCCACCCAAAGCAACAGAGACTTCAACGTTGATATCTGCCTGCAGTCAACTTTTCAACTACCATTTTTATGTGTGATGTTATGTTCACAAGGTAACCATGCTGGTTATTCTTTCAGTATAACACAATTTATTATTCTTTACTACTCGACTGTGTGTATTTGCATTACCTCAGGGGCCCATCTGTTAATCATCCACTCTTTACAAATGTATTCATTAGCTGTGTGTTTCATACTATAAACACATCATAATGAGATTCACAATCCTAAAAGAAATGCTAAAGACTTATTGCTGTGCAGATGGTTATAGCGTTACAGCAGATGGCACGTCAGACCGATTATTCACAGGACAGCCTGTTGATAAATATTATGCAAGAAATTGTTTAAAAACTGACAGATTTTATATTACGTTAAATACTCCTTTTTTGTTTATCCTCTTCGGTAATGTCTGGAATTATTAATGCAATGCGACATTTGTTATTTCCCAGCATGGAGAATTGTCATTGAAAATAAATATGCATATTTTCTGTTTAACAGCGAGTGTTAAGTTTTTAGATTTAACTGAAGTACAGAATATCTCTTTTTTAGAAAAAAGGGGACACATGATGATGAAGAGATTGAGGGTCTTCGGATAATTGCACGCATAGGGTTTTCTCCCTTTCATAACGCCACACGGGTCCCATTGGGCTACAAAGTTGAGCAAATCTTTTAAGTTCATTAAAAGTACTTTAGGTCAGCAAGTCAGAATATGCTTCAATATAATGTCTGTCACATTTATTTTTAAAATTCTATATTTAATTACACATGTATTGTATTGATCATTAAATACCTAGCTGCTGTTAGAATGACTTTTTCTTCTGGTTACCAAACTGAAAGATTTTTTCTTCCATATTCAATTACATTTCATGGCATAGAAAGTGGGCCATTTAATATAAATTTAAGGCTTTAATATAACATGGTAATAAGCTGAGATTTACAGTAATGACTCATTATGAACCCCTTTATTACAAGGATTTAGAGGAGTAAATCCCCAAAAAATGTTCATGCCTGCTTGCTTTCTGTTACTTGCAAAATATGAGCCCTTATATTAAATTTTGTCTGACTCAAGCACGATTGTAATACTAATTATAATTATTACAAATTATGCAATTTATAAACTTAACTAACAGTTAACTTCAGTTCCTGATTATTTACTATATCACTTATTTAATTTGTTACTTAGCTCCCACTTTTATTAAAGCATTTTGCATTTTTGCCTTTTGCCTTTCTGAATAGCAAATTCACAGGAGCATGTATATCTAGCTGTTATACAGCTCTAGGACTTTGTGGAACTTGAACTGTAAGTGCAGTTCTATATATATATATATATATATATATATATATATATATATATATATATATATACACACACACACACACACACACACATATGTTTTTTTTAATGTGCCATGTATCTGTAATTATATTGATAAAAATACACTTAAATAGAGTCTCACCCCCACCCCACGTCTTGCCACATGCTGTGCCAGAACAGATTTTTGCCATGTTATTTCCTGTAAAGCCACCAACCTCACCATAGATGGAATGTGTCATGGCCTGTGCAATTCTATCCCATTATGCTGCCACTCGCAGCTAAATATAGCTTGTCATGGCTCACTAAAGATCTGATGTTGGCTAAAGTCTTGGCATGCCCACCTCCACATGCTGCCATTCTGGAACACTGTTGATTTTACACTGTAAATGCAGTTCTGTCTCATTTCTTAAGATTTGGTAGTAAAACATCAGGCGAATAAAAGTTGTTTTACCCGAAGACTGAACAGAAGACAGAAATCTGTGGGAATCTACATACCAGTGACCCTTAAAAAAAGGAGCAAGAAATCACACAGTTGTTTAATGAATGCTTTAGCTAGACTGTTAGTTGGTAGCTGACATTCTTGATGTATATCCTTCTATCCATCTATCTTTATATCTCTAAAGTGCAGTCTCCATTTATCTCTCTGTTAGTTTGTTTGTTCTTTATGCTCAGCTTTGTTTTTGAAGCCACAGACCTTAAGGTACTCCTTACATCAAGTTAAGATTTGTGTAGTCAAGTTCATTTAAACTCTTTGACAATTTAAAATGATAAGGCTTTCAGAAGTGGGAGCAGTTACATCAAATGCACAGCATATGTGCGTCACACCCGTGGATTTTTTTGCTACACTTCTCGGTTTGTTACTGAAGAAGTGCGACCGTGTTAATAAACTGAAATATCTGTCTCCATCCAGTGCCTATGTTAAAAGAGAGCACACTACACAAACCCTATTTTTACAGTAGAAGTCATAGTTGCCAGAGTAATGTAAACATTCATACATTAGATTTTACCATAAAATAACATGACTAACTCCACTGAAAGACAAAAACCAAACAAGGTGCTTGTACAGAATGAAATAGCCCCTGTAGAAACAGAATAACCTTGATATGCCCAAAAAAGTAGTTGTGCTGAATAATAATTCTGATGTCTGAAAAGGGGGAAAATATTTTCACAAGCTGTTGTCACAGTTTTTCAGTGGGACCATGCTATATGAGGGCTGAGTGTATTTCTCCTAAGGATACGTAAAATTATCCTACCGTGTATCAGTGCCTACAGTATTACAAAAGACCCTCTAGTGAATGACCCACCACACCATACTGCTGCTTTCTTTACCTGTGGAACCTGAGCCAGTCCTCATAATTAAATTATATCTACTGGATATATTGTGTCTTTTGTCAAAATACAGATAAGAGGAGGTGGCAGTATGGGGATCCGGAAGTATTACCTTTATAGTGAACACAATTTTAGTTCATGGGGGATCAAATTAATTTCATATGAAAGCCTAATCATCCTTGACTAATGCACAGTTTGCTTTCAATGTGTCGTAACTTCAGTTAAAAATGGTTAAATATGTCAAACTGATTTAATGCATGACAAGCAGATTAAAGCCTCAACATTATTTTCAATATAATCACACAGATTCTCTTTTGTGTGGTAAAAAAAATCTGGATAGTAGTGCCGATGAAAGTATGCTTCAGAGGTTCTATAACCTGTTTATAGAGAACATAGCAAAAGATGAGTCTGTTGTCATGTAGTTATTTTCCATGTGTTTACAACAATTTATTTAACTATGAGAAAAGAGGTACTTTAAAGTTATAAAATGATTCAACAGTTTGAAGTGCTGTCATGTATACGTTGCATGTTTCAGTATATGATCAGTGTTGCTGACACAAATAGAGAGTGAACACAAATGCAGAAGCAAAGCAAGGCCAAGTGGAAGCCAGAAACCAAATTACTGCATTTAAAGCAGAATGTCCTTATTCCCATATCACAACTGAGCAACGAGAGCTTGGTCCTCCAAACAAAGCACAATGAAGAGGCTTCGCATACATTTGCTGTAACAAACCACAATATCCATTACTTAAAAATTTGTGGCTTGGCTACTGTTGCTGCTGTACTGATAACTTAATGATTTAGTATTAATTTCAAGTTTTTTCTTTCCCGCGTTAACAGTTAAATGCTACAGAAAATGTGATGTAAAATTTTCCCTTATCAGGAAGGAAAAGTGGTGCTTCTTGCTAGAAGGGAGTAAAAAGTTGTGAAGGTACTTTGGTTGGAAACCAAACAGTTGTTTGTTCAGTAACCAGTAAGGTGTCTGCAGTTGTATTGTGTTTACAGTGACCAAAACAAGGTATATTGTGATAGACTGACATCCCATCCAAGGTGTACCCTGACTAGCATAGTACCCTGTGCATCTACCTTAACATACTTGCACAGTACAGTAAATCCTTGGCATCCAAATCTAATTCCCTAAAAACGCATTGGATACCATATTTTTGGAGTATTTCCCATTAATGTAAATAGAGGACAATAAATAAATAAGTTGCACCCAATCTGAATACTCCTGTATAACTATTAACCTCTGACTTCAGCATGATAAAACACTGTAAGCACCAGTTACCTACTTAGAAAACACTTAATGTTATCATTAATTTTCATGTTTATAGCGTGTGGTACAATGTGTACAGTACAGGTCATTTCACATGTTAGTGACCCCCCCACCCCAGTGTTTCTGCAATACACACAGGAGATGAGAGGTCGCATGCACAGGGTTTGCAGTGAGAGCTCAGTGTTATGAATTAATGAATAAACAAATAAAGACACATGCCCAGTAACCCACCGCATCCGCCTCTTTGTTTGACAAAAACAACCAAGGATTTAAATGTATATAGTACAGATATTAATTTTCAAGAGCCTTTACAGCAAAAATTTGGCTATAGAGTGTTCTGATACCAAGGAACTGCTGTATATTGTTTCAATGAATGATTCTTTTAAGTGTCTCAGATAAAACCATTCAACAAAGAAACATTATTAGTGCCAAACACAGTATATAGACACACAGTTCACTGGTATGGTTTGGAATCTTTACAATGAAGGCTATGTTTTTGATAAGGTTTGGATAAGCTAAAAGTCAGCTATTTGTACAGGTGGCTTTGATTCCTTTTAGAGATGAATGATACATTCTGACAGATTCAAGAGCCTTTTAAACCCATGGAAAACCTGCATTGGCGTTTGCCTCAGCAGGGAGCAGCAATTGCTTGCTTTTGAGTCTTGTGCAATGTCACTGAGGATGGAGGTCATCCTTTATAGGATCAAAGTCAGGGAGACATTTAACAGTGAATTTTCCAAGAGGATTTTAAAAACATTCCTGTGTACGAAATGAAGACATGCAAGCAATCACATATTTGCTACTATAAATAACCATCACAGTGCCTCTATTGTCAATATCTTTGCAGATAAAGAGACATATTTAGGGAAATTGTTAAAATGCAAGTGTACAAGCAATACATTTGGGAAAGGAACAGTTTTGACAAATACTTGTGTTGAAGTGCAGAGGTAATTAATCTGAATGGTTCCTTGCAGGCATTTGTTTCACTGAGCTGTTGAAAGACTTCATTTGAACTGTTTTTGAAAACATTCATATTATGGTGGCAGCTACATGTTGCAAACCACAGGCCAGCATTGTCCAGTGAAGCTTTAATGAACTAAATGACTTAGGAAAGCCAAATGGAAAATTGAAAGTTCAGCCTAAATGTGTTTTCAACTCACAATTTAATGTTTCAACAAAATACAGGACTGTGCAAAAGTCTTAGGCACCTGTGGGAAAAATGCTATAAAGCGAGGATGGTTC